>CM022555.1:104467-1325491 GCA_012273795.1 Dendrolimus punctatus | reverse complement strand
ATTTTTGTAGATTTCTTGTCTGTTTGTTGCTTAGACTTGAAATCTGCGCTACTTCTTATCCTGGAATTAATTACACGGGAATTTTACTCGGAATTATTTAAAATGACCTGATAATAAAATCGAATTAGGTACTTACTTCAAGACAGACCATAAGTAACGGCATGTGCGCTAATATCAATTTGTGATTATGGTTGGAGTTTATTTTCTCTGTTAAACGTCCGCATAATGAATCGGCACCTGAGAGAATATGATTCAGTCAAAGAAACAAATGATCTTATGTCTATAAAATATGATATATAACATTATTATGATATTCAGTAAAATGCGATAGGGTAGCCCTGAAATGGGTAACCTGAACAGTAGGACATTTATGTACTGTTATTATACACATAATTCCAAAAAATGGTGATAATATTTTTAACAACGCCAGCAATGAATTGGGCATATTAATGCAGAATTTTCGTCCATCATTTAAGTGTTTAATATATATCGTTTAATTTTTTTTGTAAAACTTGACCATAATATACATAGACAAATGTTACACCTATATATATTCTTGTTATGTTATTATATCAAATTAATATTATTATGATTGTTAGTAGGTACATATAAAATAACTGCTGATTGGGTGTTATTGTATTATACATTGATATACTTGAATACTCCATAATTACAATAACAATTTAGTATATAAGTAATATTATAAAATCGATAAGTATGTTAGACAAATATGTTCATTCATTCTAAATTGCACACGTTTGACATAGTACCTATTAAAATAGTTAGAGCGTTATAAGTGCTGGCACGTTAAACTCCTCATCAACTGCAATATTATAAATAAACACACATAAATAATATAGTATATATAAATTAATAATTTAATTTATGATCGTTTGTATAGTACGCGCAAAACTTAAGTGCGTTCTTGAAGTTTGTAAAGTAATTACGCGGAACATTATTGGATAGATTACTCATGTTACAATAAATACTAACATTATTTTTATATAATAAAAACTTGAGAGGTTTCAAGGGACACCCGGATGGAACGAAGTTCCTTTCTATTAATTGGTGAAGGAATTGTAATTTTTTTCAGTTATAATACATTTTTTTTTATTATAAACAAAAATAATGTAATATAGAGAGACGAAACGAAAATAACTGGCTTGCTTTCTATGTGTGAGAGAGAGAGAGACAGACAGAGAAACACGCGCACGCAACTATAGCAAAAAGTGTCGTTACAACTTTTGGCCTTAATTTTTTCCGTCTAGCCCCCTTTCGTAACGCGCGATAAGGAACTTCGTTCCAAAAACAGGCGTTAAAATACCGTATTAAATATCAGCATCAAAATAATTTTAATTACTGTTCAAAAAATAATTAGTGCTGTATTTGATTTTTTTTATTTTGTACTGTGGCTAGGCTCTTTGTAACATGGTAAAGTGTCTCAATCGATTAAACTGTCATCTACTCTATTATGTGTGAACCTTTCACAAGATGGTACATAGAAATTAATTATTGTTACACTCTCGCTCGGCTGCTATTCGGACACAAAGTTCGTGCAAACGCATCTAACTTCACTCTAGACGCATTTATGTATTGCGAGTACTACAAATATCATGAGAGTTTTGTAATAATGTAATCTCCTAAAACTTATATTATGTACGTCACAAATTATAGGCTCTAACGGCTGATTAACAAAACATTAGTGACACAATAGTTAAATCGATATTAACTTATTATTTATTGATAGACTGATGAATTCAGTGTATCTGTATTATGTAATCCTATCTATTTTAGGCATTTTATTTTTAGTTTAATTGTCACACCAAGAGAGCTTAAATGGCGAAATAACAATTTATAATAGAAAAATTAAAATTGAATGACTCTTTTTCTACTAATACATTATATTTTCTCTTATATTTTGGCTTTTATTCGTTAATAGTAATTTTGTTAAATTAAATAACTCAAAAATTTTAGGATTACGTTTTCAGCTGTCACATTTACAGGGTGAAAATTTCAAGTGGGCCTGCAAGGCCAAATTCTAAGTATACGAAATAGCGAAAAATCAAAGTAGTCTCGAGGTCTGGTTTGATGAAAATTAAAGGGGCAATAATAGATTTTTGAAAAATTACCTTTGTAAGGAATCGAATTGGCTGATTTTGAAAAAATAATCACACTTGTTCTATTATACGAAATCATCGTTTAGCTTGTACAGACCAGTTTCTGTAAAGGAATGTCAAACGGCAAAGCAAGAGAAAAGGTTGTTCTTCAACAAAATATTATATTTTCCACACATTAGTTTTTCACCTTATTTTATACAATATGTAAACCATGCAAATTATTCTATTTTTAATAGGCGTCCATAATTGATAAACAAAAAGCACGTTATTTGCCCAATCAATCAAAACTCAATGGGTAATGACTGATTGCGTTCAAATGACCGGCGTATTTTGACGTTTAATTAATAAATGGAAAATATAACATTTTGTTCAAAAACTACCCTTTACCTTGGTATGTCGTCTGACAATCCACAATAGAAATTGATTATCACAAACATTTTCATTTTTTCAAAATTAATCGATTCGATTCCTGACAAGGCTAATTGATTTTTCAAAAATCTAGTTATAGTTATCAATTTAGTTTCATAAAAACCGGTCTTGAGACTATTTTAAGTATTTTCGCTATTAAATACAGTTAAGGACTTTGCTCTGAAGGCACACTTGAATAAAACACACTATATAGTTTATATAAATAAATTATAATATATTTCTAAAAAAAGTTTAAAATATTTTTATTATGATTAAGATAATTTAGAAAGCTAACCCTTAAAAGAAAACCTAATAAAACTTACCAGTTTCATCGCCAATAGCCCACACAAGTAAATCAACACACGCCGAATTAGCCATTACGTTCACTTTGAACTTATTAACAGTAGCAAAGTTGTTTTCCCTATCTTCCCTTTCAGACGCATCATGATGCCTACTTTGTAATTCTGTTTGGCCACTTAGGAACAAGCACTTGACGAATTCCTGAAATAGAGCAACTCCTTTGAGTATAACTCTAGTTGTGTCTTGACTATTGATTGATTCCATATTGGCTACTATTTATAAAGCCAAGATAAAATAAGAATATCGATAAGTAGTCTATATTATATTATTCTATTTAGGTCCAAATTTATACATTTTAAACACGCTTATTGGTCGTTTCCGAAATTCAAACTTTCTGCTCAACGTCCAAAAAGATTAATTAATCAGGGACATCAAGGAGCTCCTTAATCGTAACTGAAATATCGATTATAAAATTTTCGGATGATTTAGGGTAAGTCTCTAATTATTATAGAGAAATCTAAATATTAAATGCGACATGTTATAAAAGGTTCTTACCAGCCGCCGACACATTAGCCGTAAAATCATTACATTGTTATAATTTGTATTTTCGTTTTAAAATTGAAGACCCCAGGGAAAAATACGAACTTGTGAAGCAACATTGATTTTAAGATATCGCATTTTGAATTTCGGAACACAAGGTTGCTTTGGAAACACATAAGTTTCACTATAAAACAAATATATAAGTTGAATCACTTAAAAACCAAAAAGGTTACAAGCACAAAAAAAATATAAACCGTCTTAAGTCACGTTTGACATTTGTATCATATCACTGACAAACCCCTTTTTTCCATGGACTTTTTGGGTATGCTATGCTACTCTGTCCCTGCATGCGACTTTTAAAACGCCAAGAACTCTAAGATTAATTCATGTTTTACCCTGTTTGGTTTATTATCGTATAGTACCGGAAATTCCCTACGAAATAGCGTTCACAGATTACTTTCGAAAACAAGTTCGTCTTTGTCCCTGGAGTTTTCAATTGTTGAATATAATATCGTAGCTGATACTATCTGAAATTACCGGATAATCCGAAATAATTCTGAATCATATCCTGATCTGAAATGTCATATCTTTAACATCCCTGGTAATTATTACCACTTGGCGTCAAGGATTAATCATATAATAAAGTAGAAATCCATTAATTATGATATCCGTATAAGATTAAGTTGATCGAAATTTGGCTCAAGTTTATATGTCTCACCTGAACATCTTTTGTAAAAGGTCCAGGAAGATCTTTTTGATGCTGCAACAGTTCACGTAACAGCGTTACCATAACCAAATTGAGAGTCTCCGAGAACGACTTGTAGGGAAAGACCTAAAATAAACCAATAGGATCATGATAGTATCTGATCAGATGTTTTACTAATATTTAGTATAACTCATATAAGTAAACTTTAAGAAATGTATGTATGTAGATTCGAACACCAGACCATCATACATAGACAAATGGACAGATCAAGGGACGTGGTCAAATGAGAAATTAATAAGAGTTCTAATTAAGGGGTCGAAAAAATTATGGGTCACTACGAATTGAAAAATAAATAATTGGCACTTACTTGAATTTGACCGGACGCATAAATATCCTCAGCTTCCTCATCCAAAAACGCCAGCAGATCCTTGGTTAGTAACTTCTTCGCCAGCGACAGAATTGATTGCAGATATGTCACATAGAATTGCACATTTATCCTCTTCTCTGGCGACTCCGAGAACCTCATATACGGAAACTGATTAAAACTTGATCCAAACTTATGGAAGAAATATGTAGTGGGATCGTATGGAACAGAGCTATAACTATGCAGAGAAGCACGTTTGAGAGTTCCCCCTGTGCTATCTATGGTATCACAGCCATTCTCTAAAATATTCTCATTCTTCGGATTTAAATTTCCTGATAAAGATCTCGGGATGATTGGGCGAAATTGATTAAACTTTCGCTTCTTGTCCAACGTTGAGTATTCGAAGTTGGGTTCGGGCTCTTTTGTTTTCACCGGACTAGGAGGTTGTGGGAATAAACGACACAGCAAAGGTGGATCAACGGTCGAATATCTTCCCATAGAACGAGCCAGGCCAATAAGGACTGGTATAGTACTCTTGCAGAGTTGCAATTTAGGAACAGAGTTACTGTAATCTTTGCTCTCGTGGCAGTTCATGATAATTTTTGTTAGATTGGACATCAACTCAATCTGGGCTGTGATAATTTCTTCACGTAAAGACGGTTGCTTCGTTGCGACATCTGATAGTAGTGTGTTGAGGCAGAAACTGAATTTCTCTGACATTGGTATACCTGGTAAATAAAAAAGAGGATTCAAATATTCTGCAATATCTGGATATAAGAGAATTTTTGGCGCTATAATTCCTTATATTTTGTAAGACGACATTGATGTGATTATTCATATTGTCGATGTGCAAAAAGCCAAATAATCAAAACAATCATCTGCGTCCCTGGTTTGGATAATAGTGGTAAAACTGATATTTATGTATCCATTAGTAGTAAACGTAAAACTTGATTATTAAAAAGGATGTCTGTTCGTCAAATAGAACTAATCTTGTATGGGAACAAGCTAAGAAAGAACCTTTAGATATCACGCAGTAAAATTCAGATATAAGAAAATTACATTATAATCAAAACAAGATACAAGTATAATAATAACAACACAAAAGTGAATATAGAATGGACACTCTCCAGTGTGGCATCTAGCATTGAAATATTACTAAAAGCGTAATTAAAAGATAAAGGAAACATTTATAGACAGTCAAGACAATATTCCATTGGTCATCCAAATAAACAATCACAAAAATGCATAGGTAGTAAGAACAGTCACTTGGAAAAATGTATGGAATCTTTATGAATCTCTTGTCGGGTATCGTGACGAAAGTAAATTCTTATTTGTAATTATTACATAGTATCGAAAAATAAAAGAAACATGATATACATGAAGAATAGATTACAATACAAGGTAGAATAAAACAATACATACACTATCATAATTACTTAAGGTCAACATATTGTTTTCTGAGTGAATTTTTAAATACGGCAAAAGTAATATCCTATTTTAATGAAGAGACTAAACAACACATAGATATAAAAAGTAACAAAGAAATACAGCGGCAACAGCTATATCTCACTGAAACCACCATAAAAACAGAAAATACATCTCAATAGGCTTATTATTTAACAATCATAATTTCGATGTTAAACGGATGAAAATTACATCCGCAAAAGGTATAAAATGGTGGTAAATATCTTTCGTAATAAGTCGATCTTTAATACAAGTCGAAGATGTGCAAAGCAATCTTATCCTTGTTTTTGGTTGTCATGCTGGTTGCAAGTGTAAGAAATTAAGATTGTTTAGTTAACAGTGAATTATGAATTATTTAAGTAATATTTTAGCTTTAAAATTCTATATCTTGAAGTTTTCTGTTAAGAATAAAATTCAGGAACCAATAGTAATCATGGCATTCCATTTTTTCAACTCCAGCAGCCGTTTTAGCAGTTTTTTTTCTTAAGTTTTCCCGACTTGTATACGTAATAAAACTACGTTTTAACGGTTTTAAGCACGGTAATTTTATTTTTATTTTTCTTCATGTATCGATCACAATATTCTCACAGACTTCGGACAAAGAATTTGCGAATTAGTGTAGAGTGCGTATTGTTAAGTTATGACTATAAAATTAAAGTCATTTGACATATTAAATCTTTTGCACAGTTAACAGAATAATAAATCTTATGTAATTATTTTGTTTTCAGGGCATGCAGATGCCAGCTCCCCAAGGAGGTAATCGTCTCTAATTCTTAACAATAATTATGATAATTTAATACGTATTCTTTAAATCAAATTTTACTGATATACTTTGATCGATGTTTGGGGTTGATAGATATTAATTAACAGTTTGCACTTTTTAATAGATAAAAATACATTAAAAGACATTTCAAACAAATAATTTTAAAATTGTATAAATATTTATTATAATTTAAGATTATTTCACTTTTCATTTCAGGTGGTGCCGGGGCTGGAGGACAAGGTATATTAATTAAAGTATATAGTTTTTGTAATTATATTTGTTAGCTACTAAAACCACGTGAAATATATTGAATTAATCTCACGTGGGTCCTTTAGTATGTCTAGGTCCTGAACCAGAATATTCGCAACCACTATTTAAAATCTCGTTAAAATCCGTTCAGAATTTCCATGTGAATATTTATATTTTTTTGTTGAGCTGTGTTGGATTCTCGTTGTTTATCGTCATCAGCTAATCGTTCCACTCCACTGCTGGATGTAGCCCTACCTCCACCTCTATCCAGCACCCATCGGTGACCTAGCGTAGTTCGTCGGCCAGCGGGCTAGTGATACCATGACTCGTGTATTCCATCGATCATCAATCAGTCCTGCCACAAACATGACCGGCGTTTATTATTTAATGTAGTCAAGTCATGGTATCGCCATCTTTTGTTCAAATACACATTCTTGATACATACATATTCCTTCTCTTTTTGTATAATAGTATGTGTATCTATCTCAAATTACTCCTTCAACTTGGAAGACGTCACCAGTTTTGTCGTCGGATTCGTTAGTGGTGTTAAAAACACACATATAAGAAATAATAAGCTAAATGGCGACCGCTTTAAATAGTGACTGTTATTGTTTGAATAATTGGTTAAGGGGGTTTCAATTTCCGTGCATATGTGATGTTTGCATGTGTTATAACTGGATCTCAGAAGCCAAGGTCTGGGTGAATCTATCTAATTAATGTATTTGTTTGTGTTATTAAATAAACACTTACACAACAACTGAAGGCAACTAAATTATACTATTATCTTCAACGATTTTGTGTGTATGGAATATCTGGGGATTTTTTTCAAGTGCGGATTCCGCACGCACACATCCGGCCTACTGCATTTTTAGCTTATATTTTCTTTTATTTTGCCATTTTAAATTAATTTTGTTAACTACAGTTATGTATATGTCGGAGAAGGCCTCGTTCTCACGACATCTCCTTTAGTTATTGCAGGTTTAGTGAGCGTCATCACGATAAAATGCGAGCATAAAACACATGGCCAACGGATAAACCGTTGGCCATGTGTTTTACACTTTTAATTTAGATTTAAAACACATTTTAACATAGTTTAGATCGAGCAGCGGGTTCAGGGCACCGCTCATATTTCCAACTTCAATACTTTCTTTAAGATTCTCAAAGGTCCAACTCGACCTGTTGCCACCAACCAAATGTGCCACAAAAACTCCTCCGTCTACCGAAGTAGATACTACTCAAGTATAGAGGGCGTCTTGACCCCGCTCAAGACATTCTCTGCTCTCATTGGTCGTTTATTAAATTACAATATTCATAACTTTTATTAGGTTAGAACGATCTTCAAGTTATAGAAACATTTAACAAATCAAATAAAATTGAATTAAGAATTTTAAAAGTAGTTAAAATGTAAACAAATAATATTGTGCGTTATAAATCCAAACAACAACAATTATCCGATTTATAGCTTCCCTCCGACATATATTTAACCTTCTTTCGAAAAATCTCATTTCTGATTTAATCCGAATTAAGACAGCCAGCATAGGTTTCTCGATAGCACTGTCATTTCGGGTCTACGAAAATTATTTCACTATTTGATACTCCTTCTAAGGTGATATTATCTAATTGTTTTGATGTTATAGCTGGCTTCGGTTTTGGATTTGGAGGTGGTGCAGGCGCAGGTGGAGGAGGGTCTGGATCAGGTAAGTTAATAGGGTGAAATACCCAACATTCGAAAAGATAATGTTTTTACTTATGCTAGTATTCCGAAGCCAGTTTTGTAATAAATAGAACCCTTATAAAATTGTCATAAGGATCCGTCTGTTATCCAGGTGAATATTTTAAGTGGGCCTTCAAAGTCAAATCTTACACTATTCGAAATAACGAAAAATACTCAAAGGAGTCTCGAATCCAATTTTAATGAAAACTAAAGTGGTATCATTACATTCTTGGAATATCAATGATTCCAGTCAGGAATCGAATCGGCTGATTGTAAAAAAATATTTTTTTTTTGACAACAGTTCAGCAGACAGACAGACTGCCCACTTGACAGAAAGCTGGTTACCATCGCCTATAGACATTTGCAACACAATACTATAAATGCGCTGCTCTCTTAAGGGAGACTGGAACCTAGACACTAATGCCAGAACACAACTCAAGGTTGTCTGAACGGAGGCTATAAGCGGGCTCACGCCCAGACCCTTCTGCGGAGTGCGCAGAAGGGTCTGGGCGTGAGCCCGCTTGGAGCCCATACTTTAGACCAGGGGTGGTAACCATCCAGTTGGGCAAATGCCTTCCTTCTGGCTGTGGGTTGTTTTGTCGCGTCTATATCTCAATGCTGCCTGTATACCAAATCATAGTGTAGCTGATAAGGATCAATTTCTGTGAAGGAATATCAATCGACATACACAAAAAAAAAAACAAAAAACATAAGACTACAACAATTTTATAGATTTTTAATACATATTTTTTTGTTTCAGGCGGTAGTGAAAGTGGAGGAGGTAAGATATGATAACCTACTATTTTCACTTTATTAAATGGAAATCTTAAAAACTATTTTTAACGGAAATTCATTTCAACACGACCTGTGGCGCATTTTTTACAAGCTTTTATTTAACTTGTAATGGATGTACCTATGTATGTATGTGAGTTCGAGTGGAATCTTGCAAGTTAAATTTTACCAACTTCCCGGTTTCCGATTTAGCTGAAATTTTCAGCGGGTATGATGTACCATAATTGCGTGACAATGCAATAATATGGTACCATGAAGCTCATCTGATGATGGAGTCGGAAGGAATAGGAACTCCTGTACTAAACAAGATAGACCCGTCGTGTTTGGGCTCGTGTTGCTTGTCTTGGCTAGTACTCTGCTGCGACATGATATCCAGGAACTCAAAAGCTTGTATTTAAAAACCTTTTAAAAAAAAGCTTATTAAGATATAAGATAACTAGGATATACCTGCGACTTCGTCCACGCTTGACTTGAAACGGGATTAGTATACATTATTAAACTACGTTTAAATGGTTTTAAGCGCAGTAATAATAAAAATCAAGTAAAGATTTTTATTATTCCGACATTTAAGTCACTTTTAACTTTAACAATACTCATTGACACTCAAGAGCTTTGTCTTCCGTGATCACGGCTACTGAAAAGTAGACGAAACGTCGGAATAATAAAAAAATAATAAATTACCTCGCTTAAAACCGTTAAAACGTAGTTATTAGGTTATATTGTATAATCTTTTCATTGAATGCATTTGCCCCCCGGAAAATTTTCTCTATGATCCCAGCCTCTGTTGGCATCGCCCTTGGTGTTGCAAAATTTATTGGCAATGATAATAATTTTTCATACTATGCTTTTTTACCGGCTTCACACAAAGAAAAACTCTTTTTGGAGTTTTATAGTCAAATGACCAAAAGAGTGGATGGATCATTCAACTCCACGGAATCTTTCAGTGTTTATGGACTGACATGTTACCTATTAACTTTACAGCTAGTGGGGGTTCTGGAGCCAACGCCGGCGGTGGTTCTGGGAAGTAACTTGATTTAGGAAATACATTTCAGCATTCATTTAGAAATATTAATTTATAAAGGTGTCCATTTTGACTAGCTTTCAAGTCCTTGTTATTGTGATGTTAAAAGTTGTAGCAACAATAAAGTAACTGCATTGTGCATTGGTTTGTTTTATTATACGCAAATTAATCAAAGTAATAAAATTGAAAATAAAAATGTTCTACTTTAAACAATTAATGGATGAGGACTGAACCATCATTGAGTTGTCAAAAGTAAAATAAATGCTTGGAAAGGGTATGTATATCAATAAAGGTAAGGTGACCAACTATACTCATTTACTGAGTTTTGTACTCCTTTTTCGCAAACCGTACTCTTTTCAAATTCTGTACTCTGAAAGTACTCATTTGTATGTTAATTAAATAAGAGTAAATTTATATATAAATGAAGAAAAATTGAAGAAACGGAACATAGAGAAAATAGAACTTGACAAACAATGGGTAGAAATCTTTTAGCATTTTAGAGTACAACATATCCCACATGACAATTTAAAAGTTTTATTAGAAATTTCCTTATGTTGTCCAGGCACTAATGCTGCTGTTGAATCACTAGGGAATGATTATTGTAGCAATAAGAAGTTGCAACTATCTGTAAAAACATTATCTGCCGTCTGAACAGTCAAATTTAATATGCAAAATGAAAGTGGTTCGGATGTGGCTACATTATTAGACGAACAACCTCATTTAGCAAAAAAAAATCACTGCGAAGAAAAGTATGTTTTTAAAAGAAAATAAAGTTTTTATCGTTTTTTCTATTTTTTTTCACCTATGAAATACTTGCAAAGTGTACTCTTTTTGAACAAAAAATAGTTGGTCACATTAATAAAGGTTATAAATAATCATAACAGGTACTCAACATTCTTGCGAGCGACAAGCTTACAGGACCAATCCTTACCAAGAAATTTTCACAAGAATATGGAGCGGTTATAACCTATAGGAATAAATGACAAAACTTACGGTCACCATTTTTGGTCCTATACAAAGGTTCCACAAATTGTACATTTGTTAAACACTTCAACACCTTTAAGAAATATGGCAGAAGTTTATCCTGATGCTGTAGACCACTTTGCAGGAAGTACAAACCAAGAGCTATTGACGCCTCTTGGTTTTTTGGTGTTACAACTAATGAGGAACTGGCTTGAGGGCATAACATGAAGAGTGTATTCACCTAAAATCACATACACATTTTAATTATATACTATTGTTTTATGGTGAACTCAGAACAACATTTCCTGTGGTTGGGTGGCCTGTCTTAAGGGGCAACAAAACAACCTGCAGCTGGGTAGGGTAAATAATACCCATCTGGATGACTACCACCCCTGGTCTAGAGTATGCCGCCATAAGAACCTTAAATTGTGTTCATCATTAGGGCTTTGTTCCAGTCTCCCTTTAGAGAGTGGAAGTACATTGGCAGCACCTTTGGTGTTACATATGTCAATAAGTGATGGTAACAGCTTTTCATCTGGTGGAACTGTCTGCTAAAGTCATGCAATAAATAAAAACTATAAAAATAGTACAACAAAGAGTTCTCATTCATTCATTTCTATACTAAACCATTCTAATTATTTATGGGCTGTTGCCAGTTATTTCATTCTGACAAGACTTTTACTTTATATTAATAATTATAACTTTGAAGCTTATAAAATATCAGAATGGAACATATATACAAATTTCAGATAAAATTGTAGTTTAATCTTAAATTCATTACCCAGAAACCCATTATTGTTTTTTAAAGATATAGTTGCAAGCTGACATTAATCTTTTGCAGGTCTGTTAGTACCTCTTTCAATTTGAGTAATTCAAAGGGGTCTATTGTTCTTGCTAATATCTTTATTCATGCGCCATAAGAGTTTATACACCCTTCTTTCCTCTGTTGGTATTATTTTGAGAAGCCATTAAGCCTACAATTTAACAACGATTTCATGAACCAGTGGGTGATTTGTTGCTAGGCCATGTTTAATTTACAAATGGATAAGGGTCTGTCAGTCGTGAAATGCGCCAGTCGTGTTCTGAATGCAAACATTATCTAGTGCACTTTCAGAGTGAGTATCTTATAACTACTAACTTTGTGTTATTTTTGTGATAACAAATGTTTACCCTATGGTTTGGTTTTGTTGTATTCGGCTATACTTGTAAGAACTGTGAATTATGTGTGTACTTGTAATAAACTTTGTGATAATTACAATGGCATTTTCTAATTTACATCCAACAGATTAATAACATTAATTTGAAGATTATTTGAGTAAAACTCATTTAACAATGAAATTTTAAACATGGTTCTGAGAAAAAAAGAACTAATTTATACCCTAAGGATGTATCGGTAGTAATGGGGAAATGTGATTGTTTTCAAAAGACAAGGATTAAACGCTTATCGAAGTATATCAGTATAACTAGATAATTTTTTGTCAGCCACTGCTGTCTAAGTGCTATCTTGCCTTAATGGATAATTAGTAGGTTAAATTTCATTAATTATTTTCTGATTAGGGTGTTTGGATTTGCCTCTAAAATTTTCAGTTGTATGATACTCGTAATACAAAACAATATACTCAGTAAGGGAACTTAACCACAACTCCTATGTATAGTGAGTCAACTGAAAAATTCTAATTTTACCGGACAGTGAGTCAAAGATAATTTTTTTTAAACTATTACAATTTTAAGACAAGACCTACCATTTTTTAAACTTTGTATCTGAATAACTATGTGATTCATTGAATATTTAAATAGTAAACCTAATTTACTAAGTTTCTGATATATTATAGTTGATTCAATATAAATCACTTGAGTCATAGCTTTACTGAACTAACTGCCAACTTACACTTGTATAATCAGTATGTGTCTAAGGTTCTTTGCAAAAATGAATGTTTAAACTAATATTTTTAGTATATTATGGTTGTGAAATTCTATAAATTATAATAAAAATTGTAAAGATGTTTCAAGTTATCTGAGATTACACATGCTTCAAAACAATTTTGAGCACTGTATTTTGGTGTAAGTTGTGCTTGTTCGATTCACCGCACTGCCATTGCCCGATGTATATAAGAATACTGCAGTTATCTAAGTATATGTCTTCTATGTCTAAGCTGATAAATAAAGTTTTCTGATGACCAAAACTATCATAAAATAGAAATAAATAAAATTGTTAGTTGATTTACTATATGTAGAAGCTATTGATAAAATATGTGTACTTAGCTGTTGAACATTAAAGAAAAAATAATAATTAGAAACAATAAAGTAAAGAATCAGCATAAAATCAAGGATAATCAATGGAGAAGCATAATATCTGAGTAATAATACAAACAATGAGCTATTGACAAGTTGGAGGTCAATGTAAGATGAGAAAAATGGATTTCATGTTTATGTTTACCTGTTTTGTGATATTTCAAATATTTTAACAGATAAATTGTATGGTTCATCACAAGAGCAAGTGTACAAACTGTACAGAAATAAATTGATATCTATGCCATGGATGTAGTTTACATGACTTAATAATAAAAAAAAATGAATCATACTAGGTATTACAATTTGGAAGATTTTCTGTCAGTTTATGAGACAATTATTGATTTCAACTAGGTACTTATCTAATAATAAGCAGGATACAAATATTATAATAAGACTAAAACTTAGATATATGTCGATTAATTAGGTCCACAATTAACCATTTTCTTTATTTATTTCTATTATTATAAGTTGAAATTAAAAGTTTGTAATCGCATTACCTTTTCCCATGGCGTTGGTTTTATATTAGATAAACACCGGGCCAAATGTTGGACTGTTTGTCTGAAGAACTCGTTTTCGTCCATATTCATGTTTGTTTAATTTTGGTAAAAACCATGGTAAGTAAAATTAACAATTTTGTGAATATATTCGAAATATACTTTCGGACCAGTGTGACCAGATTTTATTTGACGAATCTACTGCTTGTGGAGGTTAAAAACTACTGAATTGTACCAAGAGAGAACAAGAGAATACTAAAAATCTACTTTTTTTTTCTAACGTGTTACATTGTAAAAACATGAATGTTTTCTTGATTGAACGATAAAATAATAAAAATAACAAAGAAACCACCATCACTTAAAGAAACCAATGTTTTGTTTAATTAAACTTTATAATTTAATTTGAAAATATTGGTTTCTTTAATTATTTAGATAAAAATACAATTAAAAATTACATTACATTCCACATATTAACGTAAGTAACTTACATACCTGAGAAGTGTGTGTGGAATTTTTTTTGAAAGATGGAGTAACAATGGTGAAACAGGATGATGCTGGTGAAAGCAAGAATTAAGAAAGGTTTGCTTAAGTGGTTTGGGCGATACATTGATTTTATTACGATACATTGATGTTAAATAAAACGATGTTTCATTTGCATCGCAGGAACAAGCGTCAAAAATTTATGTAAATGGCGATAAAAAACATCGTTCATAAACCGATGTTTTTTGACGATATATATCATTCATAAACATCAATATTTTTAACATGGATGTTTCACTTTTGAGAACATAGATATCCTAACATCGATGTTTTTATGAGCGATGTTGCATCCCTAGATATGTCAAAAAAGTACTAGAATAACTGAAAAGCGTGAATTCTACTAAAATATACCAAATTATTTTTACATACTAAATTCTTTTGCCAGTACCTCAAAATCTACCAAAAAAGTAGAAATCTACTAAATCTGGTCACGCTGTTTCGGACATCAGATTCAGTCGAATTCGATAATAAATTTCTTTGACAATTGACATTCATACTTTGAAGTTTGACATTAACGGCTTAATACTTTTTTAATTTTAAAAAATAGCGTTTTTATGACACATCAAAATGAGTAATTCCACATTGGAATTATTTTTAATCAATAACAAATAGCAAATTTTGTTTTACTATCTTTAGCTTATAACATTATGAGAGCAAATTCTGTAAATATTGAATTGAATAAACCATTTATAATAGATACGTCAATTTAATTTTTATATTGACGAAGTTCAAAGAATTAACAGAGCATCAAAGAGTACATTGTGTATTTACAGTATTTATAAAGACAGAGCTGTAACTAGCGATGGGCGTTTTCGTTAAATTTTGTCATCCGATGCGCATCGTTAGTTGTAAACCGCATCCAATGCCAGCATCGTTATTTCTGGCATCGATACGATTTGCCAAAATTAGTTGCCGGCTAAAGTATCTGCAACTCTGCGTATAACATTGGATGCCTGTTGTCTAGTAGTTATGTAAATTATTTAGATACGATATAAATTATTTAGATACGATATTCAACATTACGACTTATACTGGTATATTGTTTTAAAAGTGTGGAAGTTAAAAATAAACATAAGTTAATTAATATTAGTCTTTATTTTTCACAAAATTAGAGTTTACATTAAGAAATACCAATTTTTCTAATTTGGAACTTGTAAGACGAGTTCTTCGTTCATTCAAAATATACCCGGCTTTGGAGAATATCTGTTCGCATGGCACAGAAGTTATGATAATACTGCACCTCGAACGGTATATTTCTGCCAACGTCGAGTATATTTTGGAATGACGAACCCACCATTCAGTGGGATTGTTAAAAAATACATGAGATACTTTAAAAAATAAGTAAGTACCTATATTATTATAAAATTTTCTAACAGTTACGCACGCTCTTAGTGTTGTATTACGTTGAATGTTTGCCTTGCACAACCACCGATCGTACTGAGAACACCTGAGAGTTAGCGAGTGAGCGATACGTCGAGTCTTCGGTTTGTCATCGTTGCGTTTTCCGTGGCGTGGTCAACGGTGCCTCTCGCTCGCTCGCATTCGGCGAAGCTAGCATCGGATATTGCGGGCATCCGTTTTTCAATATATCGGCATCAGCGTTGCCAACTGTACGAGGTTTCTCGTACAATTACGAGATTTCTGGTCTTCCGTACGAGGTACGAGGACGTTATTAGCCTCATACAATTATGTACGAGATTTTGATTTATGAAACTTTAAAAATATTTTTGAAGTGATAACTTCTTATGGGAGGGTAAACCGCTTCGTTACGTAACGCGTTATGGCGCCAGTCTGTCTGACTTCTCTTTCTCTCACGTTAGATTAGTTTAAGTTATCACTTCTGTCGGGCGTCCCGAGACGCACACCAAATTTTTTTATTGCAGGGAATCAATTTTGCACCATCGAAGGAGATGTATAGTCGTATGACTAAAAAAAAGTTATCCGCCAGTGTAAAGGAAAACGTCAGTAAGGATGTCCCTGATATCATATTTGGAGATGATGAAACTAAACCTATAATATTATAATAATAGATGGTGTTTTTTAATAAATAGAGATATTAACTTGTAAAACTAATATCATTTTGTAAAATATCCTGATTTTAATGCCTTTTTTTTTTAGTTTTATTACATTTTACGCGCAATATGAATGTACGAGATTCGAAAGCCAATATACGAGATTTTTATCTGCTTCTGTACGAGGAAAAATATTCAAAGGTTGGCAACCCTGATCGGCATCGGATGCCGGCATCGTCTACTGGCATCGTTGCTCAAAAACGATTTTACAAAAACGACCATCTCTAGCTGTAACAAAACACTTCAGTCAGCTGATGAGCTGATTTGTTGCGAAGTTGTTTGTTATTTGAAATTTAAATTACCATTTATATAAATTTTGAATTGTTTTAGCTTACTTGATTTAAAAAAATGTGTGAACCGGAAATAATTGAGGATTTCTTTGGCGTTTATATATTATACTGTTTAAATCCAAAATTTAAAGGTCGTACATACATAGGCTATACGCGAGATCCAAACAGAAGAATTAAACAACATAACAGAGGCACTTGGGCTGGAGGAGCTTTTAAAACTAATAATAAAGGACCGTGGTAAATTGTTATTTGTTATAATTTCTATAAACATAACAGAAAGTCCTTCCATTGAGATGAGCGTTTTAAAAGATACTTTTGAATTTACTAACTACTACTACTAACTTACAGTAGTACCGGAGATTACCCTGAACATCAAAACTTACAAATTTTTACTTCTTTATAATATTAGTATTTATTTTGTTGTTTTGTTTGCAGGAAAATGGTCTTAATAGTTCATGGATTTCCCAACAATATTTCAGCTTTAAGAGTAAGTAGGTATTTTTATTTATCTATTACTAGCTGTCCTGGCAGACATTGTCCTGCCCGGAAAAATGCCTGTCCAATTGTGAACCAACGCTGAAACCTTCTTTGGCTCATGCACAACAATTTTGCTAAAGATCACATGATCAAATGTATAGTTTACGAGTCTATAATGGACATACAGACAAACATTATGCAAACTTATCAACAAAAATGTATTGTACATTACAATTTTTGTGTGTATTCGTTTTGAGGGGGGGGGGAACTGAAAAATGCTTATCACCTTCGTTTTTACCTTAACCCTCATCATTATTTTAGCTATCAGATGCCGACTGATGGATACGCATGTCTGTGGTTTTTAACCTATACCTACACACCCTGTGATAAGTAATTTATGTGTTTTAAGTACTGGGCACTTCAGGCATAATGTGAGTGGTGTACGTGTCTGTGAAGTTTGAATTTACCGCCCGGGGCATGTACGCTCCCCATCCTCAGATCAATGCAATGGAAGTGGAATTGTTCTGCTTCTTTTTTCAGTTTGAATGGGCCTGGCAGAATCCAACGAAAACTATAAGACTACAGCATTTGAACTTAAAAAAACTACCAAGAAAAGAATCAGAATTCCAGTTTAAGTTGAGGGTAATGAGTGAAATGCTCAGAGTTGGACCGTGGTGTCGGTTACCTCTGCTTATAAGGTGGTTTGAAAAGGACTTTTGTGAAGATTTTCCTGTAAGATCTTTATTTTTACTAGGATATGTCTGCGATTTCATCCCTGCTTGACCTGAAATTCCCGCGGGTTTCCGAGGCTAAAAAGTGGTGTAGATTTTAAGCCTAAGAATTTGCTGTCCGTCAGTGAAAATCGAATTGATATCAGCCCAGTACTTTTTATGTGGATCCCAAACAAACAAATAAGAAATCTAAAAAAATTCAATGTTCTCCATCATTTATATAATCTATACCAGTTGTTGTTTTTAAATAGCTTTAACATACAGACATGGTATATTTTGAATTTTATAATATTATAGATAAGTTTAAGCCTAACACCTGGAAATTTTTTAAATTAAATTGTCAATACCAAACTCATCATTTCACAGCGGAGTCTGGTATTTTAATAAAATATAATAAAAACATTGTCCGTTGTCTGCTTAGCCATAGAGGTTACAAATAGTAAATACTGGCTTGTTCTTCCATATTTTTTTTTAACAAACAAAACCAACTTATTTTTTTTGTTGTGTTTTATGTATTACTTGAGACCTACTTCAAGATCCTGTAGAAAATATTTATTTTTGATTTTTAGTTCGAATTAGGTGTTGTTTCTTATAAAAATTATATTCAACTTTTTCGAAGAGCTTTAGAATTGACATTTTAAGTGCCTGTAGAAATTGTACTACTGGCATGTACAGGTTTTGCCTTTCGAAGAGTTTAGGCGCTCTTCAACAAAAGCTGCATTCTATTTCCTTGGAAACCCACTCATCAGATCCTGACTTGGTGAGAACGGGACCACCTCAGGAGCATACTTTGTCAAATAAAGTTTAGAAAATTGGTCCACAATTGATGAAGAAATCGTACAACAAACATACAAAAAAACCATATAGTTGAACCACCTCCTTTTGGAAGTTGGTTAAAAATGAATGTAGAAATAAAAGTAGTATAACCAATAACAAATAGGCAATCTTCAAACTGGAACCAATCGGGAATTTATCCTTAATTTATTAGGTCATATTTAAAAGCATGTTTTCTTTTCAGGATGAAAGAAGACCACCAAATCACATGAGTATATGTCATGGCCCAGTAAAAAGTAAAAACTTAAAAAAATCTTCTACAGCAGTAAATATAAATGAAGAATGTTTGTTATGTTCAAAATATATTCAAAGCAGCCAATCACAACTGACATGTTTAAATCCGAGTTGTAATCTCATCACCCATATCACCTGTTTAGCAGATCTTTTCTTATCACCCGGCGATTATGTGCCTATTGAAGGTGATTGCCCATTCTGCAATAAGAAATTAAAATGGGGTGATTTGATTAGAAAAATGAAAGGCTGCTCTCAAGACGGTGTCTTTACTCAAACAGATGATGGAGAAGCTAGCGATAGTGATCAGGAAGTTAGTGATGAGGAACTTGGTGATAAAAAGCATAGTGATGAAAATGTACAGTTTAAAATAAAAAACATAGGTGATGAGCCCAGTTGGTTTATGGATTTTAATGATGATTTATGACCAAATATAACAGTTTCTGATATGCATAAATGTATTATATTTTGTAGACAAAATGTACAATTGAAATACCTACCAATTTTAGTGAAATATATCTTCTATAATATATTATTAACTTTTTGCAACTAGTATACACGAAATCAAACTACATTTTAACGGTTTTAAGCGGTGGCAATTGATTTGATTTTTATTATTCTGACGTTTCGGCTACTTTTCAGTAGCTGTGATTACGGATGACTGAGAGGTTCAAAGAGTATTGTTAAAGTTTTATTTAGCCTACCGCTACCTTGTTCATTTAATTTATTTAGTTTTAATTTTGATTATGGTTATTATCATATATTTTTACCTTACGTGATCACGGCTACTGAAAAGTGGCCGAAATGTCGGAATAATAAAAATCAAACAAATTTATTACTCATAAAACCGTTAAAACGTGGTTTTATTATGTATTTTTTAATTTATACTTAAAAAAAGGCAATTATTTTCGTATTTAATTTAACACTAGTACGTGACATCCTATTGCTGGCCTTTGGACTTACCGTCACAAAACCGACTGGCTGGTTCCTCACATTGATTATATGGCTGTTTACTGATATTTTCCTCGACCTCAGCATTATTTAATGGTAGTTATTATAATGCACTTATTAAGCCAGAAAAAGTCCTTAGACGCTGCATATACTGGGGTCAGGGTTCGAATCCTCGTTATTGGACTTTGATGTGGATGATTTACCCACTGAACCAATACGATATAGCCTTCTCTACTAATTTACGTTCCGCAGACTAAATCCAAAGGTATTTGAAAAGAGCAGACCAAAATACTGTTTCTTGCCACTTTATTCAGTGCTAGCATGTATTACTTACCTTTAAATGACTAAAACTTAAATCATTAATTCCTCAAATTAAGCACTTTTTACATTACGAACACGGTTTTTGGTTATTGCGGAATACAACAATGAGGCCGGCCTGCAGGATTATATTAAATTATTCTTGTTCTTGCCCTGTCTCTGATGGAAAGTGGTTACAGTCGTACATAGACATTTGTAACAGTAGAAGTATTCCCAATCCGCCGCCGGCCTCGAAGGGATTATAGGACATCTTTTTTGAAAAAGCCCATATTGTAGCGCACAACGGTGCGCTGTAGAAAAACCTCTTGAACGATGAATGATGATGAATGAACCTTTTTCGGAAACGAAAATGTGTCCATTATAGCCTGAATAAAATTGCATAGGTTATAAAAGTGCATCGGATTGGAGAGCATCCTACCTTAATAGGGATTGTTCACAAAAAAATACGCTCTGATTTTATATTTTTATTACGTACTAGATAGATACTAATTTGAATATTATTGTATTTTAAGCGTTAGTTTTTTTATAAATCGATTATGAAATTTTTTCTCCGATGACGTCATAAGGGACAAGTTTATATTGATTTCTTTGTCTAGAAAACAAAAATAATAAATTTTCTAATCATAGTAATCTGTGCTACTACTATTTAAATGTCACTATCATTACCAAAGAGTATATTGTATATATGGAGATAGAGTCTTCAGTCGGGAGAATCGTACTACTAGCACATCTAGCGAATATTAATGGCGCTAACTCGTGTATTAACGTACCTAATATATGCATGGGTGTGTGTATATGTGTATGTGTGTGTATGTGTACGTATAGCGGGTTTGTGTATACTTTGTCTTATTCATAGACTAAGTAAGTTTGAACGCTTATGGTTCCTAAAGAAGCGTTCAAACTTACTCTATGAATAAGACCGATATTCTATATATAGTATGCTTAGTTATGGAGATTTCTTCCACCAGGATTTCCAACTGTATTTAAAATAAAATTTCATATTATTTATAATTTGTATATAATTTTCATTAATACATATCACTGCACATCAAGTTTTGTGTTGATATAAACATCCAATAGTGTGTCTGGTCGGTCGAATTAAACAGATTCACAGGTCACATAATATAAATCAGTAACTTCGATATCCAAAAGCAGTTTTCCTTAATAGATTCGCCAGAGTCCAAAACTACATATAGATCGTTAATAATAATCCACTTAATAAAACAAACAGAAAACTATCCCAGAAGTTAATATATATATAAGTTGAAAATATGACGAAAGTCGGCACTTGATTTGAATATGCATGTTTATTTAGAAATATTATTATATTTGATTAAATAAAAATGGTTTTCATTTGAGTTTTTTTGATAATGTCATTAATAACAAAATAATGCTAAGCAACGAGCTGCAGTCTATGGCAGGTACAAAGAGTTTATTATCGACCATGTAAATACTGCATAATGTAGAGCCCATTTCAGTATCGAATAATCGATAAAATAAATCCTGTCAGATATTTGTAAATTTTAAGGATAATTATAGGCATAGGTATCTTATGACTAACAACAGGTAGACGGAATCTCGCATACTAAAATCTAAAGGAAGGCGATTTTGGAATATGAAACTATATGAAGATTTGCCATCGCAAGGATGAGATGCAGAAGTCTCCGAAGTAGCGGACCCACGTCCCACGTCCGCTCTTTTCTACAAAACGGCTAATTTCTGCAAAACGGCTTATTAAAATGTAAAGAGGGATATAGCTCATTCGCTCTATAGACATGTACTACTCCTTTTGCTCAGCAGCGACACGTAATAGAAATTGAGCCGACAACTCTCACTATAGTCCATTCAAGAGCCTATAGAGCTAAAGCAGGTCGTGTTGTGAGACGTAGGTACGACAAAATTTTAGGTCAAAATATCAATGGCGGAAACAAAATATTTTTGATCTATTTTGAAAGAATGAAAGATGTAATATTTATTAACGTTTCTTGTCAATAAAAAGAATGTCATATAAAAATATATGCTTAAGTATGTTAAGCGCGCCACTTTTCTCTGTCCTGAACAGTGTCTAGTCTTCTCAGTTTTGACGTTCGTTTAGGTGATCCACTCTTATCTTTCTAGTGATACTAACTGGTCGCCTCAAGTATGCTTTCTTCACATTCCAATCCTCCTCCATCCGTTCTTCGTGACCGAGCTAGCGGAGATATTGAGCCTTTCTCTCTTCAATTATTCTAGGCTCGGCCACGAGGTTTTCTATGTCGGAGTTGGTTCGGACCCTTACTATCTCCTCTGTTTGTTGAATCCAAACAGTAAACTTGCTAATAACTTATTGCTTTTAATTGTGTTTTTATATTTGATTAAGTTCTTAGATTTTCTAAGTAATAATTAAAACTACAGTACAATTTTGCACAGCTTTCAATGTTTAAATTAGTAAGAATATTTGTGCATTATGATTTGTTGTTAAAAAAAATCCAATTTATGTCTTAATATAACAAATAGATTATTTAATTAATACATCTTAGTCCGTAAAATATAGCACATAAATATGTAATAACGTTGAAATAGTTTGCATTGGGAACATTTGTTACCCATGCAGACGCAACCAATGTGTATATTACATAAGTTAATGCACATATCATTATAAAGAATGCTTTACTCCATTTAAACAACGGACAAGTGGAAAAACGAATGGCAACGGATAAGTGGGGGGAAAACGAATCGCAACGGACAAGTGGAAAAACGAATCGCAACGGACAAGTGGAAAATCTTCAACTGATAAGTGACAAAATGAATCGCAACAAAATTTCAACTTGAAGTGTTACGGCAGATTATTAATGTACTAGTCCAATTTGAAAACATGCCCGCAAAACTTCAAGTTAAAATGTTGTTGCGATTCATTTTGTCACTTATCAGTTGAAGATTTTCCACTTGTCCGTTGCGATTCATTTTTCCACTTGTCCGTTGAAGTTTCACTTCTAATATGTGTCCCAGCACACATTTCGATTTTTCGCAGGTTTACTGCAAATTATGATTTGGTTAGGTTAGGTACATTTTAATGGTGTAATACGCTACACACGCACCGACTGTTTTTTTACATCAACAGTTTTGCCGTTCGTTGTCGTTCACTTTTGTTGTGACTTTCGAAAAACTGAACCGTTGGCAAAGTTTTCTTTTTGTTGATTTGTTTCCTTAACAAACTCTATTTTTTCAACCCAGCTCCCAATTCTATTGTAACAACTTCTAGCGCAAAATCTTACGCTTTTTGTAATATGCACATACCGAATTAATTTTAAAGTAAATATATGAATATCTGGACTAATATTATTAAGAGGAAAGACTAGATAGTTTGTTTGCATTGAAGAAGCTTTGAAACTACTGAACCGATTTGAAAAATTCTTTCACTGTTCACAAGCTACACTATCCCCGGGTGACAAAGGCTATATTATATTTGTAAAAAAATTAGGGATCCTTACTAAAACTCCAATAATTTAACGCAAGGTGTAAAAAGTACCTAAAATCGCGTGCACTGCGAAAACTATTGATGATAGAATAAAATAATGTACTACGACTTTGTAGAACACATCATTATTTACAAAAAGTGTCGCGACAACATATCTCTAACTATTATAGTTATGCCACAATAAGTGTTCTTTTATTTTAAAAATTTAATTAAAATGCCGCCGCTAGAAAAGGCTTTTTATTTGTATCTTGGTATTAATCCTTATCAAAATAAATTCTTCTACTTCTTTCTACTTCTTATCTACTATCTATTATTCTACTTCTTATTCAAGACTGCTTCAATACCTTTATATAACTTTTTGAATTATTCAATTCGGACATTCCATTCGAAAGATATCACGAGTTTAAAAATGTAAGAATTAGTGACGGTGATCACGTGAGTGTGACACCTTTTCGTGAGCCAAAAGTCCGTAAGACCCCCTCTATATAGAAGTTTCACTTCAAAAATTATTTACGTAGGGTTTGTCGATACATTAATCGTCAAGGTATCGATTAACTCAATTTAATAAGATCATAATAAGCCATCCCTAACTACATTAACAAGTATTGACACTGTCGTAATTTGGCACTTTTTTTTCAATGACTCCATTTACTTTGGTTAGTTATAAAGAGTCTTAATTAAATGTATTCAAAAATATATTAAATATATATTAAAAATATTTATTTCTTATAAATATTTATGTTTTTATAAATGTTTACTTATATATTAATAACTTAGAAAACAAATATATGTGAAGCAAAAACTTAAAGATGCTAGCAGTGCTATCTGTCATGTATAAGTTTTAATCATTCTACGAATAACCTGACTAAATTAAAAGGACCGAAAGATCTAAGCACTAACAGGAAATTGAAAACATTCATAAATCTATAAGTTAATAGCGATTTTTTTAAATTTTTTTTCACCTTCTTTTGTTTTAAGTTTATACCGCATGATCATTACTCATTACGTATCGTGATCATTTTTGTGTTTTTTGTCGCTAGGCTTATAATTTTCGTGTTCAACCATTATTATTTTCTATAGTTATCGTTAAATTTTTTAAAGTGATCTTTAGGGAAAAATCCATGTTACAGAACTTAAATCAAATAATGTACAGCTAGAATTTTTTTACACATGAAGCAGGCAAACAGGCAGACGGCCCACCTGATTGGATTTAGTAAGGTCAAAGACATTTCTTACAAAATACAAGAAGATCGTACGTTTTTTGGAATTTTACCTAGACAGAAATGATTAGGGACGCTATTCCTCGAAATGGTTTTTGAAATAGCTAGATTGAAAAAAAGTGAACAATCCCAATTAACAGTATATGTTATTAATTGCTGGCTCCCATGCATTAAAGACTGTCCATTTGCCTTCTATCGATTTAAATTCAACGGATGGTAGAACAAGTGAATGAATAGAAAAATATGGGAGCCGGCCATAAATCAGTACCTAATACAAATCCTATCATTTTAAGACAATATATATTAGCCAATTTACCTGATCTACCTAACGTCTTCAGGTACCTATTATTAAAATGTTCATTGTCTAATTATGTCTTAGTTGGAAAGAATTTTATTATAACCATAGATTTAATATGCTTGGAACCCAAGTAGGTAAAGTGAAAGACCTTTTAGTAAGACCTAAATGTCTCAGTTTGCTTGTCGACGCGTCCGTCCCGTCAGTCCGCAAGACAAGTCTCAGTGTGACGAGCTCCAATAGTTCCAATTCCTTACTTTTTAGAAATACTCTATTTACCTGCAACATTATCTGTGTCTTCGTGTGCGTGTAAGCGAAAATAATTACATGGCGCTTACGCACACATCAATTGGTTTTATGCTTTAACTCTGAACGTAATTTTGTAGAAAACTATTTCTCTAGGTATTATTACTCTAAGGTTATACCGTATATACAATTTGGTATACTGTATACTTTCGATAAAGCGGATGATCATAGTACATTTTTGCATTCGGATGGCGGCCAACACTACTAACTGCAACACAGGTTTGATCCTAGTAAGTACGGGGTCTAGGCAACCACCTGATTACACGGTTCTCTTTGTACAAATTTGTTATTTTTTACATAAATAATAATTAGGTTGTATGACTATAAGATGGTTTATTTATTTTTTAAACCGAAAAATGGAATTATTTCCGCGGGATACGGGTACGAAATACAAGAAAACTTAGCCGCAGTTCGCTTTAGTTTGAATAATAAAAACAACTTGTGAACAAATATTTATTTACATAGCATAGAAGTGTTATAAATATTATACAATACTTAATCTACCAGGTACAATTAAAGGGTAGTTATATGAAAGTCTATGTCAGTTCGCAGGAACCATAACTAAGAATTTAATGAAGATTTATTGCCGCTCTCAGAAAATTGAAATAACTGTTAATTTTAATGTTAAACCGAGACAATTGAGGTCCGCTTCTGCTTTACGAGGTAATTGTCATCAGTCAATATTGTCCACTGCTGGATGTAGAGGCGATAGAGGAGAGGTAAGAGGACCAACGATCTACCCACTAAACCTACCTGCCTCTCAAAGAGAGAAAACACTTAGACGGAATGACACAGGGTGTACAACAGAGTCAATGCACTATGATCATCTAGTGTTCCAGATTGGCACAAACCCAGGAAGCAGGACTACCATTATGTAAAGACCGTAAAGCAGAGATGAGGTCCACTAATACCCTCTGTTGTTCTCATCCATCCCTTTCAGCGACCTTGAGCTTGATCATTGGTCCATCAGGCTGGAGAGCGTCCTACATTATGTTTGCCGACAAACGGTTTACACTCGCCTGCTCCATCGGCCATTCGTCTTGCGACAAATGTGACTGGCCTACTGCCACTTCAGCTTGCTAATTCGTTGAAAATAAAACAGAGTAGCCCCTATTTCACCCCTTAAGGGTAGAGGGTTCATAAAACACCGATACCTGGGTATCTCCTGTATTTCTCATCAAAAACATGTACATAATTTTGTGCTTTCAAAATTACGGTTTTTTATACAATTTTTTTTGTCTTTTTCATCCCCTTAGGGGTTCGATTCCATTGTACCTTTATTTCTAACCAGAAAAAAGTGTATAAAATGTGCCTCTTACTTTAAAAATGACTGACTTCCATACAAACTTTCATCCCCTTCTTGACGCCCTTGGGGGTTGAATTTTTTAAAAATCCTTTCTTAGTGTGTATCTACAGTATAGGATATTTTATGGTCCTAACCCCAGTAGTTTGGGCTGTGTGTTGATCAGTAAATCAGTCAGTCAGGCTAAGCAAGTATATATGTATAGATTAGCTAGCTGACGTAAGTAATTAATTGAATGAAATCATTACAGTTTAGAGACATTATTAAAGCATTAATTTATAATTCTATAACAATAAGAAGTAATTTAAAAAAATATCTACCTATTTTTTATAATATGTTTATTACAGGAATAACAGATATTCTTCTCGAGAAAGAAGATTAAACTTAGACTGGTACCTTTAATAAACTTTGATAAAGATCAAAATTTATCACAGACTTGCGAAATGTAAATGCAGTTTTTTGGTATCATATTCATTACTCATGTAGTAATTAACTTTTTGCGTGTACTAATGTGTAAATTTCGTTTGTTCATAACATGGTTCACCTTTACTAATATTAAATTACTATTATTTCCACAATAATTATTTTGAAATAAATTAATAATCATCATCGAATATGTCATCATCATCACCAAAGTCATCATCGTCATCAGCACCCGGTGGAACTAAGGCACCATTCATCACTTCACTCACGGGCTCTTCGAAACCCAGCACTTTCGCCAAACCGTACACAAGTCTCATCACTACAAGCCTCGTGAAATCCACCGGCGTCGTTTCCTTCCTTTGCAATGTCAGCTGTTTATCTGATGGATAATCATTAACCTTGTTCCTCCTCATCTCACATGGATACACAAGATAGACAGCGACGATAAAAAATAAAAATCTACGCGCCATTTTGTTTCCTTTCCCGCCGTAAATAACGTCAAATGTGTCAATCAAGAACGGTAGATCGCGTCTCGATTCACGGAATATATTTTCACTTTGCGTGTTTATTTAATGCATTATTATTATCGGAATTGCGCTGTGAAAACGCGGTAACTAACGGAATGTTGGCGCATGAGTGAATGAAGACGCGACACCGGCTGCTATTGTGCCAATAAGCCTGTGCATAACTGTCTTAAAAACGTGCGACGAAGTTTCTTTGGCAAAGAGATTTACAGTTACCTTAGGCATATTAGGCCGATGAGGTGTGAAGGCATCTTTATTTGCAATGATCGGTGTTCGTGAATTTACATGATACGGATTAGCACTAATTAAAACAGATTTAGTGCCTCGGTTGCTTTTCTAGGGTTCCGTAGCAATTTTAACAATAACTCTGGCGAGTACTTGGCACTTTACGAACTATGTAGGGTTCCTTAGAAGTGATAGACATTCACTATTTTTTGTCATTTGGCAACGGTATCCTAAAAAGTATTTAATCAAAAATACTTCATAGCTAGACACCACTTATTAAATACAACATGAAATTGTCAACTATAAAGTAAAGTAAAATAAACGAAACTTATTGTTAAGTAAATTTAAATTGTTAATATAACTTAGGTAGATATTTTATAACTTATCCCTTAAATTTAAAAGTAGGATTGTGAGCCAGGTGGAAGTCTCCTATGGATAAGTGCCTAGAATGCTGGCTCGCTGGATCGCCATTCTTATCCGTTGATCAAGACATGCACTAGCCTTTTGAGATAGTCATATTCATCAAGGAGGCGCTGAAACGAATGAGGTATCAGATCAACGCGCTCCCTTCCCACCAAAACCATCAGCGGCGATGGAGGATCATCAACATCGGTGCTAGTGAATGATAAATAGAAGAATCACTCGCACATAGCGGCCAGAGTCCTCACCTCGTAAGGCCGAGGAAGCCAGAGAGGTTTAGTTCGCCGGCTAAAACCTGGAAGGTCTGGCTTTCGTAGCTCAGGCATAGACTATTTTAACGAGTTTACCGGCTCTCTTGATTCGGCATATGCGACGGATCTTCACCGCGGTGAACACTACGTAGATGAAATTGATGAAAAAAGGCACCAGCTCCATGATGACTAGCAAATTCAAATCGGAATTAACGGGACACGATCAAACCCATTTTGGATTAAAGTAATTTTAAGCTCTGTTACCTTCATTTTTCATAGATCAAAAGTATTTTCCAAGGACTGACATTGAAATCTAAGCAGTAGGTTGTGCCCATAGAGTATTTGAAAATAAGTATTAAGAGTTGCTCCTAGGAGTATACAATGATACATATAATATACACGTCAGTTTCATAATATAATTCAGCAAGCAGCCGTTATGAACCCACTGTTCGCTTTCCCTCTGATATCAATAAAAATAAAAACTTCAATCACAATTAAATAAGTATCTGTTACAATACACAGGCGTATCTTTAATTCACCTTGAACCAGTAACAAGCATTATAAGTGTATTAAATCCATTCTTGTAGTACACTTAAAGGCAAACAGTTGTTGGCAGTGACAATAATAATGGTGAGTTAATTGAAAATACATTTCTATTATTTACCCACTAAGAGCGTAAATCACAGTGCTTAGTAGCCGCATCAGTGGATACAGTTTCTATATCATACAACCTACTCATTCGCCTTAGATACTATTTAGTGGTATTTTATATCAATTAAATTATGTAATAAAATGCAATCAACATTTAACTAAAGTACCTTAAAAATGAAGACAATGAAATTTTTTTTAAATTATTTATATCCTAAAATACTATAACTATGTAGGTACTAACTATACCATACAAATTAAAATAAAACTAATAATATATACGAATAAAAATATTAACAAATACACACTATAAAAAACTAGGAATAGAAATCTGTAATAAGATTTTCTGCTGATGGTACGACAAAGGACTGCATTGATGGCCGGTTTCTATAACTTACTATTCATATACTTGCCTTAAGATGTAATGTAATAAGATGTCAAATTTGGATGATTTACTTATTTTATTTATTTATTTAAACATAATACTTAATCTATCTGGGATATTATTTTGAATAATGTATGAGGACTGTCATTAAATGTATCGATGTTTTTACATTTTCCAGTTTTTGAGATATCAGGTATTTACAAATCAAATCTATTTTATCTATATTTCTGTAACCAAATGACGACAAACGAAAACTAGAGATTTTATTACTTTTACGGAATTCTTCATTATTCTTGGTGAGTCACGTACTTTCCAGTCTTAGTTCATGCACCATTCACATACAGAGAGTTAAAACATCAATTAAGTTAAATTTATGGATCATTTAAAATGATAAGGCCGTATATTTCATTCTTTTGCCAACAAACTATTATTGTTTTTATAGTAATAGGTAGCATATCATATTTATATTTGTACCAATATTATAAAGAGGAAAGATTTTTATGTTTGTAACGAAACTCAAAAACTACTGGACCGATTACAAAAATTCTTTCTCCATTAAAAAGCTACATTATCCCTGAATAAATAAGTTTTAAGTTTAATAAGTTTTTTAAGACATTACATCGTTACCGTTACGTATTACCGTTAAGACATACATAGAATAGAATAGAATAGAATAGAAAACACTTTATTGTTCACCACATACACATAAAATAAACAATTTACAGTACTTACATTTAAGAGTAAAAGTAGGAGCAATGGGCGGCCTTATCGCTTTAGAGCGATCTCTTCCAGACAACCCGGGCTCTGGATTTTATGAAATGGTATTTCAAGTGTATGACGGTGGTGTGATAATTTAATACACAATACATATAAATAGGATATATAAATGTCACATAATACATATACCTAAAATGAAACAAAAAGGGAATAAACAATAACACATATTAATATTATATATATACTAATATATACATCATTAATATGTGTATAGCAACAGCAATAGCTATACAATATTAATAATAGTATTAATACATAATATATTAATATTATATATACCTACTAATATATATAATATTAATATACAAATAAACTAATAAATAAACATACATGTAATATGGTATTGAATATTTATTATAAAGTGAGATAATATTCCCGTACCAGTTTTTTAAAAACGGCGAGTGACTTTGCCTGTCTCACATTTTCGGGCAATGAATTCCATAGCCGAACAGCCTGCACAGCAAAGGATTTGGTGTAGAAAGTAGAAACGTGTGCAGGTGTTTTTAAGGTAAGATTATGAGAAGAGCGCAAATTAAGGGTGTGAGATGTATGGAGGAAATCAAAACGCTCCTTAAGATAGGAAGGGGTAGAAGGAATAAATAATATGCTATACAGCAGGTTGAGAAGATGAGCATTCCGGCGAAGTGAGATTGACAACCACTTGAGCTTTTTGCGATATTCAGAGACATGGTCATATTTCTTTAAACCAAATATAAACCTGATGCAAAAATTTTGAAGTCGCTCTAGTTTATTGAGTTGTTCTACGGTAAGGTCAAGATAACAGGCGTCCGCATAGTCAAGAATAGACAGTAAAAGCGATTGAGCAAGTGTAACCTTGGTAGCGGTCGGTAGAAAGTATTTTAACCTCCTAAGCGATGCAGACGAAGCAAAGACCCTACGACTGAGTTCTGTGATGTGAGGCCACCAAGACAGTTCTCTATCGATGATTACGCCCAGATTTTTAACTTTATCGCTAATATGAAGACGCGTCCCATCAAATAACAAGTCCGGCAATAAGACCAGTCTATCTTGGAAATCATGCGTGAGCTTCCAATTATACATAACCATATACAAAACCAACACACTTTTGAATAGTTCTTATACGAAATCCTATTCAATATGTAGTTTAATATAAATTCGACAATCGTTTAATAGGTACACTTTTAGTTGTTAAAAATGGCAGCTGGTTAACACCCAGCGTAAATCCAAAAAAGCCCATCGAAACCAGGTTGTGGTCGACAATTTGTGTTTACTTTCACCGAACAACCGTAAACAGTCTTACGACGTGAGGCATAGAAATCAGGACTCGACTAATAAGGATGTGCAATTGAGTTGTATTTAAATATGGTCTTGAAGGATTGGTATAGAGCTTTAGTTGATAGTATATTTTCTCATACCCTCATACAGAATATTCGGCGAAAAGTTTTGCTATATCCGTTTAAGGGCGTTATAAAGTTTCTTAGAGGCTAGCAACGCGTTGGCAATTCCCCTAGTGTTGCAAACATCCATGAAAATCTAGTAAAAAACGACTTTTTTCAAAATTAAAAAAAATCTCCAGCGGCCGGATTTGCACATGTCGGGCTCAAATTTTTGGGTCGTCTCCTTTTTAGGTGTACCTAATTTAAAGGAAAAAATCAGCATCAAAAACGCTGACCTAGTGTGCACACTTTCGTAGTGAATTAATGGATCTGCCCATATTAAGGATGGGCCCAATGTGGTTTGAACCGAATACGAACTTCGGCCGAACCTTCGGTTAAAACAAAAGATTCGGCCGAACTTCGGTTTGATTTCAAAACCCTTTCTTAACAGCGAACCGTCGTGACTTGATAACGCCGTAAAGTTTAAGTATGGGTAGGATAAAAGAATCGATTTTTAGATTTTGATTGAAAAAAAATCACCATTTCATAATACTAAATTCATAATGTTTATTTTCTAAAAAGTGATTTCAATCAAAGTTAAAGTTGTAATTATTGATGTCCCTTAGATATGTATTTTTTAATTCAAGTTACGCTTTAATTAAGCAGTTTCACTACTTAGTGATGTTTCTTAGAGGAATAATAAGTTTATTTTATTTTAACAAATGACCAAATAGATGCCAATTTTTATATTACGGTTATGAAGATACGATTTCTGTTAACTTCAGTCAAAATAGGGCAGTAGGTATTTTAATTATTGCTTGCACCGAATGTTCGGCATTTAAACCGAATTTCGGCCGAATGCCGAAGTTCGGATCAAGCTGCCAAAATTCGGTTAAACCGAATGTAAAACAAACTTCGGCCCGTCCCTAATATCTATATATATATACGTATAAATATCAAACATCACTTTTTTGAGGTATATAAGAATAAGCCTGTATGGCACTCTGTTGTTCGTGCCTACCCCGCAAGGGACCTGGCGTGAAGTTATGTATGTATGTATGTATCACTTTTTTGTCTTGCTCTTAAATATTGTTAGTGATTTAACCATTCTAACAATAACAGGCAGCGCGTTCCAGATTCGAATAGCCTGTACAGTAAAATAATTATTGATAATAGATGAATAATCTTTGGGAGTATTAGTATAAGATTAGAAGGTCGTAAATTGTGAGAGGAAGAGATGAATTGATTTCACTTTCGAATCATATTTCAATTATAGAACGACGATATAAAATATAAGAGTCATTCAAATCTAAACCTAATCTTTCTAGCACTAATCTCAGAATTCTTTAAGGTCACAGGAGTATCTGTTTATGTTATCACAATTTCATTTTTATTACGGTGAGATAGATTCCAAATTGCATAAATTTTGGTTTAATTTAATAATATTGTTGAATTTAATAATAATGTTGTTTCGACATACAAAATGGTGTTGTTGTTATCTGATGTATGTACTTAATTTTTTAAAAGTTAAAGAATAAGTTGCTCACGTTAAATTTCAATTAATTCAAAGTATGACAATATTAGAAACGACAAACCCAGTACATGTATGGTATGTCCCGCAATGTTTTCTTGCTAAATAATGTTTTTTTTTTAATTACTTAAGCGTATTGATTTTTAGTTTCTCTTGGCTCGTTATGCTGAATTTGGGCGGATCAACCGAATTGAATATTTTTTTTGAAAAGACAGTATTCAATGATATTGAATGATTCAAAGAAGACTGATTGATTCATCCATATTGAAAGGCATAAAAGAAATGTCTAATATCGGTTTTACATGCTAGCTAGTAGTATTTATTGTATCGAACATTTTATACGTTGGCTAGTAAAAATACTGCTGGTATGTAAATCTAATCACGGCTATCTAGATGTTTGTAATACATACATACATACATAACTTTACGCTAGGTCCCTTGCGGGATAGGCACGGACAACAGAGCGCCATTCAGGCTTATTCTTACACACCTCACTTGCTACTTTGACATTCATAGCTTTTGTCATGCACGCTCGTCTGATCCTAAGGCTCCTGACATCACGTTCTGCTAATACATGATCAATTTGATCCTTCTTCATCCATCCACTTTTGCATTGAATATCTGTTTAGTCATTCTTTCATCATACATTCTTTCCACATGCCCGAACCACCGGAGCATTCCTTTATACCTACCTTCACCACGACACTCTCTTTCAGACCAATTGAACCAACCAACTATGCTTGTTATATATCTGTAATAATGCGTCTTGTGAATATATTATTAGTAGCGGCCCCGGCAGACGTTGTCCTGCTCTGAAAAAATAAAATCTAGGACACGATCCTAGCGCCACCTACCGGTTCCAATTATGGATTTTAATCAACCGGGGACCCACTCAAACACAAAAAACGAAGTCACCAAAATCGCTCCCGGTGGTTAGGAGGATTCTAGAACCCGATCTCAGCGCCACCTACCGGTTCCAACGATATAAAAAGTATCCTATCTTTCAAGTTGGATCAAACTGCACACGGTGTGCAAATTTGATTAAAATCGGTTATGTAGTTTAGGAGTCCATCGTGGACAAACAACTTGACACGTAATTTATATATATTAAGATATTAATTTTATCCTGTGGTGTAGCTTGCTTTAGACGGGCCCTGTATCAAAATGTGTTGGGGAGCCCAGGGCAAAGGGAAATATTTTTATAAAATAAACAAAAAATGCTCGAATTGAATTATACAATTATATATTGATTATAAATTATTACTTATATTTAATACTCCTAGGAGCTAAGTTAGACAAACAAATCATAGGTATACGTTTCTTTTATTTCAGCAAATTTATTTAGCAAATCATCCCTTGCTGAAGATGGTTTCAGTTTTTCTAGATTTCTGTTTCTATAGACATTAATGACAAGTCTGATAGCCGTGTCTGTTGGCCTAGAAGTTATTCTCAAAAATAGGTATCAATCTATAAAAGATCAGAGAGAGAAGATGTCACGACAATTAAACAATAAATTATAACAGCACACAAAGTCACAAACACACAACCAACAACAAAACTTGCACACTTAATCACACCAACGCGCACTACCACTGCATTACATTACACGCACAATTCACAAACAAACCAAGACACATAAAGAGCCTAAAAATTAATAACCTAGGCACAGAAAGAAAAAACAACATACATGGCACTAGTTAAGATAATATATAATATTTATATAGGTATAGACATAAGGCACACATTGCACATGCACTTTCCCACAATACCAGCATGTAACAGATACACTCAACATTAGTATAAGTTTAGTATTAAAATTTTAAAAATTATAATTATATTTTTGCTGACACATTTTCGGGGCCTCTGTAACCTGGAGGCCCGTATCATTGTTACGGCTGATACGGCGGTAGCTACGTCCTGGTTTTAACAAAACAAATTCAAAGTCAACGGATTAGCTGGTAGCCTTTCTGTCGAGCGTTAAAAATGTATTAGAAAAGCAAAAACAGTCCAAGATTAATTAACATACTTCCCACATGAGGTCGTGATTAGCAAATAAAGGAGTTCATGGCTGGCATATTTGCCATCGTAAATTGAGCTCTTGTGGTACACTTTTTACTTTCAAATTACCTTCCATTTCAAACGGATCTTTTTTTTTTTTATTTTTTTTTTATTTTCTTTATTGCATGAGATCAGCAGACAGGCAGACGGCCCACTTGATGGACAGCGGTTACCATCGCCTATGGACATTTGCAACACCAAAGGTGCTACGAATGCGCTGCTGCTCTCTTTAGGGAGCCTGGAACCTGGTCACTAATACCGGAATACAACTCAAGGTTGTTATGGCGACATACTCTAGACCAGGGGTGGTAGCTGTAACGGTCTCATTTGATCAATTGTTCATGTTGATTATGTTTTTCTTGAAATTAAGAATTTTAATATTATTTCGTGACTTATGGCGACATCTGTTATTTGGTGGTAATGTTTGTTAAGCAACAATGCAATTGTTATTGTATTGAGTGAATTTGGATATTGGTACTTTGTCAATGAGAATGTAGGTTAGTTTAGACGTGTTTGGCTAGGTGGCGCTGGATCGCCTTAGGTTATTTCTCTACATATATTAATTTGTGGCCAGTTTTCACGTGGAAGTCCTGGCTGATGATTAAAAGGAAATTTTTCTAGATTTTTGTGTGTAGAATTTGGATATTTTGAAATTAAGAACAATCCGAGATTTCTTGAGGGAGACGTTTCGAGAAACTGGGCAGTCTGGGAAAAAACGTCGCGACGCGGCCACTATGTCCGGTGGAAGTCCGAAAAACAAATGAATTAAAAAAAGGAAGAAATCTGTGGAGTTTCAAGAATGAAGAGCTGGATCTGAGAAGCCTGGATGCAGTGATTTAAAATAATCTAGTGCCGTTCGCGTAAAACATATACTAAACCGAGATAATGTAATAAAAGTTTATGGTCTTCCTCCAGTTGGTGCTAGCTTCTGGAGTAGAAGGTCTCGCGAGTGTGTGCTGTGTTGTGAAAGAGTGTAGTGTTGGTGTAGTGAGTGTGTGCAATGGGATCCCTGAAGATGGTGCTGGGAGCTGTCTACGATCGTTTGAATTCCCGCGGTTGAGGCGACGTGCTCCGGAAGCTGCGTCAACTGCTCCTGTTGTCTTCGAAAGCTAAGTGAAATTTACTTTAATTGGCTTGCAATGTACATTCATAATAATTTTCTAAAATTATTTGACAATGTTTTTGAAATTTTAAAATAGTTCATAATTTTCCTCTCTAAAGCAGATATCCTCATTTTATGTCATCAAGCAGCGTTAGCCGCCATGTTGTTTGCCCTGTAGATGTCAATCTTAAGCGTGGCCGTGTATAAGATATTAATGGAGTTGTTTTCATAATATATTGCAAGCCAATGTTCTTTGGTTTACTTTGATTGGACGGTTTTCATTACTTAGGATCGTATATAATTAACTCAGGTATGTGCAGTGCTATAATCTTTGATAACGAAATTCTTCAAGCCATGGTGGGATATTTACCCGTTGGATTTATTGATGCTTTAATACGGCTTTAAGTGTTAAAAGCTTTGCTATGCGAGTGTTAATGTGTCCTCTAATACTTTTATTTCAGCTAATCAACCTTTTCTTTCAGCTGGCAATCTGGGTTTTGTGTCTGTGTGTTTGTTCTTTATTTTTCTTTGCTTGCGAATATTAGCTTGAAAACTGTCCAATAATTATTTTATTTTTTTCCTGTTTGTGTAAATTTTGTGTTGGGTTTATGATAATTGATACAGCTGTTTCTTAGTGCAAATCAATAACCTATAATTGTCTAACCAAATTCTTTATTTATGCTTGGATGTTTATATCCCAGGGCTATGAATTCTGAAGCATTTAAACCATTATAATCTATTTATAAACTTGATAAATATAATATTATTATGAATTTACCTAATTATCTGTTAATTTTGGGGTGTCATATACACTGGAGAATGTGGCAATAGAGACTATAAAATTAACTTTCTTTTACATGAAGCAACTGTTCTAAGAACTATTAAGGAAGGTTCCATGTGTCTAGTATATATATATATATTTCATTCTGTTGTATTACTTATTAGGTATTTATGTTATATAATGACATGTCTGTTTGTTTGAAGGGCATATAGAGTGAGTTAGACTGGTTACATGGGAAAGCTCCCATAAAACTTTAATTATTTGTTCACTTACTTGCCTTATATACCTATATATTGTATATACATATTTGGAATCAATTATATTCACATTTCTAGTCAATGAGCATTGACAGAGGTGTATGAATTCTAATTTGAGGAATAAAGTTAATTCAGCTGCTTATGTACTTATATGTGTTTATATATGTATGTATTATTTATTGTACTCTTATTATTGAATATATTTTATTTTTGACTATTTACATAGTTTGATATTAGGGTTGTTAGGGGAATGTTATCTTATGTCAAGAACTTTAAAATTTTATCAACACTTCATTTAATTGATCGAATTTCATAATTTAATAATAGTTATGTTGATAAAGATGAACTATCGATTGATAATTTGCTTTGAAGTTGCTAATAAGCTAATGGACTCTGCTGAATTGATTTAATGCAGATTTTCCTCTACTTTGAATAGTTTTATCATAATTTCTTCATTGACATTAAAGTGAACCGCTATATGATAACTTTTAATCTAAAGAGTTTGAATCTTGAACATTTAATGGCTTCTTCAGACACACCTTTAACTAGGAAGTGGGTTAAAGGGTTGATGAAATAACATTAATTTAATAAAGCTTCTAAATTTTACATTGAGATTAACGCGTCAACAATTAAATACTGAATTTCTATTTTCCTGATGAGCGATTATTGTCTTAACTGAAGTTATTATTTTAATAATGCAACTTATAGGGTCTATTTGCTGGGGTTTCAGTTTAGTTATGATCGTCTAAGTGAGATAGTTTGAATTGATTAATTTAAGTTTATAGTAGCGGAGAAAGTGGTTGAAGTCATATTTTCCTATTAGAGCTATTACTTGTATGTGCTTATATTGGTTTAGTGGTGAAGGGTTTAGGTCTTCGAGAGAGCAGTTATATTTCAGGAATTTGAAACATTAATTTTATTTTCTTTCAAGGTGAAACTTGGATTCTCTTGTCAAGTCTTACAGTTGGGAACCTAGGGTAACTGTGAACTAGTTAACTGAATTCCAGGGTGGATTGTTGCAATGCTTTGGTGGGTTTATGAACAGTGGTGGGGAATTTACTTAAGTTTGTCCAATACATGACAGGGTTGATGATTATTTTAATTGTGTTGCAGCTGATTGTTTATATGAAGATTGAGGTATATGGATTCATATTTGAAGGTTGTCTTGGGGTTTTATTTTATCTGTATATATAAGTATTTATGTATTTATTCTATGACATTACATGATAACATTACACTATACAACAATCATGCATTCTATATGGGAAGGCTTAACTGACTTTAGAAAATTTAAAGTTTATTTTTTTGGCTTATTGGATTTTTCATGTTTTAAATACTTCCCTATTGAGAAAGCTTGCCTTGGCAATTGGCTTTGTTTGGCGCAAAGGAGTTGCTTATTATAATCCAAAATTTGCTAAAAGTTTCCTTTAGGTTTACTATACTTTCTTAAACAAACAACTCTGCTGTTGCTAAATGTGTATAAAATAGGCTTTCAATTAATATTACAAAATAATGAGAAGGGGGTGAAAGCACATATTGATTATTTCTATATTAACTTTGATTAAGGACGCGGTTTATGGTCTTTGTAACCTTGGACAAATGACGTCGCAAACCATTTGTTTATTGGGACAATCTAATCTACCTAGGATAATTTCGACAATTACCCAGGTTTTTCTCGCGTGCCGTTTTTAGGCAACCTAGTTTGTTTTGGTTACAATATGTGCCTTCATGAGACTAGGTTGATTTCACATATTGAGTTTAACTGAATGAGTAACTGAGGGTTTGGAGACTGTTAAATCGCGGATCTGCTTGGAGGCGAAGTTGAGGGCCCCGGTGGCCAGCCTCTGGCCAATTGCAAGCGGATCATTCGTATCAAAATTTACATCTTTCCACAATATGTGATTTCACAAGAGTCTTAGAAGTAGGTAGGCCTGGCAAAGCTTGACTGAATTGGAAAGGGTGATTAATAAAAACTACTTATGAGCAGTGTTACTGATGTTGACATCTTTGATGCTGGGTATCACCAATTCATATCTAATTTAATCTTAAATCATTATTTTACGGTGCTATGCTCTCATCTCAAGGGTTAGGGTCATTAGACAGGTGTAGGGTCCATCACTTTACTTAAACTTTAAACTTTCAATTTCATTTTCACGATGGATCCAGAAATCTGTCTTTGACAAGGGGATACATAATACAAGTGAAGATGTCTCTCGCCTAATTTTAATTTAAAGTTTACTTACAATTTATAGAGAGACATTCTGAAACTTTTACTTTAACAATTTAGGAAAGGGAATTTCATGAGATGTAGAGAGTATCACTACTTAAACTTTATTTAAATTTTATTTTTAATTCACTGTGATATTCTACTTGCATCAGGGGAGGTCGCTGAGGTGATATTCCTCATAATTACAAATTTATTTGATATTTTGGAAGGGTGACTCTGAGATGAAATGTTCACTTAAGTCTTTTGGCCTTTCCAACTCATTTTACACAAAGGCACTCCAAATGTGTTTTCTAAATTGATAGGACGTACTGCTAGTGAGTTTCTTGTCGGCTCTTCTCACCAGCGATAGTACGTTGTGAACCGACGCTAGTTTAGATAATGTTTATAATCAATTCAATAAATTCTAATTAAAAGATTGGAGGTTCTTCTTTTATTCTGATATGAGCTCTTTTACTGATAGCTAATAAATGCGGTGGCATAATATTAGAGAGGTGGCTTAGGTGGGGTGCCTACACAAAATTATATAATTTGTTAAGAAATTTATATTAAAATTCCTTTTGGCTAATAAAGGCACGGGCGTACTCAGATGATGAGCTTATATTATGAGTGATATATTTGTCATGATTCATAAAAATGCATAGCATTTTACACTTACAACATATTACTACAAAGTTATTATTATATATATATATATATTATTATACACCGATTTTAAGGGTCTTCCTGTTCTCTGATCAACACTCTTATATAACCTACCTTGTGAACATAGGGTTCGCGGCATTACAGCGAAGGGTTCCTACTACTAGAAGATCACGATATTTGGCCAATATTATTTGATTTATTCAATGAATAAGTTTTATTAATTCTCACTATATAAATTCTTTAATTTTATCTTTCACTCTATGCTTTAGCTTGAGTTCGTCATTCCTTGGCTCTTTGAGGGTCGGGGTGGACGTTACAATTCGGTGCCGTGACCAGGATTCAAGAATTGGCTGCTGCGGCATGATGTGGAGTGGGTCTAGGACAGTTGTATCTTATCCTGGATCTCGCAGTTTCGGCGCGCGAGTCCAAAATTACATTAGGTTTTCCATCCAAGGTGTCTGGATTGATGTTAGAGAACAAGTTCTGCTGTCGGGCTGAGTTATTTTATCCTAGTGTATCTGAAAGATACACAATTTGTTGCTTGTGAGGCGGAGCAAGGTTTCAAAGGTTATAGAAGGGTTGTTGTTTATTTCAGAGTTGATAGGGTGATCGGTGGGTGGTGTAATAATTAACAATTTGATTTTATAGGTAAATGATTTAGTTATTGTGGAAACCTTTTTAATTCTAGTTCACAAGCTTGCCGCTAGGGGGCGTAGCAGTGGCGTCATAATCTTAATTCTCATGTCTAATTTATTTCAGCATTTTATCGTTAGAGGGCGTCGTAGTGGCGTTATAATTTTAATTTTCGTGCTTAACTTAGTTCAGCATTTTACCATTAGAGGGCGCTGCAGTGGCCACAAAATTGGTTCATCAGTGTACTAGTAAAGGCGCCACATTGATCTCCAAATTGATTCGGTATCTTCTCGTTAGAGGGCGCCATGGTGTTTTTGGAATTTTTATTCTCATGTTCAAATTAATTCGGTATCTTCTCGTTAGAGGGCGCCATGGTGTTTTTGGAATTTTTATTCTCATGTTCAAATTAATTCGGTATCTTCTCGTTAGAGGGCGCCATGGTGTTTTTGGAATTTTTATTCTCATGTTCAAATTAATTCGGTATCTTCTCGTTAGAGGGCGCCATGGTGTTTTTGGAATTTTTATTCTCATGTTCAAATTAATTCGGTATCTTCTCGTTAGAGGGCGCCATGGTGTTTTTGGAATTTTTATTCTCATGTTCAAATTAATTCGGCATTTTCTCGTTAGAGGGCGCCATGGTGTTTTTGGAATTTTTATTCTCATCTCCAAATTAATTCGGTATTTTCTCGTTAGAGGGCGCCATGGTGATTTAGAATTTTTGTACTTGTGTTCAAATTAGTTCGTCACCTTGTCACTACGGGCGCTGCAGTGACTTTGAATTTTTAATTCCAGCGTCCAAATTAGTTCATCCTTTTGTCACTACGGGCGTTGCAAGGGACTTAGAAAATTTTATTGAATTAGTTCATCACTTTGCCGATGGGGGCGCCACAATGACCTTGTTGATTTTCCTTGTGCTTGTTTATTAATTATATAGCGAGACATATTTAATTTAATGGGGTGTATATTTTCAATTAAATGAAATATTAATCATTATTTTATGAAATTTTAATGAGGACTTTAATAAATTTTTTTTATAATAGAATTGAGGAAGTTAGTTAACTGTTAATCAGTCATGTGTTATAAATGGGAGATAGGCTAATAATTATTTACTATGGTGGAGTCAGATGTTGCTATGAGGCATGAACTTAGGAATAATAATTAATAATTTAAATTATATTATACAAATAACTTATATAGTTTATGACTACTTATAGTTTGCTAGCGTTGAGTAAATATTTGAATGAAGTAATTGAAGGATGGAATTCTAATATTTCAGGATGAACCAAGAGATGTAACAGTGCTAGTTCACTGCTAATTATAGTGAATCAAGAGATATTATCTAATTGCTACAAAACAAAGAGCAGAAGCGCTCTCATATAAACAAAGGAGCTACTTTATTAATATTAATTGAAGATTAGTGCATATCATTTGATGCTGAAGAGTTACTGATATCTTGCTGCCATTATATTTGGAGAATAAATATTGAACAATTTGAAGAAATATATTGAGTGAAAAAAAAAAAAAAAAATGCCGAAGGAAGTTCAGAAACCTGGAATGACTACAAGGGGTGAAAGGAGGAGTGCTGCGAGAGGTGCGGAGAGTACCAGATCTACGACTGCTGTCCAAAGGGGAAACCCGAGATTTTTGAGGATTATGAAGAGGATGTTGGACCAGACATTGAACCCTGTCCTTACAAAGATTAACCAATTAGAAAACAGTTTGACTTCAAATAGTGGAGAGGCCAGTTCGCAGAGGCCTGTGGCCTTGAGACTAGATCAAATGGATAGTGAAATGACCTTGGCTTCTGGGAGAGTCAACCCTCGGGGAGTTATGGAGAATATTGAACCAGTGGCAGGTGGTTCAGCGGGATTAAGACCAGTTGAGAACAATATTACACAACCGAGTACTATGAAGACAGGTTATTCACAAACAGATACTGTTGAGAGGCATATGCCGTTGGCATGTTATCCTACAATGCCGGTTAATAATTTAGAGAAGCCGAAATTTCCAACACAGAAACAACATCCAGTTGCCTTCATAGAAGATTTATGTGCATATTTGAAGCGAATACCTATAGGGTTTAGCAATGAGATTGATCTCATTATTGAATGTTTGGATGGTGGTTCCAGGAGTTGGGCTCGTGTATACCGAGAGCGATGGACCAATTTTGAAGATTTTAAACGAGATTTTCTAGAAACATACTGGGGAGAAGCTGAGCAGGGAGAGCTTCGTAAGAAAATAGTACATGGCACATGGAATCGCTCTGGCACTAGTATGCTGAATTACTTTATCACTTTATGTGGGCAAGCGAAGATGCTCACCTACCCAATACAGGAGACGCAACTCATAAATGATATCATGCATCACTTTCCAAAAGATGTGCAATATGCGTGGTCTACGAGTCAGAGCAGAACGATTATTGAAGCGTCGGAGTTCCTGAGGAAGCTCGACAATGTTAACAGAGGTGAAGTGCTGAATACTACACTGCGGGTACCTGCGTCATCACATGAACAGAATAATAATAATAGTAATAACAAGGCGAAGACCAGTTGGCAAATCAAGAAACAAACTTTGAAGCCAGTCCAAGTACCTCCAGTAGGCAGTACTAATGTTAATATTATAGAAGATTTAACTATACCACATGAAGAATATGATTATAATTTAAACTAGACTATGTTGGTGGGTGTGTGCCCGATCCATCAACTATAGGAGGGAATGATAAGTTGTTGATAGGGTTAAGAATTATGTCGTTGAGTGGGTGGAAACCTGGACAGTCTTTAGGCACTAGTAATTCTGGTATACTTACACCTATTATAGCTAAGGGTCAGTCCTCATTAGATAAATCAGGGCTAGGTTATATTGATGAAACCTCGGTGGGAGCATTTATTGATATTTTAAAATTACATTTGAAGGATGTAGATCCTAATTCTGTTATGACAAACGGATGTGTATCTTCCTTGTTTGAGGAGGAAGATGCTTATTTGCCAGATAAATTTGAGTTAGTGAAATCTATAATTACTGTTAAAATCTATGGGAAAGAAGTGAATTGTTTGGTAGACACGGGGAGTGACATTACATGTATTTCCAGCATCTTTTGGGAGTTAATATCAAAAGAATGTAGTAAAATTAATTTATTGCCCATCAGGCCAATTCAAATTAGGGGTCCAGTAGGTCAGAAAAGTACTAAAATTCAACAAATGGTATTGTTACCGGTTCAATTGGGAGGTAACATTATTGATATTAGTTTTTTAATTGTACCAAATTTGTTGCAATCTATGATTTTAGGCTTTGATTGGCTATCATTAGTTGAAGCCACGATTAAATTACAAGGTTCTGAAATGGGGTTATGTTTGAAAATTCATGAACAAGATGTAGTTTTGCCTTTTAGGAAGATAATCTTTGAGAGTGGAATATCAGAGATATCTACTCGAGATGTTGATGATTCAGATTTCCAAGAAAAATTAAAGGAAATTAAAACGGGGATAGAGCTTTCGGATGTACAGTTAGAACAGTTAAAACAAGTTTTGAGTAGGTTTCGTAGTATATTTTCTAATGTTTTGGGTCGTGCAAATTGTTACGAACATGAGATCAAGATGTCAGATAGTACTCCATTTATTAGAAGATCATATCCTGTGCCTTATGCTTACCGTCAAAAGATGGAGGAGAAATTGGCAGAGATGGTTGAAATGGGCATTATTTCGCGGGGTTCCACTCCATATAGTAGTCCGTTAACGTTTGCGATCAAACCCGACGGGTCCTTGCGTGTACTGTTAGATGCGCGGGAGATCAATAAGTTCATGGTAGCAGAGTCTGAAGCACCACCTATGCAGATTGATGTACTTAACGCCTTTCATGGGGTGTCATATATTAGTGTGGTTGATTTGAATAATGCTTATTTTCAGATACCTATTTCTAAAGAAAGTAGGAAATATACTGGGTTTACTTTTAATGGGAAGTCATATATGTATAATGTGCTTCCACAAGGTTTAAAAACTTCAGTGGGTAGTTTTAGTCGGGCTATGGATATTATATTGGGCCCAGAGGTTAGGCAATTTTGTGTAAATTATCTGGATGATTTAGCAATTTTAACTTGTGGTACTTTGACTGATCATTTAGAGCATTTGAGTATAATATTAAAGAAATTGCAAGATGCTGGTCTTACTGTAACATTAAAAAGTGTAAATTCATATGTAAGGAAGTTAAAATGTTAGGACATATTATTTCCACTTCTGGTATTAGGACTGATCCGGGGAAAATAGAGTCTATACAGAAATTCCCTGTACCTAAGAAAATAAAACATTTAAGGGCTTTTCTTGGTTTATGTAACTATTACCGTCGATTTATACCTGGATATGTTGAAGTGACTGCGCCTTTATGTAAATTGTTAAGTAAGAGTCAAAGGTGGTCATGGGATTCGGAGGCACAAAAGGCGTTTGAGGAGTTGAAGCAGAGATTTATTAATACGATTATGCTTCATCATCCTGATATGTCGAAACCGTTTTATTTACAAACAGATAGTTCAGGGGTTGGAGTCGCTGGAGTTTTATTTCAATTGGATGATGAGGGGGAAATGTTGATTTTGGGATTTTATAGTAGACCGCTTAGGGGGGCAGAGCTACGTTGGACTACCACTGAAACTGAATTTTGGGCCGTGATTTGCTGTTTACGAAAGTTTGAGACGTATCTGAGAGGTGCTAGAGTAATAATTAGGACTGATCATAAGGCTCTGATGTTTGTGAGAACATGGAAATTATATAATAATCGTTTAACCCGTTGGATTTTATATTTAGAACAGTTTAATTATCAAATTGAACATGTTTATGGCAGAGACAATGTAGCTGTGGATGTATTATCTAGATTTCCACCCAATGCGACTGTTGTCCAGGAAAATAAAATTTATTGCCCTGAAATTCATTATATGGAAACATCAAAAAATAAGGTTTTAATGCAGAAATTGTCAAATATTGTTCACTGGCAGTCGAATGATGATGAAGTCCAAGTGATCTTATCATTATTGGATCCAGCTAGGGGTGATAACATTCAGGGTAGACTAAATGGTATTGCAAAACGTTGTATTGTAAAAGATAATATATTGTATTTTGAACCTAGGCCTGGTATTTATGCAATTTATACACCACTTGCCTTGAGGGAAGAGTTGATTATACAAGTACATGAGGAAATGGGACACCAGGGGGTGTTTAAAACTTTGAAATATCTAAAGGACAGATTTTATTGGTTAAAAATGAATAAGAATGTTAAATCAGTTTTAAGGCGGTGCCACATTTGTCAAGTTTCGAAAAGTAATAATTTTAAATATGTGGGAAGGTGTCAGTCTATTGTTACTAATCAAATTGGAGATCTGGTCATGTGTGATCTTTTTGGGCCGTTACCTAGAGGGCAATTGGGGGTGTCTTTTATTTTAGTGTTTCAAGATTCATTTAGTAAATTCATACAATTATATAGTTTGGTCAGGGCTACATCTCGTGCTGTGGTTGCGAAACTAAAGCATTTCGTTAAAATTATTAAGCCAAAAATTATTATGACAGATAATGGAAGCCAATTTGCTTGTAATGGCTGGAGGAAGGCTTTACAAGACATAGGTATTAGACCATTATATACCACAGTTAGAAATCCGCGTCCAAATACAACAGAGAGAGTGAATAAGGAGTTGGGGAGGTTATTTAGGACATATTGTAGTACTGATCATAAAAAATGGGCAATGCTAGTAGGAAAGGTTGAAACACTCTATAATAATACATTTCATGAGAGTACTGGGTTTACGCCTAATGAAATTTTATATGGTACCAGAACTTCAATGTCGTTTGACACTTGTTTACCTAATCGAGCTGTAACATTGGATGTGGCAAAAGTAAGAGAGTTAGCTCGAGAAAATTTAAAGAAAAATAGTTTAAAACGGCAGCATAAATTTGATAAAACTCATAAACTAATTACTTATCAGATTGGTGACCTTGTTAAGGTTAGGAAGTGTAATAAATCTGTTGCTTTAAAGAAGATAACAAAGAAATTTGAATTGTTATACGAAGGTCCGTATATAGTGGCGGCTGTACCATTTCCAAATGTTTATACTTTATATGATGAGGGTAAGGGTGTAATTAAAGGAAATTATAATGCTATTCATTTAAGTAAATATTATAGATAATATTATATATGTTATGTTAGGATTTGACTTTAAGAAATTGTAACTTTTATAATGAACATTGTGTTGTATCTCCCACATGATTCATTTCATGATCTATTAACGGTAAATATGTTGATCGTGTGTGATATATTTTAAATATTGTTTATGAAAAAAAAAAAAAAAAAAAAAAAATTTTAATGTTGGTTACCTTTTAGTGTTTAGTTAGTTGGATGTTTAAGTGTTTAGAAACACAATGTTCAAGATAAGGCATTGTTTTGTTTATTATTCATTAAATTGTTGATTGTATAATTAATAAAAATAAATGACAAAATGTTGTTTATGGGCTAGGGAAGTGGCTCAACTATATATAAATGTACTGTGAGTTCAGAGTTCAAGTTCAAGGTTCATTGACCTTGCATTGAAATCTTATTTGACTTAAATTTTGTTTTGTTCGCCAGCGGGGTGAATCGTTGTGCGTTTAGACTTCTATGTTTTGTTATTTTAATTACATGAAGTTGGAGATTTATTTGATGAGAAGGATCGTTGCGCGTTTAGTCCCCTATGTTTTGTTATATTATTTACATGAGTTTGAATATATATATTTATATATGGTTGGTGGGGTGAAGGGTGGCCGCTTTAAAAAAAAAAAAAAAAAAATTACATGTATGTGCATAATTATGATTCTAATTATGAATAAAAACTGGTTAATTGATCAGACCGTGAGTTAGAATTTTATTTATCCGTAAACTCGCAAATAAATTTCGGGGTGGGTGTAACGGTCTCATTTGATCAATTGTTCATGTTAATTATTTTTTTCTTGAAATTAAGAATTTTAATATTATTTCGTGACTTATGGCGACATCTGTTATTTGGTGATAATGTTTGTTAAGCAACAATGCGATCGTTATTGTATTGAGTGAGCTTGGATATTGGTATCTTGTTAATGAGAATGTAGGTTAGTTTAGACGTGTTTGGCTAGGTGGCGCTGGATCGCCTTAGGTTATTTCTCTACATATATTCATTTGTGGCCAGTTTTCACGTGGAAGTCCTGGCTGATGATTAAAAGGAAATTTTTCTAGATTTTTGTGTGTAGAATTTGGATATTTTGAAATTAAGAACAATCCGAGATTTCTTGAGGGAGACGTTTCGAGAAACTGGGCAGTCTGGGGAAAAACGTCGCGACGCGGCCACTATGTCCGGTGGAAGTCCGAAAAACAAATGAATTAAAAAAAGGAAGAAATCTGTGGAGTTTCAAGAATGAAGAGCTGGATCTGAGAAGCCTGGATGCAGTGATTTAAAATAATTTAGTGCCGTTCGCGTAAAACATATACTAAACCGAGATAATGTAATAAAAGTTTATGGGCTTCCTCCAGTTGGTGCTAGCTTCTGGAGTAGAAGGTCTCGCGAGTGTGTGCTGTGTTGTGAAAGAGTGTAGTGTTGGTGTGGTGAGTGTGTGCAGTGGGATCCCTGAAGATGGTGCTGGGAGCTGCCTACGTTCGTTTGAATTCCCGCGGTTGAGGCGACGTGCTTCGCAAGCTGCGTCAACTGCTCCTGTTGTCTTCGAAAGCTAAGTGAAATTTACTTTAATTGGCTTGCAATGTACATTCATAATAATTTTCTAAAATTATTTGACAATGTTTTTGAAATTTTAAAATAGTTCATAATTTTCCTCTCTAAAGCAGATATCCTCATTTTATGTCATCAAGCAGCGTTAGCCGCCATGTTGTTTGCCCTGTAGATGTCAATCTTAAGCGTGGCCGTGTATAAGATATTAATGGAGTTGTTTTCATAATATATTGCAAGCCAATGTTCTTTGGTTTACTTTGATTGGACGGTTTTCATTACTTAGGATCGTATATAATTAACTCAGGTATGTGCAGTGCTATAATCTTTGATAACGAAATTCTTCAAGCCATGGTGGGATATTTACCCGTTGGATTTATTGATGCTTTAATACGGCTTTAAATGTTAAAAGCTTTGCTATGCGAGTGCTAATGTGTCCTCTAATACTTTTATTTCAGCTAATCAACCTTTTCTTTCAGCTGGCAATCTGGGTTTTGTGTCTGTGTGTTTGTTCTTTATTTTTCTTTGCTTGCGAATATTAGCTTGAAAACTGTCCAATAATTATTTTATTTTTTTCCTGTTTGTGTAAATTTTGTGTTGGGTTTATGATAATTGATACAGCTGTTTCTTAGTGCAAATCAATAACCTATAATTGTCTAACCAAATTCTTTATTTATGCTTGGATGTTTATATCCCAGGGCTATGAATTCTGAAGCATTTAAACCATTATAATCTATTTATAAACTTGATAAATATAATATTATTATGAATTTACCTAATTATCTGTTAATTTGGGGTGTCATATACACTGGAGAATGTGGCAATAGAGACTATAAAATTAACTTTCTTTTACATAAAGCAACTGTTCTAAGAACTATTAAGGAAGGTTCCATGTGTCTAGTATATATATATATATTTCATTCTGTTGTATTACTTATTAGGTATTTATGTTATATAATGACATGTCTGTTTGTTTGAAGGGCATATAGAGAGAGTTAGACTGGTTACATGGGAAAGCTCCCATAAAACTTTAATTATTTGTTCACTTACTTGCCTTATATACCTATATATTGTATATACATATTTGGAATCAATTATATTCACATTTCTAGTCAATGAGCATTGACAGAGGTGTATGAATTCTAATTTGAGGAATAAAGTTAATTCAGCTGCTTATGTACTTATATGTGTTTATATATGTATGTATTATTTATTGTACTCTTATTATTGAATATATTTTATTTTTGACTATTTACATAGTTTGATATTAGGGTTGTTAGGGGAATGTTATCTTATGTCAAGAACTTTAAAATTTTATCAACACTTCATTTAATTGATCGAATTTCATAATTTAATAATAGTTATGTTGATAAAGATGAACTATCGATTGATAATTTGCTTTGAAGTTGCTAATAAGCTAATGGACTCTGCTGAATTGATTTAATGCAGATTTTCCTCTACTTTAAATAGTTTTATCATAATTTCTTCATTGACATTAAAGTGAACCGCTATTTGATAATTTTTAATTTAAAGAGTTTGAATCTTGAACATTTAATGGCTTCTTCAGACACACCTTTAACTAGGAAGTGGGTTAAAGGGTTGATGAAATAACATTAATTTAATAAAGCTTCTAAATTTTACATTGAGATTAACGCGTCAACAATTAAATACTGAATTTCTATTTTCCTGATGAGCGATTATTGTCTTAACTGAAGTTATTATTTTAATAATGCAACTTATAAGGTCTATTTGCTGGGGTTTCAGTTCAGTTATGATCGTCTAAGTGAGATAGTTTGAATTGATTAATTTAAGTTTATAGTAGCGGAGATAGTGGTTGAAATCACATTTTCCTATTAGAGCCATTACTTGTATGTGCTTATATTGGTTTAGTGGTGAAGGGTTTAGGTCTTCGAGAGAGCAGTTATATTTCAGGAATTTGAAACATTAATTTTATTTTCTTTCAAGGTGAAACTTGGATTCGCTTGTCAAGTCTTACAGTTGGGAACCTAGGGTAACTGTGAACTAGTTAACTGAATTCCAGGGTGGATTGTTGCAATGCTTTGGTGGGTTTATGAACAGAGGTGGGGAATTTACTTAAGTTTGTCCAATACATGACAGGGTTGATGATTATTTTAATTGTGTTGCAGCTGATTGTTTATATGAAGATTGAGGTATATGGATTCATATTTGAAGGTTGTCTTGGGGTTTTATTATATCTGTATATATAAGTATTTATGTATTTATTCTATGACATTACATGATAACATTACACTATACAACAATCATGCATTCTATGTGGGAAGGCTTAACTGACTTTAGAAAATTTAAAGTTTATTTTTTTGGCTTATTGGATTTTTCATGTTTTAAATACTTTCCTATTGAGAAAGCTTGCCTTGGCATTTGGCTTTGTTTGGCGCAAAGGAGTTGCTTATTATAATCCAAAATTTGCTAAAAGTTTCCTTTAGGTTTACTATACTTTCTTAAACAAACAACTCTGCTGTTGCTAAATGTGTATAAAATAGGCTTTCAATTAATATTACAAAATAATGAGAAGGGGGTGAAAGCACATATTGATTATTTCTATACTAACTTTGATTAAGGACGCGGTTTATGGTCTTTGTAACCTTGGACAAATGACGTCGCAAACCATTTGTTTATTGGGACAATCTAATCTACCTAGGATAATTTCGACAATTACCCAGGTTTTTCTCGCGTGCCGTTTTTTAGGCAACCTAGTTTGTTTTGGTTATAATATGTGCCTTCATGAGACTAGGTTGATTTCACATATTGAATTTAACTGAATGAGTAACTGAGGGATTGGAGACTGTTAAATCGCGGATCTGCTTGGAGGCGAAGTTGAGGGTCCCGGAGACCAGCTTCTGGCCAATTGCAAGCGGATCATTCGTATCAAAATTTACATCTTTCCACAATATGTGATTTCACAAGAGTCTTAGAAGTAGGTAGGCCTGGCAAAGCTTGACTGAATTGGAAAGGGTGATTAATAAAAACTACTTATGAGCAGTGTTACTGATGTTGACATCTTTGATGCTGAGTATCACCAATTCACATCTAATTTAATCTTAAATCATTACCTTACGGTGCTATGCTCTCATCTCAAGGGTTAGGGTCATTAGACAGGTGTAGGGTCCATCACTTTACTTAAACTTTAAACTTTCAATTTCATTTTCACGATGGATCCAGAAATCTGTCTTTGACAAGGGGATACATAATACAAGTGAAGGTGTCTCTCGCCTAATTTTAATTTAAAGTTTATTTACAATTCATAGAGAGACATTCTGAAACTTTTACTCTAACAATTTAGGAAAGGGAATTTCATGAGATGTAGAGAGTATCACTACTTAAACTTTATTTAAATTTTAATTTTAATTCACTGTGATATTCTACTTGCATCAGGGAAGGTCGCTGAGGTGATATTCCTCATAATTACAAATTTATTTGATATTTTGGAAGGGTGACTCTGAGATGAAATGTTCACTCAAGTCTTTTGGCCTTTCCAACTCATTTTACACAAAGGCACTCCAAATGTGTTTTCTAAATTGATAGGACGTACTGCTAGTGAGTTTCTTGTCGGCTCTTCTCACCAGCGATAGTACGTTGTGAACCGACGCTAGTTTAGATAATGTTTATAATCAATTCAATAAATTCTAATTAAAAGATTGGAGGTTCTTCTTTTATTCTGATATGAGCTCTTTTACTGATAGCTAATAAATGCGGTGGCATAATATTAGAGAGGTGGTTAGGTGGGGTGCCTACACAAAATTATATAATTTGTTAAGAAATTTATATTAAAATTCCCTTTGGCTAATAAAGGCACGGGCGTACTCAGATGATGAGCTTATATTGCGAGTGACATATTTGTTATGATTCATAAAAAATGCATAGCATTTTACACTTACAACATATTACTACAAAGTTATTATTATATATATATATTATTATACACCGATTTTAAGGGTCTTCCTGTTCTCTGATCAACACTCTTATATAACCTACCTTGTGAACATAGGGTTCGCGGCATTACAGCGAAGGGTTCCTACTACTAGAAGATCACGATATTTGGCCAATATTATTTGATTTATTCAATGAATAAGTTTTATTAATTCTCACTATATAAATTCTTTAATTTTATCTTTCACTCTATGCTTCGGCTTGAGTTTGTCATTCCTTGGCTTTTTGAGGGTCGGGGTGGACGTTACATCGTGACATACAAAGCATTTGAACTTCTCATTGCCATGTACGCGTTTTAAATGCTGAAACTTATTGTATCTTTGGCTAAAGACCTTTGTGCATAATTCACATTTAAAAATTTCAGTGTTATGCTTATTCATATGATTGTCCAACCTCGCTTTGGACAGAAATCTCTTTCCGCATATCTTGCATACAAAAGAGCTAAAATGCTCGTTCATATGTGACGACAGTTGAGTGAAGATTGAGAATGTTCTTTGACAGATGTGACATTTTATTTCATCTGTGCCCATATGGAAACCAAGGAGGCCATGACTAGGTTTTACGCGGGAAATATGTATATATACTTTTTGATGAAAATTAACCAAATGATCTATAAAATTTTCTATTGTTTCAAAATTATTATTCCTCTCTATATCGGAAAGACTAGAGGCATTTTCCTTACTCGAACTTGTCTTAAAACAGTTTATACACAATTTACATTTTATATCGCTTATGTCAACCTTTACCAGATTTTGTGGTATAGGTACAGACTTTATAATTTCATCTTCTGTTATGTCCCCATGAGCGCGTTCTACATGCTCCTTTAGTTCTACGTAAAACAAAAACTTTTTTTCGCAATACAAACAAACGAATTCTCGCTTAAGCAAGTACTGAAAAGGAATTAATGTTGAGTTTTTTAATATAAGGGCAATGTTTGATCGTAAATGAATATTATCGATACGAGATTCCTTATTTTTGCATTTGCGCCCCGTCAATTTCTTTCCACAGGACCCTGAAATAACAAGAACTGATGTTAATTGAGACGTCGTTGATCGAGATCGATTTTCTTGCGCACTAAGGATTAGGTATGGTCTCTTAATTGCGATGTTCCCAGGAGTGGAACTCATTGCCGGAGTCTGTCTTTCCCGATACTTATGATCTGGGTGTTTTCAAGCCACGTGCGAATAGGTACCTTCTAGGTAGGCATGCCGCATGTTCCACTTACCATGTCTTCACTCCACTGTTACGTAGAAAATACAGCACTTATAGTAATTTGAAAACAGGTACTGCCATCTAGTGTTGATTGGCGTGGTTCTAGCCACCTACATTAGAGTAGTCATACTGATCAATATGAATAGCAACTAAGACTTGTTGTAGCGTGTCGTCAGATGTCGTTGTTCATAACGTTTGGAACCTCATCTTAAAAATCAATTAAGATCTAGACAACTTCGGTAATAGTATCCAATTTCTAGACGTGGATAGAGGTTCCAGGCTGGACATGTTAAAGAGGCGTCAGCTCTGTCTGAGGGCTGACGGAAGTACGGCAACGACATCTGACGGGCACAAGTCGCGTAAATGGATCCACCTTGTAGAAATTCTAGAAGGAGAAATCCAAAGGACGTGACGACCCAAATGGCCGCTATTCAAAGTGAATGGCATTCGAATAAGCCGTAGGAATTTCGGTCGTCGCGTCATTCCTTCTCTCCAAGTGGTACCAGACGGTCGAACACAAGTGTTGGTTTTTTTTAAGTACAAGCACATTTCTTAGAGTCAGTGAATTTATCGAAATAGGTATGTAACCTTGGTTCATTTTTCCACGATCCTAGCATCGTACTCATTCGTCAAATGGTATAGATCTGAATTCATTACAGAATGGTGTACCAGCGTAGGAACGAGTGGTCTTCCTGCAGGGCATGCTTCGGAAGCCCTGGTGATCCAATAGAAATAAATTAATTTCCCCATAGGTTAGTAACCTTGCAGTTTGCTAATAGTTTCTATATCGTAAAAATCGTCTCGTTGGAAATAGTCAAGTTTAGAGGTTCTAATGATCACACCAAATTATTGTGAAACGAGTACTATACTCATAGGTAACGCACCAGGCGACTGGGCAAGCTTATCCTGGTATCCCCTATTCCATCCGGACACTCTGAGGACGAGCTTGGACTCGCCTATGCATCATCACCCGTCGCCGACCGTTTCATCTTATTATAACTCGGTAATTAAAAGAAAACATCTTCTCGCACGTTTCAGTGGGAGCTACATACGGGGCTCACGTTACGTGGCACTCAAAGAGGTAGGCGACCCCGCTCCACGTTTCCAGACGTGTCACCTAGGCTGGACTGGTTGCCAGCATACTACTACAACCAGTGGCGCTCAAACCCAGAATTAGCAATCACATTAACCAAGGCCGTTAAGAAGGTATCGTGTCTTAACGTACTCCCAAGCTACTCCATACGTTGTGGTCTTAGACCGAATTCCATGCCTGAGATACTATATTCATATTGAAAGCGATAGCAAAGTTCTGAAATCTCAATTTCATGCTCTAATTTAAGAAACATTAATAGTAAACGTAACATTATAAGAAACCTTTCTTACATTTGCTTAACGGAGGTTTTAATCTCCGGATATTGGGGTGCCGTATTGAATACGGAAATAAAGCTACGTAACTGAGCAAATATGGTTTTATTTAATAACCACCTTATATAAATTTAAATACACCACTATATCTTATAAACAAAACTATTATTACTTTTAAATACAACAGTTATTATTTTTAAATACAACACCACATAGAGCGAGATCGTGGTCAAACGCAATTGCGAATCAATACCACAATAAAAAAAGCACTACGATATATGTTTTTAATGTGTCAAAAAATTCCGTCTTAACCTGTAGTAAAAAATGTTCATAGATAATAATAGGTAAATATTTTCCATCAGTGAGGTCATCTGCCTATCCGCTGTTCTCGAGTTACAAAATATATATCAGACTGCAACTTAGGAAGTGTACGACGAAGCACACATTACTCAAATTAATATATTAATCTCCGTAAAAGATGATTCTGGTGTTTGTGAATTTTGGATTGAATTGAAAATTAGACGACTAACTGTATCGGTCATAGACATTATGACTAGATCTTGGGTGGTCACAGCAGGGTGAGCGTGTCTGCTGGCAAGTTCGGGCAGGGCCAGTTTACCCTGGTGGGATGCCGACTCCTCCTGTTGCGAGCGCGAAATGCTCGCTAAGGAGCGTGAGAAGGATGCGGAGCGGGGGCGTGAGCGCACCAGCCTTCTCCATTCCCACGAAAGGAGGATGCGCCGGCGCCGGAGGGCGTATTTCGACCTTCGGCCGCCGAAAGCTGACGGCCCCTTGGAGAAGGGTTCCCCCTCGCCAATAATAGCGTCGAGAGCAGGCAGCGTGGTGCTCCATGCATGCTCATCTCTCCTCCCGTGGGGCGAGACACGCCCCTTGCCAGGGCAAGCGGAGTTGATCGAGCTTCCGCTTTCCCGTAGCCCTGGTATAAGGCGTATGTAGGAAAATCGAGGGGTTCTACTGGGTGTTCCTGACCATGGTATGTGTGACAATAGCACTTCTTTCTTGCGGTGCTAGTGCCACCCCGACTTAGCAAATCCCACACATCGGCCACGACTGATGATGCTAAATCGGATCTGCACTCTTAATCAAGAAAAGGGCCGGTTTGAGAATCTGTCGTCTAATTATACGCGTTAATAAAAAAGATGCTGGAACAAGCGAATGAATTTGTATATCTCGGATGTGCTTTTAGCAGGATGGAAGGTACACCGCTGATATAGAAAGATGAGTGAATTTGGGGAATAGTGTGAATGGAGCGTTAGGTAAACTTCTAGGCGCTAAGAACCTCGGTCAGAAGGCCCAGCTTGGCATACACAACGTGGTGCTGGTACCTACGCTCACGTATGGAAGCGAGAGTTGGGTAAAATCTGCGGAGTGACGCTCGCGGATCGCGTTCGTAATACCGAAGTAAGAAAGAGAGTTGGTCTGAAAGAGAGTGTCGGGGTGAAGGTAAGGAAAGAAATGCTCCGGTGGTTCGGGCATGTAGAAAAAATGAATGATGGAAGAATGACTAAACAGATATACAATGCAAAAGTGGTTGGATGCAGAAGTCGCGGAAGGCCACGACACACCTTCCATGATCAAATTGATCATGTACTAGCAGAAGGTGATGTCAGGAGCCTTAAGAACAGACGAGCGTGCATGACAAGAGCTATGAATATCAAAGAAGCAAATGAGGTGTGTAAGAATAAGCCTAAATGACGCTCCGTTGTTCGTGCCTACCCCGCTAGGGACCTGGCGTGAAGTTATAGAATAGAAAAAAGAAAACGATCAAGGCCTGCCCACATAAAAAAAGATTGTTAATGTACTTGTCCAATTTGAAAACCTGTCCGTAAAACTTCAAGTAAATTTTTTGTTGCGATTCATTTTGTCACTTATCAGTTGAAGATTTTCCACTTGTCCGTTGCAATTCGTTTTTCCATTTGTCCGTTGCGATTTATTTTTCCACTTATCCGTTGCCGTTCATTTTTCAACTTGTCCTTTGCGATTCGTTTTTTCACTTGTCCGTTGCGATTCGTTTTTCCACTCATCCGTTGCCGTTCAATTTTCAACTTGTCCTTTGCAATTCGTTTTTCTACTTGTCCGTTGAAATTTCACTTCTATTATGTGTCCCAGCACACATTTCGATTTTTCGCAGGCTTACTGCAAATTATGATTGGTTTTTTTTTGTTGGTTAGGTTCATTTTAATGGTGTAATATGCTACACGCGCACTGACCATTTTTTTTACGTCAACACTTTTGTCGTTCACTTTTGTTGTGACTTTCAAGTTGGCAATGTGTTCTTGTTGTTAATGTGTTTCCTTAACAAACTCTATTTATTTATTAATATTTTTGATACAGACCACAGATAGAGGCAGTGATGCCTTGCCACGTAGAGAGCAGTGTTCGACCTACGCGATGATACAATGATAATACCTGGCTGCATAAGAATAATATATTAAAATATGTATTCTACTGTTTGACCTACAGACAGACTTTAGTTTTCTAACTGCTACCAAGAAAATATCTAAAATAAATTGTCTTGCCTTTACTTTGTTGTATATATTTTGCATGCGCACTCGAATACATTCAACGGTCAGGTAGCGTGCAACTGTTGTTGTGTCCTGTTCTACCACACGGATCTCGGACGCTCTACTTTCTCTCTCGCACCTATGAAGTGGCTAAAACTCTAAAAATTTTTATCTTGCCAATAGTACTTTAAATACGATTTTTTGCAGGCAAGTTTATGTGACTGATTTTGTAATAAAATAATCTGCTTGCCATACACAGAATTGAGTAGGCAAGCCTACTCAGGCATATTCTGTGTGTTAAAAACTATCAGTAAAATAAAATTAATTTGGTTATCAATAGAATGAAAGTGATGAAAAAATCGATTAAAGTTAATTTAATTAAAAATAGCCTTGAGCACTTTTGGATAGGCAAGTAATTATAGGCATTGTTCATAAAATATATTTGATAAAAATACGTCTCATCTGGTTATCAGATCGGTGAAGGTCGATCTTTACCGGCTCTTAGATTATACATACCGATGTTTCTCAGAGGATAATTAAGTTTATTTTATTTTAATTTGATGTCTATTTAATTATAAAAAGACTCAATCAAGAACTAAGTTTATAAAATTTATTAATTTTTACCACATTACAAGGTAAAAACTAAAATAAATGATTATGACGGTGTGTACATTCGGGTTCTTTAACACCGGTATGGAGTAAGTGGTATACGAGTGATTGTTTAGAACTAATAGATTTCCCATATAAATCGCATATATAGTTCGTTTTGATATGATTGCGTTTAATATGTTTGTATAAACTGGACGCAGTAGGTAATTACATACATACGTAACTTCACGCCAGGTCCCTTGCGGGGTAGGCACGAACAACACAGCGCCATTTAGGCTTATTCTTACACACCTCACTTGCTTCTTTGACATTCATAGCTCTTGTCATGCACGCTCGTCTGTTTTTAAGGCTCCTGACATCACCTTAATGGTGCCACCAGTAGGTAATTGCTTAAGGCAATAATCACACTTATACTCAGGTATTTTAATACTGTGTTTCTCTTTATAACCAAGGAGGCAATGGCTCTGTGTTACCCACGGCATTTATGTATATACTCTATTATGAAAGTTAACCAAATGCTGTATAAAATTTTCTACTGCTTCAAAGTGATTCCTCTCTCCGTCTGAAAGATATGAATTTTCTTCACTCCCCTTAAAACAGTTTGTTATACACAATTTACATTTTGTGTCGCTTATGTCAACCGTTACCGGATTTTGTGGTGACGGTACAGACTTTATAATTTCATCTTCTGTTATGTCCCCATGAGCGGTCTCGACGTGTCTCTTTAGTTCTGTATAAAACAAAAACTTTTTCTCGCAATACAAAACCTTGGATTTACAATTGCACTATGGTAACCATAGTGGGTAATGGAGCGGCACATTTTGTTTCAAAACTACTTAAGAACGGTATGTCTATCAGAGCGTTCCAATAGAAGCTCACAACGCCCAAAATGCTCCGTTAGCCGTTCCACAAGGCGATCGCGGTCGTTGTGGTCGTGGCGAAAACGTCACTAATGACGTAATCAATTTTGATCACACAATGCTCGCAACGACCCATGTCAAAAAGTGGGTCGAATAGCCATTCCACTTGGGTTTACGATTGTAACACCGGCAAGCAAGTGGAACGGAAAAATTGAACGGAGCCTATATTATCTGATTCTAACTCTGATTGCAACAATGATACATTTTTTTTTTAATTTTTGTGTATTATCATCAGGACTTAAAAAGTATACCAAATTGCAGAGCCGTAAGTCTAAGGGATTTGGTTCTAGTTCAATTTGCACGGTTTGACTTAAACATTGCAAATGAAATAAAAGCTTGTAAAAATGCATCATGTTATTTTATTTCCATTACTTTACATTTATGTATTTGATATTTATATTGTAACTTTATTATTTTTAAACAGTGTTCTAGCGAAATTACATTTTCGACTAAGTATCATATTTAATGCTAGCCAGTAAACATCCCAAAAAGAATTACAAAATGCATAATGGAGAAATACATAATCGATAAATATGTGAGTTCTACACGTATTTCTATTTTGGTAACAGCAACACTGTTTTACGATTTTTTTTTCATAATCAATACTCCTTTCGCTGTAATTATTATGCATTAATTTATTACATCATTACAAATGTCACACATTTAAAACAAGAATTACAGGAATTTTAGCGGGAACAAACGGCTGATGTTTTCCTACAGTTTTATTTTAACAGAAGTCTATCTCACAATACCATAGACGATTAGGTGCATTGTTTTCTCAAAGTTATATGCGCAGAATGCGAATCAAACAGGCAACGATAGAAGACATCAATGTTATTAACTTTAAGGAAACGCACCCAAATGACTACGCCTACATCGCACTATTCCAGTTCACTTTTTTTGTGTTTGCACATAAACAAACTGGCAGACGGGTCCACTTGATGGCAAATTGTCGCCCACATCAAGCACATGCAACATTGGGAGCCGATGCGTTGCCTACCTCGTTGAGACTTTAAAATTCTGTTTACGCCCTATTTGAAGAGCCCCATATTGTAGCGCTCTGGGAAAATCGCAGGAGGGAGCTCATTCCACAGCTCGCTCACATATGGCATAAAAGAGCGAGCCACGTACAGTGTTACGGGCAGGTTTTCAAATTGGACAAGTACATTAACAATCTGCCCGTAACACTTCCAAGTTGAAATTTTGTTGCGATTCATTTTGTCACTTGTCAGTTGAAGATTTTCCACTTGTCCGTTGCGATTCGTTTTTCAACTTGTCCGTTGAAGTTTCACTTCTAATACGACACACACATTTCGATTTTTCGCAAGTTTACTGCAAATTATGATTTGGTTAGGTTAGGTACATTTTAATGAATCCATTTTTTATTTAAACATTTTATTTTATCAAACAAAAAACTGAATTCGATCCGGAACCAAATAAACATTCAGTCTACTCTAAAATTATACACATACAACGGAACATTAGCAAATGCGCATCTTTCGTCATCATCTTCATTCGGATATCAAATTATATTAACAGAAAAATATTTCCAAAAAAAATAACTCAATGAAATTTTGTTTGCTCAAGTTTTGATGGAGACTCCGAAACTACTGAAACGATTTGAAAAATTCTTTCACTGTTGGTAAGCTACACTATTCCCGGGTGAGATGGGGTATATTATATTTAAAAATAAATTAGGGTATTTACTAAAACTCCAATAATGTAACCCAATGTGTAAAAAAATACCTAAAATCGCGTGCGCTGCGAAAACTATTGATGATAGAATAAAATAATGTACTACGACTTTGTAGAACACATCATTATTTATAAAAAGCGACACTATATATCTAACTATTATAGTTATGCCACAATAAGTGTTCTTTTATTTTAAAAATTTAATTAAAATGCTGCCGCAAGAAGTCTCTTTATTTGTATCTTGGTATTAATCCTTATCAAAATAAATTACTTCATATTCAAGACTGCTTCAATACCTTTATATAACTTTGAATTATTCAATTTGGACATTCCATTCGAAAGATATCACGAGTTTAAAAATGTAAGAATTAGACCACGTGACCGTGACACCTTTTCGTCAGCGAAACATCGTAAGACCCCCTCTATATAGAAGTTTCACTTCAAAAGGAAGAACAGTGCAATGTGGACAGTAAACAGCTAAGTTGGGAAGAATAGAAACAAGCTTTTAAGATCCTGGATATAATGTAGCCGCAGAGTGCTAGCCAAGACAAGTAAAACGAGCCCAAACACGACGGGTCTGCCATGTTTAATACAGGAGTTTCTATGGTCACCTTCCGACTCCATCATCAGATCAGCTCAGATTGCATTGTCACGCGATATACATATGCGTGCAAAATTTCAACTCAATCGGAAACCGGGAAGTTAGTCAAAGTTAACAACTTGCAAGATTCCATCCGAACTTAATAGGCACATCCATTGCAAGTTAAATAATGGTTTTTGACAGATTTTTAATTATGGCAAGTAATTTAGATTTATATACTTTGTGTGTGTCGCCTTCGACAAATAAACGTTTTTTTCTTTCAAAATCTAATGTCAGACTGCTGTCAGTTGGAAACATGTCCAAAATATTGGCCACGTTACTTCGCAGAATGGCGACGCTAATAATGCCTTTTCCGAGTTATAGGCCCTTTTTTAATTGCTTATCCCTTACTTCCCCGAACTAATTTCAACACTAGGATGATGAACTCTTATATGATTTTTCAAGCAATGCTTCTGAATGAAAGCCGCTTCACACAAAGTGCATGCAAAAGGTTTGATATTCAAATGACCTTGAACATGAAGTTTCAATGTACTCCTCGCCCTAAATCTCTTATCACAGTACTCGCATACGTAATTCTTAACACCAGTATGAATAGTTAAGTGGTCTGCAATTGAATATTTGGAAGTGAAAGATTTTCCACATACATCGCATATATAGTCATTTTTGATATGATGATTGCGTTTAATATGCTTGTTAAAACTAGACGCACTGGGTAACTGCTTGTGACAATAATCGCATTTGTACACCGGATTTTTAATATCGTGTTTTTCCTCTAAATGCTTCAATCTTTGATTATATTTCGCAAAAATCTCGTGGCATATAAAGCATTCATACTTCTGATGACCGTGCACGCGTCTTAAATGCTGCAACTTAGTACTTCTTTGCCCAAAGACCTTTCCACATAATTCACATTTAAAAATCTCAGTGTTATGCTTATTCATATGATTGTCTAACCTCACTTTGGACAGAAGTCTCTTTCCGCATATCTGGCATATGAAAGAGCTATAATGCTCGTTCATATGCGACGACAGTTGAGTGAAGATGCGGAATGTCTTTTGACAGATGTGACATTTTATTTCATCTGTGCTCATGTGGAGACCAAGGAGGCCATGACTTGGCGTTACGCGGGAAATTTGCATATATACTCTTTTGTGAAACTTGACCAAATGATCTACAAAGCTTTCTATTGTTTCGAAATTATCACTCCTCTCTCTATCCGAAAGACTACTGGTATTCTCGTTACTCGTCCTTCCCTTAAAACAGGCTTTCATACACAATTTACATCTTATATCGCTTATGTCAGCCTTAACCAGATTTTGTGGTACTGGTACAGACTTTATGATTTCGTCCTCTGTTATGTCCCCATGAGCGCTCTCCACGTGCTTCTTTAGTTCTGGGTAAAACCAAAACTTCCTTTCGCAATACAAACAACCGAATTCTCGCTTGAAGAGGTGTTGAAAGGGAATTATTGTCGAGTTTTTTAATATGAGGGCAATGTTTGAACGTAGATGCGTATTATCGGTACGAACTCCACGTTGTAACGATACGAGCTGCTGCAACAATTTCTTTCCATATGTCCCTGAAATCCCAAGAAACGAAGTTAATTTAGAATTCGACAATCAAGAAGTAACTTCTTAGGCACTCTTGCACAAATTTGGAATGAGCTCCCAATTAATGTATTTCGGGAGAACTGGTGTTTTATAATGTAACATTGCGAATTCTTTCGCAGGATTATTATCTCATTTTTATGAAGTTTTCAGCCGGGAAGGACGTCTAACACAATCAACGAAACCAAAATTGTAATGCCGAAGGAGACGTACATATCAAAAGATGTCATCGATATTGTATTCACCTATTAAGCTTGATCTATTTATTCTTTAGAAATTATCAAGACCTGCAAAAATAGATCAATTTTTTCAAATATATAATGTCGGTGCAAATACAACAATTAACGTAGGTATTACAAAACAATAATCATTTATTTAATTACTAACAGTTTATAGTAATGTGAAATTAACGTAAAACAAGATTCTATTGTAATTTCAATACTTAACCTAAAAATTGATGGTCACGTGCACAAACACATTCGAGCCCTATAAATACGGCCGCACTGTCGATATTCAATCAAGATTGTTCGAGCGTCCGAACAGGATGGACCTCTCTGGGAAGTCATAACGCTCTTGAGATGTACGATACCCTTGAAATTCTATTCAGAGGACTCAAATATGGGTCGTCACAAAAAAACCCAACAAACCAAACCCAACACTACAGAGGTTCTTCCTCTGCCATATTTTATTTTACTCGACTGGGCTCCTGTTCTTCAACATCAAGTAGTTCTTTCCCTAATAAATTACGCCGTGATAGAGCTTTGCTGGAATTATTATCTTTATTGCAGCTCTTAGGACCGGCTTTCAGACACTAGTTGTGAAATGATAGTATAGTGTTAGGTTAATAATGTTTTGTACGATGGGTGATAGTCTTGCAAGCAATTTCATTTTTTTAATTAATCATCAAGCCCTTGGTGATTAAAACGTTATATATATAACCTATCTAACGACAAAGACCTCTGTGTACATCAAATTCTTTATATTACGCTGCTTAATGTATAGAGTGAAAACCAAACGCCAATGTTACACATCTGCATATATAAGTATAGATATATAGTATAACGACGATATTTTATATATATATATATATGTATATATATATATATATATATATGTATATATATATGTATATATATATATGTATATATATATGTATATATATATATGTATATATATATATATATATATATATATATATATATATATATATATATATATATATATATGTATGTATATAGGAGGAAGAGTCGGTTTGATTGTTGTTTGCCTATATAATGCACAATATTGTTTGTTTACATTTTAATTACTTTTATATCCTGAATTTAATTTTATTTGATTTGTTAAATCTTTTTATAACTTAAAAATCTTCTTAATCTAATAAAAGTAATCTGAACGACCAATCAGACCAGAGCACGTGCCTCGACCGGGTTTGAGGCGTCATCTGTACTTAAGGTAGTAAAGAAGGGCGAGTTTTGCGACGCTGTTGAGGGATAGTAACGGATCAAGTCGGATCGTTCAGAATTTAAAGGAAGGGTTAAAGTAAGATCGGTGACCTGAACCCGCTGCTCGGTCTTAACTGTAACGAAATATTATTTTAATCTAAATTAAAAGTGTACAAGCCGTGAATACTGCGTTTTGTGCTCGCACTTTAACTGATGATGCCCACTAACCCTGCAACTACTAACGGCGATGTCAACGAAAACTATGCTCTCCGACATATATATATATATATATACTGACGGCGTTTAGAAAGCCTAAATCGAGTTACAGCCTTAATCTTAAATACATGTTTTTACATTAAATTTAAATTAAATTATTGATTACAAATAATACATGTATAGTACTTATTACGCAGTACCACCACCGATACTAGGATGGTGAATTCTAATATGATTTATCAAGCCACGCTTCTGAATGAAAGCCGCTTTACACAAAGTGCACGCATATGGCTTTATATTCAAATGACCTTGAACATGTATTGTCAAAGTAGTCTTCAACCTAAATCTCTTGTCACAGTACACGCATTCGTATTGTTTAACACCAGTATGGAGAGTGAAGTGTTCCGCAATAGATCTTTTAGAAGTAAACGATTTTCCACACAGATCGCATATAAAACTATTGACCTCTTTGAAATGAACATACCTAATATGTTTGCTTAAACTGGACGAACGAGATAACTTTTTGAAACAAATCTCACACTTATATTCGGGCATTTTAATACCGTGCTTATGATGCATATGCCGTAATCTGGGATAATACTCGTTGAAACTTTCCTGACATACAAAGCATTTATACTTCACATTACCGTGTACGCTTTTTAAATGAACTAATCTAGCACGATTGTCGTTAAACACCTTCATGCATAATCTACATTTCAATTTTTTAGCGCTATGTGTGTCTAGGTGAATGTCTAATCTGGTTTTGGAAAGATATTTCCTGCCGCATATGTGGCATACAAAAGTGCTATAATGCTCGATCATATGCGATGAAAGTTGGGTGAAGAAACGGAACTTGATTTGACAGATATGACATTTAAGCTCATCTGTGTTCATATAGAATCCTAGGAGGCAATGACTTGGTGTTACGCCTGCAACGTTTATATATACTCTGTCATGAAAGTTAACCAAATGATCTATCAAACTTTCTATTCTTCCAAACTGATTACTTCTCTCTCTACCAGAAAGACTGTCCGAAATCTTCTTCCTCGTACTTCCCTCAAGACAGTTTTCTGCACATAATTTACATTGCATATCGCTCATGTCGACCTTTACCAGATCTCTTGGTATGGGTACACATTTCTTAATTTCGTCCTCAGTTATGTCGTCATGTGCTGCTTTTACATGTTTCTTTAGATCTGCATAAAACAGAAACTTCTTATCGCAATACAAACAAACGAATTCTCGCTTGTGCAGGTGTCGAAAGGGAATTAATGTTGAGTTTCTTAGTACGAGGGCAATGTTTGAGCGAAGATGAGGATTATCAGAACGATTGTGAACGACTAAAGGCTCGCTGGCCGTTTGTTTCTTTCCACAGGTCCCTGAAATAGCAAGAAGTAAAGCTGTTTACACTTGGGTGATGAAGAACGTTTTTCTTGCGCACACTAGTGGATAAATATTCTTGTTGTTCTTTAATTCACTAAAACCCCAAGCGAACGTGTCTATATATATAACCCAGTCAAATATCTTAATTACCAAGCTCAATTAAATTGTGATTATTTGATTAACGTCAAATAGTAGTCCTTGTAGAACCTAAAAGCGACATTTATTGACCATTTCACATTTAATAATAACACTTTCTAGCGAAATATCCTTCTTAAAGTTTTTTTTAATTGCAGGAGATTATTGAAGATTTAAATTTTTCAGGGCAGGACTACGTCTTACCGGAACCGCTAGTATTTACACAAGTCAATAGATAGGAAGATTCGTTTTTAATGTCCTCTCTAACTATTTAACTATGGCGTGGAAAACAGTGAAGAAAGTCAACGCGATAGAAGTAAAAAGTGCAATGTAAATTAGGGCTCTATAGTCAAATAAAGCAAACACGGACGTTTGTCACGAAACACTTATAGTAATTTCATGTGGTTTCCGATGCACTAAGCGGATTTACAAACGGGACAGTTTTTATAACTCAATCCTTATTCAATGAATATTCTCTAACATTAATTCTCGTTGGGTATGGAAGAAAGAGCATGAAAGTAGAGTAAGCGCGGTCGAGATGCGAGCACTGCGCAAAATCTGCCGAGTGACGCTCGCGGACCGCGTTCGTAATACCGAAGTAAGAGAGTTTGTCTGAAAGAGAGTGTCGGGGTGAAGGTAAAGAAAGGAATGCTTCCGGTGGTTCCGGCATGTGGAAAGAATGAATGATGGAAGAATGACTAAACAGATATACAATGCAAAAGTGGATGGACGCAGAAGTCGCGGAAGGCCACGACACACTTTTCCATGATCAAATTGATCGTGTACTAGCAAAAGGTGATGTCAGGAGCCTTAAGAACAGACGAGCGTGCATGACAAGAGCTATGAATGTCAAACAAGCAAGTGAGGTATGTACGAATAAGCCTGAATGGCGCTCTGTTGTTCGTGCCTACCCCGCAAGGGACCTGGCGTGAAGTTATGTATGTGTATGTATGTAATTCAAACGTGAAACTTGGGCGCAAGTACTAACATGCAAGAAGAATAATATTAGAGCAAAATCTTGGTTCAGAATAAAGGACACGAAAATTCAGCTTCTCTCGGTATTAGGTCACTTTTTTAACTATTATATTGAGCCGAATACTATGTAGTATTCGGACGCCTACCAAACAGTTGGATCCGAATATTCACGGCATCTCTAATCAAAACGTCGTTTAACTAACGATAATTTGTGGTTGAAACATGTAAATTTTTGAGTACCTATTATGTGTGTGTTGTTTTCACGATTCGGTATTCGCCAGAATACTACACATTATTCGGTCAAATATCGAATGGGAAAAAAGTGGCCGAATACCGAATAGAAGCCGAATATTCGTGATATCTCTAGTTCAGTCTTATGGTTTTTTTCTACATCGACATGCAAGAGAAGAAAACCTCATGATGCTGTCTACAGAAATAGAATTTACAGATGTTTTAGAGCTGCATTTTTATTGGCCTAGGTCATTTTTAGTATTTTTCTCTCGAAGCCTTTTAGTTCAAAACAAAATACATGATGTGTACCAAATATGCTAGCCTAGTTTCTGTATTATGTCGTATATGAAGCACTGAATGATCTTGACAGCTACACCGGTGATTGAAATATTGACACAAAGAAAACTAATGGATACAAGTTTAAAGGTATACCACAAAAAAGATGGATAGATTGCGTAAAAGATGACATGATGGTTTCTGGTATGATCAGCGGACGTTTGTCAGAATAAAGGAGTATGGAAGGAAAAACAATTATTGGGATTAGGTAAAAGAAAATAGAGCCAAATCACTGGTGGGTACCAATTTTCTCAGTCTCGTGACTTCTCATATGTTCTCTCAAAGTATAGTTCCTCGCGTAAGTTTTACAACACACATCACAAATAAACGCTTTCACACCGCTATGCTTCAACATGTGTTTTTTTAAACCGTGATTTGTAACAAACGCCATACCACATTCAGTGCATTTCTTATTTTTATGACCATGACTTTGTCTCATATGCGTAGCGAGGTAATGCTTTATACTATATTCTCGCGAGCATATGGGACATATGAACTTATGTGTGATATTGTGAACAAGAGACATGTGTTTGACACGTTCGTTATAATGTTTCATGGGCTCAAAACAAATTTGACATTTTAGCAGGCGTTTCGAATGAACGCTTTCCATATGATTCGCTTCGGATGTTTTCGTTTTGAGAACCTTGCCGCACTCCTTACAAGGATAGTTTCCGTGTTCGTGCGTCCTTTTATGTACTTTCAAACGTTTAGAATTCAAGAAAGACCTTCCGCATATATCACATATACAATTCGCGTAGTGTTCATTTAGGTGTGTCGTCAAAGTTCTAAATACGTGAAACTGTCGCTCGCACAAATGACAACTATACGGACTGCAATTAACCTTAAAATCTGCTATACACTCCTTATAGATAATCTTTTTGTGTACATCGTCAAAATGGCCGCGCAATGAATTGACATCTGTAAAAGCGACATCACAATGGCGGCATTTGAGGTGAGAAATTTCAATCTGCAAGGATCTCGGGAATCGTTTGATATTTTTGATTTCTTCGTTTATATTTTGGTGTGCTGTCCATGTATGCTCGCGTAGAGTATTAATTTCCATAAACTCTTGGGCACAGAAGAAACATTGAAACCAGCTTTTGTGGTGCCTAAACGGGCAGGCGGTGGTGTCTTTGAGAATCGTCTCGCAAGTTATGATGATACGCTTTCTCTCTGACAGCTGCTTGGGCTGAGGCGGGCCTATAAATAAAGATGGCTTGTCAGAGAACTCAAAGTAATTATGCTAATTTCTTCAAATAGTCTTTTTTGTAATAAATATTCTATCAAACACCACTGCCTGCCAATTGGGTGTTTGACACACTTTTCAATAAATTAGATAACAATAAAGTGTAACATTCTTGGCTCCCCAATAACGATTAATGCCTCATTATAATTTATTCAAAACAGTAAGAAGTCTTAATAATATACAGAATCATGTTTATGTATTTCAATGGAAGCAATAGAGGTGATCTGATCGACGAAATATTTATACTTAATGTTTATAACATACGGTAATATACAATTTTGTGAAATTCGTGATATATAAACGACCATCACATAAAAGTCCGCAACACAAGTGACAAGTATCAACAAATAAACATGTCGAATTATATTCAAGCAAAACTTAACACGACTTTGATGTCATCCTTCACCACATTAAGCCAGCATTTTTTCCCCTTCGAGCAGGACCTGGCGGAAGCGGCATGGCTAGACACTTGTTCCCCACATAATTAGGCGGTCTCCGTAAAATGTGGCCGTATCAGCGTAAGCGACACTCTTGCAGTTTGTCTGTTATGTCACGGACATAAAGTCTCCGCGGATGCGGGCGTTTCTGACATGATCTTTTCGCGACACTCCACACAACCATCGCAGCATATTCATCTCCGTAACAGGCAGTTTTTGCTTGTCTCCCTCTAGTACAGACCACATTTCCATGCCATAAAAAAGGATAGGGTATAATGATTGATTTATAGACCTGTCCTTCAAAATTGACTAGTATTTTGGGATCACAAGACACCCGTCACCTCACGCCATTTGGCCAAACCTGCTGAATTACGGGACTTGATTAGTGAGACTAGTGTTAATCGGCGAAATCGATACAATTAGTGCTATCAGTGTTCATCGGGACATCCGAGTTCTAGTGCTACTTGATGTCGATCGACTTCAACGTGCCCCTTAGTATCAGTAGTGCTAATTACTCCTAGTTTTGTTGTAAGCGCTTATAATACATACAACCTCTAGTATAAAAGCCGCAGTTTCATTATTATTATTAATATTTATTGTTAGTAGTATTTAGTTAGTTGCGCAGGCTAAGCCTTCGCCGCCCTATATTACTGCAACTTAGAGACTTCAAGGGTCGATTCCGGGTATAGTAAATTTCGGAAACAATTTTTCTCTATCATTCACTATAATCTGGGATCGGCAGAGTACTCCGTTGTATATTACTCATAACACAAGCGTGACTTGTTTAATTTGGGGAAATATGTGTTTGTCTGCTGTTTATAAAAGGATCCTGGTTGAAACGCATGCACCACTAAGGCAGTTTTTAGATCTAATGTACATATTGAAGGAAAACATCGTGATGGAACCTGTACATCTAGATAAGCGATGTTTCAAACTTTCCAAGCCGCCTTGGGCAAGCGTGGCGGGTATACTGTCCGTACCCCTATAGTAGGAGGCCGGAGCCCAGCAGTTGGAGGTTTACGAGCTGTTCTTATAATATGATATTATTATAATTATATAAATATCATTGTGATTTTCTGATCACAGACGCCTACGGACGTACACTCGAATATTTGTATAATAATCTCTGAGTAACATTTATAACGGCGACACATTATTTGATACAGATGTAATATTCCGTTCATATTTCATCTGAAGTGTTAATAGTATCCAAAGAGAAACATTGGCATATTAAGAATGAAACCGTCACTAAGCTAAATTTGCAAATAAATGAAAACCATATTCCAGAAACACCAACAAAATTAAACAGTTTTATTGTGTACTCAGTAAATTAGTTGCAGTGTTAATTTGTACACAATATTTTTTTTTAAACAATATTTGATTTCCTAAACAGCCACGCTAAATGGTATACATTCCTAAGATTTTACAGAAACTAAAAAAAGCAGAATTATTTTTATTCAACCTTGAATTAGTTCAAATACATATTTTAAAAAAACACCGGTAAACCAATCTATAATATAGTAAATCTGTAGAGGAGTTAGTGTGTCCAATGAATTAAAAATAGAGAATAATCAGGGGAACCAATTCGAACCCCAGATTCCGTCTATCTGCAAGAGCATCACGTGTAAGCCCCTGAAGAGATTTTAGTGAAATCGGCAAAGATCTAGCTTATATCCCGGATTCAACACTTAGCATACTTTTTCTCCCGATAAATGACATCGTTTCTGTGGGATATAAGAATACGAGCTCTGGCTAATAAATAACGACACTGCTTATGAGAATGAGTCTTATGTTTGCTTCATTAGTTCGGCGATTAAATTTGCTTGGAGAAAATGACACTGATGTGTTTTCAAGAAGACTTTATTTATTGGTGTGACAACTCTAAGAATAATTTGCCTGACCCTTTATAGTGTGGTCACTCTAAGAAACATAAATTGCGCAACCTTTTAATGTTGCCATTCGAATAATGTTTATGTGCCATCTCGCAACACCTTGTCGTAGACACTTATTTGAAAAATTATCCTTCAATCGATTACTCCTCTTCAATGTACTCCCCTACCTTTGCTACACGCAGCAGCTCCATTCCTTTTTTCCTCTGGCCAAAGCAATTCTGGACGTCTTTTTTTGTTAGAGCATTTAGGAGCTCTGCCTATTTTTGCTTCACCTCTTCCATCGACTCGAGCCGGGTTCCTTTTAAAGTCGACTTGATCTTTGGTAGCAAGAAATCACAAGCACACAGCTAAATCGAGTACGGCGCATATTCAAGCACTAAAGCTTCTTTCGGTTGAATAACGATCACAGATGACGCGCTATGGGCGTTGTCTTGGTGCAATAGCCTCCACTACTCGTTTTTCCAAAACTCCGGCAGTTTCTTACGAATTCGCTCTAGCAGTGTTGCCAAAACTTTCAAATAGTAAGTTTGGTTTACAGTTTGACCCGTTTCACATTGATTTTTTCTCTAGTTTTCCGTCACAATCCGCACAAGAAAAAAGCACGTTCGTTTCTAAGCTCTAAAGAAAAACACTACAACAGCGGCAAAAACGCGTTACTTCCTTTGGAGGTAGTTTTAAATATGGTGCTTCAAAATGCTAGAATAACATTCCTCCTCCAATAAGAAACCTAAAGTCAGTTAAGGGGTTCAGAGATAAACTCAAGAAGTTTCTTGATGACCACCAAAAATCACAGACGGATCCGAGATACGAGAGTAGCATAATATGTTAACTAACTAACTCCGTTGGTTCAGCGACCCAAAATGTATCTTGGCCTCCAAAACGAGAACACTTGCCAGTTAGGGCTTGAAGCTCACACAGGTCAGCCTACACTATGTCCCTCCACTGGTACTTGGGGCGACCGACCGCACGTCGCCCATTACAATATGTTACCGAACAATATTATATTAAATATCATGCTAGAGGTCGCTACGGCATTTGCAAAATTTGTAAATGCCGTAGCGACCTCTAGCGTGATATTTAATTGATTGAGTAATAATATATGGATGTATAGTAACTGCAATGAGACTGTATTTTACAGTAATGAAATAACAGATGGCGCTACAGTTAAGATGCTTTTGGTGTCTCGACTGTAAGCAAGCTCTCATAAAAAAAATATAAGAAAGACTGGCTCTCTCCCCAGAGGAGCCATCTTGACGAGTAGATAGATATGTGTAATAAACACATGGTCATTTTGTGAAATTAAGAATAACTAATGTCAATGTAAAGTTATACAGTCATAACAAAGAATGCGAGAGAATGAAGAAAGAGAATTGTTATTAAATATAACTAATCTATTATGTAGGTACATTGTAATATAGCTTATATCTATACGTAAATGTTTAATAATTTAATAAATTGTATTTTGAAGGAGTTCAGCAGACAGGCAGACGGCCCACTCGATGGAAAGCGGTTACCATCGCCTATGGACATATGCAACACGAAAGGTACATACGCTGCTCCTCTCTTAAGGGAGACTGGAACCTGGTCACTAATGCCTTACAGCGGTAGGTTATTTGCCTTTTTTAAGTAACGTATGACATATCAGCTAAAATGTCATCGTGTTTGTTTGTCTATCTTTTGACATTGAAAAAGGCGCGATTTTCAAATCAACCAATGACATTTTTGTATTTCGTCGTTAATGACACCAACGCCTCCTAATCTGTTCCATTAGAGTTTATGATTGTAACGTCTGCAAGTAAGTGTAACGGGAAAAATCACGGTCGTGAATGTGGTCGTTGCGAGTCTCTTGTGGAATATAACCTAAATAATTTGAACCATGTACAAGATTCACTCTCGCAACTGGTATTAATCTAACGTGTCACTTAAGACGATTATTGTTTGCCGAATTTAGTATAGTGACGGTTTTATTCTAAGCGTACGATATCGAGGGCTTCATAACAAATGGGCGCACAGACACAAGTGCGGTTTTACACAAGAGACAAAATTGTGAATAAAACAAAACTAGTTGATTGTATAAGGCTGAAATTTGGATTACCCTTCTATTTAGGTACTCGCATACTGGTAAGATTGCCTAAATTGTAACATGCATAGATTTTAGTAAACAACGAAAAATGTCATTTTTGCGTATACAGTACACCCATTTTTTAAGAAGCCCTCGATATGTAAATAGATGGACATGAAGAAATAATAAAGATTCTGTTTTAATATTTGGCTACTGGGTGAATTTCCCGAATGCAAAATAGATGGCAATCAGTATTTTTTAAAGTCCCATATCTTTTTATGAATTTCCCTTTCAAGTGCCTTTTTGACAACAAAACCTTCAATAAGGGAATTTTTTGTGGGTCTTTGTATCTGACATTGAAAACTGAAAAAGCAATATCCAATGATTTACTTTCTAGAATTGGAGCTGTATTTAGCATAATACGTGCTACACGTTAAAACTGTGACATTGTAGCCAAAAAGGATAGGTCTATGAATCCATCATTAGACCTTTTGCTTTTGTATGGCAGTGAAGCTTGACTTGTACTTGAGCGACACAAACAAGAAATGCGTGTAACGGACATGAATATGCTTGGATGGATGTATGGGAGCACGCAGCAAGACTGCGTAAGAACCTCCTGCATAGGCGACAGAGTTCATATCCGTGACATAATAAACTGCAAGATAGTAGCATATGTTGGTATGGGCACTTTTTACGGAGGTTGGTCAAGGATGATGTGCATACCAATGGAGAAGAAAATTTAGGAAAATGGACTTTGGAAGTCAGAGCGATCGGGATTTAACCCTCCGATGACCATGATAATTGTACCCAAAAACGATCTTACACAAGTTTTTAAAGTAAAAGTTGCCTCTAATGATGCACTCAGAAGATTTACCCTACTGAACCTTAACCATAAACTTACCTAGCTCTTGAAAACTGTCCGGGACTTCCAAATCTTTCGTATTATCCACTTCTTTCGTCTTCTTGGCTTCTTGGATATTCTTTACTGGTTTGACAATCTCAACTGCTTTCTTACTTTTTACATCACTGATCTTTATGTCACTGATATTGTTTCTATCACTGACCTTCTTTAAATCACTGACCTTCTTTAAATCACTGACATTCTTTACATATTTGATATTTTTTATATCTTTAATATTCTTTACTCCTGTGATACGCCTTAGTTGATTGAGATTTTTTATTTTATTGATGTCTCTTACTTGTTTTAAAATCCTAACTGTTTTGACATTTTTTACTTGTTCAACATTACTTATGTCAGTGACATTTTTTATTTCTTTAATATTGACTGTATCTTTTGACAATTTAGCCAAAGGTATATTGTTTGCTAAGTCGAGCACTACCTTTTTCGGTTTGCTAACATCCTCATTTAAATTGGTATCTTGTAGCTTTCTTTTTGGGACTAGTATGATTAGTTTTTTCTCTTGGGCTGGAACCACTTTCTCCTTTTGTTTGTCTTCTGAAACTACAATTTGTAATTGAACAGGAAACCCTTATGAGTTTATAAAGGCTTATGAACTGGGGATTCACAGTCCAAACGTTTGAACAACCTTAAGTGATTTAGCTGTTTTTTGTTTGATAAAAATTTTACAAACCTTCATCATCATGACACCCGTCATCATCATCATTGCTCTCATCTTCAATTTTAATGTCGTCATCTCCGATCACATCATTAGTTTCACTTGCTTCTTCACCCGTCAACAGCTTCGTATTATCTGTAAATATTTTTTTTGTGAAGCTGGCAAATAGGAAATTCATGCAGGAATGGAAAAAGAATACAATTTCCTGGTACCGGGCATCCCGTTGTAAGAGGTGACAAAGCAACCCACAGCCAGATGTTAGGTTGCATGTCCGGATGGCTAATACCCCTAATTTAGAGTATGCCGTCATAACAACCTTCAGTTGTGTTCCGGCATTAATGTGGCCAGGTTCCTGTCTACCTTCAGAGAGCGACAGGACATTGGTAGCACCTTTGATGTTCCAGATGGTAACCACTTTCTCTCTAGTGGGTCACCTACCTGGCTGCTGAACTCGTGCAATAAAAAAACATAGGCATTGGACCCACATACTGGATAGTAGTTTATCATACACCTATAGATGTTTGCAACACCAGGTGAGTATCCAACGATAGGGACGGGCGTACACTTGAGAGCCACAAATTGTGTCACACACAAAAAAAATCTCATCCCTGGTCACATTCAATAGACTTCTCCCTTTCCTAGTGTGACATCACATATTTTGAACAGAAAGGAGTGGAGTATTCTCATTTTGGAGGCCAAGCAAGACTTATTTTGGGTCATTGGGCCCCAGCAGTTAGTTTAGACAGTGATATAAATTTTTCGTATTACTTACCTTTCTTCCTGAAATATTCAATGAAATGTTTTTCTGCAACCTTCACTTGCTTCTTGAAATTGTACGCATTACGTAGTTGCTGGACACATGAGCTGCACATCAATCTGCTCGGACCCCACTCCATCAAGTATGATAACTGAAATTTTATTATCCTATTAATATTACTATTGTGGAGCCCATACTACTCCAACAGCATATTTTATACATAAATACTCAAGAAATCGCATTTTACATATAAATACTCAACATATGGTATGTTCAATATTTTTGTTGCACTACTACTCATTCCTATAGGACCGACGACCTAAGTCAGGTCGGCGTTAGGCACTGGATGAGAAAGGCAGTGAACAGGTATGAGTGGCCCCGTCTTGGGGAGGCCTACGTCCAGCAGTGGACTGTGAATGGCTGACGACGACTACTACTACTACTCGTTTCTCAAATAATGTGAAACGAGGAAGGATGAAATGAGGTGATCGCTACAAAAGTGCAAGAACGCCTTAACAGATATTCTTATGACAAAAAGGGACAACATGGACATGTTATAGTACAACTGTTAGCTTTTCAACTCCATTAATTCTTCAAAAGTCATTCTGTAACATAATTCTGTATAAAACTTTTAAAAAAGTACTTAAATATAAATAGAACAATGAATATAATGATAAAACAATTTTTAGCTACATGTGTTGCTGGGGTGTTTCTTGCCGCTTCTTCTCCTTAACAGCAATAACATGTTGCGAAGTGGTGTACATAGACTAGGAAGTAAAATTAAATTTTAAGCTATATGTATGACCAACAAAAAGTGTTCTCTAGTGGAATTTATTATGAATAAAAACTTTTGAATTTAAATTTAATTGTCATTTCTGAACTAGGAGATGATTGTACTCATTGTTAAAATTGTGAGAAACAGGACAATTGAGGGAATTGCACTCATTGGCATCATTGCTTAAAATGTACTGCTGCATAGCAATCCATAAAAATCTCCTTGACTTACCTGAGGTGATACATTCTACTAGTTCAAAACATAACATCATAATATTTTCTTAAGTTTTCGCAATTTGTATACATAATAAAACTACATTTTAACAGTTTTAAGTGTGGCAATTTATTTTTGGTTTATCCAACGTTTCAGCCGCTTTTCACGTGACCATGGCCACTGAAAAGCAGCCGAAACATCAGATAAACCAAAATAAAATAAATTACCACACTTAAAACCGTTAAAACATAGTTTTATTACATTCATGTGATAAGATGGAGGGTTTTCTCTTCTTTCAATCTCTTATTAGCCTTTAATAACTTCTATCTGTATGTTTATATCTATTTTATATCATACCCATGTACAAAATAAAATAGATATAAACAAAATTCATATATATTTATAATATGCTGCTGTTTAGGTGCTGTCATTTAACACAATTAGTTAACGCTCACCAAACCATATACAATTATATGATTGTAGCATTATTTATTGCTCGATTTCTACTTATTAACTTTTGTATAATTTATGTATGGTATCTGACGAAGTCCTCTCGCATCATATCATAACGTCGTGTTACACAATGATATACCTACGCGTAGCTAATAGTAATATCTGATGCTATAGTTGAATTGATTACATATAGAACGGTAGGTGGTGAAGTTTTACCTTAATCCCATAACATTCAAAAAGCATATCGGCGTAGAGCTCCAAAACGCCGCTCTCGGTATAAAAAGACTCCGTCACATCGAAACATCCGGTTGTCGATAAACAACACCGGCAAACATCTGGCTGGGACACCCAGCTAGTAAAAATGTCGACATCCATGTTGCTAGGTTTCGCTCCTACTGGATAAAAGCTTATGCTTTCCTTTGAAGTACTTTGTCCAGTCTTCATTACTGATATCATCGTAGTACATAGCAAGATGATAGTTATTACCGAAAACTACTTATAAATCTTTTGATATTTGTAGAAGAAAGGAAGCACTTCAAAAAAACAACATCATCGCTGCAAAGTAGAGGTGTGTAACTCCTGAGTGATTAACTCAAAAGATATATATCCGACGTGATGAGTGATTAGATCTGTATATAAGTTTCGTTCAAAATGTGTCTTTTTATATCTTTAACTCTTTAGTTCATGCCTGTTCCACGCGATGAGGAAGAACGATTCGCCCGCGCACTGCGCATGCGTACTAAGTGAACGAGGAAACCGAATATAATAGCAAGCCAAAATAAATCGTAACACTTTAGTTTTATGGTGTAATTTCGTTATAATGTAATTAATTTTATTATATCTCTTCACTTTTTGTTTATATTGTTTTGCGTTGCCACAGGTACGCGTGTCGGCTCTGCTAGTATATCACTCACACATAATAACTCATCTTGTATGCAATTGACACCGACACTATTCACTGTAAACATAAAGAGTTAAAGATATAAAAGAGTGATATATATCTTTGTATCAAAAAGATATATATCACTCTTTTCTTCTTGGTGAGTGATTTTTCCCATGACTACTGCAAAGTAGATAATACATAGACAATAAGAAGAAGGACAGTATGACAGTGACAGTAGTAGAATTCGCCACAAAGGCAGACAAAGGAATCATAGTCCATACAGCCAATTCTGATGTATCTTTTCGTATACATACCACAACACCAAAGAAAAGGAGATGTTGTGCTGTGCAGTTTTAATTTCTAAAAATGTGTTAAATTACTCTAAAATGAGCAATAGTTATAAATAGTTGTAGGATATTGATAGTTTTTGAGTAGTAATTATGTGTTTTGTGAGAAATTTGAACTGTATAGTCAAACGTGGTCTTTTGAGTTGTCACAAGAACTCTGTTGAATGACACTAGCTCATTACCTACTGTTCAGCTATGATACACATAGGCATAAGAAAAGAAGAAACTATATTTTAAACCAAGATCTGGCTTAAAGGCCAAACTGCCAAGCCATAAACCTAAATAAATAATTCATGTTTGTCATCAAGTGGCGCGAAATTTTCTACTTTCTATGGTACTATCAGTAAATTATACTTCCTTCCTACGATTTAAAAATGCGGAACGTTGAAATCAAAGCAAAAATAAAGGATTACAAAGAGATATGTAAGATAGCTGAAGAATTGAGTGGCGGACCACCCACCATCATCAATCAGGACGACACTTTTTACAAAGTAAATCACGGAAGGTTAAAATTGCGTGTATACAAAGATAATTCTGCAACTTTGGTACGCTATGATAGAGAAGACAACGGGGAACCAAAGTTATGTGAATATGAACTCCTCAATTTCTCTAAAGAAGAGAGTGATAAACCGAAACTTCTTGATGAAATGCTTCGAAAGTGCTGCGGAGTTCGCGGTCGGGTTGTTAAGGAACGGTGAGCAAAAACGACAACTTAAATCGTGATTAGGCTCCAACCTAATCCGGTACAACAATTTTTAAGTAGTGGATGGATGAAGTGCATAGGGGGGAGGCGTACTTACACTTTCTGGAACCCCTAAGGTCCGGAGGTTTTCAAATTTATTTATTTTTTAAATATAACTCCACCTATTTTTTTTATTAATATTATTGTGATGGGTGGTGAAAGGTCATGACAAGTGACTAAAATAGAGATTTAGGTTAGCTTCAAACCAAGCATATGAGCCGAGTATGCCGCGACAGCGACCGGCGAGTGCGAGAACTGACTAGGTAATCATTTAGTATTTATTTTACATACTTAAAAACAGTTGTAGGACATCAATAGTGTTTGAGTGTTAATTGTTTTTTTGAAAAATGTTACCAAGGACTATTATTTTCTGTCATCAGTCGAAGATCTACAATTTGACTGAGCTATACTAAAACTAATATATGTGTCTAGCGGTCCTGGTAGACATTGCCCAGACCTGAAAAAATAAAAATCTAGAACACGATCCCAGTGCCGCCTACTGGATTTCATTGTGAATCTAAACCATCCTGGGAACAACTTAAAGATGAATAAATTAATAATATCTTTTGAATGGAAACAATCTTGAATACAAAATTATTTATTTGGAATAAGGATTAATACAAAGGCATGGATAACATTACTTCCTCACAACACAAGCACATAACAGTTACACTCTATGTCAGTATAAGTTTAATATCAAAATGAGAATTAATTAATATAATAACAAAAAAAAATAACAAAGAAGTGGGTATATCCTATTTTTTTTTTAATTAAGTTGTAAAAAAGGTCTTGGAACTTGAGTCTGTAAAGTTGTTATAAAAAAAAGTATGGATGACTTGGTCTGGTTTTGCTGCATTGCTATTAACTAAAAATATAAAAAAGTAGTTATAGTAACATAACTACAATAGTTGAATATATGGTATTGCCATGTAGTAGAATCGGTTTGGTTTAAGTTTGTCAACGACAGCCCCCTGTGCATAGCATGTCTGGAAGCAGTAGAAACAATCACCCACATTCTGCTTGATTGTGAAGAGGTGGCCCAATTCAGGGCGTAGTATCTGGACACCCCAAGTAGCATCTGAGAAGTCTTCAGCAACATCAAAAAACTGGTGAACTTCCTGGTGGAGCTGGGCTGGATGGAGTTGACCCTCATCCACCCTCGCATGTAAAATAGGTGCTATGTGATTGAGTTGTGGAAACCGCCCGCTTGTAGAAGAAGAAAAAGAATGGTCTAAGTTGACACACACTTACCCATAAGGTACCTATTCACACAGGACTTGAAGATACCCAGCTTTAGATCATCATCATCATCCGAGCGTTAAATCCCGGTTGAGTTCAGAGCGTTCACTCCGACGCCCATGGTCCGCTTACCTACTTTTTCTACTCCACTTTATGCGAAATTCAGCATCTCCCGTTTTGAGAACATTTACACGCATGTCATCCTTCACGACGTCAAGCCAACATTTCCTGGGCCTTAGCTTTGCATATTAAAAAAAAACTGCACAATATGACCTTTCGGTTCCCGCTGAAACTTTTTTTATTTCTTCACCTTCTATTATTAAATTTGCAGTAAACTCTTCATGGTTGGCCAGACTAGGATCCATATAGACACAGTGAAAGATCTCGGCCATTATATGGAGTTGGAAGTTGTGTTAGACGACAATCAAAGTTTGGAAGACGGCCAGAAGATTGCCAAAGAACTGCAAAACAAGCTCCAAGTTAGGGATGAAGGTTTGATTCATTGTGCATATGTTGACTTATTGGATAAATTATAAGCATTTTATTAACAATTTTTACTTATTTATTTCAATAACCTCTTAATCCTTTTCTATACTAAACTATTTGTATATTATTCGTTTTAATTGCTACTGTCAGCTGGTTACTAAACATTAGATATCTATTATAATATTGTCCAATTTGTTTCCGCAGTTTCGCTCAAGTTAAAAATGAAGAGGGTAAGATAAATACCCGTAACGCCATCTAGGAGAGCAACACATTAAAATGAGTGTTATTCTCGTTGATATGTCGATGTATTTGTTAGTAAGTAAATGGCAATGTTGGCGCCATTAAATGCTACCGGAGCACTATCAGTACTTATTTCTGGATTATAGGTACCTTACGTCCTTATACCTATACCCCGACAACATGTATGAAAAATTTTATGACGAGCTGTTGCTTATCTAAGCCGTGAAACGATTTTCAAAATTTTTATATTGGATAAATAGATAAACCGTATGAAGTAATACTAAAAAAAGATAAACTATCAATGTCAAAAGGTCATTCGCCTATACTAGTGTTGCAACCGCAGTAATTTTATCACTAGATTCTTGGAATTATAGATTAGATTTTTTTTGGAAACATACGAGCTATGTGTAACTAACTTTAGATGCGAAGACTGAAATCAAGTAACCATTAGATAGCATTATTTCTATCAACTTGTAATAGTTAATTTCAGGTATAGGAGCAGATTATGTGACCATCAAAATACATAGAATATCACTTATTTAGATTTAACGGTGTCACCAATGCCGTTGTAGTCCCTCTACTATATTTTTTCGAAGTAAGAGGTTGAATTGTCCCTTTCGAATAAAAAATGGGAATACAATATTGTCGACAAATTTCATTACATTGGCTGCGATAAATGCGTTAAGCGATCCCTACTATGCCTACGCCTACTCAAGATTCCCGCCGGGAACTATAAAATCGTTTAATTGACTTAAAAATCGAGTTGCTGAAAGATCGTCATCTATTGTGCAGATTCCGGCTCATACGCTTTGATACAGAGTCCAGAACAGAACCCTGTGAAGACAATAACTAAAAATAAGAAAGACCCCTCAAGTGAAGTATTTAAATACTCTCAATATAATCTTCAATTTCATGATTAAGTATTTAACTTAGTTTCTTTACAGAGCAAGCATTCACACAATTTACATTATATTGAATTTTTATCCTATGTCTTTTCCGTAAACGCCTAACTGACAGACAAATATAGTACCCTTCGAGTTTGTAATATTAACATGGCTACGTAATTATAATTTCGTAATGTTGCAGTGTCTGGGATAATGCATTGTTATTATTAATTAAAAGTGTTAATGACTTTAAACATTGACTGATAACATGTGGCGAACAGGTGCAATGAAGAAGGTAGGCCTTGCTTTCTTGTAAAATATTTAATGTAGGAATACAATTACAATATAAAACCGAAAATAATTTCGTATTAAGCAAGATGATAAGAATGGGTTGGGTTCTTGTCTGCTCTATACCAAATTATTTTCTGTTGAATATTATTAAATCAGGTATTAAAATAATAATATAATAATTCCACCCTTAACCCACATAGTTAATAAATGTATAGAAACAGGAGTGTTTCCCAACCTTTTTAAAATTTCTATTATCCATCCTATTCACAAATCAGGAGATAGAGAATGTGTCAGTAACTATCGTCCAATTTCTGTATTGCCAGCACTTTCGAAAGTATTAGAAAAAATTATAAATAAACGACTTTTATCCTATTTAGAAGACGAACAATTACTTTCTAATAACCAATTTGGTTTTAGATCAGGCAAATCAACGGCAAATGCAGTGTCGGAACTTACTGAATTTATAGCTACTCATATAGATAATAAAAACAAATGCATAGGTGTTTTTTTGGACCTGGCTAAAGCGTTTGACACAGTTTCTATTCCTATATTGTTGAATAAAATGGAAAAACTTGGTATAAGAGGGATAATACTTAAATTATTTGAAGATTATCTTACTAAACGAATACAGAGAGTTACTATTGATGGTAAATTTAGTTCTAATACTCCAATCACATACGGTGTGCCTCAAGGCAGCGTACTGGGCCCAACCCTATTTTTAATTTACATTAATAATCTTTGTGACTTAAAACTTGAAAACTGCAAGATCTTTTCTTATGCTGATGACACAGCTCTAATTTTCTATGGTCAGTCGTGGAGTGAGACAAAGGCAATAGCTGAAGCGGGTTTAAAAACAGCAGCAAAATGGTTAAATAATAATCAACTTACCCTTAACAAAGCTAAAACTCAATATATCCTTTTTACAAATACGACAAGATCTCTACCTACTGGAAATTTAGACATTAGAATTCATACATGTTATAATATAACACAAAGTTTTTGTAGTTGTTACCCTATAAGTGTTACTGATAGTATAAAATATTTGGGAGTTGTGCTAGATGACAAATTATCTTGGCAGCCACATCTTAGCCAGCTTGCTGCTAAAACGCGTAAATTAATTTACATATTCAAAAAGCTAAGAAATGTTGCTGATTTTAAGTTACTAAAAACGGTTTATTTTGCTTTAGCTCAATCAACATTCTCTTACTGCATTACATCTTGGGGAGGGAGTCGGAAAACTCATCTAATCAAATTGGAAAGAGCCCAGCGTGCGCTACTTAAAGTAATGACTTTTAAACCTTTTAGATATCCCACTATTGACCTTTATACTGAATGTGATGTATTATCAATTAGAAAATTATTTGTTTTAAACACTATTCTATCTCAGCACCAAAAACTTGTTTACGGCACCGAAAAAAATACACGACGAAAAGACAAAGTTTGTCTACTTAATCTATTTAAAACAAATTTCATTACTAAATTTCAGTGTTATTTTGGTCCCACTCTATATAACAAACTTAATAAAATTCTTACACTTTACCCCCTCAACAAATATCAATGTAAAGATGTTTTAATAAATTGGCTAAAACTACGCAATTATGATGATATTGAAAAATTGTTTGTACTGTTAATTTAAAAAGTTTAGTAGAAATAAATATAATTAAACATAGCTAGTTACGAAAGCAAGTCTTAGTCTTAATCTTATTATATTATTATTATTTTTTTTTTTAAACAATATTTAAATTTTACAATTTTCTTTTCAAATAATTCTGTTTAAGACACTGGAAGGGACTAACACCTAAAAAACAGGCTCGGCCTAGTTTAGGTGTTAGTTGACAATTTAACTTATTATTAAAAGACACGAAAAAATATATTTTTCATCTTAATGTAAAACTATGTATCTTTGGTGTCAATAAAACATTATTATTATTATTATAAATGTATACAAAAAAAAAACGGATCGCAACAGACAAGTGGAAAAATGAAAGGCAAAGGACAAGTGGCAAAACGAATTCCAAACAAATTTTAAGTTTTAGAGGCACATTGTTAATAAGTAAAAAAAATGGAGCAGTGACATAACAAAACCGATGTCTAGTGATTTTTTATAGTTAGGCGGCAACACTGGTCTGTAGACCCAGCAGCTAAATATTGAATGACTAGTTTTGAACACTTTTTAATGTTATTTTAAACTTATTCCTCAACAATGGAGTCGCAGAACACTAGCTACGGAAAATGTAGATGCTGTCTAATAAAGGGATACCACCAGGATATAATGAAGGAGTATTTCATTGGCGGAGTTAAGGAAGTTTACTTCGACATGATCATGGAGTGTTTTAATATCTTCGTAAGTTGTTTTGTGTAATAATATTATGAATTTCTACAATCGGAAGTCTAGCCTTTTTTGTATTCCTAATCCATGTGCCGGAAAAGCTGTAAGAACAGATATTTTTTTTATTAACAATTCTACGGACTAGTTCCGTACCCTTTTTACAACTTCATTACTTCAGAGTTTTTTGAGTTCATACCCGCTTATTGTTAATTTTTGTTATTATGTGTGACATTAATTTTGTGGTTTTTATGTTGTGTTGTGTACTTTAAGAATAACTTATATTTTTTTTTTCTAATTTTAATTCTGAACTTATTATGCAGAGTGAATCTATTACATGCTGGTGTTGTGAGAGAGTGCATGTGCAGTGTGTGCCTTATATCTATACCTATATATATTATCTTAACTAGTGCCATGTATCTGTAAGAACAGATTTATAAATACATGATTTAATTTTTCACACAGAAACACATATAAATCATTTTGGTAGATATTTAGGCGGTGATAATTTAGTGAATAGTGTAATGGCGTCCCAAATTCAAAGAATATAATACAATATACTTTATTGTGCAAAAATGGTACAAAAAATCAAGAATATTAATATACAAGTATAATAGCCCATGGTGATTTCTTCCAGCCATCCTTAGGATGTAGTAGAGCAGTGGTTCCCAAACTTATTTTGTATACCACCCACTTTGAGAATTATTTTTAGCGCCCCCATTTTTTCACCTACTTAAAAATACTATAACGTCAAATTAAATTAACTGATTATTGAGAGCTACATTAGCGGAGAATCATTCATTCTAAACAAGACTATTAGAAGAAGCAAGAGTTAACTTTGAGAGACTTGAGACCTAAGTGCAGTAGGTAGTACACAATGGCGCTGAGGTCTCAAGTTAACTCTTATGGGCTACACCTGCCAATGCCTATTTTTTTCTGGGACTATTACCGGCCCCTTTTAGGTCTGCAGCGCTCACAAGGGAGCATTATCGCCCAATTTGGGAACCACTGTAGTAGAAGAAGGACAACAAGTCGGTAGTTGCTAAACCAGCACTTGTACAATAGTTTAGTTTTTTAATAAATAAACAGAAAGATGATATATATATATATATATATATACATACCTATGTACACATATTATATTATATACATACAAAAGTAAACAATAACACTATAGCTTGAGGTAGGAAGAAAAGAAGGTAATGTTCATTTCTGCTTGATGATTAGGAATACTAGTTCAAATCAGTTATGGTGCAGTTGTACATTCAATAATCTTTAAGACTTAGATTGGCTTAATAGTGTCAAAAAATTACTTGATTAATTATGAAACCTAAATTATAGGATATACTTATATATATATATATATATATATATATATATATATATATATATATATATATATATATATATAAAATATACATTTTCAGCTCTCAACAAATGCAGATCTGACCACACTGATCTGCGTCAGATGTGTAGAGCGGCTCCGCGACGCAAACACATTCAGGACAATGGTCGTTAGCACAGAGCAGAAGCTATTGGGTGCTGTTATTGGTGATGGCAAGGATTACGTATTTGTTAATGGTTAGTGTCATAGTCAATGTTTGTTGAGGATGAGGTGTGCGTCCCGGACCGGAGTTCAGTTACGTTGCGCCTCATACAGTCAACCAAATTCCTCCTTGATCTCTTCTTATTGTTCTCTGACATTTTGCTTTGAACGGCTCATAAAGCTTAGACATCCACACACACACACTTGAAAATTTCACATACAAAAATCAGGATGTTTTTGAAATGTAAAGGAAACACACACAGTGTTTAGTTGAGACATGCACTTTGCCATTTACAAACCCTTTTTCTTTTGTATTCTGCTTTCGCCGTGTGGAAATGAAATCCATAACGATTTTATTGCCTCCTTGCAAAACTCCAAACTGGCAACAATAAAACCCTACCCCTTGAATTTGATGTTTGAGTGGTGTGCCTGTTCTTGGGTTGTTAATGGAATTTCTTAATGCCATTTTAGTCTTATAATTGGTTCACAGCGTCTTTTGGGGATTGTACATCTCAGACACCCTTAGCTTGCACACAGTCAGGGAATTTGCATTGAATAAATGTTATCTACCTGCGCAAGATAACCGGCAGGGGCTGGTTGAGGAAGACAGGAGATCAGAATATGTGGCGCGTACTTGGGGACGCCTACGTCCAGCAGTGGACTGAGATTGGCTGAAGAAGAAATGATATCTTTGTTCAAGAAACTATTGAACATTTAATAATCTTATAATTTGCAGTACCAGGAGAGGAAAATCTGTTGGAGAATGAGTTAGACCTGGATCTCGGTATTAAGACGGAGGATGTTATGAGTGTGAAGGACGAGCCAATGGACGCCCTAAACAAGCATGGTGATGATGACTTTGATTTCGGAGCTGGTGTTCAAGGTTTGTGTTATAACAGGGGTGAATTTTGAAGTTTGCCACCTGTAGGCTATACAAATTTTGCTGTCTGTAGGCTATACCAATTTTGCCTCCTGTAGGCTATACAAATTTTGCCGCTTGTAGGCTATACAAATTTTGCCACCTGTAGGCTATACCAGTTTTGCCACTTGTAGGCTATAGTCTTTTTCCATTCATACAGGATAAAATCAGTTGAATCTCTTTTGAAATAGGAGTGTTTTAATTACTTTACTTGTTTTATAGTTTATTTTGGTTATGAATTTTTTTATGTATGTATGTAATATTTTAGATTTCGATGACAAACATGAATCTGAATGTGAACTGGTGGAAGGTGAACAAGCACTGTTGGCCAGGTGGAAATCAGTCCGTCCGCTGCCCAATAGGAGAACCCTTAAGAGTTACTGCCCGTTGTACGTTAAACATCTTAACTCTTTGAAAGGTAAGAAAGATTATATAAAATGAGTATATAAATTTGATGTTATAAATTTCCATAAGCAATGGTGACCACTTTCCATCAGGTGGGACATCTGCCTGTCTGCTGATCTTATGTGATACATTTTTTTTAAAGTATTTCAAATTATTTCTATCATGATATTGTTACAACTTAGGCCGTAACAAAGACAAATTCCATGTACAGATCTGTAGAAGCACATTTATTACCTGTCGGCATTTGAACTGCTTGTAATCCTTTTATGATCGTCTTCTTTTGTTCAATTATTTACTGGCATATGTTTCTAGTTATTGTGGAGAACAGCCTATTATACTCGCTCAGGAGAATCATTAGCCATCTGTTGCGGATTACAAGGAAGCTAATTCTAAGAAATTGTGTCGTTGCTGGACAGGCACATGTGCATTTGTAAAGTATAAAACGATGTCCTGATTAAGGGACGGGTGCAGTCGAGCTACAGCTACGATCTAGGCGTAAGGTGTACATTCGGGAATATAATAGTGACGGACTTTGCGCGTTTTATTGAATTACGACCTGCATTACGTTTGTATATGTTGCGTTCGTTTATATTTGTATCTGTGTTATACATGTTTGTATAATTCTAATAAACTATAATAATTCTAACAGCATTTTAATTCGAGTCCCACAAACTCGTAACAATATATAAAAATGTAGATAACAAGATGTTGTTATAAAGAGTATTTTTTATCTTTAGTGAATCTAAGTCCATACCAAGATCCATTACACACACAAAATTTCGTCAAAAGCGGTCCAACAGTTTTTGAGTTTTAACCGGACCAAAAACAGCAATTTATTTTTATAATTGTATAAAAAATATTATTTCTTGTATTTACAGGTATTATGATTTTTCCACGCATGATAAAGAGGTTTCTAGACGAAACTTCGAGTAAGAAATCATCCATCAAATCCCGGAAGGTTTTCGTCACTGAGAAACTGGGTCAAGTCATTAATGTTGCCAACATTTTAGAAAATTCTAACATTATACCATTTAGGAGTAAAAGCAGGAGTGGATTCCCTTGCTTCTATTGTAGGGTAATTTTCGAAAATTTGGACACGTTAAAGGAACATACTCAAGAACATAAGAAAACAGAAGTAACGAAAATCTTGAAGACATACGGAGCGGAGTGCTTGGTTGTATACGCAGATGTATCAGACTTGAAATGTACGCTGTGTTCCAGGAATGTTCAGAATCTCAGCGATTTGAAATCGCATTTGATAGATGTACACAAGAAAAAGTTCTATACAGAGTTTACGGATAGAATTATACCGTTCAAATTAACCGAGGAGAGTATATATGACTGTCAGATTTGTGGTTTCAAGTTTGAGACCTTCGGAGCGATAGAACGGCATATGAATGTGCATTTTAGGAACTATGTCTGTAAGGACTGCGGTACAGGCTTCGTTACGAAATACAGACTCAAAGTTCATATCAAAAGTATGCACGCAGAAGGCTGTTATCCATGTGAGGAGTGCGGGAAAGTATTCACAACACCGCAAAAACATAAGAATCATGTTGATACTGTACATAAAATGGTGAAACGTTTCAAATGTACGAAATGTCCGGAACGATTTTCGGAGTATTTCAGAAGACAGAAGCATATGGTGGAAGTGCATGGTGTAGCTCCGTTGCAGTACAAGTGTAATGTGTGTGATAAAAGTTTCGATAGACGTTATACTCTCTCAAGGCATATGAAGCGAGATCATCTGGAAGAACGTGACTTTCAGTGCGAACTGTGCTCTTATAAGTGTTTTACGAATAATGAGTTGCGTGTTCACATGGTGAAGCATAACGGAGAGAGGATATTTGAATGTTCTGTGTGTAAAAAATCGTATGCGAGGAAGAAAACGCTAAAAGAGCATATGCGGATTCATAATAATGATAGGAGGTTTGCTTGTGCTGTTTGCGGACAAGCATTTGTGCAAAAGTGCAGTCTGAAAGGGCATTTGAAAACTCATCATTTGGAATATACGTTGCAATGATTTTAATAAATTATGTTCTACAAAAAAATGATTTTTTTTATTGAGACATAATGTACATGATTTAAGAGTTCACCTTATCTATACTCTTCGTTATTATTATTTTTTAACACTTGTATTTTCGTAAGTTTTTTTTTATATTTATAGCTTGGCAACTAGGTCTTTAAGCCAGGTATTTTCATAAGATTTCGGGACTAGTAGACATACTAATAAAACTACGTTCTAAGGGCTGTATTTTATTTCAGTTTTAGAATAAATAATAATCATACACGATAATTAAAATGAAGTTGGCGGTGGGACATATTTTTTTTAAACTATGGCTCCAACGCCTTCTGCATTGATTTTACCCATTTAAAAGTTAGAAAAGACTAGTGCTAAAGTAAGTAAGAGTAGAGTAAGTAAGTGCCATTCCTTGGCGGATATATATATCCGTGACGTGATTACACAATTCTTTTGTCAGTCCTGTCAACACTGACTCATAATGTCTATGTCAATGTCACTTCACAATGTCATTTTTACATGTGGAAGCGGCCATTTTGTGGTTTTGCATTCACAATTTTCATTCATCTCACATTCTCTACTCGCATGAGTATCTAGTTTCGTGCTGTGAATTTTTCTGTGATTTATATTTTAATCTTATTTTTTTTATTTATAGTGTTATTTTTGGTGAAAGAAAGAAAGGTAAGTGAATATCGTATAAATTGTGTAAATCAACTATGCATTGATGTTTTTCGTATGTGATTTTATCAAAAAGTGAACTCTAGATGCAATAAAAAATAATGTTTCATTTACGTAATTGAACTTCTCACTCATATTTTATTTTATAGTTTTAGAGAGTTTTACAAACAAAGAAACAGATGGCTTTTACTGTAACATAATAAAATACAGGAATAACATTCCTTAGTAGCATACAGCTTTTATTTTTAATGAAAAACATTTACTTGTTTATTTTTTAGATGTCGAACGAACTAGAAAAGCCCATTTACCTTATCGTGGATGACGACACTGATGAGGCGAATTCCGACTACGAGCTTGAGGAGGAGGTGTGTATTACGTCTATCAAATTAACACACTAATCATATAAATAGTCATAAGACTTGAATATTGCAATCTGACCGTGCTGGAACATCTTGACTCTGTCTTGAAAGTTTTGAATTTTATATACAGTTGCAAGCTGGAGCATACAGCATTTATTTTGAATGAAAACCATTTACTTGTTTATTTTTAGATGGCTAATGAACAAGAGGCAATTTACCTTACCATGGATGATGACAGTGATGAGCCACATGCCGACTATGAGCTTGAGGAGGAGGTGTGTATTACGTTGATCAAGTTGACTCACTCCAACTGGATAAATAGTCATAAGACTTGAATATCGCAAACTGACTGTGCTGGAACACCTTGACTTTGTATTGACAGTTTTGAATTTTATATTACAGTTGCAAGCTGGAGCCTCCAACATTATGGAAGAATGGATAAACCAACCTTAGACCAATTTTAGACACTGAAATTAGGGTAGGATAAATAAAACGTTAATAATTTTCATTGACACTTGTCATCTTTGTCTTCTGTGATCACGGCTACTAAAATGTGGCCGAAACGTAGGAATATAAAAAAGTATGTGTGTATACGCGTTAGAAGTTATACTTCTTTTTTATTTTTTTGGTGCAGGAGTTCAGCAGACAGGCAGATGGCCCACTTGATGGAAAGCGGTTACCATCGCCTATGAATATTTGCAACACAGAATGTGCTACAACTGCGCTGCTGCACTCTTAAGCGAGACTGAAACCTGGTCACTAATGCCGGAACACAACTCAAGGTCTTTATGGTGACATACTTTAGACCAGGGGTAGTAGCCATCCAGTCGGGCAAATGCCCTACCACCTGGCTGTGGGTTGTTTTGTCGCCTTTTATGACAGCCCGCCCGGCCGCGGGAAATTGTTTTCTTTCTCCGTTCCTGCACGGATAAAACACGGATTCTTTGACGTAACAAGATAAAAATCTTTTCAAAAAATTTATTTTTCGCCTTATTCTACGTTTGTATAAAAGACGACACTAACGATAGAAAACTAAAATAGCTAACTTCAAGGTGTCGGATTTCGTGACGGAGTGCGCGCGCGTCGTAAAAATTTGCTCTCATCATTTTTCCCTATCGCGCCAAAAGAAGTATAACTTCAAAAATTAAAATCTTCTTCTCTTCTTCTTCAGCCAGTTTCGGTCCACTGCTGGACGTAGGCCTCCCCAAGTACGCGCCACATATCCCGGTCTCCTGTCTTCCTCATCCAGCCCCTGCCTGCGATCTTGCGCAGGTCGTCAGACCACCGCCTGGCGGGCGTCCTACGCTACGTTTGCCGAGACGTGGTCTCCACTCCAGGACACGTTTGCTCCATCGGCCGTCGGTCCTGCGACAGACCTGACCGGCGATTGTCCCTGTCTACACCATATAGTAATGCACCCAAGGACAAGCCCCGGCCAGTGTAGGACTATAGTGGGAAATGAGAAGATAGTACCGGGCTATTGAGGTGAACTACTAGTAGTACTGGGCGTCTGGGAATATGGGGACTGGCCGTCGCAATGCTTGGGAACAAGGATAAATGGGCAGACGGTGAATCGTCACTCCCTTCATGGGTAAAATGTAGTTTTATTATTAATATTACTACTATTCGGTCATTACAATTTTTCGATGTATATTAGCAATCTAATCACGGTTCTTAATCTAGTGTTCATCGGTCATAAATTACCAAAATTACACAAGCCTGTCGAAGTCCGTACGAAAATGACAAGACAGTCTGACTCCGAACTTTATCCCGACCGGATACAAATTCTCACTCTGACTTTGGTCGAGTGCAGATTCCCGTTACGGCTTTGGTCCGATGCACGTGTCGTAGTAACACTCAACGGTAACTAATTGTTATAAGAGAATCATAAATAAATGACTTATTATTAGATTCTAGTAGAAGAAGTTTGCTCAGAATAAATACGGATTATAAATGATTATCCTCTTTTATTCTCTGATATAGCTTTGCCGACCTGTAATATTCTTAAAACAAACAAACTCAATTTGGTAGAAGTATGAAAAAAAATAGGCAGATTATAATTTATATCGTCGATTACGATCGAAACATGTCAAAGTAAATTATTTTAATTAAATTAATAACAATTCGTTTTCGTTTATATTTTTGAGAAATAAAATTGTGATTATACCTACCTGCTACCTACTGCAGCCATTAGTCACGTGACAAGGAAGTTCAAGGAACTCCAATCAGAGCGCGTGACGCCAAAGTGTGGAAAACAACAAGTTTGACTTCTCAGTGAAAATTCATTCTTTTCCAGTTTTTTTTCTGCGAACTAATAGTATATCCATTGATATCCACTGTGTTTAGAAGACTACAACAACCAGCTATAATGGACGCAGGTTTTATAAAAGCGACTAGCGATAATTTGCCAAAAGTCGATGTTGTTATGCTGGGTGACTTTTTCGCAACTAACACCAATTTCTGCTCTGCAGAATTTCGTGATATTAAACCTTCTGTGTAAGTATATAACATTAAACAATAGGACCTACTGTAAAAAATGTGATTAAGATGTGTAAAAGTATTTTTTAATTCATAATAATTATTTTTTAGGTTATGATAATTCAATATTGATGTTTTTTTTGTAGATCATCGCGAGCATCTTATGGAGATGACGCCGTAAGTTATGTGCAAGTAAAACGTGATGGTAAACTCTGTATTATGAAGTGTAAATTATTCCCAGAGCATAAAGTGCGTTCGAGATTATACACAGTAACATTGATTGTTGACGAAGAAGACAATATCATTCAGTCTATAAAATGTAGTGAATGTGTTGCTTCGCAAGGTCTATGCAAGCACGCAATATCATTCCTCATGTGGGTTCATCGCAGGAGTGAAGAACCAGCATCCACTTCTACAGAATCTTATTGGAAAAAACCAAAGCTATCACAAGTGCGAACCAGTTTAAAATATGTCACAGCCAAAAATATGTTCAAGAGTAGCCACCCCAGTTTACCGTCAAATTCAAATGTGCTCATGAAGTTTTTGGAAGAAGGTAAAAAAATGAAACTTCAGGATTGTGAATTATTTAAATATCAACATAATTCTGATAGTGATACAGACACCGCTTCAATATCATCATCATCCGAGCGCTAAATCCTGGTTGTATTTGGAGCGGTCACTCCGATGCCCAGTGTCCACTTTCCTACTCCACTTCATGCGGCCTTCAACATCCCCCGTTTTGAGACCATTGGTACACATGTCATACTTCACAGTGTCAAGCCAACATTTTTTGGGCCTTCCCCTTCGACCGGGACCTTGCATAGGCGGCATGACTAGTTATTTGTTCCCCACATAACTGGTTGGTGTCTGTAAAATGTGACCACACCACTGTGACACTCTTACAGTTTGTCTGCTATATATGTCATATAGCAGATATATGCTGTATATGTTAGATGCATATATGTCACGGATATGAAGACTGCTGCGGATGTGGAAGTTCCAAACAAACTCTCTTTCTGTATCGCTCCACACATCCATCTCCATGACACAGTTCTTGCTTGTGATTGATTCATTTATAAACATGTCCTTTTAATTTGACCAGCATTTTGGGGTCACAAAAGAAACCTGTCACCTCATGCCACTTGGCCCAAGCTGCTGTGATAGAGCCTTGACTTTATGGTCAATACCCATATTTAAAACATAAAGAAAAATGTAGTGGGTCATTTTTAAGAAATATCAGATGCAGTCATCACAAAAAATGAAGAGGAAACAAGGGAGCAGTATAAAAGCAGTGTTTGGCATGAATTTAGATATTGACAGATAACAGCATCACAGGCTTTTGAAGTAAGAGGATGCAAGACCAATGATGGTATTGGTATGTTAATATCAATTATCATGAGTGGGCAAATTCCAGATACCCCAGCTATGAAATGAGGCAGGATTTTAGAGGACTCACCCAGATTTAATTTAGAGCTGAAACTTCATAAAAAAAAATGTGGTCTCATATTAAGTCAACAATATCCAATGATTGCTTGTTCACCAGATGGTAGATGTGAAGATTGCATAGTAGAAATTGTCACAAAAACATATTCAAATTATATTAAAGATGGAAAGCCTACAAAAAAGTATTATGCTGAAATGCAAATGTATTTGACTGATATGGAAAAAACATGTATATTTTGTGTAGCAATCAGTTATGAATATATTTATAATCTTATTAATGACAGTTTGTTGCCAGTTTGGAAATGCCATGTATCCTTTACTTTATCAAAGCATAGAAAGTATGTAGTACCACTAGGCAGGTTCCGACTTCATTTTATAAGAAAATAAAACACAAAATGATTCTGCAGTTTCATTTAATGAGGGAGAATCTTATAAATTAACTAAATCACAGCTATAGGGTAAGTAGGGTAGATCACGACCACTTACTATTCATTCACTTGCTCTACAATCATATGCATTTTGACATTACTTGTATGGAGCTTATGTCAAATTTTAACCTATTGTTACGAGTCGCGAGACTCGAATTAAAATGAATTAGAATTACTGTAGAGTTTATTGGAACGATGGAAGATCCCATGGAAGTGAGTAACTGGAGAACCTCCCAAGCAAATTGAAATGATTTTACAGTTTCATTTAATGGGCGAATCTTGTAAATTAACTAAACTACATGCTATAGTTACAATATCATCTAAAATTTTAACAAAATTCATACTAATACAAGCATGTGGTTTTAACATATCAAATTCATGCAAGCGTTGTATTATACTCTCCACATGAATTCTTAGCCTAGCTGTTTGTTTAGTCGGCTTTGCTCCACTTTTTTTTAATTTGACTTTTTTAACACTAGGGGGATGAACTAATTGAACACCTGATTTTTGCAAATACTGCTCAATATGCTTAAACCGTCTATCAGCCATCACATGCATATCTTTAACTAAACACTGTACAAAATCACATGTTTCAACTAAGCTAGTGTCTGTTATATGTCCTCCAAACCCAGGAGAAATATAATTAACCAATCCACTTGGAGTACAAGATATCAAATACTTTATGGTATGAGCTTTTTTGTACTCTGACCAAGTTAAAGCTTGATTGACAGCCTGCGATGGCTTTTGTATCTCAATCTCTAAACAGTCAATAATGCAACTGACATTGCAGTATTTACGTTTAAAAGCCGTAGGTAGGGTTTTTTTATTCAATTCCGAATCTAATTTTACAATAAAGGGACGCATAACACTAGCTATCTTAGGTATATTTTTCAAAAATATTTTTCTAGCATATGAAGGGGTCATGGCAAAATCATCAGCTAATTCTTGAAACTGATTATCCCAACGAATTTTCTTCAAACATAAAAGTAAATGGTGTAATGGAATATTAGTTTCCTGAATTATTATATCAATTAAAAAGTAACAGTTCTTGGGTACTCCGGTGTAGAACTTTGGTCTATTCATAATTTTATCTATAGTATTTTGTAAGGAATCAGTTGTTTTTTGTTTCGGTTTCGCATCAACTAACTCTTTGCACTCTAAAGAATTGGTTTGGACAGAATTTGTTGATGGTGAGGACTCTTTGTAAATAATGTATGGAGTATATAAATACTCATCACTGTCAGAGTATTCATCCATTATTGATTTCTTCGAAACTTTGTGTTCACTAGATTTAGATGGCTTTGATGATTCCTCATGAAATGGAGATATAGTAACTGATTTTCGTGAATATTTTAATGATGATGCTGCCAGGTCCATTTGCTTAATTCTAGATTTAATAGCTTTACTCCTATATTTACGAGGTATAAGTCTAAGACTTTCTTCTTCCTGGGGTAAAACTGAAAATAAATAAACAACATTATTATTAGATTGTTTAAAATAATGTCATAACGGAACTACTGACTCATTCTATCTATGTGGAACGGAGAAAGAATACAATTTCCTGCAGCCGGAGTGGCCTGTCATAGGAGGCAACAAAACAATCCACAGCCAGGTGGTAGGTTGTTTGTCCAACTGGATGGCTACCACCCCTGGTCTAGAGTATGCCGCAATAACAATGTTCTGTTGTGTTCTGGCATTAGTAACCAGGATCCAGCCTCCTTGAAGAGAGCAGCAGTGCATTTGTAGCACCTTTAGTGTTGCAAATGTTCATAGGTGATAGTAACCGCTTTCCATCAAGTGGGCCGTCAGCCTGTCCGCTGAACTCTTGCAATAAAAAAAATATACCATTATGAATCTAAGTACCTGGGGTTGTGTTAGTAAAATCTTCAGGAATTAAACTAGAATCACTGGTACTGGACACTACAGCACTACTTTCAACTGATTCTATTGCATACTCTTCAAATAGCATCGTCTTTAGTTTTTTAAGTATGTTCGGTTGATTTAAACTGCTGCAAGTTCGCTTTCCATTTTGGTCAATTTGATTGTCAGTCAGATAGGAATCTGGCTGACAATCAAATTGACTGGGTAAACAACCTGGTTTCAAACGTAACTTTGATACAGCCCCCATTATTTGATATTGTACGTAATTCTCCATATCATTTGGTAACTGGAACAGAAAGCAAAAACATTTTTATTACGAACACAAAAAATCTATTTTAAATTACAAATATATTAAACACTTACATCAAAATGATCTTCACAAAAATACATTCGAGAGATTGAAGAAACATTTGTATCACGTCTTGCAAGCTGTAGCCAGTGTCTCCTTTTTTGTTTATCCCTAGGCACGTAAAAAAAGAGTTTCTTTGGTGTTTTTATTGTTGTACTGGTACAATGTGGTACAATACAGTGTTTGTAATAATTAGTATCCATTTTATATTATTTATTTCCTAGACTTCTGATAAAATTTAAATCAAATAGGACATTTATTTTGCACACGGTGACGTCATGCGAGACGCCATGACAATGTGACACTGACAAGGTGACGCGGTTTTGTAACGAAATGTCAAAATCTTTATAAAATAGCTAAATAAAATTAAAATAAAACTATTAATAAATTACACTACAAACAAAAACTTAGAAATTAAATACTAATATAAAAAAAATATACATGAATGTTGTTTTTTTACTTGAATATGTATAGTTTGGATAATAAAAGACATCTTAAGCTCCTTGCGCCCACGGTCCTTAAAGAAGTACTTCAATGAAATAGTGATTAAAGCCAAACACTAAATCAGATTTCGTCAAATGAATGCCCAGGGTACTATTATAAGTACCTCAACTTATACCATTGTTACTAATTCTAAGCTACCACCTTTTTAAAATGTGATGTCTCCGAGCGTATGTTTGAGGTTTTTACTTGTGTATGACCAAGCACCAGTGCCAACAAACACAACAAGAGGATAAGGCAGACAATATAAACCTGTTGTCAACTAACTAAATCTTCGTCAAAAACAATCAACTACTGTTTATTTTTCGTATAATTCACATTTTTTGTAAATAGGTCTGCACAGTAATGCAATCGGTCTTTATCTTTCCGCCTTTTAAATTAACACATTATCCTCCTGACGCCCGGGTTTTTCAACGCTTTTATAAAGTAAATGCCCCAAGTCCTTAAAAAAGGTTTCAATGGTGAAAACCCAAGACTTTGAACTTTAAATTTTTTATCTTAAAGTAATTGCACAAATATGATATTTTTTCCTTACATCAGGTGAATGAGGAAAAGCAAAAAAGGGTAAAAATAAATTACCTTTTGGTAGGCCTTTGGGTCGAAACCACTAGATTACAAACAAGAAACTTTATCACATATTTTTTTTTTCAACTATCTTCAAAACGAAAAAAATAAAATTTAACTTTAAAAACCAATTTAATAACAAATAATCCTTTAAAATTAAGAGAAAAAATATTTTATTATTATTTATTTAAAACATTCATGATAGTCGTTATATAACCAAAGGCCTATTAAAAGATCTTAAAGTTTGAATTATGATCATTTTCACTATATCTCAGATCCATATAAAGTTTTGATGTATACAGCAAATATAGTACATGAGCAACTATTTTTGATAAGCATATGAACACAAATCGTAGAGATTTCATGAATAAATTAAGATTAATTTTCACACTCGATGATCTTGTTCCATTTTAAGTCAAGAAAGACAAATTTCTTTTGTGTTTTTGGCACTGGTGCTTGGTCATACACAAGTAAAAACCTCGAACATACGTTCAGAGATATAACATTTTAAAAAGGTGGTAACTTAAAATTAGTAACAACGGTTAAAGTTGTGGTACTTAGAATAGTACTCTGGGCATTAATTTGACGAAATTGGATTTAGTGTTGGGCTTTAATCACTATTTCATTGAAGGTTAAATGAAATCTAACCAATCCTTTAAACTGGTATTGAAGCAATACGGTAAAAAATTCTTCTTCTTCTTTTTTAAGGGATTATGGCTCCAACGCAGTTTGCATTGATTTCGCCAATGTCACAGTAAGTGGTAAAATGTCAGGTGCATATAAGAGTATAAATACAAAAAAAAACAAAAAAAATTTGGTCGGTGATCTTCCAAACCACTTTCTGGAATCCTGAGGACAACACAAAACATAGATTATTAGACTAACTACATTATAGATATATGTTATTTATTGTTAAAAATTTTGATAATATATGTACATGCCTACTATCAGCTAGGGTAAGGAGAAAGTCCACATTGACCGGTCGGGGAAAATCTTTGTGTAATATACTGTAGAGAGGAGAAACTATTTTGGAGCATTCAAAAAAAATGTGATGGACAGAACCCTCGGCTAAACCACACTCACAGAGAGAATTATCGCGAATTCTTAATTTTGCAAGAAATACAGGAGAGCAACAGTGGCCAAGACGCAACCGAATTATAGTTGATACAACTTTCTTGGGAAGGTTTCTATACTTGAAGAACCAAGGTTTGGGACGCAATGTTGGTTGCAAACTACCATAGTATCTGCCAACATTCAGGCGGGACTGTTGCCAGATACCATTCCAAGTCTCAAACATCTGGGGCCGCGCGAGGGAGCGTAAATCGCGGGGAAAGCATTTATTATATTTGTTAGTGCCCGAACAGACAGCTTCCTTGGCGCAACAGTCGGCAATCTCATTTCCACCAATTCCACAGTGACCTGGGATCCAGGCAAGTACTATATCTAAACCAGAGGAGTGACAACGAAAGAGGGCTTCCCTTATTTTTAGAGAGATGACAAAGTTATGTTTAGCATGTAATGGTAATTTTGTGATGTCCTGAAGGGAACTTAAGGAATCGGTAAAAATGATAGATTTACTTATGTTATGGGATTCAATATAAAGGATAGCTTCTAGAATAGCGATAGATTCACCAGTGAAAACAGAGCTAGGAGGAGGAATTTTGAAATTCAAAATAATTTTGTATTTGGGAATCCAAATAGCTGAACCAACAGGACCATTTTCAGATAGCCTTGATGCATCGGTGAAAAACTGAAGGTGGTCTGGCCAACGATCTTGTGTAATTTTACAAAACAATTGATTAGCATTTGGGGAATTTTTGTGAATATCTAGATTTAGAATTACATTAGGTTTATAAATAAGACTTTCAAAGCTACATTCAAAAATAGGATTTGTATAATTTTGGGAAATGCCAGTACGGAGATCTACTAGTTTCTTATACGAATTTATAAGAAGTGGTAGACACTTGTGAGTCCAATAACTAGACGTGAACGAGATTTGAAAAAGTTGGTCTAAGATACCTAGAAGGGGATGATCTGAGAGCTCTATCACTTTATAAAAGAATCTATCTGACAGAAGCTGCCTGCGAAGAGCAAGAGGGGGGTCTACACACTCAACCTGGAGAGCATTTGTTGGCGAAGATTTCATTGCGCCTGTGATGATTCTAAGGCATTTGGCTTGTATGCGTTCCAGTTTCATGAGAGCGGATTTATTGCATGGTTCCAATATGAAACAGGCATAGTCAAAATGGCTGCGGATGATGGCATTATATAGCAGCTTCTGACAATAGGGGTGGGATCCCCACCTAACGCCTGACAGGGCTCGAATCACATTAGAGTTTTTTTCTGTTTTTTCGCAAATATAGTTGAGATGGGGTAGGCCTGAGAGTTTGGAATCGAGAATAACACCTAGGAATTTAACAGAGTTAGCAATTTGGATTGGATGATTGTCAATGTGAATGTCTAGGAGAGGAATATCTCTTTTGCGGGAGAATATTACAGCCGAGCTTTTTGAAGCAGAAAGTGTCAGACCGTGCTCTGAAAGCCATGAGTTAAGATAAAAAAGAGCAGAATTCAGACGATTCGAAGCATCATTGAAAGAGTCAGAAGTGGCGTATAGAGCAATGTCATCGGCATACTGAAGGACTTTGCAAAAGCAGCTTACAGAAGATTCTAAATCCGCAGTATAAATGTTATAGAGGATCGGGCTAAGGACAGAGCCTTGGGGTAAACCTTTCCATACAAAACGCGGGGGGTAGTCGATTCCCGAAACGCGGACGGAGATTGATCTCTCCATGAACATATTGGTAACAATGTTGACAATCCTCGGGGGGATACTCAGATTGTGCAGCTTCTGCCTGAGTATTTGAAGGTTGACGTTGTCGTATGCAGAAGTGATGTCTAAAAAAACACCTACGACATGCTCATTTCGGGAAAAAGCTAATCTTATGTCGGAAGTAATAAGGCTGAGGCTGTCCATTGTCCCTAAGCCTCGTCTGAAACCAAACTGGCTCTTGGCTAGTATGCCTTTGCTTTCGACAATCCACTCGAGTCGATTTTTAATTAGATGCTCCATAATTTTTGCAAGGACTGAAGATAGGGCTATAGGTCTATAAGCCTCAGAGTCTGAAGCGTCCTTGCCAGGTTTTAATATCGGAACAATTATTTGCTTTTTCCAAGACTCTGGTATAGTTCCGGAAATAAAAATGTGATTCATAAGGTTCAGTAGGAAATATTTAGAAGATTCACAGGATTGAATTACAAAGGAATAAGTAATACCGTCTACTCCAGGAGAAGAGTCACGAAGATGGTCTAGAGCAGCACATAGTTCTGCGAAGGAAAATTTAGAGTTCATGGGGTTCAACTCATCTGAAGGGGAACAGCTTATGGGAGGGAAAGGTTCAAGGGGAACAAAAGGGGGTGCAAGTTTATGCATGAAATTGGGAAGCCAGGAAGATGGGTTATTGGAATTAATATTATCGTCATTTTGAGACTTTCTAAAAGCTTTTATTTTCTTCCATATAATAGAAGCTGGAGTCCTGGGAGAAAGGGATTCGCAGAAAGCTTGCCAACCTTTCCTTTTCTTTGAGCGTAAAAGTCTTTTAGAGGAGGCAGAAACTTTCTGAAATTCTAAATAGTTATCATATGTGAGGCTCCTGGTAAATTTAATCTCCGCTTCTTTGCGCTTTTTTATTATAGAAGAACATTCAGAATCCCACCAGGCAGGGGAGGGAATTTTATTTTTTACAGAGTTTTTCAGGGGGATTGATTGCTCAGCGGCAGATGTCAATACAGATACATACTCATCATATAAGGAAGTAAAATTTAGAGAGGAAACATCAGGAAGACAATTTAATTTGGTTTGAACCAAGGAAGAGAACTTACGCCAGTCAGCTAGTGCGAGTCTAAATTTCAAGAGGGGGGTTGGAGTAACAGGAGGGGGTGAAGAGTCAGGCAAGGAGCAAAGAATAGGCAGATGGTCACTTCCAAAAGAGTTAGGAAGGACAGACCATGAAAGAGAGTAGGCTATGGAGGGGGAGGATAAAGTAAGGTCAGGGGCACTCGGATTTTGAAGGGGAGAGACTCTACGCGTAGGGGTTCCATCATTAATGATGCATAAGTTTAGATCATTTAAAATATCAAGAAATGATGGAGCTATAGGATCACAGGAGGCTGAACCCCACAAAGTATGGCGGATATTTAGATCTCCTAGGATGAGGAGAGGGACAGGAAGATGACATAAGAGGGAGGAAAGTTCTTGTATGAGGAGAGCATTGGGGTGAGGAATATAAACAGACACAAATGTTATATTAAGACAACGGACAGCAACAATATTAATATCAGGAGAGTGACGGGGGAGGGTTAAACGGGAGAATGTGATACTTCTTCTAACAAGAATAGCACAACCAGCCCAACCGTCCGATCTGTCATCTCGGACACATGAAAACCCAGGCACTCGAAATAGAGAACCAGGGCTCAACCATGTTTCAGAGAGGGCAAAAAGGTAAGGATTAAACTGATTAATTAAAAAGGAAACTTCATGTTTTTTATTATTTACACTACGACAGTTCCATTGAAGAACCTTCGCCATTTTGGATAGAAGAGTTTATGAGAGAAGTAATAATTTTTTGAAGCATATCTATGACGTTGTACGGTTGTATATCACCACATTTAGAAAATAGATTAATTAAAGCTGTTGACAAAATTTGAACTAAATTATCATTAGAGGTGATATCAGGGGAGTTATCGCCAAGAGCACAACCATTCGGTAAAGAGGAAGTTGGTGAGGAAACAATATTAGCATGGGCAAGATGATCATATGCCCTACCTAGCTCTTGTCTAGGTTTTCTCTGAATGTAAATAGTTTTCCTATATGAAGAGGTTGGAGCAGACTGAGCAGTACTGGGGGAAGGTTCAGGGCACATAGGAGAGGGTGCAGAATTAGGAGAGGGATAAGGTATGTAGGCAGATTTGTTTGGAGCTGTCGAGGAAATGTCAGCATAGGAGGTTCGAACAGGTTTAAATCTACGAGCTGCCTCAACATATCCAATATTTTCAGTAGACATTATGACTTTAATGTTTCTTTGGCGTGCATGTTCAGGGCATCTAGAGTCAGTGGCTGCATGGTTACCAGAACAAAACAAACAAGAAATTTTATCCGCAGGTACCTGGCAAGTGGTATTTTCATGTGGGCCAGCACAGCGAGAACAGCGAGGGTTAGATCTGCATTTGTCACGAATATGACCGAAACGGCAGCATTTTAGACACTGAATGGTGGGAAGGGTATATGTTCCAACAGGTTGAGAGAGGTTGCAGCAATAGACATGACTTGGGAGGGATTGGCCTAGAAAGGTGAGGACTACAGTACCAGTGGGTTCCCAGCAGGTTTTATCTTCAACACGTATTTTTTTATTTAGTCGTCTGGCTTTAATTACTATAGAGGACTCTGGTCGGCACTCAGTCCATGAAACCAAGTCCTCCAGAGTCCAATCTAGAGGGATTGAATGAATTACGCCCATACGGGTAAGTTGGAAACGGGGAATTATAGCTGTAAGATTATTTAACTCTAAGACAGGGTGGGCTAAAAATGAGTTAGCTTCGGAGAATGTTTTAAAATAAATGGAAATTTTGTTTCTGCCTATATTTTTAATTTCGTCAACCCCTGACACTTTGCTATTGTAAATAACTTGGGCTATTTTAAGGGCACGCATATTGTTGGATGATTTGGGCAGGTCCACATCGGGGCCTGTAACATATACAATAAAAGGGCCTGAGTCAGTTTCCGAATACCTGAGGTCTGAGTTTGCCTCAAATCCTGGTCTGGTGTATGTGTGTTGGGCAGAGACTGAAGGGGTCAAAATTCTTTTCTCAGGAATATTTGAAGGAAGAACTAAAGAACGTTTAGCTCGTAATTTCTCCGTAGCTTGGCCACTAGCTTGAGGTTCGCCCACTTCCATTGCTAAAGAATGTCTCCCTCTATCAGGAGGGACTTTCTCTCCCACCGACTGCGACATTTATAAAGTTAAATACTTACCACTAATAAAAAACTTAAAACTAGCCAACACCAACAGATAAATGACAACACAAAGCCAGGAAAACAGAAAAATACGGAAGAAAACCAGGAGAAATTCGCCAAAACGTGATTCCGCGGGAATGTCACCTGTCACTTTCCTACGGTAAAAAATTATTTTCCTTTTTTGAATATAGAAAATCAGTGACAGTTATCATGTCAAGTTGACTGTTGACATTTCCATAGCAAAATTTGGCAAAAAAATTGTTTTACAAATTGTGGTAATTACACAAACAAAAACAAGAGAATTGACAGGTGTCGCATTAAGTACACACGCTTTGGAAACATTTATTTCGGTTTTTTCTGTGTTTTTGTGGATATCTTCAATTTGTGTTGTCTTATTTGTGGTTAAGGTGTATCTAATATACTCTGGTAGTGGTAAGTTACACGTTTAGTAATGTCCTCGGTGGGGGAGGGCGTCCCTCCCGACAGGGGTAGAAACTCCTTGGACGTCGAGCTGGACGAAATTTCTATGGTCTGCCAAGAGTCGGATAAAACTCATGCAACAAAACGACACTCTGACAGTGTCATCCTTTCCCAGAAAAAGAAAACTGCTTCAGCCCCCCTCGTTGCTGCCTCATCCCAACATACCTATACAATCCCAGGATTTGAACCAGAAAATAAAATCATATATACTGAACAAGACTCAGCCCCCTTTATCGTTCACGTCGTACGCACAGAGAATGATGTAACTTCAACATCTAACAACATGAGAGCTTTAAAAATAGCTCAACTTATCTACAATAGTAACATACCTGGTGTAGATGAAATCAAGAGTATAGGTAGAGGCAAAGTCTCTGTCATTTTCAAAAGTTTTGGGGATGCCAACACCTTTGCTTCAAATCCTGTTCTTTTGTCCCATCAATTGACAGCGTCCATTCCCCGTTATCAATTAACTCGTATGGGTGTTGTGAGACAGATACCTGTAGAGTGGCCTTTAGAAGAGTTAGTTCAATCTATTGAATGTCGTTCTGGTTCTTCATATGTAATCAAAGCTAGACGATTAAACAAGAAGAAAAAAGTAGATGGTAACACAGTATGGGAACCCACTGGAACGGTGGTTCTCACCTTTCTTGGTCAATCCCTTCCTAAATATATTTACTGTTATAGCATGTCCATCCCAGTAGAAATGTACACTCTTCCTACTATACAGTGCCACAAATGCTGTAGATTTGGCCACGTCCGGGATCAGTGCAGATCAGCTCCTCGCTGTTCACGCTGTGCTGGACCACATGATTACCTTATTTGTAATATCAAAGACGAAAATGTTTCATGCCTTTACTGCTCAGGAAATCACGCTGCCACTGAGCCTAACTGCCCAGAACACTCCCGTCAAAAGTCAATAAAAATAGATATGTCCAGAGACAATATTAGTTATACGGAAGCTGCCGCCAGATTCCCCCGGGTTCGTAAGTCCTTTGTAGACATTGTTAATGCTTCCCTTCCGAAAAAACCAGTTTATTTTTGCAGATCCTCTCCTGTACACGTTTCCCCCCCGAATCCCTCGGAATTGTCGGAACTTCAACCATCCCCTGTATCATATAAAAGACCTGTCTTTGTGAAGCGTAGGCCTAAGCCTCAACTAGTTAAATCTTTTGATCAGCAAGCCCACAATCACATTACAGCAACACCGCCTTCGTCATTTCCCAATGGTTGTGCTATCTCTGACCAGTCCTCTGAGGTTATTTTACCCAATGAAAACCTAGCTGAGCTACTAACTCTGGCAGTAGTCAATATATTCTCCAAGTTTGGGGAATTAATACCGAACAATGTCCTTCAAAATCTTCAAACTCTCACAACTTCTTTAATTAACTCTCATTTAAAAAATGGCCAAGAACTTCATTCAGTGGAATTGTAGAAGCATTAAAAATAAAAAACCAGACCTTATTTTCTTGAGTAACAAATATAAACCTGATATCTTTGCCATCTCGGAGACCTGGCTAACCCCTGGCTCCCTATTTAGGTTGCCTGGGTATTCATGTCTCCGTGATGATAGAGCAGATGGTTGGGCAGGATGTGCCCTGTTTGTAAAACGTAATATCACATTCACCCAGATTCCTATCCCTGTCCACTCCTCCAACATTAACATTGTAGCTGCACAAAGTCAAAACAGAACCTTCGTTTCAGTCTATATTTCTCACCCTAATGCCAATCTTATCCTAGAACTATCATCCATTCTTTTGTCTTTTCCAAAACCACTTATAGTTTTAGGAGATTTTAATATACGCCATACCATGTGGGGTTCACCTGTATGCGACCCTGTATCTACTTTCTTTCTGGATTTATTAGATAGGACTGATTTGTGTATATTAAATGACGGATCCCCCACTCGCAGAGTTCCACCGACACAAAATGTGAGTGCTCCGGACCTATCTTTATGCTCTCCTTCTCTTATTAATCTTCTTTCTTGGTCAGTTATGATTAATTCCTTTGGGAGTGATCATCTTCCCATCTTAATTTCTTTTCTTGACTACTCCACTCCAAGCCCTACATTACCTCCTCTTTTAAAATTTCGTGTTCATCAGGCTAATTGGGACAAATTTTCGGTTTTGGTTCAAGAGAAATTAGATATCCTACCTCCTGTTACAAATGAAAATGTCTTTAGTATCTATAATCAGTATACTGCTGCCTTACTTACTGCTGCCAATTCATCAATTCCTCTGAAAAACTCGGCCTGTAATAAAACTCCTTCCCCCGCTTGGTGGGATGCTGAGTGTTCCCTTGCCGTTAAGCAGAGGAAAGAGGCTGAAAATAAATTTGCTCATAATTTAACACTGGACAATTTTGTTGAGTTTAAAAAGATATGTGCTCATACCAGAAGATTCCTATTTAAAAAAAAAACTTCAGGGTGGAAATCATTCTGTGAGTCACTTTCTCCAAGAACTCCTTCTGCACTGGTATGGAAGAAAATAAGAGCTTTCCGAAAATCCCAAATAGATAATAATATCACTTCTAATGATCTTGACTCATGGTTACCTGGTTTTGCATCCAAATTAGCCCCCCCTTTTGTCCCTTCAGAGGATTGTCTCCCTTCTATTTCTCCTTCTTCAGACGATACCAGTTCGATGAATTCAGAATTTACATTTGCAGAGTTGCATTGTGCCTTACATCATCTCAAAGATTCTGCCCCAGGAGCGGACGGAATACCTTACTCCTTTATTATCAAATCTTCTGACTCTTCCAAACATTTTCTTCTTAAAATCCTCAACTCTATATTTTTAAGTGGTTCCATTCCAGATTCATGGAAATCACATCTAGTTATACCGATTTTAAAACCTGGCAAAAATCCGACTGACCCTGAATCCTATAGACCCATAGCTTTATCCCCTGTTTTGGCTAAAATAATGGAACACCTTTTAAAAAATCGCTTAGAGTGGATCCTGGAAAACAAAAACCTCCTCCCCAAGAGTCAATTCGGGTTCAGAAAAGGCTTAGGTACAACAGATAGTCTAAGCATCTTGACGTCGGATATTCGTCTTTCCTTCTCGCGTAATGAGCATGTTGTAGGAGTTTTTCTTGATATTAACTCCGCTTATGATAATGTTGATCTCCCTCTGCTCAGGCAGAAACTTCATCAGCTGAGTATCCCGGCGAGGATCACCAATGTCATTTGCAATATGTTCATGGGCCGCTCTTTATCTATCCGCGTTAATAACAGTATTCTCCCTCCAAGATATGTCTGGAAAGGCCTTCCCCAAGGTTCTGTTCTTAGCCCTCTCTTATATAGCGTGTACACTGCCGATTTAGAAACAACAGTAAATTGTTTCTGCAAAATCCTGCAATATGCAGATGATATTGCCCTCTATGTCTCTTCTTCTTCTATTATTGATGCTTCTTCACGACTTAACTCCGCACTTTTCTACCTAAATCAATGGTTATCAGATCATGGGCTATCCCTTTCGCCAACCAAAAGTACAGTCGTTGTATTCTCCCGTAAACGTTCTCTCCCTAATATCAATATTTGTATTGACAACCAACCTATCCACGTCCAAGATAGAGTTAAATTTTTAGGCATGTTTTTAGATACTAAGCTCACTGGCATATTTCACCTTAAATTTATTTGTGAAAAAGTAGAAAAGAACATAAATATAATGCGTGCTCTTTCTGGAGTGAAATGGGGATCCCATCCCTATAACCAAAAGCTTCTATATAATGCGATTGTTAGGAGTCATTTTGATTATGGGTGCTTTCTTTTAGAACCGTGCAATAAACTCGCCTTGACGAAACTTGATCGGCTCCAAGCTAAATGCTTACGAATTATTACAGGATCAATGAAATCGTCACCAACTAATGCACTTCAAGTGGAGTGTCTTGAACCTCCTCTTATCTTGCGTAGACAGCTACTGGCTGATAGATTCTTATATAAAGTGGTAGAACTCTCAAACCACCCTCTTTTAAACATCCTAGAGAGCCTTCTTCTCCTTACCTCAACATCCCCATATTGGCAACACAAAAATCTTCCTGATCTGATAAAATCCTACAAGAAATTCAAAGAACTTCCCAATAATATATACCAGAATTGTAAAAGTCCCATATTTGAATATAGTTTTGAAAGTCTCTTATATCAGCCCAAAATTATTCTTAACTTCGGTATAGATAAACACGCTGTCGGTGCCAACCACCTTCTCAACAAAATTATACAGGAAAGTTGGTCAGATTGGCTCACCATCTACACTGACGCCTCAAGACTCACTAACGACGGACCTGTTGGAGCTGCGGTTTGGATACCTAAATATCGTATTATCCTCAACTATAAAATCCCTCCATACAACTCTGTCTTCTCTGGAGAGTCTGTAGCTCTTCTGGAAGCTGCCCTTTATATAGAATCTCATCGAATAAGTAAAGCTATTGTTTTTACAGATTCTCTGAGTTGTCTGCAAGATATAGTTAAGTCTCCTTTCCAATCAAAACAAATATCTACCTTGTCTTTAGGAATTAAGCAAGTCCTTCACAGATGTTCTTCCTTGGGTTTACAAGTTGTATTGGCTTGGATCCCTGGACACTCGGGAATCTGTGGTAACGAAAATGCTGATAGCTGTGCCAAGCAAGCTGTCTATGCAGGATGTAATAAGTATAATAAATGTTTCCCCCGTGACCTAAAGGCTCTAGCTAAACCAGCTATGATGAAAGATTGGGAAGAAATGTGGCAGCGTACTCGTCGGTCAATAGGAAAACACTATGGCAATCTACAACCTCATATTCCCACATATCCCTGGTTTTTCAAATATCGTAATGTCCCCAAAAAAATTATTTCCACTATAATTCGCCTTCGTCTTGGTCATGTTTGCACACCAGTATTTCTAGCAAAACTTAGAATACGGGACAGTTCTCTCTGTGAGTGCGGCTTGGATGAGGGATCAGTTCATCACATATTTTTTAACTGCCCGAAACTTTCCATTCCCCTATATGACATCCTTCCTCATAACTGCCCCCGCCCCATCAATGTAAACTTTTTATTAACATTAGCTCAGAGTGATCTTGTGTATGTCCTGTGTAAGTTTTTAACGCTTAATAACATCTATGTTTAATGTAGTTAGTTTAACTTTATGTTTGTGTTGTCCACAGATTTGCAAAAACTCGTACAAATCACCGACCAAAACCTTTTTTGCGGATTGCATAGAATAAAGCACCTGTCTTTTCTACTTTGAAATTGGCAAAATCAATGCCAAAGGCGTTGCAGCCATAGCATTAAAGAAAAAAAAAAAACAAAAACAATATAATTAATTATATAATGGAAGATTTAAACGAATACACAATATACGGCAAATGCCGGTGCTGCTTAGCCATCGGTAATCACAGAGGTTTGAACGAGGAATACTTCCGAAATGGGTCTCGAGAAGTATATTTCGAAACTTTTATCAACTGTTTTAATTTAATCGTAAGTATTTTTATTTTCCTTTCTGTCTTCATGAGATCATGAGTAATATTAATATCAGATAGCATCGCTCGTCGCATCTATCTTCTATCACGATATATACTTATCAAAAATATTTGCACCATAGTAGTAAATATTAATTTTTTATCTTGTAATTTAATTGCTATCGTGATAAATTATTAACGAATAATTCGCACACATTCATTTCGAGTTGGGTTTTTTTTTTATTGCATGAGTTCAGCAGACAGGCAGACGGCCCATTTGATTGAACACCTATGGACAGTTGCAACACCAAAAGTGCTAGAAACGCGCTGCCGCTCTCTTAAGGGAGACTGGAACCTGTTCACCAATTCCGGAACACAACACAAGGTTGTTATCGCGGCATACTGTAGACCAGGGGTTGTAGCCATCTAGTCGGGTAAATGCCCTACCACTTGGCTGGGGGTTGTTTTGTCGCCTCTTACGATAGACTGCCAGGCCACAGGCAATTGTAGTCTTTCTTGGTTCCTGCATGGATAAAATTGCATAAAGACTAGCATATTTATCTCAAGGGTGTGAGTTCCATCATGACCGAAACACATGCACTACTTAGGCAGTTTTCTGACCTAATGTGCATATTGTTACAGTTACCACATGCTAACAGTAGTGAAGAAAAACATAGTGATGAAACCTACACATTGAGATAACGGGTATCAAACCTGCCAAGCGGGTCTACTGTCACTTACCCTATACTGGGAGGCCCGAGCCCAGCAGTAGGACATTTATGGGTTGTTATTATAAATCAATTCATGGACGCTGGCACCATGGGGCCTGAGGCCCATAGGCTTTATAGAGACACAACCAAACGTCTGGTGGATGTCTCTCGTGACCAAAAGACTGGTTTATACCTCGGGCAACGTATCGGCATTGCCATTCAGCGAGGCAATATGGCCAGCCTTTTGGTCACGTTTCCTACTAACAGCGGTCTGGAACTAGATTTTATGGTTTAATTTTAGTTTGTATATTTAGTTTATTTTTAGTTTAATTTATTTATAATTTAGTTTATTTTTAATTAGGTGTTTGAAATGTTATTCATGAGTTTTTTCACAACATGCTTTATCATTTCAGCTTTCAATCAATCCAAACATAACACCATTGATATGTTCAACCTGTGTATATCGATTGCAAGAGGCAAACAATTTTAAAACCCTAGTAATAAACAATGAAAAAGCTCTGCTTAATGTATTAAGTGGTGAAACACCAAGCCTTGGACTCCAGTGTGATCCTTTGAGTTCTTTTGTCACTGGTAAGTTTCATTGTTTTAGTTGAAATTGTGAACTTATTCTAGTCTTAGTCAAAATGGAATAGATACATAGATATTGATTTGGCTATAAATTAAAATTAAGCACCCTGAATTGGTGGGTGGGAGGTCTTGAGGAGGAAAAGTTCCAATTACTTTTATTTAGTGCCAGTTTTATTTTTATAAAACTAGATGTCGCCACCATCCAATTGCAGTGCTGTATGGTTTACATTTTTTGAATGGCCATAGTTGTAATGTCAATTTATTATAATTGTCTATGATCTTCCGTGTTTCATTTTATAACCCCTGGCTTTGAAAACTTTGGAGAAGGGTTATTTGGAAGACATCCCTACCATTTTTGGTTGCCGCAAATGCATCATATTTTTAATAAATGGTTTAAATTTCTTAGTAACTCAAATTGCTAAGTTAGAATTAAAGGTTTAGGGAGTCTTAAAGTTATTATCTTAAAATTTACCCTGACTTAAGTATAATTTATGTCATTTTAAATATACTTGTGCTGTTGTTTTAGTGCCCATAGAAACTCTAGACAGCAGTAAGACTATAAAATCAGAATTTGGTAGTGATCTCAAATTGGAAGCAGAACCTTATGAGGATAATGATACAGAGGAGAATGTTGGTAAGTTTTTGAAATATGTTTAGACTTGGGTATTTATTATTGGATTATACAAAAGTACCCATAGCTTATTAGAGTCACCTGGTGCCCGAAAAACGCCACCATCCATGGGTACATACTGGGTTGTCAACCAACGAAGCTCACATTGTCGTTGAGTAAATTGCATTGCGAGTTCCATCTGTGCAGGAATGGAGAAAGTATACAATTTCCTGTGGGCAGGCGGCCTGTTGTAAAAGGCAATAAAAAAAACCCACAACCAGGTGGTAGGGCATTTGCCTGACGGCTTGGCTACTACCCCTGGTCTAGAGTATGCTGTCATAACATCCTTGAGTTGTGTTCCAGCCTCAGTAACTAGGTTCCAGTCTCCCTTAAGAGAGCAGCAGCGCATTTGTAGCACCTTTGCTGTTGCAAATGTCCATAGGCGATGGTAACCGCTTTCAATCAAGTGGGCCATTTGCCTGTTTGCTGGACTTGTGCAATAAAATAAATCCAGTACTTGCTGCAGTCCTTTAGCAAGTGGAACTAGGTCTGTATGCGAATCTGAGCATGTCAGGTCTTTGAGCGTGTGGCATGTCATCAAGGGGTTCATTCTCCGTCCACAGTTGGACATGTGGTAGCAAGTGGAGATCCATTATCTCTGCCTAACCCCATAGGTGGCAGGTGTGATAATATGTATGTGTTGTATATTATGTAGTAATAATGAAGGTAGTTTGCAATTTCTAATTAAAAAGAGTGGAGGAATAAGATAGAATGCTCCTCCACATCTAAATTAGATCTTCCAGCGAGGTTATTTTTTGTTCTTCGTAGGCCATCTATTATTGTTGGAAATTTCTATATATAACCTCAATTATAGGCTCACACTGCACATGCACTTCCTCACAACACCAGCATGTAACAGATACACTCTACATTAGAATAAATTAATATAATAAGTTATTCTTAAGGTACACCACAACACACACATACATTCATTAAATGCCACACACAATAACAAAAGTAACAAATAAGCGGGTACAACTTCAAAACTTTTTCTTAAATTTAATTGTAAAAAAGGGTGGACACCTAAAAGTCCGGAGAGTTGTTAACAAAAAAAAAACCTCAATCATTGTACAGCGCTATCTATTGGCTTCTAAGTCTTCTACTATATAATAAAAGTCAGCCTAGGTCGAACTTGTGTTTCATTCACATGGTATTATAATTTTAATGTTTTACATCAATGTCATTTCAGAGGCGCCAGTAAAATTCGAAGCATGCAAAGATTTTGATATTATTGAAGGCGAAAAGGAGTTGTTGGGGAGATTTCCAAAGAGTACTCTAAAATGTTTACCGAACAGGGCAAATATGTACAAAATATGTCCCCAATTTGTTTGGCATTTAGACCAAATTAAAGGTAAAAAAATTAAGTAATTTCCACTGGAGAACTTTTTTCAAGGTCATGCATATAAGTTTAAATTTACATCTTCCTATTATGTGTACACTGCTCCTCAATCTATCATTTATTGGCAACAGTACACTGCTTTTCAACATGTTATCTATCATCTAGCATCATCTAGAATCTGGCAGCATCAATACTAAAAATTGGATTAATTCATATTTATTTCTCTATATCAGGACCTTTTTTTAATTAACACAGAAGTATGTTATATTTCTTGACGAATTCATGGAGTTGTAGCAATGTGGGTGGGCTATGTGGGTGAACTGCTAGTGGTACAAGGGGTCCGGGAATATGGGGGAGGCTATGGCATATGCCAGTTACAATGTTCGAGGAACATGGAAAATTAGGCAAAAGGTGACTCGCCGCTCCCTGGGGCTGAGCTCCAAAAAATGTCATAAAAGGCAAGGGTAACATGGGTATGAGTTGCTAAGGGGTAGAGAGGTGGGCTGCAGGTTCACCGAAGCTACTTCTGATGTGATGCCATTTATCACTTCCACCCCTGGAGCTTGAGTCTTCGGGTACGAGGTGTCGCTACTCACGTAAGGTTTTCGCACAAAGCCCCCCTGCGGGTAGATTATATTTATTATTAGTTTTATTTTTTTATGAACAATAGTATTTTCATTCACTTATTTCAGATAAAGCAATAACAGCACAGACGATAGAAAAAAAGTTTTACCATAAACAAGAAAGCCCTAGATTAACAAAGAACTGTGTTTATATAACAGAGAAACTTGCACATGCTATAAATGCTTGCACGATCCTGGAACACTCCAATGCTGTTGCGTTCAAGTCAAAGATGCGTTCGGGATATCCCTGTTTTTACTGTCGGGAGATATATGAAAATATGGATTTGTTAAGAGAGCATCAACTCAAACATCCGAAGGAGAATTTATTCAAATTATTAAAAAAATATCGGTCGCATTGCTTAGTGGTGTACGCGGATGTGACGAATTTAAAATGTGTAATATGTGACAGTGACATTAAGAATTTGAAAGAGCTCAAGTGTCATCTTAAAGTGGTTCATGGGAAGAGAATATATGAACAGTTCACGGACAGGGTGATACCTTTCAAGTTGGTTGGTAATAGTGATTATGAGTGTCAAGTGTGTGGATTTAATTTCGAAACGTTTGGGGCTGTTGAGAGGCATATGAATGTACATTATAGGTATGTATGTATTTATTTAAGTTTATGGTTTGGCAGCTAGGCCTTAAAGCCAGATCTTAGTTTACAATATAGTTTCTTCATTTTCTTAATCCTATGTGTAGCACAGCTGAACTGTAGGTTATCAGCTAGTACGATTCAACGGAGTTCTTGTGACAACTCAAAAGACTGCATTTGACTATACAGTTCACATTTCTCACAAAACACATAATTACTACTCATAAACTATCAATATCCTACAACTATTGTTCATTTTAGAGTAATTTTAAACACTTAGAAAATAAAACTGCACAGCACATTTCCTTTCAGTTGCCGCCATAAACTCCGCTATGTATTTAATGTTTATTAGGGCGCGTTCTCACTATGTCGTGACGACAGATAATCGTGTAGTTCTATATGTTTAAATGGAGGTGTTCGTAACGTAGAACGACACGACTTACTGTCGTCTACGATATTTTTGCCGTGACGACAGATTGTCATGACAGTGGGAACGGCTAGCACGACAGTCGTAAAACGATAAAAGATCGTTACGACTAAATCTTGACGGCAAATCTATCGTAGCCACGTCGTCGCGATCCAGTGGGAACAGCTAGAGACGACAGTCGTCCAACGATAAATTAATCGTTACAACATAATTAATGGGAACGCGCCCTACTGATTTTTAGGTTAGAAAGGAAATTCTTAAGGTGATGGTTGATAAGGCCGCCTATTGTATTGCCTACAAATTATTTTTACGAGTTGCAGGACTCTAAGATGCCGTTGGAATTATTATAGAGTTTATTAGAACTATACAAACACGTGTAACACAGATAAAAATATAACCGAACACAACAAGTCCAAACGTAATGCAGAAGATCGTAATTCTATAACACGCGCAATGCGCAAAGTCCGTCACTAAATAGATTACAGAATGTACATAAGTCTTGCTTCGCTCGTGGTTATCGCTTTACTTCCTCGTCCCTCAATCGAGGCATTGCCTTATACTGCACAGATGCAATATATCTGCCCGGCCGGGTGGAACAAATTTCCTACAATCAGTTTGTACTTTAAATCCGAGACACTTGACTAATGAGTCGACCGCAACGGCCATAAACGAGTACAATAAAACAATGGACTGTTCTCTAGAATAATTAGTAAAACACATGCCAATAAATAAGTAAACAAAAGAAGTCCAAAATGCCGAAAGGCAATAAAATGTTTTACAGGCATGCAGACATGTTCCGGCATTAGTGATCAGGTTCCAGTCTCCCTTAAGAGAGCCGCAGCACATTGGTAGTGCCTTTCGTGTTACAAATGTCCATAGGCGATGATACTTCCACTTTCCATCAGGTGGGCCGTCGTCTATCTGCTGAATTGTTGCCATTAAAAAAAAACTTAGACTCACTAATCTAATTATACTTTTAAAGAACTAATTTTCATTTATCATTTTAGAGCATGCTCTTGTTGGTGAAGCCTTTTCCAATCTTCTCTGTTATGGGCCAGTTGTTTTACTTCTATGTAAGACACGACACCCACTTTTTCTTTTATTTGATCCATGAAGGCTTCCCTTCCCTCTCCTTGCTTCCACTTTGCATTCGATTAACGTGCATATGAAGGTGTTAGAAAATTGCCAAACATCTTGCGTCCCTTTCCTCTAAGAGTTTTTAAAATTGTGTGTTTTTCCTTTACGATATCCAGAACTTCTTCGATGAGTTTCATTTCTTTCCAACTTTCTCCATGCGTCTCCAACACCGTCAAATCAAATGCTTCTAATCTATCTAACAATGTGAGTTAAATTTTCTTCCATCTATCTAGTTTATAACATAGTTATTTGCTGTCTTAATTTTCAGGAACTTTGTATGCGAGAAGTGCGGTGCGGGGTTCATCACAAACCAACGTCTTAAAGTACATATTTATACACAGCACAAGGAAGGCACGTACCCATGCGAGAAATGCAAGAAAACATATCCCACATACTCTAAATACAAAGTGCATTATGACGTGATGCACAACAATAAAAAACCAAACACTTGCGGTAAATGTTCAGAGAAATTCGTCGATTACTTTACAAAACAGAAACATATGGTCGATAAACACGGTATAAAACCAATTTTGTATAAGTGTAACGTATGCGAGAAAGCGTTCACTCGACGCTACACCCTGTCATTGCATTTGAAACGTTGTCATTTAGACGAGAAAGATATAAAATGTGATTTCTGTCCATATATGTGTTTTACGAAGACTGAATTGAGAGCGCATATGCTGAAACACGGTGCTGAGAAGGCGCATGAATGTGTCATATGCAAGAAGTCGTATGCGAGAAAGAAAACGTTGAAAGAGCATATGCGCATACATACTAATGATAGGCGGTATGTGTGTTCGGTGTGCGGACAGGCGTTTATTCAAAATTGCAGCTTGAAGCAGCATTTGAAAACGCATCATGGTAAACAAGATTTCTTATTAAATATGGGTGTATAAATAATTATTGACATGCTACCCTCTCGAGTGTCTTAAATGTTTTAATTTGTACGCCAAAGTGGGTTTTGTTTTGTTCAATCGAGATTTATTCCGTATGTTGAAGCATTGTATTAAGAAGTTGGATAAATGTGTCATATGCAAGAAAGAAAAATTGGAAAGAGCACATGTGGATACATACTAATGATAGACGATGTTTGTGTTCGGTGTGTGGACAGCCGTTTATTCAAAATTTCAGCTTGAAGCGGCATTGGAAGGCGCACCATTAAAAACAATACTACCCTCTGAAAGTATTTTAAATATTTTATTTGTATGCCAATGTGGATTATTGTGTTTGGTTCAATCGAAATTTGTTACATATACATATGTTGAAGCATTGCGTTAAGAAGTTGGATGAATGTGTGATATGCAAGAAGGTGTAAGCGAGAAAGAACACTGTTCAAGAGCATATGCGGATACATACTAATGACAGGCGATTTATGTGTTTGGTGTGTGGACAGGCGTTTATTCAAAATTGCAGTTTGAAGCAGCATTTGAAAACGCATCATGGGGAACAAGATTTCTTATTAAACGTATGTGTAAAATAATTTGACGGATACTTTCCTCTGAAAGTAATTTAAATGTTTTAATTTTTTATGTCAAAGCGGAGTTTTGTGTTTTGTTCAATCGAGATTTATTATATATACGTAATGTTGAAACATTGCGTTAAGAAGTTGTGTGAATGTATGATATGCAAGAAGTCGTATCGAGAAAGAAAACTTTGGAAAGAGCAATTCGGATGTATAATAATGATAGGCGATCTGCTTGTATTATCTATGGACAGGCGTTTATCCAAAATAGCAGCATTTGAAAATGCATCATGGAGAATTGAAAGTGTTTGTAGAAATAATTTCACACATACTACCCTCTGAAAGTGTCTTAAATGTTTTAATTTGAATAATATTGGATTTTTATTTATTTTTAAATTGAAGTTTATTACATATACATATGTTAAAGTTAATTGTGTTAAAAAATTACATGAATGTTTCATATGCAAGAAGTCGTATGCGAGAAAGAAAACTTTGAACAGCTAATGATAGGCGGTATGTGTTGTACAGGCATTTTTAAAAATTGCAGCTTGAAATAACATTTGAAGATGGCATCATGGGAAACAACGAATTTCTTATTTAAACATTTGTGCACAACACTACCCTCTCAAAGTATCTTTAAATTTGTTATTATTTGCATGCCAAAGCGGATTTTTGTTTTCTTAAATCATAGTTAATTGTATATTATGTTGAAGTATTGTGTTAAATGGTTGGAGGAATGAGTCATGCAAGAAGTCGTATGCGAAGAAGAAAACTATGAGTTTGTAAAATAATTTTATTTTCGTTCCAAAAATTATTTACTGAACCTCAAGAAATAATAACTTGAAAAATATATTTATTTTTGAATAACAAAGTAATTTTATTAAATATTACTTACCTTATTACTTGGCATATTGTTCAATTTTCTCGAGCTCGTCTGCATATTTTTTTGTAGTATGTAGTGATGAGTAGTACACGTCTGAGGCAGTAAATGTATCCCATACAAAATGTTTGTTTTGTTTTTGAAAATGAAAATTTAAAAATTGTACTACATACTTCAAAAATACGCGGCAAATGTAAGAGAAAGGACAGAACGAGGACAACAGTACAATAACGCCTCAACAGATATTCACATGAGAAAGAGGGACAACATGACATTACGACTGCTACTAAATTGAGGTCACTGAAGGGGATTTCGTAAAAAACAATACAGCCTTGTATGAGTAGAACACATAGTTTGAAGGATTGAATATGGCCAGATCAGATGTAGTCCCTACCTTGAGGCTTCGGTCTGGACACATTCTATTAAATAAGTTCGCTAACCTAATGACAAAAACAACCTCTTCATATAGCTCAGAGTGGAGTGGTTGAATATGTATATCATATTTTAATGGAATGCATCCGGAAAATAGTGGAAATAGTAACTATATTGAGCGTTATAGTCGAAATAAATTAGATATGGGTCTCTGTAATAGCATATTGGCGTTCCCTCTATCGAGAGAAGCCAATATGCTATTAAGAGTAGTTAAAATAGGACTTAAAAATAGATAAGAAATTAGTTTGCCTATGTTCGAGGGTGGCATCACCGAATCGATTAAACCCTCTATAAAAATAAAGTTAAAAAAAATTGAGGTGACCGATACCGATCACATCCGATTCTTAACGAACATTTCCGAAATAGAAGTTTTGTACGGGACAAATCGTATGACGCTCGCCGCCTCACCGGCCTCATCGCTTCAAATGTACTGTCGCTGTACAAACCATACAAATCTCTTAGCCTCATTTGAAGGGGTACATTGTACTGGTTCAGTACAAAATGTTATGTTACTCTTATAAAATCATGACCTACTCAACTCTACTAGTAAGAGCGTGGAAGAATATCAACGGATAACAATCGCTCAGTAAGGCTCAGTTCACACTGATACCGTTCACGGTTCAATCTGGCTCCGGTGTATATTAAATAAGTATTGGAGCCTTTTCGCTATTATATCGTTCTAGTTTAGATCTCATATCGCACCGGTACCGATTCGTTGAAAAGAATATTTGATTGACGGACCAATAATCACTTTAACCGACAGTGTGTAATGTGTATATGCCTTTTTTCAACTACCAGACTAGTAGTGTACTGAGGTTTGATCAGTCCGAGATTAAACCGCACTGTATCATAGTGTGAATCGAGCCTTATTAAGAAAAAAGACCCCTACATAATGTGCACGAATTATGAAGGGTAGAGGTAAGGAGGACCATCTAGTATGGGGGATCAGTTGAAAAAGTGTCCACCTGTAAACGGCAAATTATGCTTCGAAAACTCGTCAAAATGCGCTAGTGTAGCAAAAGGAAATGATATGAATTTAGCAGTTATAAACTAAGTGAAGAGTGCTGGGTTGAAAATTTTAAATTTATAATTTGGTAAATGAACCATGAGGAGACATGCAATAGTTACATTTTCGTAAAATGCGCGGTGCCAAGAGGAAGTCATTCTGTCCTTCTTTAACCTAGTATCCTATTCTAATTATTTGTGGCGTTTTTAAATGTTTTCCACTTGCTATTATGGCGCCGTCTTAATTTGCTGCCCTTCAGTGGACACTTTTCAACATACTGAGATGGTTTTCCCCTTACCTCTACCCTTCACGAATGGAGAAAGAATACTAACTCCTGCGGCCAGGCGTAAGAGGCGACAAAACAACCCATAGCCAGGGTTTTCTCGCGCCGGGATGACTACCACCCTTGGTCTAGAGCATGCCGCCATAACAACCTTGAGTTGTGCGAACAATAAGAGAAAGAATTATTTTATTAAAATGAATAAATTGAGGGTAGACTAAATAAAACTAACTTGAATATGATACCATTTTAAAAAAAGGTGTTACCAATATAATTGTGCATTAGTATGCAAGACGCGCCATTCACAAAAGCTGTTGTGTATAGCAAATATAGGGGAATAAAATCAGGGGCCCTCTAGCATCTAGGGAGCAGAGGAGTCTTCACCCCTGTGGACCAAGTGAGTTTGCCTTACCCGGGGCATCCTGGGAGGATCCTCCTCCCATGTGCCCCGGGATTAGTTGAGTCTCCACACAAGTCAGCAATTTGACTCTGGTGCCCATTCATGGTGTCCCGGTCCAAACCCTAGTAAAGGACCCGGTAGTGTGCGAAATGCATTTCCCCCGCCACAAAAAAAGGAACAAAACAATTCCAAAACTTACACAAACTTTATTAGGTTATATACACAAATCAAACTAATGTAATAATATATATAAATATACAAAGATATTATACTTTAGAAGAAAAAGATGTCTTCGTCACACGTTTGTTATAACGTATGGGCCGGGCCGCCTTTTTAATATAGAGGTTGTCAACGCGGATGTTCAATTTTAGGGGCTGAACGCATTTACAAATGGCAGTGGTAGGATTGCTGGTATGGAATGACGGGAGATTAACTTGCTAGCCTTCTGGACTACCAGACGAGCAGTATCATCAGCACAGCAGTGGATGCTAGAAAGATAATCGTATGGAACGGAAAATGGTGGTTAGGAAAGGTGTTTGGACAATGTGGTTAAGCGGGTAGTTATGGAAATAATTTGTCAGGACAGGATTTTAAATTGAGCGGCAGGAACCCCACTGGCAAGACATAAGAGTAGAGTAGTGTGGAGATCACCGGATAGTTGCCAAAATATCCACCAAAACACCTCTGTGTTCTCCGTCTCACTAAAAGTCAGAGCCACGGACCAAGGCATTGCGGACGCCGCGATCCACCTGCCAAATAATCTTGCAACTGTTAATTCTTCGAGAATTTCTCACATTGACCGCACATCTAAGTTTTCTCACCAAGTATCTCCGTATGCACTGTATAAAACTGGCACCAATAGTTACCTTGCGGTACACCTCACAGTGGATAATCACACGATGATGTTCCTGGGACTGATAACTCTACGCTCTTTTTACTGCTATGACCAGCCAAATGTTCTTGCAATTGATAATTTCTTCCCACATTGACCGCACACGTGAGTTGTCTCACCATGTATCTTCTTAGGCGCTGTATAAAACTGGCACCAATAGACTACCTTGCGGCACACCTTGCATGTTATCGGCTTGATTTTATCCATATAATCACATGATAATGTTCTTGCAACTGATAACTGTGTTCTGACTGCGTTAACTAGTTTCACAACAACAATTTATCCACCTTTCTTCTTATGTTGATTCATAATGTGCACTCTTAAAGACGTTTTGTCATATATTTATTATGACATATTGGACACTCTACGCTCTTTTCACCCTTATGACCTGTCAAATGTTCTTGCAATGATAATTCCTTGAGAATTTCTTCCCACATTGACCGCACACGTGAGTTTTTTCACCATGTATTTTCTTCTTATGCGATGTATAATATTGACGCCAGTAGAATACCTTGCCGCACAACTCGCAGTGAATCGGCTTAATTTTATCCATATGTTCGCTTTGGAGATGATTCTGTCTGCTTATTTCGCTTGGAAACTTTACATCGCAATATGCACATCTATATCTTAAAGTCTGATAGTGAACTGAGTTGACATGCTTCCGTTTGTATTTTTCTTGGCCGAAGACCTTGTGACATATTTCACATGGAAATCTTCCTACTACGTGTGTTTTCTGGTGCGCTTTGAGTCTCGATTGCGTCAAGAAATAGTCACCGCAGTCTGAGCACATGTAATTTTCATAATGAGAGTTCATATGTCCATCTAATTGGAGATAGTTCGCATAGCTGTCCTTGCATAACGCACATTTCAAATCTTTTGACAGTTTATATGGTATTACTTTGGAGTACGCTAGATCTAAATCAATATTGTGAGTCACTGTCAAATGGTGAAGCATGTCATTCCATTCAGGTATCACTCTACAACACACGACACATAGTAAATTATCTATATCTAGTTTCAAGATTTCATTTTCCCAATGTGGTCTCATAAATATATCAACTTTCTTCGTTCGTTCATCCGTGTGCAATGTGCGTGTGTGATTTCTTAGCTCTTGTGGATCTGTGAATACAGCCTTTAAGCAATATATACAGCTGTACTTGACTATGTTACTCTTATAAGGTGTTGCATTTGTGAAGCTAAGTATAGATTTTATTTCTTTGTGAAATTTATATGTCATTTCCTTTTCTTCATCTTGATCATCGTCATCTGTAAATTCAATTATCAATTATATAAATTAACATTTTTTTTTACTATTACTTCAACACCTTTAATATTGATTTTGGCAATTTCAGAGTTGGAAAAAAGACGACCCAATCTAAATGAATTAAAATTGTCTGTCTGTCATTGCAAAATAAATGCTAATAATCAAGAGAAAATAGCTGTTTATAGTATGCTGATTATGAAAATCATGTCATTAATATACTAAATTAAAAGGTCAGGCAAGTCAGTGCCAATTTTTATTGCAAAGCTAAAACAGACAGAGCAACACCAAGGGGCAAAGACAACGCGATACCAGACTTCAGGGTGGGATAGACGGTATGCGATACGATGGAAGGGATGGAATAAAATAAATCAGATAGGAAGAATGGAAAATGAGGGAAAGTGATACGGGAATAGTCTAGGGCAGCGGTCGGCAACCTTTTCAGTCGGAAGAGTCAAAAATTACAATATACGCAGCTTAAACATTTTTAAAGAGCCAACTTTTTTTTCTTGCAGACAATAAAATATTACTTGCATAAATTAAGTGTTTGATAATAACGAACAAATCTATTTATTCATATATATATTAGAGGTCAGGTTCCAATCTGCCTTAAGAGAGCAGCAGCGCATTTTGTTTTATTGCAGGAGCTCAGCAGACAGGCAGACGGCCCACTTGACGGAATGTGGTTACCATCGCCTATGAACATTTGTAACACCAAAGTTGCTACAAATGCGCTGCTGCTCTCTTAAGGGAGACTGGAACCTGGTCACGAATGCCGGAACACAACACAAGGTTGTTATGGCGACATACTTTAGACCAGGGGTGGTAGCCATCCAGGCGGGCAAATGCCCTACCACCTGGCTGTGGGTTGTTTTGTCGCCTCTTACGACAGGCCGCCCCAAAGCAGGAAATTGTGTTCTTTCTCCATTCCTGCACGGATAGCATTTGTAGCACCTTTGGTATTGCAAATGTTCATAGACGATGGTAACCGCCTGCTTTCCATTGGGTGAGCTCTCTACCTGTCTGCTGAACTCATGTAATAAATTTGAAGGCATGATAGAGAAAAGTGGAAAATTCTCAATCTACATGTTAGTAAGGAGGAATAATTCATAACTTAAATAACTAGCAGTCCCGGGAGACGTTGTCCTGCCCTGAAAAAATAAAAATCTAGGACCTAATTCCAGTGACTTTCCACCGATTACAATTATGAATCTAAAACGTCCCATCCGGTGACCCCCATACAAACACAAACAAAATAAGGATCAAAATCGGCAAAGTCGTCATCGGCGTATATACATTTCTACGATTCATTCTTATTTACATAAATGGAAGGTAGATTAAAAAAAAAATCCAACAACACAAGTTTAAATTTAAAGGGCCATCCACAAATTACGTCACATATTAAAGGGGTTGACGAAGTGTCATAAGGGGTGTGAGTAGTCTTAAATTTTGTGACGTCACAATTTCGAAATCTAATATATTTAAGATAATTATGGAACTGTTGTTTTAATGTAATAATTTCTTGATGTAAAATTGTAACTTTTGTCACATAGAGGAAGGGGGGAGTCACACGAATGTGACCAGCTGTGACGTAGACGGAGGAGAGGTAAAAAAACAATGAAATTTGTGTAACGTAATTTGTGGGTAGCCTCTAATCTAGAAATAGGAACTCACAAGTTTTAAGCTTCTTGTCTACGGTCTTCCTGGGTATGGAATAGAGCTTGCACGCGTCCGCAATAGACATTCCGTTCCAGATCTCTCTAAGGCAGGTGCGCAGCGCTTCTTCTGTGTACTGCTTGTATCTACGATTACGGTCCAGCCTTGGCAGTTTCTTTGGCCATTTACGCTTGGGTTCACAATCATCGTCTGAAATTGTTTATGTTTTTAATAAAATGACTAAACGTGCATTGGTAATAAAAATGTAGCATGCTGGTTTCAGTTTCCTCTTTCTAAGACTCCGTCATGTTGCAGAAGGAGGTTGCTGAAAGAGCGAGGGAGGAGTCTCCTTCTCCCATAATTCGGTAGTTGACAATTTTTGAGAAACAGGTTTATTTTGAGCCTTATGGTCTACTTTAGGCAAAATATTAATATTTCAGCAAAAAAAACATTATTAACATATTTAATTTAGCAATTTTATAAATATTTTGACGTTTCGTCACAGAAACGCGGCAAGCTGTCATGGCGTCTTGCATGACGTCACAGTGTGCAAAACAAACATCTGTTTCGTTGAAATGTTATCTGAGAACTCATTGATAACTTCTTGTGTTTTGCACACTGACGTCACGCGCTCTGATCGGCGTTCATTGTCACGTGGCTAATGGCTGCAATATAACAATTTTATTCCTCAAAAATATCAATTAATATTTTAGTTAAAACAATTTATTTTAGTCATATTTAGATCGTACTCTACGATATATATTAAAATCAGTCTATATTTTTCATACTGTCATGTACCGTATTACCGTCACAGGGGCGACGGCGAGGTTGTATGAAGTGGGTCATTCTCCTCGGGGTGGCCCAGTTACAAAGCGTAGGGGCGTCAACATATAGTTACTCTGTACGAGATCCCGTGACGCCCTGTAAATGCGCTATAAATGGGGCGCAGATTTAGGTTTAGAGGGTAGTTCCGCGGCCAATTCTCGCGACAGCGTCGCTTTGAAACTACATTAGTAAATTACAAAAAGAATGTTACAATATCTGGCAAGAATATTCTAATCGAAGGTCCTTAGAAAAGGGTATTTGGTACCACACGATCCAGCGACAGCCTTTAAATTCGCCTTGGATTGGCAACACAGATTTGACTAGAAAGGAATTAATAATAGTATTCTGGTAGACCCATTTTCGGATGAGTCCAGAATTCTGTATACACTGGTTGATATAAGTAATCAGTGATAGTATTAGATTAGTGAATTTATGTTTTGTTATACTACATAATTGTACTTACCAGGGCAGCATGGTCGCTTAAGCGACAAAGCCCTTTAATTAAGAATAGAAAAATAAAAGAAAAGGAGCGTGGAGAACCGGTCGCTGAGAGTCCCACAACCCTCAGCGCAGGCCGGAGAGAAAAAAGGTTCTGGTTTCCTATTTAATGAAACATCCTTTTGCCTTATATATGGACTGTATTTCATTTATGTTAGTGTTCTTGTTCTGAGGGTACAGGAGTGAAAAGTATCTTTGGGAAGGAAGGGGTTAAAAGAAAAATGGACAGTACAGTCTGATTTACATTGAAACAAAAGTTATTATCTATAGTTAATATTTATTATAAAGAGGTAAATATTGTGATGTTGCAAGGGGGGTAATCTCTGGATCTACTATACCGATTTTATAAATTCTTTTACTATTGGAAAGATACCTTGACAGGGAGTGTGATAAGGCTATATACCATGACGCTATATACCACGGGGGGGGGGGGGGCAGTGCGGGCGAAACCGCGCCGGGCGTCGGTCATAACACAGGACAACCGTCTTTTAAAGCGCCGCAACCTCGAGCACCGCATACTGTTTGGAGATGTCGCGAGAAACCCAACATTTTCATCATTTCAACCGACGCATGCTTTTTTGAGGTGTTGCGAGCGACGAATGACTAAAATGATATACAATGCTAAAGTGGATGGATGCAGAAGTCACGGAAGGCCTCGACACACCTTTCATGATCAAATTGATCTTGTATTAGCAGAAGGTGATGTCAGGAGCCTTAGGAACAGACGAGCGTGCATGACAAGAGCTATGAATGTCAAAGAAGAAGTGAGGTGCGTAAGAATAAGTCTGAATGGCGCTCTGGTGTTCGTGCCTACCCCGGAAGTGACATGGCGTGAAGTTATGTATGTATGCGCGCGACGAATGCCTTTTGATAGTGTCGCTTGCGACGCTTGATGCCACCCTAAGGCACTGCACCCGTGTGCTAACACCCTGCACTATAGGTAAAGGCAGCACTGTCGTGGCAACTGAAATTCTCGAAATATGCTGGAAATTAGGTCCTCTGATTATTTTAAATTTTAAAATGCATTTTACAAACTCAACCATTTTCAGATTTATTGTTATAATATTAGATTTAACAGCGCGTTTATTAAACTACACAATATTCGCCTTTATATAAAGGCAGACCAAAACAGGTGGATGGATTGTGAGAAGGATTGTATGATGATTGTGTGACAGAATAGAAGAGTGTGGACGAAAAAGACATATAGTGCCAAACCCAATTAATTGAGATATGGTGAAAGAAATAAGATGTCACTTCAGGGCAGCTGAACTCAAAATGTTATGGTTAAATGTTTCTCCAAACTATGCTACTACTGTCCTTCATCAAGTGAACTGCACGGTTACTTGCCTGCTTAAGGGTATTAACAAAACATGAAATACATACCATCTTCATTTGTTTTGTCTATTTGTGGCAAATTCACTTCCTCTTCAAGGTATTCTATGTTTTCATATGCATTTTCACCATTGACATCACCTTCGTCACCACCTATTTCAACTTCACCATTCACTGTAACTTCTTCATGTTTATCACCAAATTCATTATTATCACTAATTTCAGGTAGTATTTGACAATGTTCTTGACTGTCTTCCATAAAATCTTCCTTAGATTGATCTTCAATCACTTCTACTTTGGGAATTAATACCTTCTCTTCCATGCCCCAGTCTTCATTTTCAAAACCTATTTCCACTTCATATTTATTCATATCTGCTTCAGCATCTTCGTTTTCATCTTCTATTTTCTTTTCACTTCCTGGAAAACAATTTTATTTTACAGTAGAACTTATGTTCAAATAGCTGCCATCCAAACAATTGGGAGGAGGTGAAAAAAAAGAGAGAGGTACCAACCTTTTATTATAGATAGATAGATAGATAGATAACACTTTATTGTACACCATTACAGAAAACTTACGGACTACTAGTAATAATTTAATTGTGTACAAAGGGCGGTCTTATCGCTAAAAAGCGATCTCTTCCAGACAACCCGTGGCAAGAATACTGTGATTGGGAGTGGCGATGGTGGTATACCTAATTATTGTACGATTACATACATTTTAATAATAAATATATAACTATACTATATATACAAATATACACATAAGTTATATACATATATACATATTATATTATAATTAATTGGTAAGTCACTAGCTGTCGCGGCAGACGTGTCCTGCCCTCAAGAAATAAAAATCAAGAACCCGATTGCAGCGCCATCTACAGGGTCCATTAAGATGTAAGCTATCCTATCTTTCAAGTTGGATCAAACTGCACATGGTGTGCAAATTTGATTAAAATCTGTTAAGTAGTTTAGGAGTCCATCGCAGACAAACAACTTGAGACATAATTTATATAATATGTTAAGAAGATTGGTAAGTCATAATGCTAAAATTGAACATTATTTCTATAGATAAAATGCACGTATTTAATAATTATTTTTTGTCTAAATGATAGCTTACCAATGATTTTAGTGTCCATATAAAACCATATTTAAAGTCTTTGAATACAAAAATTTGTAATTTTCTGTACCCACATTTACCAAGAATAGTGTTACGAGCTACAGGACTCGAATTTCCATTGGAATTACTATAGAATTTATTAGAACTATACAAACATGTATAACACAAGTACAAACCTTTACCAGCATGAAACAATACTATACACATATCGTGATGAGACGTAAGTAGCCACCAATTTTGGTAGTACCATATGGCAGGACCAACTTAATAAAGCACCAATGCCTTGCAAACATTGAACAAGATATGTCAACAAATTGACATTTTTGTCTCTACTGTGACTGAATTCACAAGAACTGTGTATTATATTACACTAGTGGCCCCATCAGGCGTTGTCCTGCACTGAAAAATTAAAAATCTAGGACCCAATCCCAGTGCAACCTTCCGGTTCCAATTGTGCATTTGAAGCATAAATAAACAGCATTTTAATTAGAGTTCTGCGTAACTCATAACAGTATCTTTAGTTTTGGTTACAGTTGGGAGCTCCACAACACCCCTGATTTAATATAACAAGACTAACATACCTTCCACAACTAGTTCTCCTAGTCTATTGCTTGATTCAATGATTAACTTTCTGAATGATAAAGCATCCCTCAACCTCCTTACACACCCTTCACAGATCTGGTCGCTGTCTGATTGCTCTGGTTGCTCCAACTGAAATAGTGTATTTAATTTTTTTATACATAACTTCATGCCAAGTCCCTTGCGAGGTAGGCACGAACAACAGAGCGCCATACAGACTTATTCTTACACACCTCACTTTCTTCTTTGATATTCATAGCTCTTGTCATGCCTGCTCATCTGTTCTTAAGGCTCCTGACATCACTTTCTGCTAATACACAATCAATTTGATCATGGAAGGTGTGTCGTGGCCTTCCACGACTTCTGCATCCATCCACTTTTGCATTGTATATCTGTTTAGTCATTCTTTCATCATACATTCTTTCCACATGCCCGAACCACCGGAGCATTCCTTTCCTTACCTTCACCCCGACACTCTCTTTCTTACTTCGGTATTACGAACGCGGTCCGCGAGTGTCACTCCTCAGATTTGTAATTATAAAAAAATAATAACAACAGCCGATAAATGACTGCTGGACTTGGGCCTCCTACTATTTGGGGAACAGACAGTATACCCAACGCGCTTGTCCAAGGTGGGTTAGCAGATTTGACACATTGGTTATTTCGATGTGCAGGTTGCAATGTTTTCCTTCACCATTATTAGCATGTGGTAATTGTAACAATTTCCTTTCTTTGTATTCCCCATTATTCATTCAAAACTTGTTTTTGGATTCTAAAAGCTTGTTTCTTAACCAAAATAACACTAACCCTAAACTCAAATTACCTTTAATCTCATGCCACTTGGCTCAAAGTGCAGTGAAATATTCTTTAAGGACCACCCTTGCTATTTTTAAGTAGAATTTGCTATAAAGGTAGGGAAAGGAATCTTAGTCCATACAGCCAATTCTAATGTATAAGTCTTCGTTTATTAGCCCAGTTGTATTGCAACAACTGACATACTACTACATAGACTAAGCCCATTTGTATTGTAAGCTACAATACAACTGACATTCATTCAACAGAGTTCTTGTGACAACTCGAAAGGCCGCATTTATAGTCAAATACAGTTCACATTTCTCACAAAAACGCATAATTACTACTCAAAAACTATCAATATCCTACAACTATTGTTCATTTTACAGAATTTTTACACAATTTTAGTAATATAAAACTGTACAACACAACATCCACTTTCAGTTCCCGCCAAAAACTCCCCTTCCTATTCTTAATCATGTATAGTATTTAATATATATGCCAGTGTTCTGCTCAGTGACATAGTTTTGCATCTTTCAATGCCTTGGTGAAAGATCTCAGGTACTGCAGAATTGTGGCAGCCTCAGCAATATGTTGCATGCCTTATTGTACTGGATATGTAGCACTATGATTTTGGAGCACCTACAGATATTCCACAGGCATGCATTGGCACCACCCATAAAGACTTATTAGATAATACTGTAGAAACGCACTTACAGACAGATTATAACACTGTTCCAGCATTTCAGCGTAAACTTCACTTTTACCACGAAAATAATATTCTGTCCACATATTTTTTAAATAACTATAGGATAAACAACACCTGCATCTACCAAAGTAAGTCTCTACTTCTTTACTTCCTGAAGACATTATTGCATACAATTATTATATAGTCTTATTGAAATATTCTACTTTGTTTCACTTTTATTCAGAATAACAGTTAGGATGTTATAATATTAAAACAGAAAATAGAATTAAGAATCAAATTTGGTACCACAAGCACATTCGATTTTGTAACCACGGCCGCCATTTTGTGAACATTTTTAATCACGGCTTGGGTACATTGACCTTGAGCCAATAAGATTTATTTGTCCCAAATATATATTTTAAAATGAAAGTTATAAATATAACTATATTGCTGTTTAATACAGCTATATATTGAAAAAAAAAATTACTATGTGATTATAATACTTTAATAGAATTTATCGGTTAATGTATTTGAGATTGACATGACACTTGACAGTTATTTCTAACATCATAAGTAGGGATAGGCCTTTTTTCATAATATATTCATTCATTACTCCGTATATAAACTAATATCGCATGGTGAAGGATAATGCCCACGCTGGATTATCGGAATTCGACAGCTTCTTTCTACACTGTTGTGGGCAAACACTTTATCCTTGTCAGTAACTGCCTTCACCATCAATATTTTTTTTGGGTGTAAAAGGGTATCGCGGTATTTTTCTGCATATCGCATTAAAAAGGCCGGGTATCTGTCGAGATTGAAAATTATCAGCTGTTTTATAAAGATAAAGCCCTGTTATCAGCGATAATCAAAGCTGACTTAATTTATTCTCTGTTCCCTTTTGTATATTATTTATATATATATATATAAAGGTATATTATCAAAGTCTGTTCCATAGCCAAATAAAATATAATTCTTTACTGTATATAGAAATCCGTATTTAAAAATAACCTTATTATATGTGTATATCTACATAGGAGTTTTTCATGCGAGATCGGGTTACATGTCATTATTTTACAACAATTAAACTTGATTAATTAATTAAACAACAAATCTTGTTTGTGCCTACCTCGTAGGGGACCTGGCGTGAAGTTATGTATGTATTAAACTTGATACAAAAATACATTTTCATGAATATTAATAAATTAATCGATGACTATTGCATTTCTTATCCCGCTTCTTCCTAGCTGTTTAGTGGCTATGCTTTCATTTCAAAATTATCGTTATGCGGTGTCTATTGTAGGCGATCCATAACATAACCCCAAATGAAGACCTACATTTTTCTTAGGGACGGGAATATTTTGACTGCGCACCCGCATTTCTATGTCCTAACTGTATGAAAACGGCCACTTCCTTTACGGTCATCAAAGAACACATTTGTAACTCTAGTCTATGGTCAAATCTTAACTAAAGTTTACTAGTAATACTGTACTGTACATACATACTGGACCGACAACCTGCGCAAGATCGCCGGCAGAGGCTGGACGAGGAAGACAGGAGACCGGGATATGTGGGGCGTATTTGGGGAGGCCTACGTCCAGCAGTGGACGGAATTTGGCTGATGATGATGATGACATACATACATACATAACTTCACGCCAGGTCCCTTGCGGGGTAGGCACGAACAATAGAGCGCCATTCAGGCTTATTCTTACACACCTCACTTGCTTCTTTGATATTCATACTGTACTGTAATAGTAAGATATAGGAACCTGAGCGTTATGTAAAATTTGGCAGAAGCTCAGAATCTATGTTCATGCATAACTATAGTGGTACAGCTTAATAACCTTAATAACGCTTTACTTCATTAACATGCATTGCATTGTTATAAATTGAATACAATTATTTTCTTTATGAAGTTTTTTGAAGTTGTTTACCCTCACATAAGAAGTTATCACCTTCTTATGGGAAGGTAAACCACTTCGTTACGTAATGTGTTACGGCGCCAGTCTGTCCGTCTTCCCTTTCTCTCACGTAAGTTATCACTTCTGTCGGGCGTCCCGAAAGGCACACATTTTTGAAGTTATACTTTTTTAGGGGCGTCGTCGTCGTCAGTCATTTACAGTCCACTGCTGGACGTAGGCCTCCCCAAGACGGCGCCACTCATACTCTTTAGGCGCGTATGAGAGTAAATTTTTACGATGTGCGCGCACACCGTCACACGAAAAAGCTACACCATGAAGTTAGCTATAGTCCGCCGACACCCTGAAGTTAGCTATAGTCAACATTTTAGTTTTTTATTTTAAAATGCCGCAATAGTTCCTTATTCAAAATTAGTTTAAATATTTCTCGCTAGAATTCAACATTTAAATTTAATATTAATCTAATCGAACTTATGGCCCACTTAGATAAATAGATAATAGTTCTTGATTCTGGCTTGATATTAAAGTTGATATTTGGTATTGGTGTTTGTATTTATCACAAACTTTGACACAACGTATTACAACACTGACTGGCACATCACTAAATGCTATATAGCTTTGTGAATGCTGGCCATGTAGAATTGTTTCGGGTTTTTTTTTATATTACAGAATCAATGAAATAATAATGTAAATAGTTGAATTTTAAGTAAAAACTAGTTAATAACTAATATTAATATATACTTCGGCATATTTTATCTCTTCAAAATGAGTTTAGTGAAAAATAACGGGCCAATAATTGATCCAGCACTATGCAGATGTTGTAGGGCAATAAAGAAATGCAGATTATTATCAACAGAATATACCTGGATGGAGAAAAAGGAGATTTACGCCGACATGGTGATGGATTGCTTCGGTATTGTGGTAGGTTTTTTCTTTATTAACTATTTAAAAAATATAAATAAACCTATTAAATGAACATACTTACTCAGAGAAAGGTTTATTGAAGCATTAGACATATTTACCACCCAGAATATCTAGCAGACCTTGAGTGGAATCACTATATTAAGCAGATATTAGAGGGTTCATTTCTATTTTGCTATCTTATTTAATCAACCAGTGATCCAGTTTAAACTTGAGATAAGTGGTCACTGAATTTTAAGCAGTAAGAGTAGAGGAGTACTTCTCCCTTCTGAAACCCCTATGTCTAGAGAACACGTAGTTTCCGTGATGCTATATTATATCCTGTCACTTCTGTACAATGTGTTGTTTAGACCCAAGTCTCGTCCTTACCTTTTTTTTTTTTTTTTTTTTTTTATTGCAGGAGATCAGCAGACAGGCAGACGGCCCACTCGATGGACAGCGGTTACCATCGCCTATGGACATTTGCAACACCAAAGGTGCTACGAATGCGCTGCTGCTCTCTTTAGGGAGCCTGGAACCTGGTCACTAATGCCGGAACACAACACAAGGTTGTTATGGCGACATACTCTAGACCAGGGGTGGTAGCCATCCAGTCGGGCAAATGCCCTACCACCTGGCTGTGGGTTGTTTTGTCGCCTCTTACGACAGGCCGCCGGGCCGCAGGAAATTGTATTCTTTCTCCGTTCCTGCACGGATAGGACCTATAGTTACCTTAAAGAATGTTTTCAATTCTTCATAATGTACATATATGACTTCACGCCAGGTACCTTGCGGGGTAGGCACGAACAACAGAGTGACATTTAGGCTTAAACTTACACACCTCACTTCCTTCTTTGACATTCATAGCTCATGTCATGCACACTCGTCTGGTCTTAAGGCTCCTGACATCACCTTCTGCTAATACACAATCAATTTGAGCATGGAAGGTGTGTAGTGGCCTTGTGCGACTTCTGCATCCATCCACTTTTGCATTGTATATCTGTTTAGTCATTCTTCCGTCATACATTCTTTCCACATGCCCGAACCACCGGAGTATTCCTTTCCTTACCTTCACCCCGTCACTCTCTTTCAGACCAACTCTCTTTCTTACTTCTTACTATATCATAATGTATGTATTTATAATACGTTTTATCAGATGTATATATATTACTATGCTTTATGTATTTATCAAATTAAAAATAAGTACAGATATATCTTGACACTACTAGTGCAAACTGCATGATTCAATAACACCTGCAAAGACAGACCACCCAGCCACAGGGTGGTTTTCTGTTCCTGCATGGACGCAAAGCTGAGATTACAGAGGACTGTAATTTTAAAAGGAATAAACTGATTGCTCTGAACTCGAAAACTTCTTCCAGCTCTCCCATGTGGACGAAAATGAGAAGGACAGCGGTGTGTGCGCGACATGCGTGGTGAGACTTCGTGATGCCTGTGCATTCAGACAACAGGTGCTGCAGTGCGAAGAACTCTTCCTCAGCTCCAAGTTGGAAGACAAAGGTGGTACTGGTGAGAACTTTTTTTTGTTAAATTGGGACTGTTGTCCCACCTGTTTTATGTGAGCTTAATTTCTTTTTATTGCATGAGATCAGCAGGCAAGCAGACGAGACAATAAAAAGAAGGTGGTTATAATAGTAAAATGGGCAGCCTGTCCTAAGAGGTGACAAAACAGCCCATGGCCAAGTAGGTAGGGCAATTGTCTGCCTGGATGACTACCATTCCTGTTTTAGAGTATGCCACCATAAAAACCTAGGGTTGTGTGTGTGAACTGCATGTCACAGATGGATTTGTGGGGTCAAGCGGAAAGACCGTGTCAGGTATTTCAAATCAAGTGTTTTCAAAAGTCTAGCTATGCCGCCTGCGCCAGGTCGTTTGGCTTTATGTTGTGAAGGATGACATACATACCAATGGTCTCAAGAAGGGGGATGCTGCAGACCGCGCGAAGTCAAGTAGAAAAGTGGACCCTTGGTGTCTGAGTGAATGCATCCGGGATTTATCACTCGGATAATGATGATGGAAAATCTTTAGTGTTGCAAATGTCAGTAACTGCTTTCCATCAGGTGGGCTGTCTGCCTGTCTGCTGAACTCATGCAATCATATACTAATTCTAGCTGTGCCCGCGGTTTCATTTGCGTGGTGATGGAAAGTCGTTATATTTTGGATAATTCACACTACATCTTTATAAATTATAGCTTATGTATTATTCTGATGTGTAAGCTATATTATTGGTGAGTTTCATTAAAATCCACTCAGTAGTTTCTGTGTGAAAGAGTAACAAACATTCATCCATACATCTATACATCAAACTTTCGCGTTTATAATATTTATAGAGATATAAAGCTGAAGACTGTTTTGTTTGATTGAACACACTAATCTCAGGAACTACTGGTCTGATATGAAAAATTCTTTCAGTGTTAGATAGCCTATATGTTAGATAACGATAGGCTATATATCATTACACTAAGACCAATAGGAGTGCAGCACAAATGAAGAATGTTTCAAAATCGGGGGGGTTTTTAAAACAAATTGCATGCGGACGACATCGCAGGCACATACTAAGAAAATATATAGGTTATAGAATTTTTGATCATTGCAGAAGAAACAAAGCCAGAAAAAGGTCCTGCAGAGATGGTATTGAAGACAGAGCCGAAGGATGACGTGAATGACAACCACTCGGTTGGTGGAGCGGACCACGATGATGGTCTGTCAATGGATTACACGGAGGATGTTGAAGGTAATGCAAACTAATTTTATCTGTGATGATATTATAAAGACATACATACATACATAACTTCACGCCAGGTCCCTTGCGGGGTAGGCACGAACAACAGAGCGCCGTACAGGCTTATTCTTACACTTCACTTGCTTCATATGTCATGCACGCTCGTCTGTTCTTGAGGCTCCTGACATCACCTTCTGCTAGTACACGATCAATTTGATCCTGGAAGGTGTGTCGTGGCCTTCCGCGACTTCTGCGTCCAACCACTTTTGCATTGTATATCTGTTTAGTCATTCTTTCATCATACATTCGTTCCACATGCCCGAACCACCGGAGCATTCCTTTCCTTTACTTCACCCCGACACTCTCTTTCAGACCAACTCTCTTTCTTACTTCGGAATTACGAACGCGGTCCGCGAACGTCACTACGTCATTATAAAGACAATTATTTATATGTGGTAGGGTAGAGCATTCTATAATGATTCCATCATTATTAGAGATGGCATGAATAGTGGTTTGTCCGAATACGAATATCGAGTATTAGGCGATAGACGATATGTACAATTTGTGCGTCTAAGCAATAATTTGTGAAATATTTTTTTATGTTCTCGCAAATGATAATAATCCATTGAAATCTTACAATTTAAGGACCGAATATTGCTGTTGTGGTCGTTGAGCGAGAGATATAACTATTTTACCGAAAATATCCTGCTTTTTGTATTATTTCAATGATATCAACTTAATAAATACAACAATGAGTATTCATACGTATGTATCTCTCAATAATTTTCACTCAACAAAACGAACAAAACATTTGACATATAAAAATAAAAATCACATTCAAAATTCTATTATATGGTAAAAATAGGTTTAACACCAATGAGACTGCAACAATTGCATTTTTTAGAGGACACAATTTTATTTTCGGGACAAGTGTCAAAAACGCGCCTACGGAGTCTACCTCATAGGTGGCGGGGAAAACGGGGGACCTTTTCTACCTGCTTAACATTCGATAAGTTAAATTTGGTAAGTTCTATGGTAAAGAAAAGAGTTAGGAATTAATAAAAAAAAATCTCACTTTTTTTGCTTATAACTTCTTTAATTTTTAATTTAGGGCAAAAAGTTATATAAACATATTTGTAAAACAATTTGCTACAAATTATGACTTTACAAATTTTTGTAAGACGCATAGTTTCCGAGATATCGCGAAAAAAGTGTTTTCACCCCTTTTTCCAAGATGGCGGCCGCTCAAACTTGAGGTTAAGCTTCCATTGACCCCCGCACATGTCCCAAAGATAAAATTGCGTCCTCTAAGAAACGCAAAGCTCATGTAAAATTTCAATGGATTATAACTCGTATGTTTTAACGATTTTAAGCGCGATTTAAAATAATTTTTATTTTATTGTGACATGTTAGAAACTGGTAATGTGATAATAAAATAAAAATTAAATAAAATAGCATTTAAAACATAGTTAACAATCAATTTTTGATGAAAATACAGTACAAGCTCTTCAAGTCGAACCTCGATAAGTCGAAGATTCTATAACTCGAATTTTTTGGTGTCTCCCTTCAAGTCCGACTTACAGAGGTTTTAGTGTTTAAGCAACATGTGCGTTTCTCATTTCACGATTTCGTATTCGGTATAATATATTCGGCCGAATACAGTGTATCCTCTATATAACGACACGGAAGGGACTGTGCATTAATGTCGTTATAGAGAGTTGTCGTTGAATGGACAAAAGTCTGTTACTTTTGTTTGACGTCTTTTGCTGCACCAGTAATTTTGTTGTATTTTTTACTTATTTTATAGACATAAAACAACTGTAACTTGCTTAACTTTGGCATATATAATAAGATCGATAACACTTTATTGTACACCATTACAGAAAACAGAAAAACTTATAGCCTAAAAATATTTAAAATCTGATCAATGGGTGGTCTTATCACTGAGAAGCTCTTCTAGACAACCCGTGGCAGGAATAAAACAAATTATATTGTATTTGTCAAAGGTGATATACATAAATATTATAGGATATGCAGTTACTTACATTATATTTTTTCATTAATAAACATGTATGTATGTATGTAAAATATTATTTAAGTAAGAATTGTACTTACTAATATGTGTATTTGTCTGCCGATTATTATTATTATTATCGACGGCGTCAGTGGTTGAGCGGGCTAAGCCTTTGACGGCCTACCTCACTGCAACCCAGAGGTTCCGGGTTTGATTCCCTGTATAGTAAATTTCGGAAACGTATTTTCTCCGTTATTTACCATGGTCTGGGTGTCGGGATCAGCCCCAGAGTGGTCCGTTGTATACTACCCCTAACACAAGCGTAACTTGCTTAATTTGGGGATATACAATGTGTGTGTTTGTCTGCCGATTATTATTATCTCGATGTGTAAGCTTCATCGCGATGTTTTCCTTCACCATTAGCACGTGGTATTTGTAACAATATGTACAGCAAGTCGGAAAAACTACCTAAGTGTTGCATGTGTTCCAGCCGAGATTCGAATCCGCGCCCTTTGAGTTTAGGACATGTGAGCTACCACGCGTTTTAGGTTTCACTGTACATATTCATAAACATGTTCAGAGATGAAACCACCGAAAGAAGAAGAGACGAAAACCGATGTGCCCGAAAAAGAGCAGAAAGACTTGGAAGAAGACATAAGCAATATGAGCGACTCGACTTGGGACTCTGACAAGCCGATCCTTAGGAAGGTGAAGAAGAAGACAAAAACAAAAAAGATCGGTAGCCAGAAGAAAAGCAAACAAGGCAAAAAGAAAGGTAAACGAATCCAATAACTGCTTCATGTTGTTTCTGTTTAAGGAGAAGTGACAAGAAGTCTTATCATCATCTAGTTAAAAATTCTTTCTTTTTTTTATACATATATCGTTTTCTTAGTGTTTAGTACATATTTAGGTAAGAGATCTTAACATCTCAAAGTATTTTTTGTGGACAAAATATTTGCTGCATAATATTTATTCTTTATTATACACAAAATAGTTAAAAATTTTATATAAATAAAAATCTTGTGTCACGATGATGTTGCCAATAAACTCCAAAACTACTGAACCGATTTCAATCAAATTTGCACACCGTGTGCAGTTTGATCCAACGTAAAAGATAGGACTTTTAATACCGTTGCAACCGGTAGGTGGCGTTGACATCGGGTTTTAGAATCCTCCTAAACACCTGGACCGATTATGGTGATTTTGTATTTGTGTCATGAAACAAAGTCTTTTAGGAATTAAAAAAATATGGCGGTACGAAGTTCGCCGGGTCAGCTAGTAAAACTATAAAATGGTGGTGATGTACAAAGGCGAGCTTCACCCTAAAAAGAGTTTTCTTCCAGCAAACCTATGGGTCTGGTGAAAGCTGGCAAACAAAGAGGCAGAGTTGTGTACATCAAAGTTATTACATATAAGTACTTCTTGAAAATAAATATTACATTATAAAATACATATACATATATATCAGTTAATTATGACAGATTCTTGTCTTTAACTCTTTTAAAAATGGATAATAATGGCAAAACATTTTATTTTAGTTGTTTAAATAAGTTGCAAATTTATCAATGGAATTGGTAGATAACGTAATAAGCAATCCATTTTTAATTTTACAGGTGCAACAAAAAAATCTGTTAAAATAATAAAAAAACCACCCATCGAAAAGAAGAACACGTATGACCGTGATTTAGATTGCATGTCGGAGGAAAATCTCTTGACTGTAATACAATATTCCTATGTATGTCCATTCAAAAACAGACGAAACAACTATTACTGCTTCTACTGCAAGGATTACTACCCAAAACCTGAAGATCTACGAGAACATACAGCCAGCCATGACACGAAACCGTTCCAGCTCTTGATGGGGTATAAAAAAATGCCCAAATTGGACATAACTCGGATAGATTGTAGGTTATGTTCGACGAAAATCAACGATTTGAACGTTTTCAAAGAACATATAGATAAAGTGCACGGAAAGAAGATCTATTTCGAAGCTCCGGACAAGATGTTGTTATACCGTCTAACGTGGAATGATTTAGTGTGTGTTATGTGCAGTGATGTTTTTGAGGATTTCAATACGTTGAACACTCATATGGTGGAACATTTTAGTAACTATACGTGTGACATATGTGGTGTGTGTTTCTTGGAGAAGCCGCGCTTGGACGCGCATCTGAAGAGGCACAAGGACGACGAGAGGCACACCTGCGAAATATGCGGTAAAGTGTTCAAATCTAATCACTATAAGGACATGCATGTAGATATAGTTCATAAGAAAAAAGCTATAATACGTTGTCCGAGGTGCGATGAATGTTTCATGTCTTACGCGTTGAAGAATAAGCATCTAACAGAGGCTCATGGTCAGAAACGTACGTATCCATGTAATCTATGCGATAAGGTGTACAATAGACAGAAGACGTTAACAGAGCACCAACGTAGAAATCATCAAAAGGTACTTAAACACCAATGCGAGTATTGCGATCAACGGTTCTACTTGCCTTCACGGTTAAAGGAACATATGGCAACACACACAGGAGAGAGGAATTTCAGGTGTGATTATTGCGAGAAGAGTTATCCGAGGTTAAAGTCCTTGCAGTATCACATAAGGACGCATACGAACGACAGGAGGTACAAATGTCATATATGCGGACAAGCGTTCATACAAAATGCTAGTCTGAAGTCTCATATTAAAAGCCATCATCCAGAGTGCGATTTGGAAGGATGCTATTCATATTTCCTATCACCGCAGTGAGTAATGTAGTGTAGTTAAAAAGACTGTTTGGAATCTTTGTAGTTTTGTAAATGGCGTAATTATTAGTGATGGTCATAGTGATTCATTTATCACTAGTTATATGACGCGTGATAAAATAAATCACTTGTCACAGCAGTTACATTAATGTAAAAATTCTGTTAAAATTAACGAAAGACATTGTATATCGTGATCACGGCTGCTGAAAAGTTGTCGAAACGTCGAAATAAAAACCAAATAAATGACCGAGCTTAAAACTGTTAATTTATTACATGTATCACAAAAACTTAAGTAAATACTGTATTATTTCATGTTAAAGAAGCTTTAAATATATTCTTCTTAATTTTTACTTCTCTAAATCTATTTTTTTAAATTTCTAATTCTGTTTTTGATTTTAATCTAAATGATAAAGGACCAAACAAGTCTGTTTGAGTAGAATTTAATCCTATTCTTTAATGTGTTAGTTATCAATTTGTTTGAAGTTACATACTTATAACATTGTGGAAAGTTACTTGAGAATGCGACACTATAGCATGTCACGATTCTGGTATTTATAAATATCTTTATTTCTTAGCTCCTTCCTTATCATCATCATCCGAGCGTTAACGGGGTCCGCTTTCCTACTTTTTCTTCTCCACTCCTAGCTCCTACCTTATAACCAGTGTCAATAAATAATGCAAACGTAGCGTCTTATTAATAGCCATGTTGTTAATACAACCTTTTTTAAAAACCTTGATTGCATATATGTAACAACATTGTCACTAGTAAAATATAAAGAATCGTGATTTATCACCTGTGATATAAGTGTCAAATTAAAAAAAAAAAACTTATTCCGTGTTTGTTATATTAAAGTACAATGTAAACTCTGTATAACGACACTAAGGACTGTGCGATATTATAGAGATTTGTCGTTAATAGAGAGAAGTCTGTTATTTTTGTCTGGCGTCTTTTGTTGCACCAGTAATTTTGTTGTATTTTTTACTTATATTTTGCGACACTGAGTTATCTTGGGGATAAAGGACGTACTTAGAAATGTCGGTATGCATGATGCCGACAGTCGAGTTTACAGACTACGATAATAAAGCGATAAAAGAACGTAAACAGCAGATTTCACTTAATTTTTTTTATTACTCTATATAGCATTAAACCTACTCTCAGTAGGTGTAATGCTATATAGAGTGCATCATTGCATGGAAAACAAGCTAAACCAACTAAAGCCAAGCTAAAGTGATTTCCACACCTAAAGGAGTTTGTCGTTAAATCGAGTGACGTTACATGGAGTTTATACTGTAGTTATAATTTCCATCACTAATAATTATTTAAATTGACTCTTACTTTGACAGCCTCTATGATCTAGTGGTTGTAGTATTTGACTGCCTTGTTCCCTGGCATGTAGAGGTTCCAAGATTTGGTTTGCCGGTAAGGCACATGTGAACAAACTTTCCATTATTTACTCCGGTCTGAGTATCGCAGATCGGCTCCATAACGCATTAGCCGTTCTATAAGATAACTAGCTAATATGGAGATGTGTACAATGTGTGTGTCAGGCAATGTTATCATTTTTATTTTTAAAAATTTATTATTTAACACATCCCTATTGATGTTCATTGTAATCTGTATGTACTGAATTTAATGTGTATATAAAATCATTGATTGTGTATGAATTTGTAAATATGTGTGTATGTGTGATATTTTAAGATCTGATTTTAATTTATACATCACGAAACAGCATTTATTGGATGCATTATCTTTTTATTAATATTCATTAAATTATATTTTAATAAATGAAATGAAAATAATAATTAAAAATACATATAGTTTACTGTGCAGCCATCTGTTGATAACTAAGAACTACTGCAATATATATTATCGACCAGAACTCAGATTATAATGTGTCAAAAATAATATTTTTCATATTAAGCGTCACTTGCATCACAAACCTTTTTTTTCAGTTTTCGGTGCATCACAAACAATATAGTTTAAATTTTGCTGTCTCATAAATCATATGAAATTTAAATGTGTCGCCAATGATTTAAATCGGCTTTCATGTTGATAATGAACAACAATGTGGTTTAAATTACATTATATTGCAATTTGTTCTATTTAGACTGATATTGATCAAATTATAATACGCTTTATAGTCACACTGTTAACTTTTCTCAGATGAAAAGTATTGTATGTTTATTCCCGTGTTTATATCGAAAATATTTACACATAAGGTACTTTAAACAAAGACGCGGGCGAATTCTAGTTAAATATAAAATTAATTTGAATTTTGATAAATTAAATTCAATATATTTCGATTTATCACGGCAATGAGTACCTTATTTGTGAATTTTTTGAAGGTATAGTAAGATTGTGTTCAGATATTCAATCATGTTTAATAATTTGCGTGATCTATTATGATTTTAACTGTGTACTTATTTATGTAATTATGTATGTGTATATAACTGAATTAGAGATTAGAGAGACTTTGGAGGAACTTGCCGAAATGCTGGGCAGCTTAAATGATTCTTCCCGACGGGTCGGTCTCGGTATGAATTTGGACAAGACGAAAGTCATGTTCAATGAACACGTCATGCCGAGACCGGTAAACGTCGATGGCGTCCCTCTGGAATTTGTGCAGGAATATGTCTACCTTGGACAAAAAATACAGGTAGGCAGACACAACTTCGAGGGGGAAGCCAATAGGAGGATTCAGTTGGGCTGGGCGGCATTCGGCAAGCTTCGTCAAGTGTTCTCGTCGACCATTCCGCAATGCTTGAAGACAAAAGTCTTCGAGCAGTGCGTCCTCCCCGTCCTGACTACGGGGCCGAGACGTGGACACTGACGGCAGGATTGGTCCACAAGTTCCAAGTCACTCAACGGGCTATGGAGCGAGCTATGTTGGGTGTTTCTCTTATGGATAAAATTAGAAATGAGGATATCCGTAAGAGAACCAAAGTAACCGACATAGCTCGCAAAATTAGCAAGTTGAAGTGGCAGTGGGCCGGTCACGTCTGTCGCAGGACCGATGGCCGTTGGAGCAGACGAGTCCTGGAGTGGAGACCGCGTCTCGGTAAACGTAGTGTCGGACGCCCTCCAGCCCGATGGACCGACGACCTACGTCAGGTCGGCGGGAGGCGCTGGATGAGAAAGGCAGCAGATAGGTATGAGTGGCGCCGTCTTGGGGAGGCCTACGTCCAGCAGTGGACTGTGAATGGCTGACGACGACGACGACGACGATATAACTGAATTGATATGATCAGAGTACACTCGGATACATTACTCGGACACTTCATATTGAATTGTGATAATTGGCGACCCGAGTGCGCTCTGATGACTACTTAGAAATTACTTTTGTGCTTTATTTTACATATGCATCAAAACATATTTTCTAAGTCAAAATCAGTCAAAAGTTTTGTCTTTTAAATTAATAAAAGATTTGCTTTGTCTGCTCTAGAAAAATATACTTTAGGTGATGATAAGTCAAATTACGAGAAATCCCATTAATATTATAAATGCGAAAGTAACTCTGTCTGTCTGTTCCGTTTTCACGTAAAAACTACTGGACCGATTTGGCTGAAACTCAGTAAATATATGTTTTCGATGCCGAGAATGAACATAGGATACTTTTTATCCCGAAAAATGGGATAGTTTCCGCGATAAAAATATATTTGTCTTTCTGTTTGTTATGCTTTTACGGAAGAACTAACCGGCCGATTTGACTGAAATTCGGTACGTATGTAAATTAAATACTGAGGGTGTACAAGGGATACTTTTCATTATGGCCTTTTTGGTCATTTTGGCTATTTTAGTCTTTTTACTCATTTTGGCCATGTCGGTCACTTTGGCCTTTTCGGTCATTTTGACCATGTTGGTCATTTTGGCCTTTTTGGTCGTTTTTGTCTATTCCGTCATATTGGCCACATCGGTCACTGTGGCCTTTTTGGTCATTTTGACCTTTTTGGTCATTTTGACCTTTTTGGTCATTTTGACCATTTTGATTATTTTGCCCTATTTCGGTCGTTTTTGCCTATTCGGTCATTTTGGCCATGTCGGTCTCTGTGGCCTTTTTGGTCATTTTGGGCATGCCGGTCTGTCCGGCCTTTTTGGTCATTTTGACCATTTTGGCCTTTTTGGTCAAGTTTTGTTATTTATGTTGCTTACAGATAGACGGGGGATGGTATAATTAGTGATATAAAATGAAGTGAATCTTCCGTGGGCAAATACATAAAAATTTAATATAATATAACCTGTAGCGCTTGCTCTATAAACAAGAGACACGCACTAGAGGTTAACGCGCGGCGCAGCTGCGGGGTAAACTCTAGTGCATTATAAGCTATCAAAAACGTTGATAAAAGCCGAGTGGACTCTGAGACTTGGACACTACACGTATCAATATCGTGGCAAATTTGCAACCAAGCGCACTCGGATAATAATATCTGATCCGAGTTCACTCGGTGTACCCAATCTGTGTGAGTCCACTAAGATTACAGAAACAAAACGGCTCAAACTCGAATGTCTGGTCTGAAGTCTTTAACTCGGTCCGAGCGTACTCTGATTTTATATAGTATTAGTTAGTACAATCCCTATTAATATTATAAATGCGAAAGTAACTCTGTCTGTCTGTCTGTTCCGTTTTCACGTAAAAACTACTGGACCGATTTGGCTGAAACTCAGTATATATATATTTTCGATACCGAGGATGAACATAGGATACTTTTTATCCCGAAAAATGGGATAGTTTCCGGGAAATTCGGTACGTATGTAAATTAAATACTGAGGATGGACAAGGGATAATTTTTATTTTGGCCTTTTTGGTAATTTTGGCCTATTTGGTAATTTTTGTCATTTTGGCCTATTTGGTAATTTTTCCTTTTTGGTCATTTTGGTCTATTTGGTCATTTTGGCCTTTTGGATCATTTTGGCCTATTGGATCATTTTGGCCTATTTGGTAATTTTAGCCTATTTGGTAATTTTGGCCTATTTGGTAATTTTGGCCTTATTGATCATTTTGGCCTTTTTGGTCATTTTGGCCTCTGGTCATTTTGACCATTTTGATTATTTTGGCCTTTTTGGTCGTTTTTGCCTATTCCGTCATTTTAGCCATGTCGGTCACTGGTCTTTTGGTTATTTAGACCATTTTGGCCTTTTTGGTCAAGTTTTGTGATTATTTTGTTAACAGATAGACGGGGGATGGTATATATAATTAGCGATATAAAATGAAGTGAATCTTCCGTGGGCAAATACATAAAAATTTAATATAATATAACCTGTAGCACTTGCTCTTTAAACAAGAGACACGCACTAGAGGTTAACACGCGGCGCAGCCGCGGGGTAAACTCTAGTAATTAACAAATGATCTGAATTTTAATTTATACATTTGTTGTAAAGTATTCTACATGCCTTTTAATTTTAATTTTATATACAAATCATTATAAGCTTTAAGTATTAAGTGATTTAATTGTCGTTGTATAGGTTTTTCTGTATTTAATAGTCTCAATAGTGTCGATACAGATGGTTGCGCAGTAACTGGATTTTATATGAACAACCGCCTTCTTCACAGCCAAAATTTGGAATATCAAATTAAAAATACAGTGTAAACTCTATATGACGACACCGAAGAGACTGCATTTTATGGCGTTATAGAGAGTTGCCGTTAAAAAGAGAGGTCTGTTATTTTTTTCTGACGTCTTTAGCTGTACCAGTAATTTTGTTGTATTTTTTATTTATATCTTGCGATACTGAGGTATCTTGGTGATAAACGAAATACTTATTCGGTATGCATGATACCGACAGTCGAGTTTATTACATGCTAGGACAATAAAGCGATAGAAGAACGCACACAGCTGCGCTGTTTTTACTAATTTTGGCAACTTAAAAGGTACTTTTTATTAATTGATTCCTGTCGTTATTGAGAGTGGGTGTAATGCTATATAGAGTGTATGGAAGACGAGCTAAACCAACCAAAGCTAAATGATAGCGACGCTTAAGGGAGTTTGTCGTTAAATCGAGTGACGTTACATAGAGTTTACACTGTAACCTCTTTCGCGCTATAACCACTCCAAATTAGAGGTTCGACTGATTTTTCTATTTTTCTTTTTTGATTTTGATTTCTATAAGGATGATTTTCATCAAGTGGCTTGCTACCGACGCGATACGATCGGCTCCGTACCGTCACTTGCGAACGTATTCGTTTCTTCGCCAAGTCAAATAATTTCGAGAATTTCCAGTGGATCTCTTCTACATAAACGAATTTTTTTGTTATGGAAACTAGCGCCTTCAAGGAAAAGAGGCGGTTAAAAGTATTTTTCAAAATTTATTTCTCTTGGAGACACTATTTTTGTGTGCTTCCAGCACTAAAAACTTTTCATTGTGGTTAAATTTTTGGGAGCTATCTTTACATTCCCAATTTAAATAAACAAACAATTCGTTTATTATTAATTTAATAGATGTCTTGTTCCTTTCTTCTCGCAATTTTAGATTCATTATTGAATAAACTCAGTGAAAGCTGGAGCGATACTAGTTCAGTGATTATCTATATAAGTATTTTATTTTACGCATCAGAGTAAATACTGGAAATAAATTACTTTCACACCCTTTATTTTAATGCAAAAGTATAAAGTTTATTTAACAAAAATAATGTAGGATATGTAAAAGTAGGGGTGGCAACCCTAACTACACGATTCAACATCACAGAATCGGTTGCGATGCAAGCAGTTTGGTGGGAATCATCCTTAAAACTTACTTTAATATGGAAATTCAGTTTAAAGTAATTATATGAATTTGAATAAATGATAACCAGAAATTATAAAGTTGTTTTTTTTCTCTAGATTTATTCCTTGAACGACCTACCTTTTTTTTGCGAAGCGGGCAAATTGGCTGACTACTCACGCAATTTCGCAATGAAAAAATAATTTAAAAAAGCTTTTTGTAAAAATGATCTTAACTTAAATACAAGCAGATCCTGGATATTATGTAGTAGCAGAGTGCTAGCCAAGACAAGTAAAAAGAGCCCAAACACGACGGGTCTATCTTGTTTAGTACAGGAGTTCCTATGGCCCCCATCCGACTCTATCACCAGATCAGCTCCATGGTACCATATTATTGCATTGTCACGGGATATCATATGTGTACAAAATTTCAGCTCAATCGGAAACCGGGAAGTTGGTCAAATTTAACTTGCAAGATTCCATCCGAACTTACATACATCATTGCAAGTTAAATAAAAGCTTGTAAAATCGTTGGTTAAGAAATGCTCAAAAAATTGGCATAATGTAAATTTGGGGTAGTGATGTGGTTATAGCATAATAGGAGTAACATGTAACACTCGTTAGTTCGTTTTTGAATTTTACATTTATGGCCTTACTTCGTTTGTTAAATTTTAAGAAAATGCTCAGCAATTGATTAACAAAAATATTACCCATAAACTCCTCTTAAGCATAAGAGGTGGTGGTAAAGTAACTCATAAATAACTTTCAAAAATAACCAACATTGAGAGGTAGTTTAAGTGACTGCTAAGAGGCAAGATGGCAAGTTATATTTGAAACAGCCATTGATTAGGGGCTTAAGAGTCTCTTGTTTAATAGGGGCCTTACTTATGATCGTTTCTTAAATTAAAAGAAACTGCTCAGCAACTGATTAGTGAAAATTTTACCCATAAACTCGTCTTTGGTCGAATATTTTAAGTACAACCTATGTTAATCATTCAAATTTCGGTTATTTGTGCTCCTCTTAGGTAAATAACAGGAAATACACGTTTATAAGTGAAAAAAAAGATATCAATTGATTTGAGTCTAATTCTGATTCTCTTACTTAAGAGATGCCTAATCTTTTCTAAATGAGATTATTATAAGGCCCTTAGTATTTTTTAAGTTTTAAGTCTAGCGTTGCAAAAATGCATGACATTGACATACGGAAGCGCAGTGCTATAGACATAGTTTCTTCTCATCGTGCGTCTCGTTCGCGCGAGTGTTGTGGCGGATAGGACAAACGGAGGCTATTAATACTGTTACGATTTTCAGAACTTTAATTAAAATGCCGTTAGAATGACTATATAATTTATTAGAACTACATAAACACGTATAACACAGGTACAAATATAACTGAACACAACCAGTCCAAATGTAATGCATGATTCAATAACGCGCGCAAAGTCCGTCACTAAATAGATTACCGAATGTACACAAGTCTTGCCTCGCGTCTGGTTTCGCTCGACTGCCTGATTTCTCCATTGGGGCATTGCTTTATACTGTACAAATACAACGTCCGCTCGACCGCGTGGACCTGATTTCTTAGAATCACACTGGCTAATGAGTGTCATAAAAGATTACAATACACAATGGGCTATTTTTATCATCACAAATTTTAAACACAAAGTAAACAAAATAAGTCCAAATGCCGGTAAAGGTAGTAAATGTGTTTCTATAGGGCTGCAGGTGTGAGTATGTCTTTGTCGGCACCTCGGTGGTACAGATTTTTTTTCTTTTCGCGGTTACGTGTTTATGGCGCTAACATGGGGGGGGGGGGGGTCTTAAAAAAAAACAGAGCCATCTATAAACAGTTTATTTAACTAAAACTTGCGTCCAAATCAAATTGGTGATGACTCTTCATATGGTTCTTCAAACTTCCATTTTGGGTAAACGTCGTATTGCACACATCACACTTATATCTTCTTTCGTTGTTATGAGATCTAATATGTTCTTGCAACGACTGCAATCTCGGATAACTCTTATCACAGAATTCACATCTGAAATTCCTCTCCCCCGTATGTGTTGCCATATGCTCCTTTAATCGCGACGGCAAATAAAACTTCTGGTCACACAGATCGCACTGATGGTTGTACACTTTCAAATGATTCCTTCGGTTGTGTTCCATTAACGTTTTACGTCTGTTATAAACTTTATCACATAATTTGCACGGAAACGTTCTTTTATCGCCGTGCGCTTCTATCAAATGCCTATTCCTTTGTGCGTAAGAGAGAAAGCTAGCTTCGCACTTGTAACAGTTCACCGTCGGCGTTTTCTCATGAACCGTTGCTATATGCAAATATCTGCTGTATTTACTTTTTAAATTCTTCCCGCATATCTCACACGGGAAGTTCAGCTCCACTTTATTATGACTCCTAATGTGCGTTCTTAAGGACGCAATTTCCATGAAACACGCGCCGCACATGTCACAGACGTACGTTCCAAAATGGCCGTTCATGTGCTTCGTCAAACTGTCAAAATAGGGAAACGTTTCGTTGCACTCAGTACATTTAAGGTTGTTCATTGTCAATTTGAATTTGACAAATTCATTCGATACTGAGTGTAAAGACTTTTTGTGCACGAGACACAAGTGACTTTTTAGAGATTCGATTGTATCGATTTTCTCGTCGCATAATCGACAATCGATTCGGGTTATATCGACTTTTGGTATCTTTTTGTTCTCCATTACGGATTCGAATGTGTTCGGATCGTGGGTGTTAGTATGTTCTCGAAGCTCAGATGGATTTGTGAACTGATCTTTGCAATAATAGCAATAATAGAAGCTGATTCTGTTCTGAAATGGACAAACGTATGAGTTTTTGACAATGGCAACTGTATTATCGTACGCCATATTAACACTATCGCTTTCTGAGCGTTTTGGCTTCTTTTGCTTTGGTTCTGATTTCACTGGAAATGAAACGGGGGACAAAATTAGCACTGGAGAACATATTACAAGCGGAGTTTTTGGCGGGAACTAAAGGAGATGTTGTCATGCAATTTTATTTTCTAAAAATGTGTAAAATTACTCAAAAAAAATGTGTGAGTGTACATACGTAAGAAGTGAAGCTTCTTTATGGCCTTATTTTAAGAAAAATGATCTACTATATGTACTATATATATATAACTTACAGAAATTGGCATTGTTCACTTTTTTTTCAATCTAGCTAAATGAAAAACCATTTCGAGGAATAGTATCTCTAATCATGTCTGTCTAGTTAAAATTCCAAAAAACGTACGATCTTCTTGTATTTTGTAAGAAATGCGTTTGACCTTTATTTGACCTTACTAAATCCAATCAGGTGGGCTGTCTGCCTGTTTGCCTGCTTCAAGTGTAAAAAAAAATCTAGCTGTACATTATTTGATTTAAGTTCTGTAACATGGATTTTCTCTAAAGACCACTTAAAAAAATTTAACGATAACTATAGAAAATAATAATGGTTGAACACGAAAAATAATAAGCCTAGCGACAAAAAACACTAAATTGATCACGATACGTAATGAGTAATGACAGTGACATTTGAATAGTAGTAGCACAGATTACTATGATTAGTAAGTTTTATTATTTTTGTTTTCTAGGCAAAGAAATCAATGTAAACTTGTCCCTTATGACGTCATCGGAGAAATAATTTTAAAATCGAATTATAAAAAAAACTAACGCTTTAAATACAAAAATATTCAAGTTAGTATCTTAAAATACCCTATTTTACGTTATGAAAATATAAAATCAGAGGGTAATTTTTTGTGAACAATCCCCATTGGTTAAATAAATAAAGCCCCTACCACGGTCGAATCGACGGTCGGTGGCTTTAGTAGTAAGATCGGTGGTGATGCGTTATAGGAGAGATGAAGGAGAAAAAGGGAACACTCACATTGCTTGCTGGGGTTGCTGGTTCTCTTCTTTTAACTTGTATTATTTTTGGTCACGTTAATGTATACACTAGCGGTTGCACAGCAATACTGACATCTTGACACAAGGCGGAAGCGGAGCGCCATAGATAGTTTCCTCGCATTGTCCGTCTCGTTCACGCGTGTGGTGTTGCGGATAGGGAAGAGAGGGAGAGGACAATGGGAGGATATTTACTTTATTTATTTTTTAATTTCGCGGTGTTAATGGCGCCAACAATCGGCTTTATTTATTTAACCAATTTAAAGAAGTTTTTGGAAAGATTTTTATCTTGATATGCCAAAGAAGTATAACTTCTAACTCTAATCTTATATGCTGTGATACTTTCTGTTGAGGGAATCCCGCGGGTATTTTCAAGTCAAGCATGGACGAAGTGGCGGGTGTCCTAATATTATTATATACACTTACGAGGCTTGTCCACCATCTGATCGAGCTTCTCTTGCAGCCTCTTCATCTGTATGAAGAGGTTCTTCTTCTTGTACGACTTGGTTTTGCTGCGCAGCTCTCTTCTGCGCCCCTCGCTCTTGCAGGCCGCTAACTTCGCCTTCTGCAGCTCTTTTATCGTCGCCAGTTTTATGTCTTCCTCTGGAATTACAGGTCAGATTTTCTAAGTTCTCTATTATGTTTAGTGATAAATCTTTCTGATTTGGCAGGTGGTAGGGCATTTGCCCGACTGGATGGCTACCACCCCTGGTCTAGAGTATGACGCCATAACAACCTTGGGTTGTGAGGAATTAGTGAGAGGGTTTCAGTCTCCCTTAAGAGAGCAGCAGCACATTGTAGCACCTTTTTTTTATAACTACCCTACGGACTCGACTCGAGTACCCTTTTTAATGCTTTATTTCTAGATTTAATTTAATTTTTTTTAACGCTTATTAAAAAAGAAAAACAATTTAGTAATATTATTTTAGGTTTTGTGTGTGACAATAATAAATTAATTTGTGTTGAAGTGTATGTATCTTACGAGTGACTTATTATATTAATTTATCTTAATTTTAATACTAAACTAATACTAATGTAGAGTGTATCTGTTACATGCTGGTGTTGCAAGAAAGTGCATGTGCAGTGTGGGCCTTATGTCTATACTTATATATATTGTGGCGACCGAGGGTAGAACTGCCCAGCAGCGTAAAGCTGTTTTAGAACTTCTAGTAAAAACCTAGAAATTTCTGGAAGGGAAAAACAAGGACGGATATATTTAGAAAGGGATAGACGATGAACGAAATAAAGAGATAGACAGATGTTAGAAAGGGATAGATGTATAAACGATAGTGCCCGAACACAAGGTTAGGGAAGGAAGAGACAGAGATAGATAGATGGGTTCTAGAAAATTCTTCCGGGTATATAAACAGCGTAAGGCGCGCCTACCGGGCAGTTTAGAGTTGAGTTCAGTCCAAGACGGTGAAGCGACAAGTGCGATATTAAAAAGTTGGAAGAGAAGGTTAATAGAAGACAGAGAAGAATTAAGTGGTGAATTTAGTGACGAGTTTGGTGGACAGATACGTGAAGGTGTGTAGCGTAGTTCGAGAGAGGAACCAGAAGCGAGCGATAATATTGGAGGTGGTATACGCAATATCGGCGACGGTATTGAGGGTGTGACAACGTATCGTCGCGACTGTGCATCGTTGGTCGTGCGTATAGGGGCAACCCTGCAGAGAGGCACTGCGTGCGGCTGAGTAAGTCAATAAAAGCTTTTAAATTATAAAATGGTGTTTTCTTCCAATCCATAAGTGCGTACCCCCACTCACAGGTAACAATATTATCCCAACTAGTGCCATGTGTTGTTTTTTCCTTTCTGTGTCTGGGTTATTAATTTTTAAATATATATATATATATATATTTTAGGGTGGTCGTTAAAAATTAAATTTCTTGCGACGCCCCCTAAAAAGCTTCCTTTTAATGAAAAAACACTGGGATTTTTTTTATAATTTTTTCAAGTCATCACGTGCCTCAAGACGATTCAAGTTAAAATTAAAAATATATTTATATATTTATATATATTTATATATAAAATAAAAATTGAAAGATAAGCTTGAATCACGAAGAATTTTAAACTTTTTCTGAAACTATAATTTGAAATTCATCACTGAGAATGATAATACGGAAGGTATTTCATTGTTAAAACTTAAAGTATGAAGAAGTTTCCTGAAAAAACATGATATTACCCAAAAATTAACTTGAATCGTCTTGAGGCACGTGTTGTCTTGACTTGAAAAAATTATAAAAAAAATCCCAGTGTTTTTTCATTAAAAGGAAGCTTTTTAGGGGGCGTCGCAAGAAATTTAATTTTTAACGACCACCCTAATATATATGTATAATAGTGTAATGCAACGCAGTGGTAGTGCGCGTTGGTTTGAGTGTGTATAAGTTTTGTTGTTTCTTTATGACTTTGTGTGCACCTTCTGTGTTGCAAATGTCCATGGGTGATGGTGACCGCTTTCCATCAAGTGGGCCATCTGCCTCATCTGTTGAACTCATGCGATAAGAAAAAGAAAATGTGAATCCTCACCATCTTCATCGTTCATTGATAAATCATCTCTGTCATCCATTTGAACATCCAAATCATCTGTGACGGGCTCCGTTTTAATTTCAATTTCAAACTTGCTCGGACTTTCTGAAAGTTTTAATTAATGAATGAATCATTTATTATTACTTTTTTACAAGCTTTCTATTCAATTGCAATGGATGTATGTATGTTAGTTCGGGTGGAATCTTGCAAGTTAAATTTGACAAACTTACCGATTCCGATTGAGCTGAAATTTTGCATGCATATGTATATAGAGTGAAAATGCAATAATATGGTATCATAGAGCTGATCTGATGATGGAGTCGGAAGGTGGCCATAGGAACTCCTGTACTAAACAAGATAGACCCATAGTGTTTGGGCTCGTTTCACTTGTCTTGGTTAGCACTCTGTTGCTACATGATATCCAAGATCTCAAAAGCTTGTATTTAAAAACCTTTTTAAGAAAGCTTATTTTTATTGAAGTGATAACTTCTTATGGGAGTTACGGCGCCAGTCTGTCTAGCTTCCCTTTCTCTCATGCATATGGCAGCGGTAGGCAGGCTTTTCCTCTCTTACTCTAACCCACGCGTTATATAATAACATATAATATATATATATATATCAGAGGGGGGGGGAGGGAACGGACAGTATACCCGCCACGCTTGTCCAATGTGGCTTGGCAGGTTTCACACATCGGTTATCTCGGATGTGCAGGTTGCATCACATTTTCCTTCACCGTTATTAGCACGTGGTAATTGTAACAATATGCACATTAGATCAGAAAACTGACTAAGAGGTGCATGCGTTCCAGTCAGGATCGAACCTGCGCCCTCCGATTCAGGGGCGCTAGCCATTACGCCTCCACAACTTATATACATAAAATTTAAGTAATACCCTAAGCTTGTCTCAAGTTAAACAATTTCAATATTAGATAGTTCAACTTAGATTACTTGAAGATATCACTTCTGTCAGGCGTCCCGAGACTTCTCCTTCTGCGAGCACGTTATGCTTGCAAAGGAGGAGGCAGAGCGGGGGCGTGAGCGCACATCACTGCTCCGCTCCCGCCAAAGGAGGACGCGTCGGCGCCGGAGGGTCAGCCAGGACATTCGGCCTCCGTAAGCGGGCGGCGCGGGTGGGGCCTCTTGGGGTATAGAGGTTCTCACTCACCTGCACATGCCGTCGAGATGGGGGCGTGGCGTGTTCCACACGCGCCCACCTCTCCTCCTGTGGTGCGAGTAACATGGACCGCCCCACGACTAGAGAGACTGAAGATGCCGGGCGATAAAAGTAGTCCCCCGGCACTGGAAGAGGCCTCGTGGGGCCCACGCCTGCCAGGGTTGCGGAGAGGCTAGGTCATATACCCGTAGCCCTGGCATAAGGCGAAGGATGGAACACCCAGGGGTTTTAGTGGGTATCCCTAACCGGGGAGTGGCAATAGCATGGCCACCAGTTCTGACTGGGCATGCTAGTGCCACCCCCGATCAGGCGAATCCCACACTAGGTCGCGAACTATCCCCCCAAGGTTCTGCCCTTGTCGCGGCTTAGTCCTCAATCGGATTTCCCCTGGTAAAAAAAAAGGTGTCCCGAGACGCAGACATTCTTTTAATCTACTTATGGAAGTATAATTTTGCATCAGACCACTGTCTCACCTGACGTTGAGTGATGATGCAGTCTAGGATGGAGCACACTCACCTAGAACGTATCTATTCACTTGTGACTTGAAGTCTTTAACAATCAAAATTCATACCTTCTTTCCGTTGTACAAGTGCGCTGAGGAAGGCGTCTTCGGATTGCAGCACCTGTTGCCTGAACGCACAAGCCTCTCTCAGCCGGACCACACATGTCGCACACACACATTTATCCTTGCTGTCACCATCTAGTTGAGAAAGCTGATCAGACAAAAGTAAAGTAAGGTGAGGTAACTCTTTAATAACAAATAACAATCGGCAGACAAACACACACATTGTATATCCCCAAATTAAGCAAGTTACGCTTGTGTTATGGGTAATATACAACGGACCACTCTGGGGCCGATCCCAGACACCCAGACCATGGTAAATAATGGAGAAAATACGTTTCCGAAATTCACTATACCGGGAATCGAACCCGGAGCCTCTGGGTTGCAGTGAGGTAGGCCGGCGAAGGCCTAGCCCGCTCAACCACAGAGGCCGTCTATTATTCATTCTTTCATGTGCACCAAAGCATAGACAAAACAGAAGTGGACAAAATACAAAAGATAATACAATAGGTGGCCTTATTACTAAAATTGATCTCTTCCAGGCAAGCCTTGGCAGGTATTAATAGATTTTTAAAACTGATGGTGGTGCAATTTATTCATAATGATGATAAATATACACAGGGCATAAATAAGTACAAAAAGAATATAACTATATATACATCTTGTTACGAGTTGCAGGACTCACTCAAATTAAAATGCCATTGGAATTATTATAGAGTTTATTAGAACTATACAAACACATATAACACAGGTACAAATATAACTGAACACAACCAGTGCTAAAGAAATGGACGATTCAATAACATGCGCAAAGTCTATCACTAACGTCTTGCCCCGCTTGTGACTGTAGACTGCGTCACCCCTCTGTTGGGGCATTACTTTATACTGTACAAATGAAGACGTGAGTGGATGAAGGTGATATGTCGCATATTCGGTTTTTTGCTTAGATGAAGGTTATAAGTCGATACCAAATGACTACAGACCTTAGACCATAGATAAAAGGCATATTTAAAAAATAAAAAGTTGAAAAAGGTGTTAAGTTCAGTTCAGTTTAAAATAAAAACTTTTATCTCGATTTACTCAGATGATAATCGCATAATTCCAAATTATGCGATTATCACCTTCATCCACTCATGTCTTCAAATATGACATGTCTGTAGACTGAATTTTAAACAATCACACTTGGCTAATGACTACCATAAAGATTATAATACACAATGGGCTATTTTACCAATCACAAGTTTTAAATACAAAGTAAACAAAAGAACACATCATAAAAGTGCTTCAATGTTATTAGGTAAAAAAAACAACGCTGGTGGGTAATAAATGTGTTTTGTTTGCAGGTGGCGCAAATTGTAACAATATGTATATCGAAACAACAGATAGACATACAACACATATATAATTATATAATAGACCAGCTGATTACTGCTTGCTTTGCATCCGTAAAATCCCTACTTAGCTGACCTCTACTTGGCAAAAGGAAGGTCCATGCCAAATTTCAAGTCTACAGGTATTATACATTATATATACAGGATTTCAATTGTGTATATATATATATATATATATATATATATATATATTTAAATTAGAAATTGCTAATGCAATAGAAAAGTAATGCTTCTGAACCTGCTTTTTCTATTGCAGGAGTTCAGCACAAAGTCAGACGGCCCACTTGATGGAAATCGGTTACCATCGCCTATGGACCTTTGCAACACCAAAGGTGCTACAAATGTGCTGCTGCTCTCTAAAGGAGACTAGACTGGAACCTGGTCACTAATGCTGAAACAACTCAAGGTTGTTATGGCGGCATACCTTAGACCAGAGGTGGTAGCCATCCAGTCGGGCAAATACCCTACCACCTGGCTGTGGGTTGTTTTGTCACCTCTTACGACAGGCTGCCCGGCCGCAGGAAATGATATATTTTCTCCGTTCCTGCACGGATAAAATTGCTTTTTGAAGCATTGTAAGTATTTGGCCTGGCTTATAAGTAGAAATAAACTACCAGTTAGATTTGAAGAACTTGATACAAAAAACTTTAATATAAAATCATGAGAATTTTTATTAAAAATAAGCAATGAATATCTTAAAGACCCAAATACTGATTTGATTCTGTGACTCAGATAGAAATGTTTATAATACCTACTTTGACAATAATTTAATTACTTTTCCTCACTCATTTACTATACTAAAAAACAGTTCTAGTGTTTATATATAACTAGCGACCCGCCCCGGCTTCGCACGGGTGCAATGCTGATACAAAATTAAATACACTACAGGAAAACTTGTATTGTACATATAAACCTTCCTCTTGAATCACTCTATCTATTGGAAAAAACCACATCAAAATTCGTTGGGTAGTTTTAAAGATTTAAGCGCACATAGGGATTTAGGAACAGAAAAGGCGACTTTGTTTTATACTATGTAGTGAAGTGTAAGTGTATTTATTGCTAAACACAAATCACACTTTGTTATCAACAAAAGTGGCATAACCTTGTTTATCTATACATATAATAAAACTGTAGAGGTTGAATGTAATGTACAATGAAAAAAAATGCTAAAAACCGAGTCAGGGGGATGTAAAAAGTGAAATAGCACTAATTTAGATATTTTCAAATTTTTGTTTCTCTGTCTGTTTGTACAGGCTAATCTCCGAAACAACTGGAAATTTTTACGAAATTTTGTATGGTGGTAGCTTATATCTCTAATCAACATATAGGATACTTTTGATCCCGAAAAATTAAAGGATTCCCGTGGGATAGTTGAAACTGCACCACGGGGACGAAGTCACAGGCAGAAGCTAGTCAAACATATTTTTGTTCTTCCAATATTCATTCAAAACTTGTAGGTGGACCATAAAAACATATTTCCTAACCCAAATTAAAGGTCTAGTGTCTTTATATAAGGCATATGAATACTTCTAACCTTAGTTTCTCTTAATCTCATGCCACTCTGTGCTAAAGTTCAGCCATATATATCCCTAAAATAGTAATATCACTGTGACATTGATTTGAAATTTACGAAAACACTTGTATATTTAGAGGTCTTCAGGTAGAAGTGAAACAATGTTGTGTGTTTGAATTGCAGTTCAGGAATGCATGATGTAGGCTCGCTCCGCGCTTACTAAAGTACTACAAAAATGCAGACACTTAGCAGCTAACGGAGCGAGCTATGTCCCCGCGGTAGGTGGGGCGTGGTCGTACGGGCTTTACGGGGGTGAGGTCAGCGGAGTGATTCTGTCCGCAACAATTTGTGAGCGGCCGCCGTGGTGATCGGACGTCTGCGGCTACATATACATAGAGAGGGGGGCTTAAACATTCTAAGGGCCGATTTTTCAGTCACCAGATAAGTTATTCCATAGAATAAAATACAACATAGGAAAATTAAAAATAACAGTGGCATGCTTAAAAAAATTGAATAGTTACAATTTTTGAAATTAGTCCGGTTATGATTTATTCTAATTTTTTATCTTATGATTAAAAAGTCAGCTCTAATCCAATTTTAAGGTCTTAAAGAGAGGGCTAGAAGATCATGCCAAACTTATGAGTAAAATACCTGAACGCACTTCAGAAAGAAGTGACAAAATAGGTGCTTCAAAGCAAAAAATGATATACATGTCATAAAACACTGAAGAAAACTTACCACAAGTCCAAAACAATCCATAAACATATCGGAATAAATTTCCTTCTGGCCCATCCACTCGTATTCGACTGTTAAAAGCCGACATTTCTTAATAGAACGACAACATCGACACAATGCTGGATCTACTGTAGGGCCTTTACCCTTCACTGGAGCCGTAGAAGTCGCCATGTCATTCATAAAACATGATTTTTATTACAGAATATGAGATTAATAAGAAAATTACATCAAAAATACACAGCAGTCAGCAATCTGAAATACAGTGTTGCCAGATCATCGCGGCCGCCGACCCCAAAAATAAGCTTTTTGAAAAAAACCCGAAACAGTCTTTACTTATTTGAAAGAACAAATAAAAAGCCAACGTTGCGAAAAGTTACTAAAGAAGTTATCATTGACGCTCACGCAGCGCTCACAACGATCCGTGTCCAGCGGTGGGTCGAATAACAGTTCCACTTGAATCCGATTGTGACGCCGGCTAACAAGTGGAACGGGGAAAATCGCGGTTGTGAAAGAGCTCATTGTGAATCTCTGGTGGAACGTAGTCTACAGGACAATACATATTATTTATTTAGGTTTATGGCTTGGCAGCTAGGCCTTTAAGCCAGATCTTAGTTTACAATATAATTTCTCCATTTTTTTAAGTCTATGTGTAGCACAGCTGAACTATAAACTATACAGTTCACATTTCTTACAAAACACATAATTACTACTCAAAAACTATCAACATCCTACAACTATTGTTCGTTTTAGAGTAATTTTACACATTTTTAGAAAATAAAACTGCACGGCACAACATCTCCTTTCAGTTCCCGCCAAAAACTCCGGACAAGAAATATAATTTTAATAATTATATATATATATATATATCTAGAAATCGATTCCAGCGTCATCTACCGGGACCAAATGTTAATAAACTATTCTCAAATCCACTTGAACAACAACAGTTTCATCAAAATCAGGCCCAGCGTTTAGGAGGAGTATTGCGGCGCCACTACTGGGTCCAATCGCTTATTTAAACCATTCCGGGATAAACTTCAACACATATAACAACAAAAAGAATACCTAAATTCTAGTACCCGATTGCAGCGCCATCTACCTGGTTCAAATTAAAATCTAAATCATCCCAGTAGAAAATTATAAAAAATTACTAATATTGCTATAAAAAATAGGGGTTGATCGTAGAGGGTTGAAAATTTAGGGTATACAACCCTAAACTACACTTTATGTATTTATGCTGTATCATAAAAAATAAAATTAAAAAAATATTTAGGGATGGACTACCCTTAAAATTTATGATGATGGGGATGAAAAATAGATGTCCGATTCTCAGACCTACCCAATGTGCACTCAAAATTTCATGAGAATCGTTCAAATTAAAATCTAAATCATTCCAGTAGAAAATTATAAAAATACTGATATCGCTATTAAAAAATAGGGATTGATCGTAGAGGGTTGAAAATTTAGGTTTGTATGTATTTTTTAATTTTGTATCATAAAAAAATAAAAATGAAAAAATATATATATTTAAGGGTGGACTACCCTTAACCCTTTCAGACCGAAGCCTAAACTACGGCGAAATATGTGATTATTAAACTTGATTTAGGGTAATTTAGGGTCGTTAATTTCAAATCTAGGGAAAAATTTCAGATTTTCCGGCGCCATCTTGGAAAATTCGCCTACCAACAATTGTATCACACCGTGCCCTTCATTTCTTACGTACAATTGTGACTGCCACAATTGTATCACACTGGGCCCATGTTAACCCTGGCACAATTGTGATGCATCACAATTGTATCAAGGTGGGCCCAGCCTATCTGTTTTACATTATTTTAGTTGAAGGTAAATAAATGTAAAAACATGGAAAAATCAATAATATTTATTAGTATATTTCAAAATCGCCATAATCAACTAGAGATCAGTAATTTACTAACATAACGTGGAAATGAGATCAGTCCTTGTTGTGAAAATCAAAGAAACAATTTCGGTCTTTAGTGAGACAAAGATAAATGTCACACTTTGTGCAACGACAGCGACTTCGGCTGCTGCAGCCGGGAGCGCGACAACTACGTGGTTGTTTCAGTGTGTCAAATACAGGCCAATGGTTGAAACCGTCATATTGGCGATCCACTGTGGGAAGGGCCTTGACCCTGTACGAAGAGGTGGATGGGATTTCAGCGAACTCCAGTTCTTCTCTTGACCTCTTTCTTGGAGGACCATTTATCAGGTGGTCGCTAATCGACAGCCGAAAAGACAATAGATCCAATATATCCTTGTTTTTGCGTTTGTTAGACTTACAGTCTGCTCTATACTCAAACCAGGAGTTAACTATGGCTAAGTCAAACATATGGAGAATGACTTTGATAGTCCACTTTCTAGTTTTACGCCATGTGCGATAACTCTCCATCATTTGATCACAAACGTCGACACCGCCCATGTAAGTATTGTAATTTTTAACTACGGCTGGACACGAAACCTGAATGTATTGCTTCCTCTTCTTATCCCACCTATGAACTTGAGTTCTCGGCTCAGATCCAAAAGCTGTTGAGACCATGAGAACTCCTCTATTATCTTTCCATTTTACTACGTTGATAGTATTATCAGAATTGACAACAGCCTCATCTTCTCCTCTATTCATCCTGTGATCCTGTTTAAAATTATACTTTGTTCTCTGCTTAGTATTAAATCTATTGGCCATTAAAGTGGCTGTACCCTCCATTCTCCGTTTTACTAACTCTTCCATCAAAGGCAGTGAGGAAAAATATCTATCAAAATAAAGGAAACTTCCTTCAGGGAGTGAAGTAGCCAAACGCAATACGACAGCAGCTCCTACGCTGAACTTTTCTGAATCAGGCAAGTTTGTTGTATTTCCTTGGTAAATTTCAAAGTCTAGTACCATACCCTTGTAATCGGTTATAACAAAGTTTTTCAGCCCTGCTGGACGAGGCTTGTTTTTAACAACTACCTTTAGTCCTGCACAGCGACCGGCAAACGGAATCATTTGTTCGTCGATGGAAAAATTACCTGCGTCTCGGGGTAGTTCTAGGCATCTCTTTCGGACGGCGTCGATAACTGGCTGCACTCGCCACAGCTTGTTCTTTGCTTGTTCTTCAGCCTGATTCACCGAGGTTACGTCTACAACATGTAGGTGTGTTCTGAGCAAAAAAAACCGGTCCCTCGACATTGCGGTTGCAATTGGGTCATACTTGAATTTTTCTTTCCAGTACATCTTCAGTCGTGGAAATTTTATACAGCCAATAATGCCGTGAATGCCGAAAAACTTTTTTATATCAGCTAAAGAACAGACAGGTCTCATTTGTAGACCAGTTTTGGCCATGTAGTATTGACTAGTAGTCAAAGCAATCTGTTCAAAAAGTTCAACAGTGAAATACCGTTCAAAGTATTCTGTTGGGGTGTAAATCTCTCCAGCAGGACGAGTAGCATCTTGAGGAATAGGTTTGCTGTTAAATGGCTTCTTTTTCCACTCTTTTAGACAACTCAGGGGAATGTTATCATCAGCAATATCTTCTTCCGAGTCTGATGAAGAGGAGCTAGAACTTTCACTGTTTTCATCAGCATCAAAATCCAGGTCGTCAATCTCGTCATCGTCACCATCATCCCCAGAGTCGTTGAGTAAGTTTGCGATATCCTCATCATTCAGGGTGCTAGTCATTGCGTGCAATCTCTAAAAATACGAGCAATAATTAGTTACCAATAACATATTTTAGATTACGTAGGGTCCGACTAAGCACAATTGTGACAGAAAAGTTCGTTATTGTTTTTACATCCAAATTAACACTCGCTGAGCGTCGCAATTATCACAAAAACATTCAATTGTTATCTATTTAACTAAACAATAACACATACATTCACAAAATATACAAAAACAATGAAATGCAATACTCACAATCGCCAAATCGGGAGATACGTTTTTTCATTAAGTTGACAGGTTGATTCCTGCTCACAGACTGGCCGACCGGTGACTAATTGCATGCCAAATGAAATATTGGTTCTCGCACAATCGTACGGCACCGGGCCGGTCAATTAAACACTTAACACTGGGGAGATATACGCGACTTTAAAACCCGTACAATCGTGCTAGAGCGGTCTGAAAGGGTTAACATTTAGGGGGATGAAAAAAAGATTTTGGCCAATTCTCAGACTTACCCAATATGCATACAAAATTTCATGAGAATTGGTCAAGCCATTTCGGAGGAGTTTGGTAACTAACACTGTGACACGAGAATTTTAATTAATAATTTCGTCATTTTCTTACACGGCCGGCGATCGGGCGGGAGAAGAAGCGCACGACATCTCTTCAACATCGACGTTGCACGACTGAGCGAATCGCGCGAATTTTATTCCACTGTGCGAACATAGCCATACATACTCTATACCAGTGTTTTTCAACCTTTTTCATGACACGACCCCTTTAGTATGCAGAAATATTTCGCCACCCCCCTAACCTACCCGTTGCTTTTTTTACCGACTTCAAAAAAAGGACTTCAAAAATTGAGAACCTCCTGTTCTCAATTCGTCGGAATCTTTTTCTTTTTTAACTTTTTTTTATGTATGTTCACCGATTACTCCGAGATTTATGATCCGATTTACGTGATTCTTGTTCAATTTGATACGTAATAGTTGCCATTTGGTCCTCTAAAAATTTTGCATAGTTTGGCCCAGTAGTTTTCATTTTACGAATATTTTTTTGTTCCCGTTTCTTGAGACCTATATTTTTTAAGGCACGCGGCATCTTTCGTAGGTCTACTTATACATAACTAGACACTAAAAAGTATAAAATAACTTATTTCTAAAGCTTTTATTAGTAATATATATTAATATCGTAAATCATCTTGAAGTCGGTGCAAAGTAAAACATAAAAATTACTATATTTTGAAAATTACTAAGCACCGACTTCAAGATAAGATAATATATATTAATAATAATAGCTTTAGAAACAAGTTATTTGTACTTTTTTAGTTTTTGAAATCGGTTTTTTTAAACGAAGCTTTTTTATTTTTCATGTATTTTATTTTGTGACAAATATTTAATCCAATATATTTATCAATTTTAGAGTTCAACCATATACGTAATTAAGTACTGTAAAACACATTTTTTTATATATCGAATGCGTCGCCAATAAATAACGCAATTTACGCGCATAGGTACGACCACGTCCGATACCGGCCGCCCTGCGCCCGCCTCGCATAAATGAAAAAGCGTTGCTATCGAGTAGCTGTTCGTGTATTTAAAGCAGAAAAATGTAATACTATTGCTGAAAGTTTGATTTTACCACAGCGGCTTTAGATGTGGCGGAGATTATGTTTGGCAAACAAGAGGTCGAAAAACTGAAAAATATACCTCTGTCTGATAGTACTCTTCAACGCAGGATAAGCGGTGACTGATGTTTGTGATCAAGTCATAGAAAAAATAAAAGAAAGTAATTTTGTGTCCTTGCAATTTGATGAATCTACGGATATTGCAGACTTAACTGCAGTAGCTTTTCCAACCTTTTGCAACTCCGCTATAAAAGCTTCGCGACGAAGGGGCTGGGACCCCCTGGGGGGTCGCGACCCACACGTTGAAAAATACTGCTCTATACGATACAAAATATTCGCGCGAAAATAAATCGCACCGCTTCGCGATTATTTTGCATCAAGTCACAGATTTTTTTCTCGCGCGATTTTTTTATCGCCAGTGCGGATACTCCTATAATACTCAATGTGTTACAGAATTACGGGAAAAAAATCGCGCTGTGAAAAATCGCTGTGCGGACAGGCTCTTAAAGTGACATTACAAGTCGTAAGTTGCAGACGTGACCTTGAGCGTTCGGACCATTCTGGAGAGTCTGGTACGTGTCTGGTGTGAAAATTGTTTGGACGCGTCCGTTAGCTGCTGACGGATGGGTCTCATAATATGTGGGAATCTTTAGGCAGTTTTTCGATCTAATGTGCCTGCTGTTACAACTATTTGGTTCTAGCAACGGTGAAAGTGAAATGAAAATACGACATTTAAAAGAGATAAACACACACCAAATACGACTAAACCTGCGAGAGAATGAGATAGAATACATTATATTTAATAATTTAAACACTATTTTCATACCGATAAAGTTGAAAATGTTTTGGAAATTTTCGTTAATACTTCAAATTCTGTGTTTAAAATTTTTGTTTATGAAGTATATTTTTTATTCTTCACTGTTTTTTCACTGTCACATGACTTGTGGCAGAGGGGATGTCCAGTGTGGTTGTTTTGGTGTTGTCCAATGTTATTGGCTGGTGTATTTGTTCCACTTCAGCCACCTTCTGGGCTGCTTGAAACACCACCGAAAGCGGTTTTGGTGCTACCGCTCGTTGTCTTACCTTCCAACATCTTCTAACCCAGTAAGTCATCCCACCCAGAATAACAGTGTATGAAACCGCTTAAAGATGTACGTCATGCGTACTTATAAATGATATCCGGCTCGAAGGACCAAAAAACCGAAGATTTTATTACTGAATATATACGAAAATAAATAATTGTTTTGTTTAGCATTAGGCTGCAGTCGTTTACTTGTAAAATGTATTTGCATATGAATGCGTATCAATGTTCATGTTAAAAGTTATTTAAGTTATTTCTGAAAGAGAGTGTCGGGGTGAAGGTAAGGAAAGGAATGCTCCGGTGGTTCGGGCATGTGGAAAGAATGTATGATGAAATAATGACTAAACAGATATACAATGCAAAAGTGAATGGATGCAGAAGTCGCGGAAGGCCACGACACACCTTCCATGATCAAATTGATCGTGTACTAGCAGAAGGTAATGTCAGAAGCCTCAAGAAAAGACGAGCGTGCATGATAAGAGCTATGAATATCAAAGAAGCAAGTGAAGTGTGTAAGAATAAGCCTGAATGGCGCTCTGTTGTTCGTGCCTACCCCGCAAGGGACCTGGCGTGAAGTTATGTATGTACCTATGTATATAAAAGTTATTTAGCGAAAAAGACCGACTTCAAGAGTAACTAATAAGCATATTTTTTAAATCTTGCAGTCTTTTCAAAATTGTTGTTTTTTTTGTTGCAATTGGCATTTTCTTGGCACGGATTTCAAGATGTTGTAGAAATTATTTATTTTATGCTTTTAAGTTCTACTTGAACTCGGGTTTCTTTTTTGGTAGAAAACTTTTATGGTTCTCTTTCTTCTCTGTGTCTTCTCTGTTTCTTCTCTGAAATTTTATTGCATACCTTCTACAGCGTCATCTTGGGTAATGTCATTGTCGTTGACCGTTTCATACAGATGTAGCGATATGTTTTAGACGTTATTTTAATTGTGAATGACGTTAAATATTAACAGATAATGTATGTATACTATACTATTGTATGACTATCGAATGTAGCTATTCGATAACGGTGTTATTTTTAATGCTATAGATAAATAAGCCGCATTAGGTCACAGTCAATAATTATTACATTATGCTAGACTTGCTGTGTGTTGACTTTGTCCACATAGAATTATTTTTCGGGGAACCCTAAAGAAAGTAGCTTAAATTACTCCTTATAATATTAGCTATCTGTCATTTAATCCCATCATAATCTGTACAGCCGTTTCAGAGATTAGCTGTAACATCAAAACACACAGACGAAAATTCTAAAAACTGGATTTCCAGTGTCTGGTCCGAATTATAAATAGACAGTTTAATTTTATTTATCTGTGTAGATAAATCCCGAGCAAATGAAAATTGGTTTTCATGTTTATGAATTGCTAACTTAATAACAGGGTCGTATCGCATCAGTCATCTAAACATATCGTTACATCAGCGTAATATGGTCACTAAAACAATATTATCCTAGATGGAGGAGGAATGTCAGTCCAATCTCCAATTCTGCTGTTACTATCTCGTCAAAATTGCCGGACACTCGTCTCAATCATAGATTTGCCTAATTTTGGTGTTCTGTGAATTCCAATGGCGCTAAAACTCTCGAAGTATAATAATAATAAGCACTTAAAATACTAAAACTACTAAAATTTTTGGTAGCGTTTCAATAGTCATTTCGGCTGACGCTAGCTTTGATTTTTTTTTATTGCAGTAGTTCAGCAGACAAGCAGACGGCCCACTTGATGGAAAGCGGTTACCATCAGCTATGGACATTTGCAATTGCAGGAAATTGTAATAGATAATGGTAATACCAATTTTTTCTACTATTATTCCACCGCGACGATATTGTGGACTTAGTATAATAAGAATTATGGACATTATAACAATGAACATTACTACGAATATCTTCGCATCACCAAGATGCTATGTTCGAGAATTGCGCCCCATGGTGTACATTAACATAGGTTTTAAAAAACTAAGTAATTAGACAGGTAATATTTAAGTATATTCTCATATTTTTCAATCATACATACATTTGTAAGTGATCCTAAAACAATATTATTCAATAACAAGACGTTAAAAAGCAAGCTAACAATCACTAAATTATTCTATCATCGTGTATATTTTAGGGAATTTGGGATTAAAGTATTTACTGTGCGTTTATCATTCTTTCACTATGGACGAATCAATTAAAGTGTCAATTGAGCCGTATAAACATAAGCTTGACTAATAAATAGCTGGCTCCTGCTTCTGACAAAACTTCATTTGTCTTACTTTTAAAATCTCAAGACCATATAACGTTGTAGGCTGGTACACAATCGATGCGATTGCGACATTTTGTAACTGCTTCAAAAGGGATAATGTTGGCTACGTTCCCGAAGGGACTCTCAACGACCACGTTCACGATCGCGATTTTTCCCATTCAGACATTACAATCATAAACTCTAGTGGAACGGATTATGGGGTATTTATGTCATAAACGACGAAATACACAAATGTCATTGGTTGATTTGAAAATCGCGCCGTTTTCAATGTCAAGAAGCAGAGAAACAAACACGACGCAATTTTAGCTGATATGTCATACATTACTTAAATAATATTGCGAGCTGAACCTTCAGCCAGTGTATCGCTAGCCTTATAGATGCCGCAGGTAGCGTATGCGTCTGAGAGAGATTACTTTGGTGCATTTTCATAATAAGAGGTTCTTAGTCGCCTGTAGTATCTCCCAGGACGCAACTTACAGAGTTTGTAACATGCCACCACAGACCGAACCGCCTTGTACAATTCTTGAAAATAAAACTGCACAGCAAAACCATTCATCGGTCATAATATCATGAAAATTATTGTGCTTTGCGTCTTTCAATGCTATGGCACTTTTTGATATGGTGATTCATAGACCTTTGATTATCATATGTCTTTTCACACGCGTGACATTGCAAAACTAATAGCTTTCCGCCATGTTTTTTGACGACATGATCGTTCTTCTGCGTGTAATCGCTAAACTTTTCACCACAATACCCACATCTACTCCTTTTATTGTGCAAGATGTGAACAGCTCTAGTATGCTCTTTTTGTTTCACAAGCGTATTAAAGTTTTTGTCGCAGATGGCACATTTAAAAACACCGGTCCTGTGTCGAATCAGATGCGTTTGCAAAATAGACTTAGCTATAAATCCTTTACCGCAGACATCGCAGACGAAATTCTCGAAATGTGAATTCATGTGTACAAGCAACATTTTAAATGTTCCATATTCGACTTTACATAAGAGACATTTGAGTAACGATGAATCGAATTTAAAAGGAATCATGTGAGGTGGTACGTCCCTATAAAAGTTCTTTTGATGGTCCATCACTAGATGTTCTATAAACAATTGTAGATCGACAAAACCTTTTTGACAAATGGAACATGTCAAATCTGTAACATCCAACTTTACGTGGGTAAAAGGTTTTTTGCTGTTAAGAAAAACTTCCTCATTACCATTTTTGTGTGCTTCTAATGTATGTTCTTTTAACGCAGCGGCTTCTGTGTATTGAATATCACAATAACTGCATGTGTAACCTATACCGCCATATTTCTTGATTGGTGTTGCGTTGGAATGTTTAAGAACGGTTAGTAAATTTTCTAAATTTTTCCATTTAGGATTCTTCTTGATCATCATGATAGCGTTACTTGGCTCTGCGTTCCTCTCGATTCTTATGATGTGCTTCCTCTTTACCGGTACGTATCTTTTCTTTTCTGGTTTTCGATTCCTTCTTTTCAGTGTTAATACGTGCATCTTCTTTTTCGGAGCTGTGAATAAAAAAAGGATAATATAATTAATTTTTTATTGACTGTAATTTGTAAGGTATACAATATAACATTATTTATACAATTAATTACATATGATCGAATATAATAAAGGAAAACTTATTTGTATTGTATTCTATCCATAGCCCCTCAAGACTATAAGTAGAATACTGAGTCTAGATTACCGTCTTCTATGGGTAAGGTGCCCAGAAGGCTGGCTACGTTTCCTCCTTGGATCGCTATATTGATCCCTTGCCCGAGGCAAGCACTCGCCTTCTGATCACCTGAGGAGTCAATGAATTCATTAATTATACATTTTTAAGGTATATTCTATATCTTGGAACAAGATTACTAGGAGTTAGGAAGATAACCTACAAGTAAAAACATTTTTGAAAAGCTTCTAAACTATGAAAGCCTAGATAGTGCCACAGGCCCTGTAGACAAGTGGTATTGGTGCGAATGCCACTAACTTATCTATAGCGCCAGGTCATTCTCCATTCATTTTTGACGTTTTGTTATTTACTTCCTAGAGTTTTCTACGCTACGTCGCGGGTAAGCCTAGCAGATAGCTCTATTTTACTTACATAACTTTAACATTACTCATTGACACTTAACATCTTTGTCTTCCGGCTCCTATGATCACGGTTACATAAAAGCGGCCGAAACGTCGGAATGAATATCAAATAAAATACCCGCGCCTAAGATCGTTAAGCGCTTTACTATATAAACGACTAGATGGCGGCACAAATCTTTTTTGCTTCGCTTTTTGACGTTTTATTAGTCATACCGGTAGCTGATGCTAGGTGGGCGCCTAGTTTAAGTTACCAAATTTAAATCTATGTCTGTTTCAAAAACAGTCACAAACAAGACTCGGACACCTAAAAGTATGCTTTGCAAACCGGGAATAAATAGACAGAATTTCGAATGTGAATATTACCTCTGTTCTTTTCAGAACATCTTGATCTGGTCTATATCGTGATAATTTAACTAACGGTTTCATTTATTCATCATTCTCATTCGTTCTTTTATTATTCTCATTCATACATTCATCATTCTTGTTTATTCATTCACTATCCTGAGTCATTTTTAAATGCTTAAATTGCCTATAAATAAGGAATCGTAAAAATCGTATGGAAATTGTTTACAACTCAATCAACGTCACTATCGTACGGCGACGGCAGTGACACCCCGGCGCCCAAGTCTAAAAGCTTGTAGCAGCGAGTGGTAGAGGTTGAATAATACTTCAGATGGCAGAGAGTAGTAGGTATTCACTGTCGAGTGCTGATGAGAACTCATTAACTTTGGAAACTAAGAAGTCATACTGCTAGTACAATGTATAGCACAGTGTGTGAGCGGGACGGGTGATGTGCGAGTGAGATAGAGCAACAATTAATATGTGCGCTCCCTCGCTGCGCTAGTCAGTAGTTCGTTGTCCGCTGCGATGACCAGACATTTGCAGCTCCCATAAGCTGATTTATGTTGATCCAGCTACAATACTAGGGCCAACGAGAAGCGATACCAAATGTAAACAAAACCAATGCAAGGTCATTAGAAAATACAGGGGTGCGTAACTTTTTGAAAGTTGTATTATATATTTTAGTAGACAATTTATTTATTAATATGTTATTCTAAAAAGGTAACAATTAATATAAAGAAATTGAGTTGAAATGAGAATAATAATAATGTTTATGGAAATGAGGATAAAAGTGAAACATTTTTTTAAAGAAATCATTGTTTATTCAGTCTGACGCCGATTGTTCCGAGTCTGTAGAATCAGAATCTGTAACATGTATAATAAATTTATCCATCACGTCATCTACAATAAAATCAAGTTTGAAAAACTTCTGTTCTTCTTTATGAACGTGCTCCACGCATTTCTTCCACCGATCAGGCGTGACTTTCGCCATACCCTCACTTAATAGTGCCTTTACTTTTGCAAATTGAAACGTAGTATTGTTTCTTGCTACGTGCCCCTTTACATCAGCCCAAATCAACTCAATTGGGTTTAATTCACAATGATAGGGAGGGAGTCTTAGTACTTGGACGCCATATTTCTTTGCCAATTCGTCTACGACATATAATTGATATTGGTTCTTCACCATTTTTACTCTATTTAATAATTGTATTTTTAGTTCCTTTTCATCGAAACTGATATTTTTGTTACGAAGCCACTGCTGAATGTTAGCCTTCAACCATGTTGAGCTGGGTGTTTTTTCCTGTCGCCTAGAGTGGTAAGGCGCGTTATCCATGACGACAACTGCATTCTCGCCTAACTTGGGCAATATCTTCTCAAACCAGTTTTCAAAATGTGCAGCATCCATTGATTCGTGATATTCACCGGTGCCTTTGGATTCAAACACCCAGCTACCGTCTTCCACAAAACCATCCTCGTTTCCAATGTGCACTACGATTAGTCGCCGGCCCTTTTAGGTAGGATTCTTCGCACCTGTACTAAGACCTTCTAAAAACGCTCGCCGTTTTGATTTTATTTCGGTGTCAACCCAGGTTTTATTAACAGTGTGACCTGAAAATAACATACAGGATACAATAAAACATAGGCAAATACTACAAATAATAATCTTACACAATCTTTCAGGCAGAAATACTTAGTTTTGATTATGCGTTAAAGGATAATAAACCCCCCCCCCTCCCCTACTGAAGATAGAAACTCTGTGCGCTCAAGTGTATTTTTTTTTAAACTTAAAATTACTAACCTGCGTTCACCCATGTTTCATCCATATAAAAAATACGCCGATTCTCCTCTCTGTACTTCTTTATTTTATGTAAATATTTTCGTCGCCACAATACAATATCATCTCTATCAATCAGTGCATTATTTCTTTGCCTCTTGATATACTTAAACTTTAAATGTTTTAATATTTTTTGGAAAGTAGTCCTTTTGAAATTTGGTAGTGTATCGTCTTCATTAATATCTGAAAGTACTTTTTCCACTGTAGGTAGTTCGCCTTTAATAAAGAAAGCATGTACTTTTTTGCGTATGGCTGATTTAGTAAAATTATCGATTTTGTCACTAAACGTTGGTCTAAGTTTGGTGGTGACAGGAGGAGAAATTTCGCCGTGTTCTTTATAGTCCTTGGGGATTCTATATACTGATGCAACGCCGATACCTAAAATACTAGCTGTTTTCTGCGCCATCTCTTTTTTGTAGGGGTATTTATCCTTAGGCCCAGTTTCTTTAACATATTTATAGGTGTTAATAACCATATTTTTTTCATTTACCGTAAAACTAGTCACCTGAAATTGAAAATTAAATTAAAATGATATACTTTATTCACGTGCATTTTTAATAAATTAAAAAAGTTTTATTATTACAGTTGTTGTTTTTTAAATAACTTTAAAGTATACTGTATTTAATATCTATCAGCTAAAATCCAAATATCAATGCAATGGTAAAATATTTCCTGTACATACCTCTGGGCGTTTCTTTTCTGGAGAACTAAAATCTGTTGATTTATCTCTCGAAGTACTTGGTTGTGGCTCCATCATTAACCACTCTTAATAACAACAAACAATATTCAACAACAACAATCTAACAATAATTAAATAAACAACGAAAAATAACAAAACTTCTACAAATAACAAGAATCACCACGAGCGCGTTCCGAAACGGAATGAACTAAAAACAGTAACTCTTACTATAAAATGGCGCCCGAATGTTGGCGAACCCGTCTTGATCTTACGACAAAGACAGACAAATTACGACAAATACACGAGATGGAAAGAGATAGATAATAGATTGTCATCTCCACAGTAGTTTTTAGGTGAATGACCTTTTGTATCTCGTCTCTTTGGCCCTAGTTTAACTTCAAATACAAGGAAGTGCTGACTGCATACTGGCATCGTGTAAATTTATTTAAAGTCAGTAACAGTACTACAAAAAAATCTGGTCGATTTTGGATCAAAGTAAATTAGCCTAAGTGCACATTTGCCGACTCATAGCGGGACTAGCCGAGAGCGAGTATCACGTCCCGTCTCGTCTATTTATTTTTTTGTCTCTCATGTCTATACAAATTGAGGGATAGAAATGACTACGTCTGATTTCGGTTTTCGATAGCTAAAAAGAGGAAAGCGTAGGTGTAATTAGTTCACTTGTGGATGATGTTTAAATCAAAACAAACTTAAGACAAATATAAAATTTTATTAAGCAATTAAAATTGTATAGTTGACATATTATACAATAATTTTTAAAACAAAGAATGTACTTCATAAAAAGTATGAAAGTTTGATACGAGTACGTTCCACTAGACAATCACAACGCTCAAAATGCTCCTTCAGCAGTTCCACATAAATACTATAGTCATTATGGCCGTAGCGTAAACGTCATAGTTTTTGCGCACGTCGAGCTCACAACGTCCCATCACAAGAGATGGGTCGAAGAGAGCGTTAAGAAAAGCGTAGTTAACCAATTAAAGTTTATGATTGAGGCTAAGAATTTTTTTAAGCTTTAGATTTATTTCCAAAAATGCCATTTGCAATCAACGTACAAAACGCTCCGTAATCCATTCCACTTGAGTTTATGATTGTAACGCTCACAAACATGTGGAATGGTAAAATCGCGATTGTGAGCGTGGTAGTTTTGATACTTGGTAGAACACACCCTACATAATTACTTATTATGATAGATATCATTTTAATTATTGTTTAAATGCGAACAATAAGCTATTTGAATCTTTAAAACTAAGTCGTACTTCAGTAGTAGTAACTCAGTACATCTGTGCAAGAACAAGGAAGCTCAAATGTTTTGTATGATGATATAAAAGTACCTTAATTGATTTAACTGTCATGTTTAAATTAGAAAAAATTCAATAAAATTTGAATAATTGATACCTAAGATACCTTATACATTGAAAGCGGATTTTCTATCATCTGATAAAAGATATCCATCGAATAAGTTCTAATCTGTCTAAAAAGTAAAAGTGAAACAGCTCGACTTTTTTATCCATGCAGCGGTAATTTTTGACTTAGTCATGTCCTATTTTATTTGACGAATAACATTTATATGACGATTGAAAAATCGGTCCTTAATCAAACTTATTTATACTAAGCCCATTTTTAATCAGTACCATGCAGGAAGAATTCTAATCACCTAGCAAAAACTTAGAAACGCTCGTAAATTTTACGTGGCTTGTTATCAGCAAATTTCAATATCACTCTTTTTTTCGCTCTAATGCCTCGTTTACATGTACACTTCCAATGCATAACCGTATAAAAAAAAGATATAGGTTTAAAAGTATAGCTGCCAAACCATAAATAAAAAAAATATCATTTTTAAAAAAGAACCGGTTATCAGGGTTTTTATTCTCAGTAGTTATCTTCTATGATGAAGAACATTAAAATGTATTAAATTAAAAGGCAAAAACCATAATCTAATCTCAAAGAATTAAACACGATGCACATTCTTCTTATGCTCTATCATTCTCATACGAATCATGAAGGTTAAACTACAAAATTCGCATTTAAAGTTCCTGTAATGTCTGGCCATGTGATCTTGTAAATCAGGACAGCAGCTAACGTCGTCGTTGCAAACACCACAGGATATTATAGAACCGTCATATTTGTACGGCACTATTTGATTTTTAATCTGTTTATGTATCAATTCATCGTGAGCATGCTTCAAATGGTCCATCAAAGCATCCAAAGTTGCTACACTCTCATTACAAACAACGCAAAAAAGTGAGGTTATGTCCAGATAAACAATATGCTTCGATAACGAGCGCAAATTGAAAAACTCCGGCTTGTCGTTGTCGTGTTTGGAGATTGTATGACTTCGCAACTCGCCAGGGTTGTCGAATTGATCGAGGCAATAGCTACAGGCGTATCGAGAGCCTACTTGACATCTCATAGGGGTAGCATTTGAACATTTTAGAATCGTCCGTATATTGTCAAAGTGCCAGTCGAGTTCTGTCAAACGTTTTTGAGTGCAGATTTTTTTATGACGTTCCCTAACTGACGGAGAAGCTTTTTTGCCCCCAGGACGGATTGTAATGAATGAAGAGAAATTAAGTTTTCTGTTAAGTGTTAGGGTTTCTGTTTTGTCTTCGTCGATGATTATCGGGACTGGGATGCGATCTGTGCTTCTTGTACCTGAAATAAATAAATGGTACTCTCATCATGGGAGAATAATAAGGAACAAAAATCACCAAATAAAATACATAACTCGTAAGAAGCGCTCCGATCATACTAGATGCTATGAGTTAGTTCCAGTAAGTATAAAAAAGGTTCTAATTGAGATTTTCTACAAATATAAGAATTGAACACGTCATACAGTTTTCGTGTAAAATTTTATGAAAAATGAATTTCATATTTGACAAGAAAACTGAATTTAAAGATATTCAAATCAAAGATGTACACAAATAGTGACGGAATGGCTCGGCCCCACGTATGGCAAACGTCGCGTGGGGCGCTCGCTAAGTGTTGGAACGACGACATCCGTGTCTTCGCGGGCCTAAGTTGCCTCGTAGTGGTCCCGGACAGAGAGCAATGGACGCAACTGAAGGAGTTAATAAATTGGAAAAAAATGAGCTTTAAAAATTGTTGACAATGAATGAATGAGAAATGATGACTTGTTTATTATAGACCAAATAAAAAGGCTTTTTATTTTATTTCACACGAAGCGTAACCAATGTCATATTTCGGGATGTTGACATGGCACGTAATTAGTATTTTTTTATCATGAATAGGTTCGCGTTTGACTGACATTGCGCCTTATGTCAGGCGGAAATGCAGTCTAAGGTGGAGCACGCATACCTAGAAGATATCTGTTCACGCGAGACTTAAAGACACCTAGATTGTATTCTTCAAGAAAAACAGACGACGGTAAAGAGTCCCATTCTTCAGAGGTGCGTGTGATGAATGTGGAAATATATCTTTTCGCCCGCTTTGTTGGTATTTCCACCATAAATCGGTGGTGTGATTGCGTACGTCTGCTTTTCCGGTGGTAAAATGGTAATCTCGACATTTGGCTGACTTAAGTTACCGTCTCAGTTGTTGATACGCCAATATTAAAGGGGTCTCCTTCGACGGTTTCAACGACATAAAAAAAATTATTTGCGATGTATAATATTTTGTAGTTATTTTAAAAGTCGATTCTACCTATAACACTTATGATATGCTTAGACTTCTTCACCATGCTTCGATCTCATATGTGATCTCCATGTAGCTTTCTGAACAAATCCAACTTTACAATGTGCACAATTGTGATTTAGTAATCCAGTGTGAATTTTCTTATGGTCATTGAGGTTCTTTATTCGTTTATATGATTTCGAACACATGTCACATTTGTGTTCTCTTAAATCTGTATGTACTGCTGCATGTACTTGCAGTTCTATCCGATCGAAGAACTTTTTACCGCATTTATCACATTCGTGTTTCCTTTCAAGCAGATGATCTCTTCTGATGTGTCGAGTTAGCATCTTCCTGTTCTTAAACATCATGCCGCAAGCTTCGCATTTCGATTCCAATGACGGCAAACCATGGGCTTGCACTAAGTGCTCCATCTTTTTCCAGTAATCAATGAAACGCTCGTCACAGAAGTTGCATTTACAAACCTTCCCTCCTTTCTCATGCGTTCGTTTGATATGCAAGTTCTGCTTTTCCAGTGTCGTGAATGTTTTTGAGCACCGGGTGCATTTGAATTGGTCTGTGGCCACTTCATGAATTTTTCTGTGTCCTGCTCTTAATCTATCAGTCACAAAACCAGCGCCGCAGACTTCGCATATATAATTCGCGAAGTGAGAGTTCATGTGTTCTTGCAAAAGTTTGAAAGTCGGGAATTCTTGTTTACATTCTATGCATGTCAGTTTCTCCGTTTCGAATTTGAAAGGAATCAGCTGACTTTTGACGTTTGAAAATATTTGCTTCTTGTGTATGTTTTTTAGATGATCTGTTAGCTCGGACAGATTTGGAATATCTTTGTTGCAGATTTTGCAGATTAACCCTGTTATGTCGACCTTGATGATATGCTCGAAGAGTTTAGCGCGGCATTGTTTGATAATGGTCACTTTGTTGCGGTGTGTTTGCAAGTTATGTTCTTTCAGATGAGCTGGTTCTATGAAGCGCTCCTTGCAGAACACGCAGCCGTAACAACTGCTGTCTCTGGTTTGAATCAATGTTGCATTCGAGAATAGCAATATGACGTGCAAATTGATTTTATTCTTAAACGTGTTTTTGTTCTTCATGGGTGGGAATTTATATTTCTTGGCAGGTGGCGTTGGTTTTTTGGCTTGCATCTCACCTATAAAGAGAAATTATCTGTTAATCACCACTACTCCTTAGTTTGATGAAATATTCTTAAATGTTTAATCAGTTAACTTTTTCTTTGAGTAGTTAGCAAAAAAAGAACATTTATAAAATCGTCATGACTGCTGACCACGGCCTCCTTGGTATTAATATTTTTTCAAATTACATTTTATTTATAAATTTGAAAATAACTTAGGTTGCTTGGTATCAATCAACAACAAGGATAAACTATATCAGTGACCACTTATCAAGCTCGGGACTTTTCTTCCTAATCTACATAGTTTACCTACAATCCATTATACAGTTCTTAATGTCTCTTCATCGATCTGTAGTTAGAAAGGTATTTGTCACCCTTTTTCATTAATTTTTAATATTCATTTTGGACTAAAAAAACGGCAAAAACGCAATAGACGTATAAACAATTAGCGTCATTTAGATTTAGAAAAAAATCTTTTGCTGTTCTAACTTAGACTGCATATAAAAAGGTGGGAAACCCTAAAATCTGTCTCCAGTACACATAGCGCGTATATTATAGTCACAAATATTCACTATCTCACTTTTCAATTATAAAAAGCACCAGTATAATTTTATTATTAGGTAGCGGGTCCGGCGAACTTTCTTTTTGAAAAATAATAATCTAGGTCCCGATTGCAGCGCCACCTATTGGATCCAATTGTAGATTAAAACCATTCCAGGACCGTATCTATTAATTTTTTCTTTGTACAAGTGGGTACTTGTACAAAAAACAAATTTATGGTTACACTATTCTAGAATATAAGGTTCAGGAAGGAAAAGTCAGAGATAGATAGATGTATAGAAAGGGATAGACAGTAAATAAAAGAATAACGAAAAGACGATCGAAATTGTGGGTTCCAGAAGATTCTTCCGGATATATAAGTAACGTAAGGTGCGCCTACCGGTGAGTTCACTTGAAGACAGCTAAGCGACAAGTGCGATACAAGAGAGTTGGAAGAAGAGTTAAATAGAAGACAGTGACGAGTTTAGTGGTAAATTTAGTGGGCAGTTCAGTTAAGGAGGAATGTAGAGTAGTAACTTAAGAGGAGATCTAGAAGCGATCTGCACACGATAAATTCGGAGGTAAGCACTGCAGTAGCAGGAGGTGGTCTACGCAATACCGGCGACGGTATTGTGAGTGAGACATGTTATCGTGGGGACAGTGCGTCGTTTGTTGTACGTGCAGGGGCAACCTTGAGGAGAAAAATCATGTACGGCTGTGTAAGTTAATAAAAGCGTTTAGTTAAAAACTGATGTTTCTTTCCAATCAGTATTATAGCCTCCCGTTTCGGCGATACCCATTAAAACCCCTCAGTGTGTTTTCCTTTGCCTTAAGCCAGGATTGTAGCAAAGTGGAGAGGAGACTAAACCAACTCTGTGAGCCCAGGCAGGCGAGGAGCCGTAAAGCTAAGTACACTACACGAGAGTAGCATGACCCCCGGCGTTGTCAATCTCAGATCCAACGTGGGACGGCAACATGTCTTGCACCACGGGAGAGAGATGAGCGCGAGCGATTATTGAGGCCTTGCCCAGCCACGCCACCCGCTCACGGCAGCCAAAGGTCGATATCCACTCTCCAGCATCGGCGCGTTCTTCTTTGGCGGAACTAGAACAAGCTCACGCTTCCGCTTCCTCTTCTCCTTGGCAAGCATTACACATTCGCTAAAAGAAGAGAAGGTGCCCCATCTGGGTTTGCTTATACCATGGTTCGGACCACGGCAACGATCAAGAGGTCAAGCCTGGTTATGTCGACAAGTTCACGACGTTAGTTTACCCAAGCGGAGCACACCGGAGGGTATACAGCACCGTATCCTCGTCTGGCAACGATGGCACCAAGACCATTCTTTACAAATCAATACAGGAACCTCCACATGCAAGTCCCGAGAGTAACATTGTTAAGCGAAATCTGTATGGTGCAATGCCGTCTATGAATCTAGTTCCAGGAAACGTCACGAGTGGGGTTTCAATTTGTCATAAAAAATATGCTTGTCCTTTTATATGCATCAGCCAGTACAGGGGTAATAGAGATCAGTGTTTGATATAGAAAAATATCACTGCACTTTCAACAAAAACTTTATTTGAAAACACATAATTTTTTATCAAGTCAATTAAAAATTACAAATCGAAGTTTTTTAAATTTTATATTTAAATTAGAGATGCCACGAATAGTCGGCATTCAGCCTATTCGGCTACATTTTTAGCTATTCATCCGAATACCGCAAACCAGATCGTAAAAAGAAAAAGGCACATTTCGCTCAATATTTCCATCAAGAATTGATTGCTGAACTTGGTTTTAACAGTGTTAAATGTGATTTTAATTATTTTTCATCTCATTTTTAATTTTCGGACAGTTTTCAAAATATCAAATTATTATCAATTTAAAACAGTTAAAATGTAGTTTTACTTATGTGTACTTGTCGTTTGCGAGAACACAAGAAAATACTTCACAAATTATTGCTTCAATACAAACCTGTTACACGCGAGTTGCACATATCTTACGCCGAATATACGGCGCTTCGGCCCAGAGCGTGGCCAAATGTTCGGCCAGACCACTATTCGTAGCATGTTTAATTTAAATAGAATATAAGCCGTACAAATGAATATTAAAACAAATGTGACACGTACATTACGATAAATCGATACTAGTGACATGATAATAGTGTTAGTTATATGAAATTAAGCCTCAGATATACTACGGTCCAAATATAGCAACTTGTTTTAAAATGTAGCAGGACAGTGGCAACTTTGCAGCGTTACGTAGATTGAGCGCTGCGTGTTATGTTATAATATCATACATTGTGTATCTGAGGAATCTTGAGGTTTTAGCGATTACGGTAAGTGATTACAGTAAAACTAAAATAAATGATTATATGAAAAGTGTCTCGGTTGCTTCAACTGACGGCTGCCCTATTGTGCTTCTGAACATTAACTACACTATACTTCTTCACCATGCTTCGACCGCATGTGCGATCTCCATGTAGCTTTCTGAACAAATCCAACTTTACAATATGCACAATTGTGATTCAGCAATCCAGTGTGTATTTTCTTATGGGCATTTAAGTGGTTTAAGCGTTTATATGATTTCGAACATTCATCGCATTTGTATTCTCTTAAGTCTGTGTGTGCCGGTGCATGTATTTGCAAGTCTACCCGCTCGAAGAATTTCTTATCGCATTTATCGCACTCGTATTTCCTTTCCAGCAGATGATCCTTTCTAATGTGTCGAGTTAGTCTCTTCCTGTTCTTAAATACCATGCCGCAAGCTTCGCATTTCGCTTCCAATGACGGCATACCATGAGCTTGAACTAAATGCTCCATCTTCTTCCAGTAATCGATGAATCGCTCACCACAAAAATTGCATTTGCATAGCTTCCCTCCTTTCTCATGAATCCTTTTTATATGCAAGTTCCTCTTTTCCAGTGTCTTGTATGTTTTGGAGCATTGGGTGCATTTAAATTGTTCTGCAACCTCTTCGTGGATCTTTCTGTGTCCCGCTTCTAATCTCTCAGTTACAAAACCAGCGCCGCAGAGTTCGCATATATAATTCGCGAAATGACAGTTCATATGTCTCAGCAGAAGTTTGAGAGTCGGGAATTCTTGTTTACATTCGATACAAGTCAGTTTGTCCGTTTCAAATTTGAAGGGAATCAACTGACTTTTGAAACTCGAAAATATTTGCTTTTTGTGAATGTTTTTTAGGTGATCTGTTAGGTCTGACAGATTTGGCGTGTCTTCGTTGCAAATTTTGCAAATTAGTCCAGTTATGTCGACTTTGATTATGTGTTCAAAGAATTTACCACAACATTTGTTAATGATGGTCGCCTTCTTTTGGTGTCTTTGCAGGTTATGTTCTTTCAGTTGTGCTGGCTCCACGAAGTGTTCCTTGCAGAACACACAGCCGTAACAGCTACCGTCTCTGGTTTTAATTAATGTTGCATTAGAGAATTGTAATATTGCGTGCAAATTTGTTTTGTTCATAAACACGTTTTTATTCCTCACGTGTGATATATTGTATTCCATAGCTGGTTGCGGTGGTTTTTTGGCTTGCATCTCACCTATAAAGAGAAATTATTTGTTAATCCACACTGCACCTTATTTCGATAGTATAGTTTTATTTTTTTATTTTCTGTTCGGGGGACTTTGGGTTCGTGGATGCCAAATACCCACAGACTATTTAAAGCAAAGCCATGATGAGTTGGCTGGAGCCTATTTATTCATGGCCAATAGTATACACATTATTATGTTACACTGGAAATCATATAGTAAGCTTGTTGTAATTGGTGATGTCTACGGTTATAAACTTCTCTCTAGACAATTGAAGGACTTCTTCATACAAAACAGTTGCTAGGGAGTATACTCTGTTTTAATTTAGAAATTAACACAGAAATGATTAAAAAAATGAATAAAAACATTTATAAATAATAATTTTGTATTTTTATTTTAAAGTTTTGTACGGATTTCGTACGGAGTTTTAAACTTATTTCATGTACGGAATTTATACGGACTTTTTTTACTTTTTTTTTTACAGATTTTTAGTCTCTGCTATATGGCAACGCTGGTCGCGACTGGAGCGTCGCGCAAGGAGCATGTCGGGAGTTTTTGAACTGAAAGGAGATGTTGTGCTGTGCAGTTTTATTTTATAAAAATGTGTAAAATTACTCTAAAATGAACAATAGTTGTAGGATATTGATAGTTTTTTGTATGTTTTAGTAGTATGTGAATTACATAGTCAAATGTGGCCTTTTGAGTTGTCACAAGAACTCCGTTGAATGGCACTAGCTGATTACCTACAGTTCAGCTATGCTACACATAGGTTTAAGAAAATGAAGAAACTATATTGTAAACTAAGATCTGGCTTAAAGGCCTAGCTGCCAAGCCATAAACTTAAATTAAATAAAGGAGCATGTCGCTTGTTATACAGTTTGCGCACCATTTACCGACACAAAAAACGCGTGACGATATTGAATATAATATACAGTTCTGCGATATAGTTGAACAATATCTAACTCTTTACGATTATACCAAACCGGAGTATAATAATAGAAGTGTACAAGACAAAATGTGGAGAAAATAGGATTAAAAGTCGACGCTCTTGTGACAATTTCCACACAGTGTACACCCAATATCTTCTGTGTCTCTGCAAATTAATTATTTGCAGCTAAGCAAGCGCGTTTTCGTCTTCTGAAGAGGAAGACATGCTATCGCAACAGAGTCAGCCTGTATAATGACGCATCGTAACGTTTCTTCCTTCTTCGCCTCTTCTATATAATTTTATTCGCTTCCGCGCCTCTTCCATTCCACGCCTGCGCTGCACCTGCGCCGCGCCTTCACCTTACACCGTTTCTATATAATTCACGCCTAAAGGTTCTAAACCGTCTGTAAGTTCGGGATCGTCGACAATTCCGACCGCTCGGTGCTGCAAGAAGTCAAGTGGGAGCAGCTGGTACTGAGGTGCCCAAGCCAGAGATGTGAGCAGTACTCCACTCGGGGACGGACTTGGCCCATATATAATAAAAGCCTATGTCCCGGTGTGAAGTATCGCTTAACCCTGTTGAGCACCCCAAGCTATTTCGAAGCGATTTTCACTTTGCTCTCCAAATGACCCCGAAATTGCACCTCCCTCGAAATGTCGACGCCTATTATTGAGTCGTAGCTGATTTCAACGCTTTACTTTTGAACTAATTTATAAGATTTGTGAAAGGTTCTATTTAAGGTTTTAGCAAATTGGTGAATCAGACGAGGCACACCTACGCTATGTCATGGACGAGATTTGTACACTTTATGTTTTTATTGAGGAGCAATGCAAGGGTCCCAGTGAATTTAAAAGACATGTAAATAGTAAAAATTAGTTTCAGAGACTGTCGCAGGTAGTGCATTTATTTGTAACAAAAACATGCTTGCCGTTTTTTTATATTTATGGCTTGGCAACTATGCCTTTGAGCCAGAATGCTTCTCGTTTAGGTCCAGTAGCAAATCTTGTGGTAATAGAGGTCAGTGTTTGATATAGAGAAACATCAATGGGCTTTCTATAATGATTTTATTACTCAAAACACATTTTTCAAATCAATTCACTTAAAAGTGACATATTGTAAGTTTTTATATTTAAATAGAATATTAAAAGTAGAAGTACATCAATAAATTTATACATATGTTACTTACGTAAAATTACGATATATTTATATTATAGTTGTTATCGATTCATCAAATCGATGTCACATCACTACGAAACCAGCACGGCACTATGTATCAATACTCTCAGCATTCTGTGGTTCAAAAAAAAATGTACAAAAAATATTTATGTTTACGAATAATAAATCATTTATATTAATAACAATCTTTCAATTAAAGCGAATTTAAGACGTTACACAGTCAACATAGTATTTCCAAGCATCTATTTTACTTTTGACAGCTTGATAACGGATCAATTGGTCCCCTCGGATCTTAGAAGCGAGCGGACGTGTGTTTTAGATCTCTTTATTCTAAATATAAATTCATTTTTAAATTAAAACTCCAAAAAAAGTTGAGCCGCAATCAGTCGTGTCTTTAACCCGAACAGAGCTCAAGTTATAGTGGATACAAGTGTATTGTACTGTGAACTAACTACATAAACTTCGAACTAAGGAACATAACATAATTAAGATGTCTAGGATTCCAAGATCACCTCCTGGCCAAGGACTACAACACACCTCATCTGATTCAGACGTAGCAAAACTGACTTCTAATGCTTCCACTTCATCATTTGTATCTCAAAGGCAAAAACGTCAACGCGAGACAAGTGAAGAAAAACTATTTGAATTTAAGGATGAAATAAAAAATATGCTGGAAGAATGGAAAATTTCACAAAATTCTTTACTAAACAAACTAGTATCCGAAATCGCTGAAATAAAACAACAAAACATCCAGATTAAGAAATCAAATGGAGAGATAGAAAAGGCTCTAGAATTTATAAATTTGCAATACGAGGACATGAAAACTAAGATCGCTGACTTAGAAGGAGAACGTAAGGATCATTTACTGTATATTTCTACACTAGAATCGCAAGTAGAAGATTTAGAAAGACTCTCAAAAGCTTCTGTAATAGAAATTAGAAACATGCCCATCATAAACCAACCGGAAACGAAAGTCGACTTGTGCAATATAGTACAAAATACATCTAAGGCTTTAAACGTGATAATTCCTCAAGCCGCTATCCGTGATGTTTACCGTCTAAATGGCAGACACGGCAAAGGTACGATAGTGGCTGATCTTAACTCGACTATCTTAAAACAAGAAGTGATCCAAGGGGTAAAAAATTATAACAAAAAATATCCTACCCAACGCCTTACCTCTACCGCTGTTGGATGCACAGGTAAAGACACTCCGATTTACATTTCTGAGTCTTTAACTAAGAAGGGGCGTAGATTATTTTTCCTTGCCAGAGACTTAGCAAAAACCTATGGCTATAAATTTTGCTGGACAAGCAACGGAAAGATCTATCTCCGAAAAACTTCAGATTCTACCCATATAGAGATAAAAAGTGAAACCCAACTGGAGTCGCTAAAAAATCAGCAATGACTATTTTTAGTGATTAATTTTAAGTATACAATTTTATGTCCATTCATTAACAAATCTACAAAAATTACAGTACAACATTTTTTCTATATAGACCTTTGTACTATGTGTCTAATTATGTTTATATCAACAATTATTCATCAAAGTGGGGAGTGTAAGAATTTTTTCTTCAAAATAATTCACATATGTTGTATTAATAAAGTACCAATATTTCTAGTTATCAATAAAATATTTCAAACTCTTAGACTAAAGTCCCATAATTTTTGCATTAAAATTCGATTTAATAAATAACGAAAACATCATAAAAAAGTTGGATTTACTGAAACCTGGTGTATCGTTTTTGACTCAACCAGAGTTTTGTAAAGGCATAATTCAAGAACAAAAATCTTTTAATCACTCAATAAAATTTTTAACTCAAAATATTAGGAGTATAAATAAGAACTTTGACGCGTTCGAAATACTTTTGAATAGGCTAGATCTTCAATGTGAGATATATATACTTACTGAAACTTGGAACAACAAGATAAACAACTATCCATCGTTACAAAATTTTAATACTCACTACACAAAAAATAACTATAATCAAAATGATGGTGTTGTGTGCTACATAAAGCAAGGACTAGATTGTACTGTAACAGAGATGCAGTTAACGGACGCCACGGGTCTATGCATAGACATTAGCAAACAACGAACTGTCGTTATTTGCATCTACCGTTCACCTTCAAATAGAAATATAGACAACTTTTTACAAACACTAGATTCTGCGTTAACAAATTTTAGAAACTATAATAACGTCATAATTATGGGAGACTTAAATATTGATATTAAAGGAAACAATACTGATAATAATTCTACTGAATATTTAAACATTCTGGCCAGTCATGGCCTTTTACCAGGACACGAATTCCCTACAAGGAGTAATAACTGCCTAGATCATGCAATGGTTAAATGTAAATTACCTACCACCACAATTGTACTAGAGGCACCCTTAACAGACCACTCTGCTGTTCTTACCGTGGTAAGTTCAACCTGCTCTGAAAGTATTTCTAAGAACACACATAACCGCAGCATTAACTATAACGCTATTATTGAGGAACTCAATACGAAATCATTTGAAGATATTTTGAAATCGGATAATGCGAACTGGTGTGCCGAGAAGCTAGTTGAAGTCTTGAAAACATCTATTTTAAATAATACCCATACCTTTTCTTCATCAAAACGATCTCAATGCATTAAACCCTGGATGAGTCCCGGACTCATACGTTGTATAAGGCACCGCGATCGTCTTCATCTAAAATGCAAAAAAGATCCCTCAAACGCGACTCTAAATATAATTTACACAAGATATAAAAACTTTTGCAACGACTTATTAAAACGACTAAAACGTGCTTACGAGAAGAGTGAATTAAAAAAATACATTAATAACCCAAAAATGAAATGGAAAGTTATTGACATGATAACAAACAGAAATACTAATAAAAAATCATCTTCATCTGATTTGCTCAATATTGAGTCATCTCCTGATAAGTCATTACAAAAAATTAACGATTTTTTTGTTAACATAGCCAGTACTTTAGCAGAAAAAATAACCATAAAAGAAAATCAAAATAACCAAGACGAGACAAGAGTACCACCACTTGAATCTATGGTCATGATTGGTACAACAGAATTAGAAATTGAATCTGTATTAATGAGTTTAAAAACAGAAAGTGCAGCAGGTTTAGATTTCATTCCTACTAAATTACTAAAGATGGCCAAAAGTATAATTTTACCACCTTTGACCCATATAGCAAATTTATGCCTAGAGAATGGCGTGTTTCCTCAAGCTTTCAAAAAGTCGATTATACATCCAATACATAAATCAGGGAGCCGGGATTGTATTACTAATTATCGTCCAATTTCTGTGTTACCAGCCCTCTCAAAAGTTATTGAAAAAATTATCAACAAAAGACTCTTGAGCTACCTAGAAACCAAAAATCTCCTTTCTAATAATCAGTATGGTTTTAGAGTAGGTAAATCAACATCGCATGCGGTATCTGATCTTACAGATTTTGTAGCTAAACATGTCGACGCAAAGAATAAATGTGTAGGTGTTTTCTTGGACTTAGCCAAAGCATTCGATACAGTATCCATTCCTATCTTGATAAAAAAATTAGAAAACATTGGCATTAGAGGTGTTCCACTGAAGCTTTTTAAGGAATATTTAACTGACAGGACTCAAAAGGTTACCATTGGCGACTACTGTAGTAAAGAAACACAGATTACTTTTGGTGTGCCTCAGGGAAGTGTGCTTGGCCCTACACTCTTTTTGATTTACATAAATAATCTCTGTGAACTTATATTGGATCAGTGTAGAATTTTCACATTTGCTGATGACACAGCACTGATTTTTTATGGTAAATCGTGGGATGATGCAAAAACACTAGCTGAGGCAGGTTTGCGAAAAGCAGCGCAGTGGCTCGCTCAAAACCAACTTACATTAAATATTTCGAAAACTAGTTATATTCTTTTCACAAATTCTGACCGAACCTTGCCGCAAAACGACAATTTTGAGATTAGGCTACACGACTGTAACAATATACCGATAAATAATTGTAGATGCTTCCAACTCACTAAAACTAACGTTATTAAATATCTAGGTGTTTTGTTAGACGATAAACTCACATGGTGCCAACAGATAAGTAAACTAACAGAACGTACAAGAAAGTTAATATATATATTCAAAAAACTACGGAATGTCAGCGACTACAGTTTGTTAAAGACAGTATATTTTTCACTAGCACAATCTATTTTGAGTTATTGTATTACGACTTGGGGAGGTGCGCGAAAAAGTCACCTTATAAAACTAGAAAGAGCACAACGAATTTTACTTAAAACGATAAAATACAAACCATTTCGGTATCCTACTTTTGAATTATACAAAGATTGCGATGTTCTAACGGTTAGGCAATTATTTGTTCTTCAAACTATAATATCTCAACATCAAAAAATAGTGTATGTAGATAAATCTGAAAAGTCTATTACTAGACGAAAAGATATGGTGTGCCCATCTGTTTCTTATAGAACATTCTTCATAAACAAATTTCAATGTTACCTTGCGCCTATGTTGTATAATAAATTAAACAAAATACTCGACCTTTATTCTCTAAACAGGCATAACTGCAAATGTAAAGTTACTAAGTGGTTAAAAACTCAAAACTATGATGAAATAGAAAATCTATTTACAGTTCTTAAATAACAGTGTTTATTAAAATTATAAAATACCGCTCCTAAAACCGTTAACACATTAACTAAACAAACAACACTAAGTCAAATACAATATATACATATATAACATCTAACTTAAAAAAACATAAAATAAAACATCTAAATATAAATTTATGAAACCAAAAATTAATTTAAAATAACTAAATGCTTATTAATATAATTTTAATATGATACATTAACATTATAAAAAATATAAAGCCCAAAACTAAACTAAAACCTGAAACTACTCTTTTGCTACAAATAATGTAATTAAAATCGTAAATGTTCCTAAGTCCCAAGTATGCAGTGTTTTCGTTCTATTGACAATTATTATTATAAACATATGTACTTCTCACTCGCTTCAAAATAATTTCGATCTACCTTTTAAATTATTTTCTTTCTAATTCTTTGTTTCTGATTACTTACCATACTTACTAAAATTGTTACACACTCACGTCGTAGTTCTTAAGTCACTGGAAGGAACTAACACCTAAGAGACAGGCTTGGCCTAGTTTAGGTGTTAGTACCCAAACAGTTTTAAATTTTAAGACAACATTAAATTTTAAGACAACATGTAAATTTAATTTTGGTTTCAATAAATATTATTATTATTATTAATGTGTCCAGCTGTGCCAATGACGGAGGAGGAGTCAAAAGATTGATTGATTGTTTTGTATTCGTGTGAAGTAATTTGTGGATAGTCCCTAATATAATAAGATAAATAAATAAATAAATAAATTAGTACTAACGCGTTGACGACTTGATTTGTTATAAAAATCGACTTAATTTCTAAATTAGTTTTAATTCAATTTAACTTATTTATATATTTTTGCTCTAAATACTATATCATGTAATATAAATACCTATATGGTTACCGATATCGTCGGAGTCATATATTCAATAAAAATCAATCACTTGCGTTGTTAAACTTTATATTTTGCGTATAGTAATATAAACACATCATATTGCAATGGTAATACAAATTATATCAATAATTGCGTGTGGCTCAGCGGATCTTCAGCTACAAGATGGCAACCACATATATGAGTTGCCAGAGTGTAATTTTAAGTGGCTGGCATTTTTTTTTTAAGGCGAGGGAAAATGCCTAACCGATTTACGCACTCTCTGGGCCGTCACTAGGAAACGCACGCATCCACAGGGGGCGGTAACGCTAGCAATTGTATGCTTTATTTGCGCTCCGTCTGCGATGGATTATACAGAGGAGTGTGGAGACTCCGAGTGATGCCGCACGGGCGAGCAACCTCAATACCCACTAAAAACCCCCTCCTCCCTGTCGACCCTGCGCTTTTGTTTGGGCCACACCTAAATATCAATTAACATATTTATTTACTCATTAGCCAGGTGTTTCGGATTTAAAGTACAAACTGATTCTGGGAAATTCAGTCCACGCAGCCGGACGGACATCTGTGCAGTATAAAGCACAGCCCCGATTGAGGGACGAGACAGTCAAGCGATAACCACGAGCGAAGCAAGACGTGTGTACTACAATCGGGAATCTTTTAGTGACGGACTTTGCGCGTTTTATGGAATTACGACCTTCTGCATTAAGTTTGGACTAGTTGTGTTCGATTACAATTACACCTGTGTTTATACGTGTTTGTATATTTCTAATAAACTCTACAGTAATTCTAACGACATTTTTAATTCGAGTCTCGCGACTCATAACAATATATATTGATTAAGGTGCTCTCAGGTATAGAAGACGATGAAGAGGTAATAACGGAAACCATTAAACAGTAATGAGAATTCTCCAGATAAAATGAGCGAGTTGCCGATGCTTCGGCATTCTACCATAGTTAGGCAGGCTCCTCGATACCTACAAGATTACGAAGTAGCAAGGGTAAATATGGTGTAAATTCTTTTTTTATCGATGTTAATTTGTAAAAGAATTAATATTTTGATGATATTACATTTGTAATTTTGAAAAGAATAAAACCAAATATTAATTAGTTTTGGCTTTCTTTCATATCAATCGCACTCATATTTCCTTTCTGCTGGATATGGTGATGTTTTCTAATGTGTAGATATAGTCTCTTCTTGTTTTTAAATACAATGCCGCAAGCTTCACATTTCGATTCCAACGACGGCATACCATGGGCTTGAACTAAATGCTCCATCTTTTTCCAGTAGTCAAGGAAACGCTCACCACAAAAGTTGCATTTCCAAAGTTTCCCTCCTTTCTCATGTATTCTTTTTATATGCAAGTTCCTCTTTTCTAGAGTCTTGTATATTTTGGAGCATTGGGTGCATTTGAATTGCTCTTTTGCCTCTTCATGGATCTTTCTGTGTCCTTTTCGTAATCTCTCAGTAACGAAACCAGCGCCACAGTCATCGCACATATAATTCGCGAAGTGACAGTTCATATGTTCTTGCAGAAGTTTGAGACTCGTGAATTCTTGTTTACATTCTATACAGGTCAGTTTGTCCGTTTCAAATTTGAACGGAATTAACTGGCTTTTGTAATTTGAAAACATTGATTTTTTGTGAATGTTTTTAAGGTGATCTGTTAGCTGTGACAGACTTGGAATGTTTTTGTTGCAGATTTTGCAAATTAATCCTGTTATGTCAACCTTGATGATGTTTTCAAAGAATCTACTGCAGCATTTATTAATGATAGTCGTTTTGTTGCGGTGTGTTTGCAAATTATGTTCTTTCAGTTGAGCTGGTTCTAGGAAATGCTCCTTGCAGAACATGCAGCCGTAACAGCTGCTGTCTCTGGTTTTAATTAATGTTGCATTAGAGAATAGTAATATTGCGTGCAGATTGTTTTTATTCATAAATACGTTTTTGTACTTCATGTGTGGGGGTAATTTGTATTCCATGAGTGGTCGCGTTGGTTTTTTGGCTTGCATCTCACCTATAAAGAGAAATTATTTGTTAATCCACACTACGTCTTATTTTGATGGATAGTTTCATTCTTAATTTTATTTATTTAGGTTTATGGCTTGACAGCTAGGCCTTTAAGCCAGATCTTAGTTTACAATATAGTTTCTTCATTTTCGTAAGCCTATGTGTAGCACAGCTGAACTGTAGGTAATCAGCTAGTGTCATTCAATGGAGTTCTTGTGACAACTCAAAAGGCCACTTTTGACTACACACTTCACATTTCTCACAAAATACATTATTACTACTCAAAAAATATCAATATAATAATCGGCACTATTATTCATTTTAGAGTAATTTTACATATTTGTAGAAAATAAAACTGCACAGCACAGCATCTTCTTTCAGTTCCCGCCAAAAACTCTTTTCATTCGTAAATGTTTACATGCCCAGACTATTTAGACAAATGGCTGGTCGAAACCACACACAACCGGTCGGCTTATTTATTTAAGGCAGACCAACAGCACACACATGATCAAGTTACATTATAAATCATTTACAATAAAAGTTGTGTGAACCCATTAAAGGAGTACACAACATTTACAATTCAAATATCGTCAATGGAGTAATAAATGATAATATTATACAAAGCAGTGAACTTTCCTATAGAGTCTATAGTATAGAGTTATAGACCATGGCTCGGCAACCTGCGGCTCTTCAGTTATACATAACGTGACCATACGTCCCGCTCTCAGGCAGTCTGTCCCGCCGTCCCCGGCGAGGCCGACATAGTCCCGCTGTCCCCAGCCAGGCCGACATAGTCTCGGTTTTGCAAACAGACCGTTTATTTCAGCAGATTCTGCTTAACAATCTTGAAACAATAGTTTTCAAAATGAGCATAATAATTTTTCTACGCTGGGTGAGGCGTTTCAATTTTAGTAAATAGTATAATAAAAATTGGTGAAATTTAATCCTGCATTTTTCTCCGTGTACTATTTTGTGTTTATTGCGTTGATTATTTATTTTGTGTTATTCTATCTTACTTATATAATAAAACTTATAAAACACTAAAAAAATTTTTTTATTATATAATGCCGTAGATGTCCCGCTTTGAGAAAAAAATATAAATGGTCACGTTAGTTATACATCGAAGGCTTCATACTAAATGGGCGTACAGACAAAAGTGCAGCAAAAATTACACAATGCACAAAATTGTGAATAAAACGAAACTATTTGATCGTATAAGACTTGCATACTGGTAAGATTTTCTAAATTGTGACATACGTATTTTTTGTAAACAACAAAAAATGGCATTTTTGCGAATGCCCCTATATGTTATGAAGCTCTCGATATGTAAAAAAAGGCATAGTTTCCATTGAGTTTGTTTGCCCAATGTTTGTTATTGAAGCACAAGTTAGTCTTGTAAGTTAATAAGTTGTTTTCGTTTTTTTATTTAATAATAAGTAATTATCTAATAATGCCACATAAATATTATCTTTATGCTGTGTAAAAACACTTAATTTAAGCAAGTAATATTTATTGTTGGAAAAAAATTGTGGCTCATTGAACACACACACCACATTTCGTAAATTGTATTTTTGACTCTTCCGCCTCAAAAGGTTACCGACCCCTGGTGGCATCATATTAAGGGTAACAACATTTTCGGGACGCCAAAATTTAAAAACCTAAAAACGTTAGGACATTTTGAGTTCTGATTAACGATATGCCCCATAACTATATCACTTTTTTTATTTATTGCAGGAGTTCAGCAGACAGGCAGAAGGCCCACTTAATGGGACGCGGTTGCCATCACCTATAGACATTTACAACACCAAGGTGTTACAAATGCGCTGCTGCTCTCTTAAGGGAGACTGGAACCTGGTCACTAATGACGGAACACAACTCAAGGTTGTTTTGGCGACATTCTTAAGACCAGAGGTGGTAGCCATCCAGTCGGGCAAATGCCCTACCACCTGGCTGTGGGTTGTTTTGTCGTCTCTTACGACAGGCCACCCGGCCGCAGGAAATTGTATTCTTTCTCCGTTCCTGCACAGAAACAAACTTTGTAGCATTAAATAGTCTACACGTTTTTGTCAAATTGCTTTCATGTAAACCCAGTAGTGTCCAAGTAAAATGTCTGTGACATACACATACAATCAACTGGATATGGATGTTTATGGAACCTCAAAAAGGGTGGCTCTCAAAGAGAACCTAGGGCGGCAGACAGCCTAGATCCACCACTAATTACAAAGCTCTACAAAAAAAACTTTTGTTTTGTTGCGCTGGATATCATCGCAAATTTTTACGTTTTCAAATGCCCAGTTTACGAGTGTATTCATGAAAGTTCTCAATGTGCTCATATTTTCATGGTTCTTGCATATCTTATATTTTGAACAATTAATTACTGCTGGTCTTTGAAAAGAGATTGTCCTCTGAGAGATTATAAAAGAAAAGATCATAAAAGGCGTTCTATGGAAATATAAAATATATTTTCGACATATTCCTCTTTATTTACTTCATGTATCCTAATTTTTCAAAAGCTTACTGTCATAAATATATGTTATTTTATTTCTCGTTTTTTGATTTTTGTAATGAAAATAAAGATTTGGAAAAAATTAGAGCAAATCTAACAAAGTAATTGATAATTTCATGAATTGTGTGCATAAATGGACCCAAATTCATTTTCATATCTAAGGCAACAAAACCACTGTAGACCAGTGTAATATATAGTCCCAATTAGAATGTCAAGTACAAATATACTAAACGTGCATGAATAGAGTATTATAAAATTAATAAAAAAGGGATAAGCGGATATATTATTGGTCTATCAATTATTTTATAGTCGCAGCTGATTGTAACACTAAGAGCCGCTTGCATAAGGTTGCTTAAATTAATTTAAGAAACTCAAAAGGTATTCAACATCCTTAAATACAATTAGCGTCTTGCACAACCTAAAATTTGCTGCTAAATATGTTTCAAGAACTAACAATACTTTTTGTGTAAAACGTGTTTCGGCAGTATAATATGATTAACTAATTTTATTCAAAAGCTATCGTTATGCAAGCGGCCCTTAATTTTTAAACTTGTTATAGTATTTGGGAAAGATATCGAGAAATTGTACAATTTCCAACTGTATATAATACGGCCGGCGTAACTTGGCAGATGTGAACATAGGCTCTGCGAACTTTAGAGCATGTGCACTCGTGTGATGAGTGGGCATACGACTCGTCAGTGAATACAATTGGTCGCCCTTCATCCCTGTATTTTTTCATTGCTTTGTACTAGTTGGTCACTGTATTTTCTTCACGAGTTTACATGCGCTAAAGTTCGCAGAGCCTATGTTCACTTTCGCCAAGTTACGCCGGCCGTATTATACCGGCAAAACCGGTGCTCAGTGAATAATAACAAGACCTGTTTGTATGGCCACGTTTTTATGCAACAAATAATTTGATTTAGATGTTATATGCATTGGTTGGTTTTAATATATAAAATATTTTTGTAATATTATGTCGGGGATTGAGACGAGGCATACATATCTTTATATCTTAGACAAGATTTGCACACTTAATGCTAATCTGCAAGATGATTTTTTGGCTTGACTGAAGGTTGTTTGAGATTTTGAAATTTGAAATTTTTTGAAGTGAAAATTGCGTGTTCGTTAGTCAAGGGTCACCAGTGAAGCGAATGCCCCGTATAGGGCGGAGGAGCTAGATGGATTGCTCCTCCGTTTCAAAGGAAGATCTTCAAGCGAGGCTATTGTTGTTCCTAGCAGGCCTAAGCCCGTCTGTTATTGTTGGAAATTTGTGTATATTTTCTCTTTACTTGTAGGGAATGGTTTGCGACCTCAATTATTGAACAGCGCCATCTATTAGCTTGCAAGTGTTCCACTACAAACTAATGTTGATAATAAACGGGTCAAACAGATATATACTTAATACCACAACATACCATACAAATACATATCTATACAAAGTATATAAATGTTAATAGATGAATAATGACTATATATTTTGATTTGGTATGAAAAACATTAAAAAGAAGAAGTTTTACCTGTTGCGTTAATCAGATTTAGGAGATTTTCCCTAATATTATTTTGTCATGATACTACTAGTATCATACAGTATTCAGTGTTTCTAACTTGCAAGTGCACTCTACTAATGTGTGAAACCTGATACCAATTTGCATAGTGGATATATAATAGTCACAAATAATTGAAGACGTGGGTGGATGAAGGTGATATGTCGCATATTCGGTTTTTTGCTTTTTTTTGTGTAGATGAATGTTATAAGTCGATACCAAATGACTACAGACTTTAGACCATAGATATAAGGCATATTTAAAAAAATAAAAAGTTGAAAAAGGTGTTAAATTCAGTTCAGTTTAAAATAAAATTAAAACTTTGATCTCGATTTACTCAGAATTGGAATTGTGCGACTTATCACCTTCATCCACTCATGTCTTCAATTATTCTCTCGTTCTTTAATGTTAGAAAAAATCACCGCATTTTTGATTCTTAACTTGTAGCAGACGCGAATCTACGTTCGCGTTTGTATGTCGCGTATTTTTTAGCAAATCCGCTGTATTCGCTATTCCACAGAAACGACATCATTTATTGGAAACTGTAATATCCTAAATCTTGAGTAGTTGATATGGACTAGGTCTGTGTCGAGTTTCTTTATCAAATCTGTTCAGTAGCTTTCACGTGATGCTAGTTAGAGCATGTCTGTTAAGATAGACAGATAAAAATTCTAAAAGTGCCTTTTTGTAATCTGCTTATTCGAATTAGCTTCGTTGCGCCAATTTGCAATACTAAGCATATTGGAACCTTGTCAAATTAACACTCACGTGACGTCATTCGCAACTCGATATGTACGCGTACTCGCCGGCCAGTGATGCTAACGGTACCGAGTGTTCGACTACGATTACGTCACCAAAATGGCGGCCAGGCGCAATAGCAATTTGCGGGGATAATATGTAATACTATAGATTAAATTGAAAGACTCCGAGTGAACTAAAATTATACTTATGGCAGTATAAATATTAGTTCCACACACTGTTGCAGGTAGCACACTAATTTGTCACTAAATTATATCCAGTAGCCAGTCTAGTGGTAATAGAGGTCAGTGTTTGATATAGAGAAACATCAGTAGACTTGCAACAAACTTTTTATTATTAATAACACATTTTGTGAATCAAATCAATGGAAAATTACATACCGTAAGTGTATATTTCAATTTAAATAGAAATTAGAATATAATTTAAAATATATCAAGATGTTTATATAGGTACATAGGTAAAATTACGATAAATCAATAATAGCGACATAACAGTCTAGTGTTGGTTATATGAAATTGAGCCTCAGATCTACTACGGGGCAAATGGAACATGTTGTAAAATGTTGCGGGACACTGCAACGTTGCAGCGTCATAATACTTATCCTTGTATCAGAGGCTTTATAGATTACGGCAACATTTAAAAGTACTGGGATTAGCAATCTTAGAGCAGATATTTTTTTCTACGATCATTAATTATTTTGCTAACATCCATCTAATGGGCATATAAGACGCGCGCAGATGGTTACCTAGATGTCTGGAATACTTATTACATAATTGACGTATTGATTTTGTCAAGAATTATATTGCACGTCTCAACAGAGGCTAAGTGTTTGAAGACAGATATGATACAGGCCACCTTCGTTGTACCACACTCAGGCTACGTTCCATTAATGACCCACAATGATCACGTTCAGAACCGCGATCCCGTTCCGCCTGTTTGCTGGCGTTACAATTGTAAACTCTAGTAGAACGGATTACGGGGCGTTAGTGTCATAAACGATAAAACACACAAATATCATTGGTTGATTTGAAATTCGCGCCTTTTTCACTGTCAAGAGACAGAGAGAATTATACTCTATGGTCAACGCTTACTTCGACTCACCTCTGAATATGGGTCGTTGTGAGCGATGTGCGATTGAAAATGATGACGTCATTAGTGATGTTTTCTCCACGACCATATCGACCATGGTCGCCTTGTGGAACGGCACACGGAGCATTTTGGGCGTTTTGAGATACTGAAGGAACGGGTCCTTAATGCAATGTAAAATGAACTTTGTCAAATATAAACCGATAAGCAAATGAACTGTCAGTAAGATATGGGATCCGGACCTAATTAGTGCTGTGAGGTCTTCGAGCAAAGCGAGAGCCGCGATAATTGAAACGATATGGGTTCTCATCGGCAATACTTCCGCGCGTAACTTATACATGCGCAATGCTTTTCGGGCTTCGAGAACAATAACATGTCAATATCAAATCATTATAGCTAAACAGCAATATTATAACAATTTAAAAGTATAAAATTATTGAGTAATTTTTCATATACATAATAAGAGAAGCTCTACAAAACACCACCCAATATTGATTAAAACTATAGAAGTTATGCTAAAACGAATACGCTAATTTACAACTGTTTTATTCTTGTCAATTATACATCGCATAACTAATCAAACTTCTTGTTTCTATTGTCTTCAAACTGCCAAGAACATATAATCTATGGGGCCAACATTCAAGACGAAAATAAAATATTATAAAGAGTGTCTCGATTAATTATTTATCTGTAACGAATTATATTTATTTTAGTTGTCATTTATATTAAAAAATATAATGCCTCCTCTTCACAATCGGCCATGATCGTTACTCGTTGATTGTCTGTCATCGGCAAGGTAATCGTCACGATCATCGTACAAGCATCCACACGACCGTCCGTGTGGGCACGTGCACGCAACTACACGCGAATTCTCTTTGATGCGTACCCGAAAAACCGATACGCCACCGATCGCCGCGATCAATTGATGGGCGACTACAGGCGAGTAGCCTCTCCGCGATTGTACTCGCGTGTAATCGTCTGTGATCGCCGATTGTGAAGAGGAGGCATAATGTTTTCAAATGTAAAACGCCTCGCAAAACAATGGATAACAGAATTGTATCGGGGCGCGCACGGAACACATGTTTTTAAAAGTTGATTGATAACAATAAATTCCCGGAACCAGTTATTTATTGAAGACCCCGGTCTGCTTGGAACCGCTGGCCGCCAGTCTAAGTACCCTATTATTCTTCTGAGCATCAAGTACTCTATACTTCTTCGCCATGCTTCGACCGCATATGCGATCTCCAAGTAGCTTTCTGAACAAATCCAACTTTACAATGAGCGCAATTGTGATTTAGCTTTCCAGTGTGTATCTTCTTATGAGCATTTAAATGGTATAATCGATTATACGATTTCGAACAAGTATCGCATTTGTATTCCCTTAAACCTGTATGAACTGGTGCATGTATTTGCAAATCTATCCGCTCGAAGAACTTCTTATCGCATTTATCGCACTCATATTTCCTTTCCAGCAAATGATGTTTTCTGACATGTCGATTAAGTCTCTTCTTGTTCTTAAACACTATGCCGCAGGCTTCGCATTTCGCTTCCAATGACGGCATACCATGAGCTTCAACTAGATGCTCCATCTTCTTCCAGTAATCAAGGAAACGCTCACCACAAAAGTTGCATTTCCAAAGTTTGCCCCCTTTCTCATGGAGTCTTTTTATGTGCAAGTTCCTTTTTTCCAGTGTCTTGTATGTTTTTGAGCATTGGGTGCATTTGAATTGCTCTGTGGCCTCTTCATGGATCTTTCTGTGACCTGCTCTTAATCTCTCAGTCACAAAACCAGCGCCGCAGACTTCGCATATGTAATTCGCGAAGTGACAGTTCATATGCCCTTGCAGAAGTTTGAGACTCGTGAATTCTTGTTTGCATTCAATACAGGTCAGTTTGTCTGTTTCAAATTTGAACGGAATCAACTGACTTTTGAAATTTGAAAATATTTGCTTCTTGTGAATGCTCTTTAGATGATCTGTTAGGTCTGGCAGATTTGAAATATCTTTGTCGCATATTTTGCAAAGTAATCCTGTTATGTCCACTTTGATGATGTTCTCAAACAATTTACTGCAACATCGATCGATGATGGTTGCTTTGTTGTAGTGTTTCTGCAAGTTATGTTCTTTAAGTTTAGCTGGTTCTACGAAGTGTTCTTTGCAGAACATGCAGCCATAACAGCTGCTGTCTCTGGTTTTAATTAATGTTGCATTAGAGAATAGTAATATTGCGTGCAGATTGTTTTTATTCATAAATACGTTTTTGTTCTTCATGTATGGGGGTAATTTGTATTCCATGACTGGTCGCGTTGGTTTTTTGGCTTGCATCTCACCTATAAAGAGAAATATATGTTAATCCACACTTCGTCTTATTTTGATGAGTATTTTAAACTGTTTATTTTTTGTTTGTGGTGAGGACTTCGAGTCCGTATGGGCGAAGTACCCACAGACCATTTAAAAAAATATCTACCCAGAGTTGACTATAGACCTTATCTTATACTAATATATAAAGCTGAAGAGATATTTGTTTGTTTGCTTGAACGCGCTAATCTTAGGAACGAGTCGGAACGAGAAGGAGTCTGATTTGAAAAATTCTTTCAGTGTTAGATAGACCATTCATCGAGGAAGGTTACCATCCATAAGAGGTGACAGAACAACTCGCAGCCAGGTAGTACAGTATTCGTCCGTCTGGCTGCCTACCACCCCGGGTCTACTAGTTTATTTATAACACACCAACATCAGACTTATAATTAAGTAACATTACAAATAATTTACTATAAAATTTCTGATGTGTGTGGACCCCTTAAACAACAACACACAACATTTACTTGTAATTATTCAAATGTCGTCAATAAAGTAATTAATTAATTAGAATATAGTAATATTATACATAGAAGTGAATTTTCCTATAGGTCCATGAGGCTGATGTCGGCTTAGGGCGATATCATGTTAGGGGCGACATTTTCGGGACGCCAAAATTTTAAAACCAAATTTTTTTGGACATTTTCAAGATCTGACTAAACACGCCACATACATAAGTACTACTACATATCTTTGTAGTGCTTAATAAACTACACCAGGGGTCACTAATCAGTCTCGTTCGGAGACCGTTTTACGAAATAAAATAATCATTGCGGTCCGCACAACATACTATAGGATTTTTTTTTAAATCACATTTTTTTACATATCAATCAAAAAAATGTCATTTTTTCTTGCGGTCTAAGCTATTGACATTACATCCTGGAGATGCTCATCAATAAGTTGAGATCGAAATTTAATCTAAGGCTGGTGTGTACCGAATTTTAACCGACGGTTAACCAAAAATAACCACTGTTTTTCCATACATTTTTAGCTTTCGGCCGATTATTTTATTTTAACCATCGGTTAAAAGTCGGTGCACACCAGCCTTAATGAAGTTCAACTTCGAAAATACTGCTTCACATATATATGTTGACCGAAACAAAGTAAGAGGTTTCGAAGCTAATTTTTGTAGTTCTGGAAATTTTTACCACACACAAATTTTTTACTGGAAACTTCCGCATGTTTATGTTTTAAAATGTGTTTTCTTGGTAATCGGTACTTTCGTTCATTATTTAATTACGTATTCTGTAGTTTAAGTTGCTGTGTTCTCGCGGTCCGCACGAAATGGGTCGGCGGTCTGCCATTTGAGGTCCTCAGATCCTCCGAACGTGTAGTCCCGTGGACTAGTTAATCAAGTTAATGTAACACATATACAGTGGTGAACTTGCGTTTGTGCCCGTAAGGCCCGAGCTTAGGGCAGCATTACAGATAAACTTTATGTACGGGCGGTATTATGTTAGGGGCCACAACATTTTATAATAATAGCAGCTTACAAATGTCTCAGTGATGAACGGAACCATTACGCTACCACCACTTCTACGAAAACATTTTAAACTCGAAAAATATCAGATTTTTTGAGATTTTCAAAAATAAAACAATATAATATCCGCCCATAAATGTCCCACTGCTGGGGTCGGGCCTCCCATTGTAGGGGGAACGGACAGTACAGGCCACGCTTGTCAGGTTAGAGACATCGGTTATCTCGATGTGCAGGTTTCATCACGATGTTTTCCTTCACCGTTGTTAGCACGTGGTAACTGTAACAATATGCACATTAGATCAGAAAACTGACTAAGAGGTGCATGCTATGCGGCCGGCCAGGATCGAACCCGCGCCCTTTAGCTTTGGGGCGTTGTGCGTAGCAGTAGGGCGTTTATGGGCTGTTATTATAAGTAATCGTAAAAATATACCTACTTCACGAGAAACGGAATACTTACAAAATCGTCATGTCCATTCATCTGTCACTCTATTACAACCGTTTTTTTTTCAACACTACAGATTACTAAGATTTTGTCTTATCGCTAACGGGTTGGGCGAGCAAACCTTTGCCGGCCATCACTGCAACGCAGAGTAAATTAGGGAAATATTCTCCGTTATTTACCATGGCCTAGGAGTCGGAGATTGGCCACAGAGTAGTTTGTTGTATATTACCCGTAACACAACCGTAACTTGCTGAATTTGCAATACAATATGCGTACAGTATGTCGACTAAAACAAAGCCAAAACTTTGTACTCCTTTTTACGCAAATTGCCCCGAAGGAGGAGTATGAAATTTCACACATTTATAGTTTATATAGAGAAGGAGTGCAGAATGCTAATAAAAAAAATATATGCATACAAAATATATTAAATCAACAAAAAAAAAACATTACACACAGTACCATGTATTTGACACACATACGCATATATACTCTTTGTTGTTTGTCTGTTTATTGTTTAAAGTCAAATTAACGGTGTAGCCTTGGCGAAATCTGATTGTAGAAGTAGTCTTTGACATTTATTATTATGGTCGAATTTCTATCACGGGCGACCACTATTGTGACTAATTTGCTACAAAATCGTTAAAAAAAGAAGTATCGGGTATCAGTTGTGTTATCCAGTTGTTTAGATTTTTCTTAATTTTCTTCTTCCATGATACTCGGGTATGTATTCAGTTTTTCTGATTTGCATGTGCATTGTACTATGTGTGAAACCTGATACCAATACGCATAGTGGGTATATAATAGTCATAAATAATTATTCTCTCCCTTTTTAATGATAGAAAAACACCACCGAAATTTTATTAGCATACGCCAATCTTCGTTCGAGTGATTTTGTCAGTGAATTCCCAGCGCCATTTTTGGGCTATTTACGTCTATCCCAGGGAAACGAGGTTATTTATCGGTATAAAAAGTATCCTAAATTACTTACCTTTGCGACTTTCGAGCCGGGATATGAAATAAGTCTGTATTGATTTTCTTTTAGATTCGTTCAGTAGTTTTCACGTAATGCTCGTTAAAGTATGTCAGTTAAGACAAAAAAAAATCTACAATCTTATCAAAATACAATTTTTAGGTAGGGGCACAGCCTATATTTATAAACCTTAGCACTAGGGCGCCTGAATTTTTATATATCTAAAACATCTTGCTTAATAATGTGTATATTCACCGAAATTCAAAGATTCCATTTTTGTCTTAATCTTTAAAAATCAAACAACAGCTGTTAAAAGCAACAATAGTTTTGTCCGCCATTTTGTTACTTAAGAGAGTTAAACAGCGGGCTGAGGTTATTTAATCTGAAAGCTAGTTCAAACAGGTTATTAAGTGTTCATGAATACAATTTCTTATAAATAGCTATTTAAAGTATTATTTAAAAATTAATCAACCTTTATGAATAACGCTGTTAGGTCCTTCTTGTGAGATATTGTCGCAAGCGGCGCTTAATTTGTTAGAAAAATTTACTTGCCGTTTATACAAAGCAGCCAGTCCAGTGATAATAGAGTTCAGTGTTCAATATAGAAAAACATCAACAGACTTTCAATCAAAATTTTATTACTAAAAACATTTTTAAATCAAAAAATTCAAAATTACTGATCTAATATTTTTTCAACTTTATATATATACAGAATATTAAAAGTAGTGTTGAGTAAGACACGATTATAAAATGATTTTGTTAGAGTAACCTAGGGCTGCCAATCGGACTATATATTATAGAAAATTTATATAGTACAAAATGCAAAAGTATTTTCATCGCTAATTTAATTGAAGACATGAGTCGATGAAGGTGATAAGTCGCATAATTCCAATTCTGAGTAAATCGAGATAAAGTTTTACTTTTATTTGAAACTGAACTGAACTTAACACCTTTAGCAACGATTTATTTCTTAAATATGCCTTATATCTATGGTCTAAGGTCTGTAGTCACTTGGTATCGACTTATAACATTCATCTACGCAAAAAAGCAAAAACCGAATATGCGACATATCACCTTCATCCACTTACGTCTTCAATTGTCGCGCTTTTTGTTCAGATACTTACGATTTATTTTAAAAATAATAGATCTTTACTGGCCAAAGCAAAAAGTAGTAATACATACACATGGAAAATGCAATAATAAAAGAAATAAAATATACAATAAAAAATGTCAGGAGCCTTAAGAACAGACGAGCATGCATGACAAGAGCTATCAATGTCAAAGAAGCAAGTGAGGTGTGTAATAATAAACCTGTATGGCGCTCTGTTGTTCGCGCCTACCCCGCAAGGGACCTGGCGTGAAGTATGTACATAATAAAAAATGAAACATAAATGTGTACTCTTTTTTTCACCTAAATTTCCCAAAATTACTATATTTTTACAGCTTGAAAACAATACTATATTTTTTTAAAGACCCTAGAGTGTCCTTCCAAGTAACAAAATGTACCACTTCAAAGGGGGCGAGTTTTGAAGTGGCAGTACATTTGAAGAAATGAACGCCATGTCCTCCTTAGTCCTATTTCTTACAATTTGTACCTTTGTTCAATAAAAACTTCTTGTTCGGAAATGCTTGTTAAGAATCAGACGTAATCGTCTCTTTTTACTTGAAGGAGCTAGCACATGACATGTTGTCTCTCTCTGTCATATGAATATCCGTAGAGGCGCTATTTTTGTGTAGTAGCAAGCCTCTTTCCGTCCTTCTTTTAGCTTTCATATTATTTAAGGAGTGAATAGCAGCACGAGAAAATTGGGAAGTATTACGTTCTTAAATATTAAGTATAAGTTTTGTTTACGTGGATTACTCAACACTAATTAGAAGTACATCTATGAGTTTATACATATGTTACGTAAGAAAAATCTTGATAAATCAATACTAGTGACATAATAATAACGTAGTATATGCTATACGAAATTAAGTCCCAGATACACTACGGGGCAAATGGAGCAATATGTTGTAAAATGTTGTGGGTCATTAGACAAAGTTGCAACATCACGTTGGTTGAGCGTTGTCCGTCATAATACGGGAATTGTGTTCCCAAGTGTATCTGAGGCTGGTTGTAGGAAAGAGTATGGTATCATTTTAAAGCAATGATATTGTGTTCCGGCATTAATGGCCAGGTTCCAGTCCCATTAACGAGTACGGCAGCACATTGGTAACACATAGTGTTGCAAATGTTTACTGACGTCGGTAACCACTTTCCATCACAGTTGGACCGTCAGCCTGTCTCCTATACTCCAGCAATAAAAAAAACACGATGTGCGTCGCGGGACGCCAGAAAGCAGTGATGACTTAAACTAATATAACGTGAGAGAAAGGGAAGGACAGGCTGGCGCCGAAACGCGTTACGTAACGAAGCGGTTTACCCTTCCATAAGTAGTTATCACTTCAAAAAATCATTTGTATAAGTTAAATAAATGGAAAGTTGTCATTGTATTTAATTGAAAGAAAACGACACTTGATGATAATTGCGGTATTATTATTTCTTTAAAGTAGAATAATTTTTATTTTCAAATCTATTTACGTACGACAGTATTCGATGGTTTTTACTAATCTATGCATTACATGACTCACAGAGGCCACGTTTCATTATAGACTCATAACGACCACGTTCACGACCGCGATTTTTCCCGTTCTACTTGTTTACTGGCGTTACAATCGTAAACCCAAGTGGGACGGTTATTCGAGCCACCTCTTAAAATGGTCGTGGTGAGCGTTGTGTGATCGAAAATGATGACGTCTTTAGTAACGTTTTCGCCATGACCACAACGACCGCGGCCGCTTTATAGAATGGCTAACGCAGCATTTTGGGCGTTGTGAGCTACTAATGGAACGCGCTGAGAATATTCACTATAACGTCACCCACAACAATAAAGGACAACAATATTGTCATTGTTTCATGTGGGCTTTTCTGCCAAGAAATATGTGACCTGACAGACGTGCAAACGTAAAAGTGAAATAACGGAAATGGGAACAGTATAGTGCTGCAAAATAGGCGAGTGCGGATCACGGTTATGGAAGTGACAGGAGTTGTCATCGGAAATATCTTTCGCGCGTAACTTATACACGAGCAATTCCTTTTCGTTCCTGGAGAACAATAATAAGTGACATGTAAAATTCAAATCGTTATCCCTAAACAGCACTATTATGGATTAAATGGATAATTAGAATGGATTCATATCCATAATAAGAAAGCTCTAATGTATAATACACCACTCAATAATAATTAAAACTATAGAAATCATGCCAAAATAAAGCTGAGTTTCCTTGAACGAGTCAAAAGTTAATATTGTTATGAGGTTCTAACTAGTACTTTGTACTAAATAAAAATATATATTGTTAATGATTATTGTTTGTAAAGTAAAACCAACTTAATGGGTGCGTTCCAAGAAGTAATAAAACAACCACGCTCTCGACCGCGATTTTTGCCATTCCACTGGGTTGCGAGCGTTACAATCATAAACTCAAGTGGAGTGGCATAGTGTTGACATCATTAATTTTTTAAATTCGTGGACGCCCGACAGAAGTGATAACTTATTAAAGTAATCTAAGTTGAACTATTTAATATTGAAATTGTTTGTCTATCACGCACTAAACACTGAGTAAACAGAGGGAAGCGTCTGTCCGAAATAAGGCTAGCGCTGTGGGTTACAGTGAGAGAGGAGGAGCCTGTCTACCGCTTCTGTATGCGTGAGAGAAAGGGAAGCCAGACAGACTGGTGCGTTACAGGCATTACGTAACGAACGGTTAACACCCCCCCATAAGAAGTTATCACTTCAAAAAAATTATACTTCTTCACCATGTTTCGATCTCATATGCGATCTCCATGTAGCTTTCTGAACAAATCCAACTTTACAATATTCACAATTGTGATTTAGTAATCCGGTGTGTAGTTTCTTATGTTCATGTAAGTTCTTCATTCGTTTGTATGATTTCGAACACACATCGCATTTGTATTTTCTTAAATCAGTATGCACCGCTGAATGAGCTTGCAAGCCTTCGCGGCTGAAGAACTTCTTGCCGCACTTATCGCACTCATACTTCCTTTCCTGCAGATGATCTTTTCTAACGTGCAAAGTTAACAACTTCCTGTTCTTAAATACAATGCCGCAAACCTCGCACTTCGATTCCAATGACGGCATACCATGAGCTTCAACTAAATGTTCCATCTTTTCCAATAATCGGTAAAACGCTCGCCACATAAATTGCATTTGCATACTTTCCCGCCTTTATAATGCATTCTGTATATATGCAAGTTCTGTTTCTCCAGTGTCGTGAATGTTTTGGGGCATTGGGTGCATTTGAATTTTTGTTCCGTTGCCTCCAAGTGGACCTTTGTATGACTTGCTCTTAATTTATCAAGCACAAAACCAGCGCCGCAGACTTCGCATACATAATTCGCGAAGTGACAATTCATGTGTTCTTGCAGAAGTTTGAAGGTCGGGAATTCTTGTTTGCATTCGATACATGTCAGTTTCTCCGTTTCAAATTTGAAAGGAATCAGCTGACTTTTGACGTTTGAAAATATTTGCTTGTTATGTATGTTTTTTAGATGGTCTGTTAGCTCTGATAGACTTGGAATGTCTTCGTGGCAGATTTTGCAGCTTAACCCCGTGATGTCGACTTTGACGACGTTCTCAAATAGTTTAGCGCAGCAATGTTTGATGATGTCCGCTTTATTGCGGTGTTCTTCCAAATTATGCTCTTTCAGATCCGCTGGTTCTACGAACTGCTCTTTGCAGAAGAAGCAGTCATAATAGGTGCTATCTTTGGTTTGAATTAACGTTGCATTGGAGAATAGTAATATTAAGTGCAAATTGATTTTGTCCTTAAACGCGTTTTTATTTTTCATTTGTGTGACAATTTTCTTGGGTGTTTCATTTGTTTTTATAGCTTGCGTCCAACCTATAAAGAAAAATTATCTGTTAACCAACACAACACCTTTTTTTAATTGAATGATCTTAAATTTTTGGCGTACTGAGCAGGCGATGTCGAGCTACTCTATGGGAAATGAAATATATATATAATCGTCATGTCTGTTTGTTCGTCTATTTATGTGTTTACAGTCGTTTTCCTCGAAAGGTAGTTGTATTAAAATTTTGATTTATTTATTATTTTGTTGTAAAAATGGTAAAAACCAAAAGTTAGTCTGTTGAGTTATCTAGTTATTTGTTTATATAGAAACTAGCGGTACCGGCAGATGCTGAAAAAATAGAAATATAGGATCCGATTCCAGCGCCACCTACCGGGTCTAGTGAATTTAAACTATCCCGGGAACCATCAACACAAATGAAATTTTCATCTAAATCTTAGAACCAGAACCAGATTCCAGTGTCACCTGCCGGTAACACTTTTGAATCAGAGCCATCCGGGAGTCCACTCAAACGTTTCCAACAAAATTCGTCCAGGGGTATAGCCTTCTCGGAAGCATACCCACGAACGACGGGGATTAAAAAGTTCCGTCTTCTATTTATACACTTAAAGGATTATAGATATAATAAAACATATGTGAAGTGAAAAATTAAATTTCATAATCCATAATAACCGAAGCTCTAATGCATAATAAATCATTCAAAAATAATTAAAACGATATAAATCTGCATTAAAATTAAGCTGAGTAAGCTCTTTTATTCATCTGCATTAATACAGTGTACACGAGTGTGAATGAAACAACAATACATCTCAGGTTTCAATTTGAGTCAAATAATAAAATATTTATCGAGACCTTTCAAGACGATTGAAAGAAGTCTCGCGTGACCAAAGGGCTGGCCTATATTTAGGGCAACGAATAAGCGTTGCCATACAACGAGGGAATGCGGCCAGCATTTTGGGAACGCTCCCCACCGACAGCGATTTGGACTACATTTTTTACTTGTAAATATGTTTATAGTAGTATTTAATTTTATAGTTTAGTTTTTTTTTTAGTTTAATTTATTTAATATTTAGTTTATTCTTAATTAGGTGTTCAATGTGTACTTACATTAAAAAATGAAATTGAAAAATAAAATATGTAAGTGGATTCAATTCTTAATTTACTTCTAATTATACAACAAAATTAAAAATACATATTGGTCATGACGATTGTTTGTATAATAATACCACCTAAATAGGTTTTTTTTACTAAAGCAAGACAGTGACATATCGTTCTCCTACTTGACAGTGCCAACTTTGTAAATAACGCATATGCATACGATTGTTTATGCATCCCTTTCCAATAACATTTCAGTGGGATAAGAGAAAATAGTTCGGATGATAATATTTGTTAAACTATTTAACTACGGTTTCTATCGCTATTAATTTATATTCTATAAAATTGTATCTCAAACGATTTCATCGTGTTTTGTACGCATATGCGTCTTCCATGCGTATTTTTGTGTGAAACCCACACTGCAGTGTTTGCAATTAAACTGCTTAACATCGCTATGAATCTTAATATGTTCTCTTAAGGTCTTTCGCCTCGTGTACGTTTTGGAACATATATCACACTGAAATATTTCCGTCACACCAGTATGCTTTGTCATATGTTCTTGCAAACTTTTACGTTCGAAGAACTTCTTGTCGCATTCTTGGCATTCGTGTTTCCTTTCCATAAGATGATCTCTCTTTGTATGACGAGCTAACGTTCGTCTGTTATTAAAGATTTGATCACAGGCTTGACATTTTAATTCTAGAGCCGGTACACCATGAGCTTTGGTCAAATGTTCCATTTTCTTCCAGTAATCCACGAAGCGCTCCTCACAGTAATTGCACTTGATGACCTTCCCGCTCCAAAAATGAGCTCTTCTTAAATGCAGCCTACGTTTCTTGATAGTCGGGAAGGTTTTATCACACTCGCCGCATTTGAATTCACCTGAGCTCTCGTGACTTTTCTTGTGGCCGACTTGTAGGGTTCTTGTAATGAAACCAGCACCACAAATCTCACACACATAGTTGGGGAAATGGCAATTCATATGCTCCTGTAATTGCTTGAACGTCGAAAACTCATTATTGCAGACAACGCAGGTCATCTCTTTCGTTTCGAATTTGAAGGGAACAATCTGACTTTTGAGATCAGAAAATAGTTCTTTCTTATGCTCGACTTGTAAATGAGCCATCAGATCTGTCAATTTAGGTACACTTCTGTCACAAAGCTTACAACGCAATCCGGTTATGTCCATTTTCATCGGGAAGTCAAGAAACCTCGAAGTCTTTTTTCTGACGAGACTCTTGCTTGAATGTTCTTCGACTGCATGTTTCTTAAGATCAGAAGGTTCAATAAATTGTTCACGACAAAACATGCAGCTATAACCTTTGGCGTTTTTAACGCGAATGAGGGTTGCGTTAGAGTGTATGAGTAAAGTGTCCACGTTTATTTTGTTTTTGAAGGTATTCGTGTTATAAGGTGCCCTTCGGCGTATAGCTGGCTTTTTTCTGGTGTGCACCATACCTATAAAGACAAATTAATTGTTACATTTTTTAAATCTCAAGCTTGTGTACTAATATAGACTGACATTTCTTTAATATTCTCGAGATCATTTGGAGTCGGCGCAATGTATCTGTTTCTCCCATACTCCTATATACTGGCACATGTCCAGTCACACTACACATCATCAAATCATACGTCACATAATTCATCCATCGCTTTGTTTGGTCTTCCTTTACTCTACTTTCCATTGATCATTCAGTTTGATGCTTATACTATCTAGCCAGGATCTATTAAATTAAATCAATTCAACAGAAAGGCGCAGAACTGAAAGAAAACGATGGAATGAACTGATATTGACTGACTCAATTTTATGTTTATGTGGAACACTGGTTGCTTCATCCAAATTCAAAGATGGACATGAATCCTCATAACAATAATTAGTTTCCTGTTCGATAATAGTATTTAACCCTATTAGTAGGCTGGTCTTAAACACTCATTATTATTGTGTCGTCTGTGGAGGCTTATCAATAGCTCATCTTTACCCACTTTTGTATCTAGAATAGAATACTTTATTGTTAAACTGTGTACTTATAGGTGGTATAAATAGAATGAAGTAGCAACAGTTGACCCGATGAGAGGGTACAATAACATTTATTTTGTTGCCTACATAATTACAATTAATAATTATCTCATAGATTAATTAATCACTATTTTTTCATAAATTTTATATAAGCATATTATTTTTATAGATGTTGTTTTTTTACAGAATTTCAATAATATGTTTATTTAATCATTTCTAACATAATAGATACCATAGCTATATATCTCATAATATATAATTTAATTAATTTAGTCAGTTTTAAGGAATTACTACTGAATGTCGATATGAATATATCATACATATTATGCAGTATTTTGGAGTCAAAATTAGCCTAAATTATAAACTCAATCTCACGTCTTATTACGAGTGTCATATGACCGTATTTAGGAAATAATCCGTAACTAAGTAAAAGCATCTGTTAACCAATTATTCTGAGAGCTTTCTCTCAAATAATGGAATAATTACTGTAAAAATGGTCTGGAAGATATCGACGACTAATCGATTATGTATGCAATAAAGAAGACTAATTTAAAAAAAATCATTTAATTTCTTAAGATGTGACGGCAGTTTATTATATAAGTATTATGTTTGCAATGCAGTTAATATTACTTTTGTACAACGACAGTCGAATGTTCGGTAAAACTAGATTTTCCTTTATATCTATCTAGTTTTTAAGATGTGTTAGCTCCCCAAATAAAATAAAAATATCTGTTTAACATTTCTGTGTGCTGGTACAGTATTAGATCGATGTCCGTGTGTGATGATGATGATTATCTAAAGAACTTCTGGTGTTAATAAAATTGACTTTTTGGACATGTATTCTATTGTATGTCTGTTAAAGCGGTAAGGTGGTAGGGTATTTGCACGACTGGATGGCTACAATCCTTGCTCTAGAACATGACGCCATAACAACTTTGAGTATTGTTCCGGCATTAGTGGCCAGGTTCCAGTATCCTCTAAGAGATGTTACGCTCTCGTCGCATTTGTAACACCTTTGGTGTTGCAGACGTCCGTAGGAGATGATAATCACTTTCCATCAGGAGGGCCATCTGCTGAACTCATGCAATAAAAAAGATAGTCCTGAAATAAGTCTCGCGAACGCGAGAGTATTTTACAATGTTTTATCTTAGATGATTTTCGGTATAACATGAACACATTTTCTGTAATGAGTTATGCTCAAAGTACATCTAAAGTTAGATACTTAAGTAGAAAACTGTCTTAAACTAATCCTCTAAACACATATTTTAACAAAAATTGTACTTAAAAACGTATATCGTTACATGCGAGTTGTATTTTTGAGTATAAATTTAAGAAAAGGTTTGTTTATCGAGTTTTTCACGCACGGATTTTGGAAGGATCAAAACCTGTACTCGTATATTGTTTCTTTTATTAATTTTATTGTAGAAGTGCTAGTTGAACTTCGTTCACGTTACTACGAACACGCGAGTGTCAGTGAATTGCAACTGCGGCACCCGAAGAAAGCGCCTACAGTGCCATATTTGTCTATGCATGGAAATTATGTCAACGAGATAAAAATAACCTAAGCGCAGGTCCGGGATATAAGCTAGCCATATTTCGATTTCTGTTTCAATACGTTCATTACTTTCAATAAAATCTTAAATTTTATACAAATTTTTGCTTTATTCTCGCACACGTCACGAAGCTGAAAAATTTCGTTCAATAGAAAGTATGCATTCTATATGTCAAATAATAAATAGAAACGAGTAAACATTTTTATTATAAGATATATTTTGGTTCTAATTACTAGCACACATCTAGTAGATAGGTTAATAACGCAGCAAAGAAATAACTACATTCAAATTTCCAATGCTTCGCAAGTTTTTCCATATAGCCCATCCTTCTAACATTATCTTAAATCCTCATCCCCCAAATGCTCCACTAGCTTAGATTTGACCATAAATCAAACATTCAATCTTCCTTAACTTCTTATATTACATGCTCTCTATGCTTCGACTTAATGTGCCCCCTCAAACTGCAGTTCTGCACAAAAGCCTGCCCACAAAGCTCACATTTGTACCTCCTATCATTATTGTGGATCCTGAGGTGCTCCACTAAGGTCCTCTTTCTTGCATATGATTTTAAACACACACTACATTTAAACTGTCTCAATTTCGTATGCTTTATCATGTGTCTCTTTAACTCATAGTCGGAATAGAATCGCATCTCGCATTCTGTGCATTTATGCGGTCTTTCCATCAAATGTACCTGTTTAACATGAACTTGCAGAAGCTTCCGATTGGAATAAACTTTCCCACAGGCTTGGCATTTCGATTCAGCAACCTTTAAATTGTGAACTTTGATCAAATGTATTTCCTTCTGTCTATAATCCTTGAAGGTTTCTGGACAATATAGGCATTTATGTTGTACGGAATGAGCTTTCTCATGGTTCCTCTTCTTAATAATCGTATCAAGTACTGTGTCGCAATATTTGCAGGGGAATTTACCAGTTTTATGTGACAACTTGTGATTAGTCAGGCTGTTGAAATTAACAAAACTGATACCGCATATGTCACAAGTATAATTTCTATAATGAACGCCCATGTGTTCATGCAGCATTTTAAATTTGTGAAAAACACTATTACACATAAAGCATTTAAGCGGTCCCGTTTCAAATTTGAAAGGCAGTATGTGGTTTTTTATATCCATATAAATAATCTTCTTGTGTATATCAATTAGGTGCCTCATTAACTTTTCTAAGTCTTCAATATTTGCACCACAAAGGTTACATGTGAGATCTGTTATATCCAATTTAACATTATATCTGCTCATATTCATTCTTTTAAGAAAAGATGCTTTGTAATATGCATCGTTTTTATGATTTTCTAATGTATGTTTTTTCAAATCTGCTGTTTCTGGAAACTCCATGTTGCAGTAGCAGCAAGTATAACCAATCCCCCTGTGACTTTTAATCGGTGTTGCGTTGGAGTTTTTCATAATCTCTATTATGTTCCAACGGTGTTGATTAGGGCGCTCTTTTCGGACCTTTACTTTTTCTCCTTGATTAAGTTCTACCTTTACTATAACTTTCTTTGGAGTATCTTGAGCCTTTTCGGTTTTGACGATAACTCCGTGTTTACCTATAAACAAAATTAAATTACAATTCCTGTTTGAAGATGGTGTGTGTACATTTTCTTGATTGGTGGAATGAGATACGAGTCTTCTTTCGTCAGTGAATGAGATATTTTTCAAATATAAACATTGATTCAAAACAACATTCATTTTTCATTCACACGGGGCTTGGCTTTATATCCAAATATTGTAAACACTGCAACAGAACGGGATGGAATATATACGGAAAATTTCCTGTTTTCACGCCTTAATTTTTCAGTGAAATACGTTGAGTATACTAGTAGGCATATAAATAGCAATTTCGATATTACAAATTGAAAATAAAACTGAATAGCAAAAAGTTAAACATCAGTACATACATACATAACTTCATGCCAGGTCCCTTGCGGGGTAGGCACGAACAACAGAGCGCCATTTAGGCTTATTCTTACACACCTCACTTGCTTCTTTGACATTCATAGTTCTTGTCATGTACACTAGTCTGTTTCAGTTCACGTCAGAAAACGCTTGTATCATAATTATCTGGATGCTATTTATTAGATGCGACTTCAGTCAAATTTATATAAAAAATAACGTGTGCGTCTCGGGACACCCGACAGAAGTGATAACTTAAACTAATCTATATTAACTAAACTTATCTATATATATAACGTTGAAATATTTAATATTAAAATTGTTTAATTTCAGGAGCCTGCCTACCGCTGCCGTATGCGTGAGAGAAAGGGAAGCCAGACAGACTGGCGCTGACGCGTTACGTAACGAAGCGGTTTACCCTGCCACCATAAGAAGTTATCACTTCAAAAATAGGTTAAATAATAACTTTTGAATACATTATACTTCAATCGACAGATAAATTAAAACTTACAAAAACACAAACTTTACTAATCGTTTAGTCGTGAAATGGTAAAATACAAACAGAATTACTTCCGTATTTATTTATTAGTTACATTTATTTATTACAATATGATGATCATAATCATATAAAATACACAGAAATTATTTAAAAAAATGCTACAAAATACATACATCCTCACTATTTACACTTATGATGTTGAAAGAGTATTGAAAAAAAGAGACGTGACAGCCGATTTAATTAAATCTTACTTGAACCTACAATACCTTGTCTTGTACCTACAATAAAGCCATCATTTTTTTTTTTTAGTAAGTCAGTCATGAAATAAGCTCGTTAAAATAGTACAATAATCTAACACTCAGCCATTCTGACTACACTTAGTGAGAATCTCGAACCGACCAAAGGGTCGGTTCCAGATTCTCACTAAGTGTAGTCGCGAACATACAATAATTAATATCCTTAAACACAAAAAAACTTAATTCATATCCCAATCAAGTTTTTTTTTTAATATGAGGACACTTCGATAATAATTCTAAGAAATTGAAATAAAACTTAAAGTCATTGCATTAACATATTATATTATAAAGTTTTTTTAAAGTTTTGGATTGACATACAGTCGTACAATCGTTATTTACAAAGTTGTCACTAGAAAGCAGGACAGTGACACATCACTAGCGTCGTTTAAATGAACGATAAATAATCAACCGAAATGCTAAAAAAATGACATCCGACTAATAGTATTCAATAGTCGCCTAAAAAACCAGATGATGGCAAATGGGTGAATTATTCGCCAAACGAACACCTACGAATGACGTCTATGCTGTAACCTTGTCAGTTTTTGATTTTATCCAACTGCCATTGGCCAGCTAGCAAGTTGTTGGCGAGGGCTGACAGCTAAGCCGTAAACTTGTAAGTTGTCGGTAGTATTTGCCAACCATTAGCCAGCTGACGAGTTAATAGACAACCTAGCAGGGTCTATTTTGTGTAAAACCGCTATGCAGCTAGTTTTTATAATAGCTACCCATCTTTAGGACAAACTAGTGGTAATGATTTATTAAGAGTTTTTGGCGGGAACTGAAAGGAGACGTTGTGCTGTGCAGTTTTATTTTCTAAAAATGTGTAAAATTACTCTAAAATGAACAATAGTTGTAGGATATTGATAGTTTTTGAGTAGTAATTATGTGTTTATAAGAAATGTGAACTGTATAGTGAAATGTGGCCTTTTGAGTTGTCACAAGAACTCCGTTGAATGGCGCCAGCTAATAAACATACAGTTCAGCTGTGCTACACATAGGCTTAAGAAAATAAAGAAACTGTATTGTAAACTAAGATCTGGCTTAAAGGCCTAGCTGCCAGGCCATAAACTTAAATAATAATAATGATTTATTAAGTCGGGTTTTCAAAAGAAAAACCGACTTAATAAATCTATCTTTGTACTTTTTTTCTTAGTAAAAACAAAGATTATGGAAAGTATCTATGTAATTTTAATTTAGTCGCATAATTAGAAATGCATTGAGAATAATTATGTTAAACAATAGATATTTCAGATATGATGTTTCGTTTCATTCACACTCAGGTAAAACTGTATTAGTTTATATTAATAAAAGAGCCTACTTACTCAGTCACTTTTTAGCGCCCCATATGAAAGGCATTTCACGTAAGCAATTACATTATTTTACCATGTTTCGATTTCATGTGACCTCGTAAACTGCACTTTTGTACGAACGCCAGACCGCACGTCTCGCATTTGAATCTTCGATCATCTTTATGAATTCTCATATGCTCGTTCAAAGATTTCTTCCTCGCATACGCCTTCGTGCAGATAATACACACGTAATCCTTAACACCTGTATGCTTAATCATATGATCTTCCAAAGACTTTTTCCAAAAGAATTTTTGGTCGCAAATGTCACACGCATAATGCTTCTCCATCAAGTGTTGTTTCTTTATATGACACCATAAAGAAGATCGCGTTTGATATACTTTGTCGTCACACGCTTTACATTTGTATTCTTCCATCTTGATTCCATGCACGGTGGCCAAGTGCTTCTCTTTCGTTGTGCAATTCAAGAATTTCTCACCACAATGTCCACATTTATTCGCCTTATACAAATCGTGGACTTGTCTCTTGTGATATTTCAATTTACTGGGAGTGTCAAAAACTTTTGAACAAGACTCGCAAGGAAACGTTCCAAATTTGTGGCTATCCATATGAAACCGATATTGCCTGTTCGTGATAAAACTACCACCGCACACATCGCACACGTAATTATTGAAATGAGTCCTCATATGCTCTTGTAGAACTCTAAACTTGCCGAAATCTCTATCACAATATACGCATCTGAGTTCGTTTCCTTCGAATTTGAAAGGGACTAAGCAGCTTTTTATATCTGTATAAATGTTTAGTCCGTGAACAGTGATGAGATGTTGAATACATTCTTCTAACGTAGATAATTGCTCGTCGCAAACTCTACATAATAAGTTTGTTATGTCAAGTTTAAGGTTATCGTGAGCTACCGCTCTGAATTTTCTTCTAGAATGTTCGTCCCGAGTATGTTGCTTTAAATCTTCGGGTAATTCAAATGTTTCACACAGAACCAACAGTGGTACTTCAAGCCGTCGTGTTTCCTTATCATAGTCGCGTTTGTGCATCTAAGAATAACTTTAGCGTTGTGTACACTTTTCTGATACTCGGTTTCTGGCTTAGCATCAGAGGATTTCTCTAGTGTTTTGATAACGATTCCCACTTCTTTCGTGAATTCATCGAGTCTCCGTTGTTCACCTAGAAAGTGAACTTTAATGTTACTAGAGTGGTATTTGTTTAAATTGTTAATTTATTTCATACTCATGAAAGAATAGTATTACGAATGACAATCGCCCAATAAAAAACTTCTAAATCCTAATTCAAAAAAGTCATATAAGAATAATTATTTGGACCAAATTAGTCAAAAGTTGAATAACCTTTAAAAGAATGATTTTAAATTTTAACCGACTAATTCGGTCTAAATTATTATAATTTTAGTTTCAAGAAATTGTGAAAGGATTTTTTTAAGAAATCAACAACAAGAAGTTTCTTTTTATTTAATTTAAAGGGTAGTCTAGTTTTTAAGGTAGTTTAATTCATAATTTTATTAAAAAATAATTTAGACACGCTATATGAATGAATGTATTTATTCCAAAATAGAATCTTCCAGATTACTCATTGAAAGTCACGAGTCTACGATTGCTTCCAAATAAATTTTTGATAATGTTAAAAGAGAAGAAGCGTTAGAAGAAAAAACCCCAGTAACTCTTTAAACGTCAAGAAAAGTACGTACGTAAATACAAATGCAAGGATAATGGTCGATGATGTTATGCTGGAACAATCTCGGATGTGCTTTTAGCAGGGATGGAAGGTACACGCTGATATAGAAAGAAGAGTGAATTGGGAATAGTGTGAATGGAGCGTTAGGTAAACTTCTAGCGCAAAGAACCTCAGCCAGAAGCCAGCTTGCATACACAACGCGGTGTGGTACTACGCTCACGTATGGAAGCGAGAGTTGGTATGGAATAGAGAGCACGAAAGTAGAGTAAACGCGGTCGAGATGCGAGCACTGCGCAAATCTGCGGAGTGACGCTCGCGACCGCGTTCGTAATACCGAAGTAAGAAGAGAGTTGGTCTGAAAGAGAGTGTCGGGTGAAGGTAAGGAAAGGAATGCTCCGGTGGTTCGGGCATGTGGAAAGAATGTATTATGAAAGAATGACTAAACAGATATACAATGCAAAAGTGGATGGATGCAGAAGTCGTGGAAGGCACGACACACCTTCCATGATCAAATTGATCGTGTACTAGCAGAAGTGATGTCAGGAGCCTTAAGAACAGACGAGCGTGCATGACAAGAACTATGAATGTCAAAGAAGCAAGTGAGGTGTGTAAGAATAAGCTAAATGGCGCTCTGTTGTTCGTGCCTACCCGCAAGGACTGGCGTGAAGTTATGTATGTAAATACATTTGGCGCTTTTTAGTTATATGAGACATATGAGCTTTAAACAAAGTATCAGATTATTCTGTTTCGTGGCCGGTAAGCAGACAAACTGCCGAGCTCATGGAAAGCGGTCACCATCGCCTATGGATGTTTGCAAAACCAGAAGCAAAATCAACAACCCTATAGTAGATTTATTTTGTCATGCAGTTTGGGCCATAAATCATAGCCCGGCCTCAGCCCGGCTAAGGCGGTGAGCATGTTGCGCGGGCGCAACGCCATTATCGATAAAAACTCATTCTTATCAAAAAAGATTATCATTCTTATAAAAATCATTATTATCTTTTTTGCTGATAATTTTAAACTTGAGATATAAGTATGTATATTTATTTTTAAATAACTTGTTACATTCTAAGCTTTTGTACTTATAGTTTTTTAATGCATCGATACCTAATTAATAATTTATTTTAAATCATTATTAATCTTATTTTAATAAATACGTTGTTTTATCTATTTTTTTCTTTCATTTTTAACACTAACCCACAAAATGACAAAACTAAATACATTAATGATAACGCTTATCGACAACAATAATGCGCATCACTGCGGCCGCCTATAAGGCCCGTGAGTGGAAGAGAGAGCGAAATACTCGCTTCACCGTTCCGATTAATTATGACCCAAACTGCACGGAGAAAATAATTCTACTATAGTCTAGTCAACTTTACAGTATTGTCATTCGTAATACTTTTCTTCATCAAGTATGACTATTCTTCAAAATTTAAGTGTAATAGTTTAAATAACCGACTAAAGTATAAAGTAACGATTTATAACGTACTCGCTTTCACCCCTGAGTTCTCCTGGTATTTTTTTGATTCCTTATTTATTTTTATCTGTAGACCGTCTACGTTTGGTAGCAGACTAAATACTCCTTTTGTAACTGTTTTAGCGTCCATACCTAAAAAGAAAATATCCAATTTAATTACTGAATCAAAGAAAACACTTCTATTTAGTAGATTACTAAAACCAAGCTTTAATTATGCCATAAATTCTAGAGCGAGCAGCTGCTGCTTTGAAAAGACGCTATAGGAACTCTAAGCAAAATACTATTAATTACTATCGCAAAGTGGAACTCAGAAAAATATCAGAGAACTCACAAAAAGTAAGTCTCCAAACTTCGTTGGATAATATATTCTATTTATGCTACGTTCCACATGAGACACAACGAACACGCTCACGACCGCGATTTTTCCCGTTCCACTTGCTAGCGGGCGTTACAATCGCAAACTCAAGTGGAACGGATTATTCGACCCACCTCATCACATGGGTCGCTGTGAGCGCTAGGTAAGCAAAGATCATGACATCGTTAGTGATGTTTAAGGCAGCGACCAAACGACCGTGGTCGCAATGTGGAACGGCTGAAGGAGCATTTTGAACGCTGCGAGCTTCAAGAGGCACGCGTCCTTAGTAATGTGATTCTTTGATTTTTCTTTTCAATCTTTGAAAATTTCACGTATTATCACAGGCTGTCAAATTCTGGAATGCGTTGCCTCTACTGTCAGAATTTCCAGTATTTATCACCGAATATAATAAATTGAGGGTTAGGCCGCTTTAGCGCTGACGACCTCAATTAGGGATACCGCATATGACGTACGTTTGTACTACATTTGACATAATTTTAATGTCACATGAATCTCTTACTTGTGATCGAATTGAAAAGGAATACTAAATAATGACATATAAGTATTTTAATATATTCTCTTAATATTTAGTTAGTTACATTTTATTCTCTATTATGGATTTATTTCAGATAGTAAGAAAAATAGTTGCAAAAAATAGTAGACTAAATTATTACTGTATTGTCATCATTAGTGTCATTAGCTTAGATAGTCGCTTTTAGAACACTTAAATCTATTGTAAATAGAGTTCTCGCCTAGTGTACTAAAGTAAGTTATAACACGTTTTACTCAGGCTGGTTTTTGTGGACTTGACAGATGCTAATAAAGAGTGATTTTTGTAATGTTTTGATATTCTATGCTACCGTGGTGTCTTCAGTAACAACTGCCTTTACACAGGATTACTGTCTAATATTTAAAATTGAAGATCTTTGTATTAATGACAGATCTGAAAAGTTTCAGTAGGCTAAATATACGTCGTTGAAGTGTCGTAAATGGTGATTTTATTATTGTTTGTGTTATTATCTTTTAAAAAATTCGCTTGAAGACTTCAGTATAAAAATCTTCTACGTCTGTTAAGCTGCTTCTTTGTGCATTAACTGCACATGACCTCTCAGACGATGCTCCAGAACAAATGACTCATCGCACAGTTCACATTTATACTTCTCAACTTTATGAATCTTCATATGCTCTTTCAAGTATGTTAACCTAGGATAACATTTCAAACAAGTGGCGCATTGATATTCTTTCTTTCCTGTATGCTTCGGCAAATGATTTCTCAAATCGAAATTCCTAAAGAACCTCTTATTACAATACTCGCACTCGTATTTCAAGTCCAACAGATGTATTTTCCTCATATGCACAGTTAAGCTTCTTTGTCTTGTAAACGTCGCGTCACAAGCATTGCAACTGTATAACGGTGCCTCAATACCATGCTCTTGACTCATATGATCATGTTTCTTGTAATGACTGGAGAACATGTCACCGCAATGTGGACACTTATACCTCTTATTGCCAGATAGATGTACTGCCTTCTCATGAAACTTTTTTTTCGATATTGTATCGAATATCTTTTGGCAATAATTACACGGAAACTCTCCCCGCTCGTGTAGAAGATAGTGTGCTCTCAGTAAAAGATAGTTAATGAAGGAGCGGTCACATTTTGGACACGGATAATTAGCGTAATGTACATGCATGTGACTAAAAATCATCTTGAACGTATTAAACTCGCTAAAGCATACTACGCATTTGAGAATATCGCCTTCAAATTTGAATGGTATTATTTGATTTTTGATATCAGTATATACGGTTATATCATGAATGATGTATAAATGATCAAATGCTTGTTCTGGGTTATCAAGTGATTCTTTGCATAAGTTACAGGTTAAGGAGGTAATGTCTACTTTGACAAGAAACCCTCGAGCTGCACAATATTTTCGGGAATGTTTTATAAACTTGCATTTATCTTCATAGTCGTGCTCGTCTAATGTGTGAGTTTTTAGGTCCTTAGGTTCCGGATAAAGCTTGGAACAGAAGCAGCAGTTGTATCCCAAACCAGGTAAATGACTTTTTATCGGTGTTGCATTCGTATTGTCTAATAGTGCTTCTATGTTCTTTAGATGTTTCTCTATGTCTTCTTTTTTGGGCGCCAGAGGTATCAAGTCTTTTGTACGATCTACTTTTGGATTCACTATATCTTTTGTTTCAAACGTACTTTCTTTATGTGATTTAACATTGATCCTTCTACTGGTCATCATACCTACAAAGAAAATTCATAATGTAAGTGTAACTTTTATTTCATAATCTTTAAAATTACATTTATTTTTAAGCATAGTATTATCTATGAATGTACGAAATCTATTAGTTCACTAAATAATGCCCATATTGATCGTAATTTCAGTGGTGTCGATTTCTGCATGTTTGCAAATGTTACTTGTGCCGTCTTCTTTTTGAATGTTTCGTGACTGTGAATGGTTTACGTATCTTGCTAATATTAAGTTCATGTATATTCGTTCAAGTTACTTGTAATAACTATGCATAAATTACTTATTATTATATGAAATTTTTTAATTGTTATGTGATTACTATTTATGTATGTAAAGTTATGGGTATTACATACCAAACCTAACTTTAGCACTATTCAAGTCAATTAAATATTATTTGTATTTAAATTTTATATATATTCACGCGTCAGAGTGCATCTCACTTATACGCTTGAATAATACTCTAATGCTCTCACACAGCGAAACTCTAAACGAGTCTGGGAAGATGTTTGGCCTGTCAGATTTGTCTGGCTCATTGGATATATAAAATTTAGTCTTCCTAAAAAGACGTAAGTTCCCACATTTTTTTTAAAGTGTCTGTCAAAAGTTACGGCCCACAGGAAGTGTCTGGCAACTGTATATCTTTGTTTATAACAATATCACATATGGCATATGTAAAAACTAGCCTTGCTACTTTGACGTAAGTTGGCATGGTATTTTCCATCTTTGATACCTGCTACCTGAAAACAGCCCTGCTTAAAACTTAGCGAGTGTCCATTCCTTTCTAAGTTAATGTTAAACTACCAATCCTAAAAAAATATCTTTCCTAAAATCACGAATTCTGGGGCGACTGGGATCTCACTCTATCTAGCCAGAACCAAAGTACATTCCAAAATGAATTATTATCAAAATAGGGTAATAGAGGAAATAAATTCAAAAACATATTATCGATGAAAGTTTTTATTATTTCATAGAATTACACCGAGCACAGGAAAACACATTGGTTGAGAACGTACAGAAATTAAAGGTTATTGTATAACAGTCGACACAAGTAATCTCTCATATTCTGAAAATACGTTTCGAGTTACCTAACCACTGGAATGGAAACAGCTTCGTGCCTGAGAAACGATTTTCCCTGCTGTCAAAAATTTTAGTCCATAGATAATACATGTGATCCCAACTTTTTACAGCCACTGTTAAATCGTGGCATGAATTGTAATGGAAAATATCAACAATTTTGTAACATAATTTTATACTTACAAATTACTTATCACTAAATTATTATTTGATTTACCTAAAGTTGAGCTAAATATTTACTATCATCCATAGAAAACTGTCTAAGCGGTGCACGCTTTCCGGATAGGTTTCGAGCCCGAGCCTTTTAAGTATGGGCTGCAGCTACGTTAACCGCTAAGCTACTATGGCTTCCAAGTTTGATAACTTGTTGGCCAGTTCTCCTAGCCAAGATCAGGGTTCGTGACCACTCGCTTTGTGAATGCGGATTGGCTGATGGGACATTGCAGCATATTTTATTCCATTGCAATAAAATTAAAACCCCGCTCTACGATATTTTATCACGAGATTTCTCCCGCCTTATCAGTCTGAACTCTATGATAACTCTAAAGGATAATATTTATGTATATACATACATACATACATACATAACTTCACGCCAGGTCCCTTGCGGGGTAGGCACGAACAACAGAGTGCCATACAGGCTTATTCTTACACACCTCACTTGCTTCTTTGACATTCATAGCTCTTGTCATTTATGTATATAATTTATATAATCTATTAATGCTTAATAATATCTACTTATAGTGAAGGTAGTTTAACATAATATACGTTTGTCTTGACCACAGGATCATGCACTCTTTGTACAGGGTTACAGAAGGCGTTTGCAATCGAATACCGATTAAAGCCTTTTCTTTCATCTATCACTTTTTTTCGCGTTCCATTAGTAGATCACAACGCCCAAAATGCTCCATTAGCCCAAGGCGAGCGCGGCCGTTGTGGTCGTGACGAAATCGTCACTAATGATGTCATCGTATTCGATCACACAACGCTCAAATGACTCATATCGAGAGGTAAGTCGAATAACCGTTCCACGTCACAGGGTCTAGGATTGTAACGCCGACAAGCAAGCGCAACGGAAAAAATCCCGGTCGTGAATGTGGTCGTTGTGAGTCCCTAATGGAACGTAGCCTACAAGTCATCGGCAAAATCAAAGCCTATGCGTTGGCACCATTTGGACTTAAAATATAATTAGGTCTATTAAACATTTATAACAGATCTTGAATGTTAACGGAAGAAACAATTCATAAGCCGATTCAAAAAATAATGTATATGAAAAAATAATTTAAAATATAAATATGATTAATTAACAATCTATAATCGCTTGCTCTATTTACAACTTACTTTATTTTTAGTTATTAATTGTATTTTTTAGATTAACTAATTGTATATTTTAATTTCAAACTAAATAATTAATAATTACAGCTTTTAATCAATATAGATAATACATAAAAATATCTATATTATAATAAACCTGACCGAGCGGGTTGCCTGAAGAGATCGCTTAAAGCGATAAGACTGCCCATTGTTCAACATTAATGGCCTTACTTATAATCGTTTCTTAAATTTTAAGAAACTGCTCAGCAGCTGATACACGAAAATCTTACCCATAAACTTCTCTTAAGCATAAGAGGTGTTGGTAAAGTAACTTATAAGTAACTGTCAAAAATAACAAACATCGAGAGGTAGTTTAAGTGACTGCTAAGAGGCAAGATGGCATGTTTTATTAACAGTCTTACTACCTAGTTTTAAGAACGTGTTGGAATTTTTGGTGAACAAAAAAGTGTTTCATTCATTCAAACCTGTAAGTAGTACCTATTGAACAATGATTCTAAAATGGAAAAACACTCGAGGGCGTTAATTCGGACAGCAGATTCCACTATTGGCATCGGTGAAAACACAGATTTACATATAACTCGACTAAGAGCTAGTTTATATCCCAAGTCTGCAGTTAGGACACTTTTCATCCCGATAAATCCCGTCGTTTCTGTGAAATAAACGAATATAGCCAAAAACGTGGTGCTGTGGCCGTTTTATGGTGACGGCGCAGTTGCAACTCATTATCAAACACTGGCATATATGCCAGTCTATATAGTGGCGTAAATAGTCTTTTATGCGTCCTATGCGAGCTTCTATAACTGCGCCCTTGTTTTTTTACATATTATAAGTATTTTAGCTAGAGCAATGCTTTATTTCATTCAGGGTGATAAAATAACGCACAAGAACCTTGGTGTAAGTGGACCAACTACCTAATATTTTCGAAAAAATCTATTTTTTTTAAAGAACTAGAAAATAAACACGCTCGTGCGCTGCCAAAAAAATAGTGCGATGTTTTGTTTAATTTAAGAGACGTTTTTGATGATACTGGCATGTTGGTACGTATGTTTTAGAATCGAGCACAAGGGGTGCAGCGGGAATTTATCAGAATCCGAAAAAAATATAGTCCTGCCTGGTCTGGACATTCTTGCGCCCCCCAGAGTCTACGCCCGGCACCGGTGGCCCGCCCTATTTACGGCGCTGATTCTATAGAACAATAAATTTGCTGCTGTTCAAAAATTATCGTCATTAATTTATTATATAACATTTATTATTATATTAATTTGTTATTTAATTTTAACATATTGAGACCATAATTGATTTCGAAGAAATCTCCTTACATTACGACTCGCACATAGCATATTAACTAAGTATTGACAAAGTTGTAGCTAACATTCGCCAAAAATAAATTAACCTTCCCGCCTCTATACTCTATGACACATTTCTATTCTGTATAGTTTACGAGCACATTGATGTGATAGCATTAAAAAGACGATACAATATTAAAGCGTTACTAGTAAACAGTCTTATTCAACTGCTTCGCCATGTTTAACTTGCATATGAGTTTTCCAACTGTACTTCATAACATAAGAGATAGTACAATGTCTGCATATATACTTCTTATCCTCGATATGAGTTCTCAGATGATCCTTTAGGGTCGCTTTCCTCATGTAAGCTTTCTTGCACAAGTCACATTGATATTCCTTCTTGCCAGAATGGATAGACATGTGCTCCTTCAAGCAATCATTTCTGAAGAATTTCTTCCCGCAATACTTGCATTTGTACTTCCGCTCCATTAAGTGGAGATTTCTTACGTGTACTGTTAGGCTTCTTTGTGTTTTGAATGTTGCTTCGCAGGCGTTACATTTAAGAGACAGGGGTTCAGCTCCATGTGCTTCGACCATATGATCGATTCTTTGATAATAATCAGCAAATGTTTCATCGCAATGAGGACATTTGTTTCTATTCCGACCTGTAAGGTGTACAGTCTTCTCATGATACGACCTTTTAACGGGCGTATTGAATGTCTTCGAACAGTGACGACAGGTGTAACTACCCTCCTTGTGAGTATAGTAGTGCGTGTTGAGTGTTTTAAAATTAACATAAGCACGATCGCAAACAGGACATTGGTAGTTACCATAATGAACATTCATATGCGTCTGTATCATATTAAAAGTGTTAAACTGCATTTGACAGTTGACACATATCCATTTCTCCCCGTTGAAATTGAACGGCACAATTTGACTTTTAATGTCGGTGTATAAAGTCTTATTGTGGTCAGCTACCAGATGATCCATGGCTTTCTCTAAGCTCTCCATCGTCTGTCTGCATATAAAACAGATTAAAGATGTTACATCAAGTCTGGCTATAAATTCACGAGCAGAATACGCTCTCTTTGGTTTCTTCAAGAAAGATGTTTTTTCATCAACATCGTGTTCTTCTAAAGTATGAGTTTTAAGATCAGCTGGATTCATATAACGGTTGCGACAGTATTGACACGAGTAGCCCAAAGCGAGGTTAAAGAATTTTATCGGTGTAGCATTCGTGTAGAGAACTATAGTATGGATGTTATGAAGATGCTTCTCTATATCGTTCTTAGGCGGTATCAATGCAATTAGTTTTTTATCGTTACATCTTCCCACTTTTTCCACTTTAACTTTCTTTTTCGTTCCAGTATATGAATCTTTTGTGGGTGTCGTTTCTTTTTCAGTTTTGGTATCACATATCATTTCTTTAAAAGATGCTACTGTCATATCATCATCACTACTCACATCAGGTGGCTCTATTTTGATTAAAGCCGAACCGCTGGGTATACCTACAAAGAAAATTAACTATTAAACATCCAAATCCGTTTGATTATACACTTAAAAGTACAACTCTCCGTGAAGTATTCACGCTTTTGCTGCGATATTACAGTGAAGATGCGCGCGTAGTTAGATTAGATTTGGGCTGTTTCTGAGCCTAAAAGTTGGACAACATTGACGATTCAAAAACAACATGCCTATTGACGATTTCTACAACTACCACATCCAGAAACCATTAAAATTGTGCTATGTATAACAAAAAATAAAACGTTGTCATTTATGAAAAAACAAAATTGATATATAGAATTTTGTGCATAATAATTACAATATTAAATGTATTAGTAAAATTATAGGTCATTTCCGAGTTACCGTATCAATTAAATTCCGGTTAAGCGTCAATTCAGTTACTATCAGGAATGTTAAATATAACTGCACTCTCGAATTTTTTCGAAGAAGTACGAGGCCACATTGTGGCCCGTAGGTTTATGAGTTGCATGAAGCTACAGGATGTCTACAGATTTAATTCCGTGTGTTAGGGTAATACCAATAATGATACTGCATATTTCTTCCAAAGAAGTGTTTCCGCTCTATGATACTGAGTTGTCTTTTAATTTGGACGTATTATCATTCGTTGCTATATAGATGAAAATAGTTTCAAAACAATTCAGCTTAAGCTACAAGTTGAAATGGCGTATAGGATTTATTTAAATAAAACTTAAAGAATGATTAGGGTTCTTGTACGGTTTTATTTTAAAATTAATATTTTTTGTTTTGGACTTTAGCTGTAAGATATTGGTTGATTGTAACAAATATTGACAGTGTAGGAAACCTCGACTGTTTATTGAATTAAAGAATATAGTTATTTAGTTTCAGTCAGTTGCCTACAATTTGGGTCAAGCTGTATTGAGGGGTTATACTACTGTACTTGTCTTTCACCTAGTGTCTGCTTGAACATTATTTAATGATTGAGTTTAAATGTTTAACCACACAAAACTACATTTTTGGTTGAGTTGAAACAACGTTGGTTGCAGTATGTCCTCTAGTAACTTACGGTTTAGGAACAGTTTGAGTGCTATACTCTAATTTTTAATTGCCTGGACTAAAATGACTCGTTCAATCAATTCAACTCACACAACTCACTTATGAAGAAAGAAATGTCGATCGCAGCTGTCTTGTTAGTCCAGAATCCTTAATCAGCCGGTGGTAAAAAAAATCTTGCGTACAACACGATGACGGCCCAACTGTGATGGAAAATGGTTACCGTCACCTATGAACATTTGCACACTAAGGGCCTTTCATATAATAATCTCGTCAAGAAAGGATTATCTATCTCTTAAATAAGAGACTTTTAAGCCCTTAATCAATGGCTCTTTCAAATAAAACTTGCCATCTTGCCTCTTAGCAATCACTTAACTACCTTTCGATGTTGGTTATTTTTGACACTTATTTCTGAGTTACTTTACCACCACCTCTTATCGTTAAGAAGAGTTTATGGGTAAGATTTTCGTTAATCAATCTCTGAGCAGTTTCTTACAATTAACAAATGATTATAAGTAAGGCCATAAAGGTGCTATCAATGTGCTGTCGGACTCATAGATGGGACTGAACCCTGGCCACTAATGGGGAACTCAAGGTTGTTATTGCGGCATCTAGACCAGGAGTGGTAGCCATCCAGACGGCAAATGCCCTACCACCTGGCTATTGTTTTGTCGCCTCTTACGACAGGCCGCCTGGCCGCAGGAACGAGTAGTTTCCGTTCCCGCACGGATAAAATTATTTTATGAGCGTAGTTACAGCTAGTCATAAAAAATACGTAGGCTAAACAAGAATTAATTCAATCAACTCCTCCCCCCTTAGAGGTAGCAGCCACTCTGGTGTTGTAAGTGTACATAGGTAAGGGTTACCGCTTTCCATTAGATTGTTGGACGGTGTCTTCTGTATAATAATATCACGTTTTAAGTGTGTCCATAACTTACTCAAAATTCTATGAAACAGATGCAAAAAAATCACAGATATAAGAGTTTAAATATCATTAGGTAAGAAATTGTGAAAACTGTAATATATACGAAATTAATAGTTATAACTAATATATAACAACTTATAATAATCCAATCAGATATGATTGGATTTATAAGGTAATTTACCAATAGATACAAAATACTTACCAATTTCAAAACTTCTGTTAGTTAAGTAAGTGAACTGACAACATTTTCTCATCAAAGTTTAACAAATAAATAGTAAACTTGTGCACGCTTATCGACTTGTTGTTTTTTAAAAGTACAACAATAATACTTCCTTCTAAATTATTAGTCTTATAACAAGTGGAACGTAACACCACATATACAGTATCTATAGTTCGGAATAAGAACTTGTGTTAATGAATAAATTACTGAAGTTTTCGTTTATATCGAATCCTGAGAAACCGATTGCAACCCCAGGAGTCGATATTGACCATTTGGGAATCCCGGGTATAAATACCAGGCTCTAAAAATCTTGTTTCGGATTTTAACTAGGATTTGTTTTCTCTCCAGCCCGACGGTTAATTGTCTGTACTTCTGGTGTTGCAAATATTCCAGTCGCATATGCTACGCCGTAACCAATCTCCATCAAGCGGGGCGTGAGCCTGTCTGCTGTAATCCAGTAGTAAAAAACCTTGATACCCTTTCAAATACTTTGTGTGTTTCTAAAGCGCACTATGCATCTAGATAACGCCATCTGGCGGTAAACGTCACCCTCACCCGGCGCGTATACGCCGTTTGCTGGCACCTGCTGAAGTGGTAAATCGACCCCGCTCTGAACGCACGCGAGTTAAGAAATAGTGCCGCCACTATAAAGCAAAGAACAGACCATAGCCGGCCGGCCAGGAAGCCTTCGGCAGCTGTCTGTCCAGGTAGCACAGATCCTATTTCACCAAAAACGTTTGCTACCCAAATACAGCCCATTAGCCGCCGCACCACATCTTTAGCGCGTGAACAATAAAAAAATCCATTTATAATTATTATTTATTTAATAACTAATACAAGAAATCAAAAACGTCTACGATACACTATGCCATTAAATTTATATATTACATTAAACTTTATCACTGTGCTTCGTCGACAAGTGGCTCTTTAAACTACACTTCTGAATGAATGTAAGTCCGCAATATTCGCATTTGAATCTTCTGTCATCATAATGTATTCTATAATGCTCTTTCAGTGTCGATCTCTTTCCGTATGATTTCAAACAAAACTCACACATGTAGTCCTTCTTCCATTGTGCGTTAGCATGTGATTCTTCAACCTATGATTCGATGCAAATTTCTTGTCACAAAACTTACATTGAACATTACGTATCATTAAATGATAAGTCTTAACATGAAAAGTTAGACTTTTTTGTGTATTGTACACCGCATCACAGGCATTACATTTAAACTCTTGACGCTCTTCACCATGCACCTCGACCATATGATCATTCCTTTTAGAGTAATCAACAAACATCTCACCGCAGTGGGGACATTTATTCCTTTTGTGGTTTACCACATGGACAGATCTCTCATGCATTGTTCTTTTGTTAATAGACGCAAATACTTTCTCACAATATTTACACTTGTAATTCCCTTCAATATGCGTACGGTAGTGCATTCTTAGTATCATATAATTCACAAATGCAAGATTACATTTTAGACACTGATAGTTACCATAATGTCTGTTCATGTGGTTCAGAAGCATTTTAAAATTATTAAACTCTATATCGCATATAACACACTTCAACTTTTTCCCACCAAACTTGAAAGGAATTATTTGATTCTTGATATCAATATGAAATATCTTGTTGTGAACAGTTACCAGATGATCTACTGCTTTATCGAGACTGTCAATCGGTTCATCGCACAAGACGCAGATTAATGAAGTTATATCCAACTTGGCGAGAAACTCACGGGCTGAGTAGTACCTGTCCGTACCTTTCTTTGGGTGAATCAGTCGATCAAGGTGTTCCTTTTGAGTATGTCTTTTTAAATCCGCTGCAATTTTATAGGCTTCAGGGCAGTACCAGCATACGTAACCAAAACCAGTGGAGTAAGTCTTTATAAGTGTTGCATTCGTGTACTGTAATAGAGTGTTAATGTTTTCTAAATGCTTGTTTATTTCCTCTTTATCTGGCGCAAACTTTTCTAAGTCTTTAGTCATAGTTCTGTCATGGACAGAATTATCTTCGTCTTTAATTGAAATCTTCTTGCCTTTCTCTTTGATTGGGAGTCCCCAATCATAAGCTACTCCTATTTCCTCAGTGATATTTGTCAGAGCTTTGTCCACTTCAGGAGTTGATGATTTATTGGATTTAACAGAGTAACTGTAATCATGGTCACTTAATCGATGTTTTTTTGCGAGGCTCCATTCTTTGGTTGGCCTTATTATTCTTTTAGTCTTAGTGGTACTTACTGTATGTGGCTCACTTTTTACTAAAGTCGTGCCGCCCGAGTTACCTACAAATAAAATTAAACGTTAAAATTTCGTCCCGTCTTTTTCGCAGTTTTATTAATCCTAAGTATTTAAAATATTTAAGAACAGCTAATAGATAAGAAATGGTAACATACGAATGTGCGAAAGGGCAATCACTATTCATTTGTAATAAGTTCTATTCCGTTATTTGCCTTGACACTTCATGAAATTTAGCAACCTACTAAGAAGAATTTTGATGTGCATCATTGACTCCGTAAGCAACCCAGTATAGTGTTACGTCACGTACATGAAATATTTTATTGCTACATAATTAGCAAGATTAAAACTGAGTAGGCCATTACGTGCAAAAATCAGTCAATACGAAAACCTTCGGAGATGGATCAACAAATGTTTAGGTTTGTATTTTCACGTAACACTTTCAAGTTTTCTGTATATACATTACATAGTCTTAACAGCGAAATTTCGTTCGTGACACCATGACGACGACGTATCTAAGTGAATTGCAACGGCGGTTCCAAAAGAACGGGACGGCAACCCCACGTTTTTGGGTATGTTTGTCTTTTCCACGGAAACAACGTCATTAATCTGGATAATAAGTATCCTAAATACATGTTACAGACCTAGTAATTAGGTAACAGCGAAACTTCGTTCGTGGCACCATGACGACGATGTATCGGTTAGTGAATTGCAACGGCGGTTCCAAAAGAACGGGACGGCAACCCCACGTTTTTGGGTATGTTTGTCTTTTCCACGGAAACAACGTCATTAATCTGGATAATAAGTATCCTAAATACAAGTTACAGACCTAGTAATTAAGTAACAGCGAAACTTCGTTCGTGGCACCATGACGACGATGTATCGGTTAGTGAATTGCAACGGCGGTTCCAAAAGAACGCGACAGCAACGCCACCTTGTCGTCTATCCCACGGAAACGACGTTACTTATCTGGATAAAAAATACGACTACTACTTATCTGGATAATAAATATAGCTGTGTCGAGTTACATTTAATTAGTTTAGTGATTTTCACGTGATACTGTAACAGAACAGACAATAATTCTAAAAGTTACATTTTCGAAATCAGCTGGATCGAATTATCTCTGATTTTTTACAAGTTTTTAAACGCATTGTTCAAACTCGAACTCTCTACATATGTAAGATTTCTGTAAATGTTTCATTTTAATATTTGGAGGGTTAAGTATATAAAATGTTAAATTCCCCAACAATGAATAGCAGGCATAGCTAGTCACTTCACAACTTTACTGCGCTACAGTCAGTCATAAAATTTTGCGAACATATTTCAGGGGCATATAAAAGGATATATGGTGCCTTTTATCCAGAGAAAACTACTTTTTCTGAGAGATAGACGAATAAAGACGAAAGATGACGTTCCGAGCGCGATTTTTTGTAGTAGTTCAGCAAACAGGCAAACGGCCCACTTCATGGAAAGCGGTTACCATCGCCTATGGACATTTGCAACACCAAAGGGCTACAAATGCGCTGCTGCTCTCTTAAGAGACACAGGAACCTAGTCACTAATGGCCGGAACACAACAACGGCGCCACCGTTTCGACTCACTAACAAATACATTATCCATAGTAACGGAATATGTGTTGCTCTCATGATTAGTTCCACCTGCGCAGATAGCATAACAGGTAATTTGAATTAAAAATTTAGTTTGAAGGATGGTCCTCTACTCTGTCTACAAAATTCACATTAACGCGATCGAGCCCAGGTAAAAGCTAGATACAAATGAATTAGCATTATTTATATTTATAAACAATATTTATTTCATGATTTTATTCACAGTCACTCTATTATTACTACTTTAGCAGTTAAAAGACGATAAACACAATTAATAAGATTGACTTAATTAAACGTCTTCGTCGTGCTCGGTCTGCATATGACTTTTCCAGCTGCTCTTTTGGGTGAATATTTTGTCGCAAATTTCACATTTGAACCTGTCATCACTGTGAGCCTTCTTCAGATGCTGTCTCAGCGACCATTTCCCGACATATCCCTTCGAGCAAATGTCACATTGGTAGTTCTTCACCCCTGTATGTTTAAGCATATGGTACTTCAGCTGGGATATTGAGAAATATGTTGTATCGCATAATTCACACTTGTAGTTCCTTTGCAGTAGATGAAATTTTTTAATATGCACCTTTAATGATCTTTGATGGCGGAATGTCTCCTCACATGCATTACATTTAATGGACATATGCTCAGCTCCATGCACTTCGACCATATGATCAATTTTCTTATGATAGTTAGCAAATCTCGCATCACAATGTGGACATTTGCTCATTTTATGCCCGAGTACGTGCACTGCCTTTTCATGTCTAAGCTTCTTGTCGAGTGTGTCGAAAATTTTAAAACACTGACCACAAGCGAAATCTCCTTGTTTATGAGAAAGGTAGTGAATTCTTAATGTCTTGAAATTAACAAAAGCAAATTCGCACTTTGGACATTGGAAATTGTTATAATGCATGTTCATGTGTACATGTAAAGCTTTGAAAGTGCTAAAGAATTCAAAACATACGACACACTTGAGTCGATCTTCTTCAAATTTGAAGGGTAGAATTTGATTTTTGATATCGGTATATATCTTTTTATCGTGTTCATTTTTAATATGATCTATAGCTGTCTCTAGTTTGTCTATAGGTTCACAGCATATGAGACAAGTTAAAGCAGTAATGTCTAGCTTTGCGATAAAATCGCGTACTGAAAACGGTCTTCCCGGATTCTTCTTCAACATAGCTTGTCTATCGTGTTCTTCGAATGTATGTGTTTTAAGTGCCGCTGGTTTTCTATATCGCTTTGGGCAGTAGCAACAGGCGTATCCAAAGTTAGCATAATAACACCGTATTGGTGTAGCATTTGTGTACATTAAAAGCATTTTAACATTATGCTGGAGCTTATCAATGTCTTCATTACGAGGTACCATATCAGAGAGGTCTATATATTTGTTACGTTTAACCGAATTAGTGGTTTTAACTTTATCAGTTTCAATTTTATTATTTCTTTTAATTCTGACGCTCCAATCTTTGCTACATATCTTTTCTGCTTCAATTTTCGAAGTACTCACTCCATGTGGTTTTAGTTTAAGCTTAGCTGTACCGCTGGGTATACCTACAAAGAAAATTCACTATTAAAACATTGTTTCGATGAGAAATCTTAAATCAATTTGTATTTAAAAAATATCATATATGTTGGAAATTCTAAGGAGTTAATACCCAGCAGTACATGTGAATTAATAAGGTAACTTTAACTATAAAATGAAAGCTAAAAAGATATAGTTAGTTATTCAGACACAATACGCCTATTCCAGTTCTGGCTCCAACACGTTTGGCCTTTTGGATAGTTGCCATTGACAACAACAACGACATTCACAACATACGTAAACGTCACATGAACAGTTACTGTTATATGTCACATTTACGAACTTCAAGTCACTCCATTACTTCATTCTCTCTCTCTCTTTTCTTTTACCATGTCCCAATTAATTAGGGCCGACACAATATGTCTTTTTCTTACTTCCTTTCTTTTCATTACTTCATTCTATAGGTTCAAATTTACCAGCGTAACGAATTAGACGAATTAAACGAAAAACCTCTTCATTTTTGGATACCCCCCGTTCCTGTGTCTACATATTTTAATTTTTAAAATTAATTAATTGAATTCGATGTGGTGGAGCCATACTGAATCATTAGCTTCATTATAGTTCGTTAGGTTGGCACACTCCGTGTGATAACACGCTCTTACATGAATTCGACATGAAATGGTTATCTTTGAACTATCGTGTTTCGTACGATAAGTGAGCTCCGATGCGGCCCACTTATTGAAAATAGAACAGTCTTCTCTCTTCTACATAATTTTACAGTGAAAGGCAAACTCGAAAAAGCCTGCATTGTTCTACAGTAACTTTACTTCTTTCGACAAACTAACACATATTTACAATAACTTTTCAACATTATCTAAGCTAAATTCGTGCATCGCATCGTGCTGATAATGTATTGAAAATAAAAACTGGTCTTCATCTACGTGTTTAAAATATTAGTAGTAATAGTTTTTATAAGGTAAGATAGGTAGCAAAGGTTGCCATGATACTATTAAAAATAGTTTTCATTTCTCATATCTATTCTGAAAGTACGATTACAGTTGCCTTATCAAAGGGATGAAAAAAGCTCTTTTCATCCCTTGAAAACGATTCTCCCTGCTGTTTCAAAAAGTCTATACTTTTGGCAGCACCAAATTTTACGCAGTACAAAAAAATTCGTAACAATCGCAACGTTTACCGTTGTTTCAAGAAGTAGCGATAAATATTATCATTAACCAGACGTTAATTTAAGACTATGTTATTTCATCTTTATGTCCTTTTTATCTGTTTCAAACGTTACTTTGACGCTTAAGCGTTTTAGGTTCCTACATTGAATAATCAAAATGAAACAAGTGAATTCATAAATACGTGTAATAAATAAGCAACACACTATGTCTAATTTAGAGATCACTTCAGAATAGGCAATACCATCGACTTAGATATACCATGATTCTTCTTCATATGCTTTCGCTTACTGTTCTGCGTCGCATACGCTTTGCCACACACTTCGCACTTAAACTTCCTCTCATTAGTGTGAGTTGCCATATAATGACCCATCATATGCTTCTTGATGAAGAAGCCCATGCTGCACACGGAACACTCATATGGCCGCTCCTTCAAATGGACACTCCGCATATGCAAAACCAAATTTGACTTCAGATTAAATCTCTTCTCACACATATCACACTTTATACCCTCAGCGTTGTGCACTTGGATCATATGTCTAGTTTTCTGGTAATAATTCTTAAACCTCGCTTTGCATATTTGACAAACACTATCTCCAGCTATTCCTTTATGTTCGATATTGACATGAGCCTTCTTCTTAGATTCCGCTGCGAAAACTTGCCCGCAATACCGACAGGGAAAACTCGATTTCTTCTTACCGTGTGTAGTTTCATGTCTGTTCAATCGAAAGCTATTGACAAACCCGGCCCCGCATATGGTGCAGATGAAATTTCTATAGTGAATATTCATGTGTTGCATCAACAATTTCATGTTGTGAAAGACTTCATCGCACAGACAACAGTTGATTTGCTGCTCGTTCGTTAGTTTGAAGGGTTGAAAGTAGTCTGTGACATCTAGGAAATATTTCTTCTCGTGGCGCGAGACCAAGTGCTGTGTCAATTCTTTCAAGCTCTCTTGAGGTTGATCGCACACAGTGCATTTCAGATCTACAATGTCGAGATACGCTACGAAACTTGCCATAGCTGACCCTGCTTTGTATGTTGGCTTTTCTCTTACGTGCTCATTTTCTGTATGATTCCTTAAAACATCCGGATCAGGGTATGTCTTAAAACAATAAGCGCAAATGTACCCCGCGTCATTTCTATCTTTGAAAGGCGTCGCGTTTGAATATTTTAACAGAGTGGTTAAATTATGCCATTGCTTCTTCATTTCTGGTATGTGTTTCTGTTTCAAAATTTTGCTTAACGCTATATTATCCTCGGGGTCATCTTTTATGCGTTTTCGTAGCTTTTTTCTTGACACCGCGTCGCCTATAAAAGAAAAACAGTGTTTCACACGCGGGATTCAGTCTTCTATTCTAAAACACATTACGACAGTCATATCTACGTTTATACGTGGCAAAGCGCAGAGAGACGCGACCCGGCAAGAGTCTGGCGTTACACAATATAAAAATATATTTAGTTGCGTAATTAAGTGTAAAATATTTCGCACTCTGTGACACAAATTACTTCAATACGAATATTTTTTTTAATAATCATGAGCTGATTCGCCATTATCATCGTGTTTATTCAAGTATTTTGTAGTTGGAATACAGGAGACAAGTACATCGATCATCTGATAGATAATGGTTTTCGTCGCCAATTGGAAACAAATAACAACACGATGTCTTCTTGAAAGGATCTCATGGCATAGTTATTGAATAAGTCACAAGCGGTTAAAAACGCAAAAAGTCACTCTAAATATATATTCTTGCAAACCTTTGCGATAACTAGCGAAGGGAGTTGAGGAAATGAGTTGAACGTACTATTAACGACGGTACGCAGTAGAAGAGTACAAAGGCAGCTTTCTATAGTTTACAATCTTAACTGGGAAAACCATTTCATTTCATTTCATCAAAGTAAAAGTTTAATCATCATTTCTATTTAGTTAAAATTAGAAGATGCTTATTTTTATAAAAAAAAGAAATTTGTACGTCCAAAGCCATCACGGATTTCAGATAAAAAAAATTATCTTTGTGTGAATAAGACATGAAAATCATTTCGGAATATTAACACTATAAAAAATCGTTTGGTATGTAAAGTAATTTTACGTATTTTGTATTAATAATAATTAATTGACTTGATATTCACCGAGTTTGATGTCTATTTAATTTGTTAAGTTTTGATGAAAAATTACGAAAATTTATTTAAACTCATTTCTAATCTTACGTTGGAGAGAGGGGGGTCTCGGCAAATATCACGCAATTTTTTTTCTGATTGAACCAAAAAAAAATTATACTATTTTGGTCCATTTAATCCAGATTGTCCATGCTTAAGATTTAATCTTAAGCGTAATCGTAATACGATTAAGATCACTTACTTATTCTTTCGAAAGAAAATAACTTCATTTATACTTCAACGTTATTAGAGTAGGTATTCTTTTTTTAATCACAGTAGTTACGATTTAATTATTCTATTGTTAAATTTTTATTACACTTATAATTAAACTCTCAGCAATATTGATTACTAGTCTTAACTAGTCGTAAATAAAAGCACGAAGCAAATTTGTTTTTTTCTCTTTACAATAACAATCCAACGCGTTTACGTAAGAAACTCACATTTTGAAAAATCTCACGTGAGATTGGGGATGGGGGAGGGGGTTGAATAAAATCTCACGACATCTCACCAGGGGGCGAGGGAGGGGCAGAAAATTAAAAACATAATATGTTTATAGTTATTTGGCTTGGGGGTGTAAGGTATCATTATTTTGAAAAAGGGTCTCTTGTTGAAAATAGTTTGGGAATCCCTGGTCTAAAGCAGCCTGCTTTTGAGACTAGCGGAATTGATACGTGTCGTACTAGGAGTTTTAAGACAAGAGTTCTACTTCAATTTGATATGACATTCGTCATACGAATCTACGAAACCGATCGCTTTATAGATTAGTTAAAAATAAAATAACAAACAGTTCAAATATAATATAATTTATTCCACACAAATGCTCTAAATCTGTGGTGCGTATTTAAAAATATCTTATCACAATTTCTATACAAAATAACAATCTGATGAGAAGGTGTGTTATATCACTTTGAAGAGATAAATAAATACATTATGTTTGTAAAAATATACATTTTCAAGTTATAATCTGAGGGGACAGTGAAAGGCAAAAATATGTACGCTCATTAAATATAATAATATTGACTATTATAAATTCCCATGCTGAGCATTTTAGGCCTATATTAGGGATAATGATATAAATGAATTGCTCCCGGGCAATAGGAAATAATGAATTGTTATTAATATTATATTATTGCCTTATTTTTTACGATGATATTCTTATTGGATGGCTAAAAAATTATGAAGATTTCTCAATTGTCTTAAACAAATTGACAGGGCGCCAATCAATTGAGGGGTAATAATGGTGTAGCTAATCCATAGTTGAACTGCCCAAATTCAACAATGGCTACATATTTATGAGAATATGGATTTATAAAAATACGCACGTCTTTAAAGAAGCATGCACACATATTTCTGCCTCTTACTGGACATGCCCAAAACTTTCAAGGCTTTTGAAATTATTATTAAATTGAATTAAAAAACCATTCAACGACAAACAAATCCGTTCATAATTTGTATTAAAATAATATACAAACACAATATACAAAACATTGTATATTTCACTCGGTGTATAAATAAAGTTATATCATTAGTTGTAGAAATATTCGTTAGTTTTATAAGTCGTTAAAAAAACCTATTCTGCCTTAGAGAATAAAGAACTTGCAGTCTTTTTTATTCATCATGGTCTGCCACTAACATAGATCGATCATATTGTCAATCGCAAAATCAAACCGTCTCTAAAAATTACAACCTGTTTAGTAAATACAAGAAAACTCTGTGAAAAATATAAACAATATATCTATTATTTTAGACCATATTCCAAACTACGCGAAAATGTCGTGATCTTTAACATGAGCTTTCATTTTACTCTCGGACGCGATCTGTTTCAATGTCATCTCCCTATTATCTATGAGGTGCTTAACATCTTCAAACTCCTTGAATATATCGAGATCGTCTTGGTGCAATCTGACATGAGATTTTAGGCTACATTTCTGCATAAAAGTTTTCTTGCAAACTTCGCATTGATATTTCTTATCGTCTCCGTGAATCTTCATGTGCTCTTTCAACGTCCGCATGCGTGAAAACGTTTTCCCGCACACATCGCAAGAGCACAACTCACGGCCATTGTGCCTCGACAGGTGATCAACTAGACCACGCTTCGAAAAGAATTTCGCATTACACTGGTCGCACAAAAAACTCTTTTGCTGCAAATGGTGATGCTTTATATGTCTGTTCAGCTCGAATTTCTTTTTGTAAGTCTTATTGCAGGCGTTGCAAGGATAAATTACTGGAGTTTCGTTGTGTACTTTGACTAAATGCTCGCTTCTATCGTAGTAACTAACGAAAATTTCCGGACAGTGAGGACATTTGTTCCGCAACCAACCACCCGTATGCACTCCTTTTCGTGATTCCGCTTCTTAGTTAATGACGTGTAAGTCTTGCTACAATAGTCACAAGGGAAGATTCCTTGAGCGTGGGTTTTGCCATGCTTCCTCAAAGCCGCTATTGTGATATAGCCAGCCCCACATTTCTTACAGCAGTAATTCCTATAATGGCTGCTCATGTGATGGTACAGATTCTTAAAAGATATATGCACTACGGAACAGAGAACGCATGAGAAGTTATGCCCGTCTTCCAATCTGAACGGAAGGATGATGTCTTTTATGTTTTTGTATATCGTCTTCTGATGTACATTTATTAGATGCTCTTTAAGCTCGCTTAGGTCTTTCATGGATACGTCACACACCGTACATCTCAGATTAGTAATGTCAACTTTGATTGGATTATATGATAGTTTATAGTCGATGATTGAATTAAGTTTGTCTTTTTCGTTCTGTTGCGCGGTGTGTTCACGTAAATCGTATATAGATTTGAAGGATTTCGCGCAGTAAAGGCAAGAGAAACCCCTTATCGTTTTATCTCTGAATGGGCTCGCGTTCGAATATTGTAATATGGCTGTTAAGTTTACCCTGTGCTCAACACGCTCTGGGGTCGCGCTTTCGTCAGATTTCTTTTTCCTTTTCCTGCGTTTTGGCGCGTCTGGGTTGGACCCTACAACAAACAGAGCACAATCTCAGTAATCTTCATCCAATTTAGCCTTCGAGTGCATACCGAGTCGATACGTTTCGATTTCTTTCGGATAGGAGCATTGAATACCTATTTTATTCTTTCAAACTCAAATAGTTACCCTTGATGTTGAATATAGAATTTCTTAAGTTTAGCGTCATACCAGAAACTATTATTTCTACTAATACTGTAGAAACCGGCTATACTGACGTAATTAACAACGACGAATCGATTATAATGACTAAATAAGAAGATATGACCCATATAATACATCAATAACAACATCTCTTAAAGTAACGAACTCTTAAAAATATTTATGAACACTATATCAATATCCATCGGCTATAACGATCTACCGCCTTTTTTTAGTTACACAAAATATTATTATTGACGTTGTTCTAATGATTAATAAAATTAGGTTTATATTCTCTTATTATTAATTATATTAGCTAAGTACTTTCATCCACCTCACTCGCGACTTTACGCAATCTGTATGTACCATTCAACCTTACATATTTTACGACTTCGTGTGCACTGCAATAATCATAATGTCACACTTTGTATTAAAGCGGATTCCGCAGATATATCTTGATATTGGTTCCAAACCAAGTGGTTCAAATACCAACGACGATGCCCGCAAGAATAAATTATGCTCCGGCAAACATTAAAAAAAAATCGGTTTTTTTTAATCTAACGCGCAAGTTGGTTTGTAAAACGCTGTCCGTTTGATTACACACTTTCTTTTAGCTTATGTAATATTGATATGCGTTTAGCTTTACTATCACAGAAACGTCCATAAAATGCAAACTAAATAATGAGTCATGGCAACAAAATTAAATTTCTAGCTAAAATTATGTCTTTTCTGATGGTACTAATATTGAAGGTTAATTTTAAGTTTAATCATGTGAGAAGGTTCTAAACACGACATTCACCCAGAAAAAGATTAACTATGAAAAGCTATGAATGGGCGGTACGGGTCATTTTCCTTTAGCTTTATCACGTTTTATTATCGAAAACATATATTCTTTAGCTCAAATGAGTATAATATTGCAATGAACCTTATTCCAGACATTTAATTTTTGTACTGATTTGATTATAAAAAATATGTTTTAAATAATAAAGTCCCCAAAAACGAAAGATTGTCTTGAGGTCATGAGAGATTTAGAAAGATTTCTGAAAATTTAATTTCTTTATAGGGCGATATTCATTTCCAGTATCGCTATCGTCCAGTATTGTTATCGCGTGGAAGAAGACTTTAGTCTCTATACCCCACAACTTTTGAGTTTAATGTAATGTGAAGTTTTTATTAAAATTTAATTTTAAAAAGACAGTTTTTTTGTCTTAAGCCTAGTGTCTCCACTAACAACAAAAAAATCCAGAGTGGTCTCTAATTAAAAAAGCTTAGGAACCACTGTTCTACGAGTATTAACATTTTGTCGTCAACGGTAAAGAGCTTATTGTATGCAGTTCGAAAACCAGGGTTATAGGTCAAAAGTTTTAAGTGTCAAGTAGTTAGCAGCCATTTTTGGAGAACAAATTAATAATATTGCTAGTCAAAGGATTAAAATTACAAAACCACAAACATGCAGGTCATATTATATATAACGGAAAGCAGTGTTGAAGGATTACAAACGTTATTGTGAGCCTCTGTGAGTTGAGAATGAACTGTGACTTTGCTTGGATGTGTAGCATCAACCAATAGACACTAAATGGCGGACGGTATCCAAACGTTAAAATTGGTTGGTTGGTTACCTACAAATAAAATGCATGGGCTGCCGTGCAATGAAAGATTTCGTAGATATTACCAATGTCCACTATTTTCACTACTTGGTTACAGAACTTTGATAAAAGCCTAACAAGGCATGACACGATTAACAACGCGCTTGGCTGCCGCACTCCTCGTGATCTCATACGCTCTCCTAACCAGGGCGATGGCGTGAGTTTGTGAGACCTACAAAGCCGCTGCCAGGCTACCAAACTTCAATAAATGGCCAACCAAGCCGCAGAAGTAGCTAGCGCAAAGCCCACGAAGACCATTGGACGCCGCAGATTGGCCAACGTGAGTCGAAGCTATCGCCATGCGGAGACGACTCCAGCAGCACCAGTTACCAGTGGGTAGTGGTGATACCAGTTGGCCACTGAGTTCCAGCCGGGGCGAAGAGGTAAACCTCGAGGCCTCAACCTCCTCATTCTGATAAAGAGGCAGAAGTCCCCGGAGAGAGGAATGACAGACAGATGCAAAACGCAAGCCGTAACATCCTAGAGTTTGGTTAATAAAATAGATAAAGAAAACATGGAATGAGAGAAAGGGAAGTGAGCTATCAGACATCCCACTAATCAAACGAAACACAATTAGCCCAGGTAATCGTTTCACGCCCGTGATTCGATAGTGTGGTATCGCACCGATCGAGCTGCCCATCTCGGTGTACCTTGAGGGTTGATCCCAGTATCGCTCTACCCCGTTATCATTTATTAAAGTTATTTTTTTAATAATTGTTAAAGCACAGCACATGTTGACACTCCTGGATATTAGCAACACTCAAGACCAGGGGTAGTACCAGACAGGCACATACTCTACCATCTGGCTGTGGGTTGTTTTATCGTGCAGTCTCGTAATTGCTAACACACAATTACACCAACATAATGACAACCATCATTATTGTTGTAGTAATACCGACACTGATATTTTATTCACAAATTATTTACACATTGCCATGTAAAAAAATTGCGTATAATTATTCAAGTGTCTAAAGCTAAATTCTAAACTGGTGGCGCCATCTACGATTGCAGAGTATGTATCGGATTATTATTTTTATTGGTCGATTGTCTTTCCTTAGTATTTCTTCGTTAGATAACAGCATATAAATAATCGATACTCCATGTCTAAAAACTATTCAACGGCTATTGTATGTCATCTATTTCCATTGAAAGGAATTTTTAAACTCTATCTCCGTGATTTATTTCTAAACTTGCCACTTCCCGGTTCTCAAGTAGGGGAGCACAATTTATACGAGTTACCCCGTTGCAGCGAGAATTGATTTAAAATTCGAGGGACACAATTTTTACCCTTTCAAGCTTAAGACAAAATTTCTGTGACTAATCAGGGTTGCTCTTATAATCATAGCAGCAGCCCATAAATGTCCCACTGGTAGGCTCGGACCTCCCGTTATAGGGGAACGGACAGTGCTTCCGCCACGCTTGTCCAAAGCGGCTTGATAGGTTTCGATCGGTTATCTCATGAGCAGGATGGGTCATGATATTTTCTTTCACCGTTGTTGGCATGTGGTGATTGTAACAATACGCATGTTAGGTCAGAACACTGCCTCAGTGGTGCATGCGTTCTGGTCAAGATAGAACCCGCGCTCTTTGAGTTTGGGACGCGTGCGGTAGGCATTACGCTACCACGACTTTTACATTTATGGTAGGGTAGGGTAGGGTTTTAGAGTTAGGGTTTCTTGATGGGGATATGACACTATCCTCCCATTTGGAAAGTTGCTCTAAAGAACAAAAAAAAACATTTTCCTATGGAATTAATATGGAACGGATTATCGTTACTCGAAAATTTTATAAAAACTTAGTAACATTGATAAGTTTTTTTTAAACCCTCAGTTACGTAATTCGCCAAAATGTTTACCGGACTTTACTACGTCGTTATATAGTTTACACCTTGCTGTCAAGTTTTCTATGCGATCCAACGACTTTATATCAGTGGCCCGCCAGGCAAACTACATAGCTGTATATTATAATGGATTTACATTGGCAATATCTTCGGTGCGGCTAATGTCCGTAGACAATTTTACCGCCCGCTGCACCTCATCTAATACTCATGTGACTGTTATAAAAAGATTGAGTATGGCTGATATAGACCAAAAAGTTTCTGAGAGACTGTGAATACAGTTACGACGATTTCAGAACCTTTAATTATACATGTATAATCCCTATTTTTTTTATTGCAGAAGTTCAGCAGACAGAAAGCGGTTACTATCGCCTATGGACATTTACAACACCAATGGTGCTACAAATGCGCTGCTGGTCTTAAGGGAGACTGGAACCCGGTCACTAATGCCGGAACACAACTCAAGATTGTTATGGCGACACACAACCATCCAGTCGGGCAAATGCTCTACCGCGTGGCTGTTTTGTCGCCACTTACGAGGGCTGCCCTACCGCACGAAATTGTATTCTTTCTCCGTTCCTGCATGGATAAATTAATCGCTTAGCAACTTTTCTGACTGAGTGTACATATTGTTAGAATTATAAATTGCCCTACATTATAGAAAAACATCGCGAGGAAATCATCTTCAATCAGTTCATCTTGTACAATCGTGACGAGTATGCCTGTATATAGTTCTTCTACAACTTTAAAGAGGCCCGAGCCCAGTAGTGGAATTTTTACGGGCTAAGATTACTTATCTATTTATACAACACATTAATAAAGAATCGTGATAATTTTTCAACACTGCTTAGACAACCTTATAAACTAGTTACTATCACAAACTTAGCTTAGGAAAAGAGAGTTTGAAAAGCTTACATATTTTTATTAGAAATTATTTTTTAAACTATAAATTCTTTAAGGCTTTAAATAAACAAAAATTCTTTAAAATTACCAAATTATGAAGGCTGGTACCGGAATAGGTTTAAAATAAATCTGTAGTAGAGGTTCCTATACTCTACTATTAATTCACTGCTTTATCATCGGTGACATTGACATTACTTGTATGGAGTATGTCAAATTGTAACCAATGAATAGTATGGCACAAGTTTGGACAATTTCTCTGTTATGAGTAAAGTGTGTATGTGTGTGATTGTGCATTTGTACAAGAATTACTATTACAAAATGTTTTTTACATTGGTTGATTCAACGCCGATTATAGAAATAGTTGTTTCGTAAATGTGTCCCAAATGGCGTCACATTTTAAAATCTTATATATTTATCTATTGCCTTTTTCCTGCACCACCTATTTCGCCTGATTCAAATTCTTTCATTTAGGTTGCCTGGAAGGTAACGCTTTGAGCGATAAGGCCGCCTATTGTGTTGCCTACAAAATATTGTAAATACGGTCTGCTTTGTAACTGTATATTTTGGTGTGGAATAAAGTGGTCTCTCTCTATATATATTTAAGCTAATTACGAAACTGCTTTTTTATTTTGATAATTTTTTGATGTAAAATTGCAAAATATGTGATGTGCCTCACGAATGTGACCAGCTGCGACTAGGACGGGGGAGGGGTCAAATCTCATGAAATTCGTGTGACGTCATTTTTAGATGACTCCTTACGAGATTCCGTGGAGGTGATAAACAAAAGTCTGTGTTTTCGTTATTTGCTTACGGTACCACAACAAAATCAGGGGGGACTAATTCGGATCAATAGATTTCAAAAATGTAACTCAGTACGTTTGTCTGTCTGTTAGAGTATCACGTAAAACGTAAAAACTATTATTACTGATATTTTTACATGGTTTTGATGAAACTCGACATGAGCTAGATGAACTTTTAGGAGACTTATCCCGCGATAAATGTCTTCGTTACCGTGGGATAGTCGAATGTAGCGAATAATATGGCGTTGGCGAATAGACTATATCAACGACGGAGATGTAATATTTTTTTTATATTTCTTAAGACTTTGTTAGAGATTCACGTAATAGCCACTGGGCCGATTTTGTTGCAGTTCATTGATCGTCAGTACATTCTTAGACTTAAAATCTGCGCCACTTTTTGTCCTGGAAATAATCCAGCGGGAATTTTGCTGAGAATTATTTAGAATGGCCAGATTAAAAGAAATAATTCCAATGTGATATATTTACTGATACATAGTAAATTTTATGTAATAAAAGGTGTGATATTTTTTATCCCGGGAATCCCGCGGGAATTTCAAGTCAAGCGTGGACGAAGTCGCGGGCACATTCTGGTATTAAATAATGATTTACTTATCAATGGTTTACATCACCGCCATCTATTATTGGCTTTCTCTCTTCTCATCAATACTGCAAATGTACAATGTGTATGCTTCCTCAACAGATTGAGAAATTGCTATCAAAATCAAACCAACCATTGAATACTTATCGAAACAACATTATAAAATAAATATCAAGCTTTTCAAACTCCTTTCAATGTGAACTAGGTTGTGTGTATACGAAACTCGATATTAGCCAACATACAATCATAATTTTAAATAAAACAAAAACTTTCTATTAACAAAAATGTTGGCATTAAAAAAATTTTAATTGTTAGGATTATACGCATTTACAGCACGCGCAAAAATTAAATGCGTTCTCAGTGAAGTTGCTTCCGAGAGTTTGCGCAGGTCCAGTCAAATGTTGATGTTTCTTATACCTTGCTGTGTTGTGCGAAAGAGACAGCATACGAGATCGGATAACGGCCGAGCGAGAGCGCAGCACTCGCCTGTCAGCTCCGTCTGTGAAACCTAATACGCGTGTTCTACGCAATGACGTGTATTAACTTCAGGGACATACTTCAGTTTTGCTCGTACTATATCCGCAAGTGGCGATGAAGTGTCGGCGAACTCGGTCTTCGATAAGTGGTTTCAACAAAACCGTTGATCTGTTGCTGGCTTTGAACTTTCATAGTTTATCATTGGACTTTGTTGGTCATTTGTACTGTAGTTATTTGTTGAGTCTGCCACAGACAAAGTCTGGGTAATCAGTAATGTTTATTGGCAGTCTGCTGTCTATCAGTTACTTCTTTGTAGTCTTTTGTCTATATGCGACCTCTCTGTTAGTTCCCTGCAGGAAATATATGGTTATTTCTAAAACTTGTTGACCATGTACAATTCGTCTCCACTAAGAGTCTATGTTGACCATTTGTGAATCTTTTAGCCATCAGCAGTCTGTCCCATTGCTGTCTATAGAAACTATATCCATCATGTACTAAGTCAGTTTAGTACCTGCATCCTGTCTATGCTGTATACTTGTAGAGTGTATAGTATCTGTGATATTTGTCGCCTTTCTTCAGTTTCATACTGATACTAATATTACTTCAGATGGCTTCGAATATTAGACCTAGTTGCGTTTCTCTCATGAGAAAAATGTAAGAAGTTGGCCAGTTTTAAGAGGGGATATATTAATATCACCTTCCTTTAAAAGAACGCCATTTCCTTGTTCCGTCCAAAAAATGATGACCAGAACAAGCCAGAAATAGTTTGCACACTTAGAGACTATTCTATTTTAAAATATCAGGGAAGTAGAACAAATTAAATAGAAAATCTAACTAAATTTGTTTTCGATATTACATTTACCAGTAGCTATTAGCATTAGTACTAAAATTGTGATCTGAAATATTCAACGTTACGCCAAAAACCACAATATCCCCGTATTTAACCACTTGCTTCACTATCTTTATGGATTGATTTGTAAATTGAATTGCGTGCTACCTTCAATGAGGAATTAAGTCAAATCTCACCGAGGTTTTTATGAAGTTTCGTACACACACAGACCCTAAATTCACAAATACAAAAGCGATCTAGGCACTTACGTTTCGACGTTTCGCCTGCGTCCGTCTTTGCTTTCTTCGCTCGAGAAGTAGTAGCTTTTGCTGCTGCTCGCTTCTTCGCCTTAGGTTCCTCTGGCTCCTCCATTTTTATAGGAACTTCGAATTCTGAAATTGGAATGTGTTTTTATTATGTAATGTTAATAACGCCACTCCACAAACGTGGTAATCCAACGTCTTCTCGATTGTATGAAGAGTGAGTACCGATCGCCTTTTCCCCCTGCTTCTATACTACTCCCTCGATGCCATTTCTCCTGTCTGGACCCTCTAATTCATCCTAAATATTGGCAAAGCGTTGGCTTCGGTCTAGGTGTCGCAAACGTCTATAGGTGACGGTAGCCACATTCCATCAGGTGGGCCATCAAACCTTTCTACTGTACTTCATCAATTAATTTTTTTTAAGCTCTAGCAGTCTTTTTTCCACTTCAAAATTCAGATGTTAGAAGGGACTACTTTAATGATATTAAGAGGAATTTTAGATTAAAAGAGCAATTGTTGAGTCGCTCTGCCACTGACAAAGTGGCAGAGATGTATGTATATGTGAGCTACTATCACTAGTAGCTCTTTGTTACATATGTACAAATTTAATAAGATGTTTTACCTAAATCTTTACTGTCTGTTACTAAGTTCACTACAATAACAAAGAAACTAAGTTCATATAGTCTACTTCGCAGCGAAACATAGAGGCGAACACAATGAATGAGATGTTGTTTATGAGAACGTGGGTATTTGTAAACGAATTTTAAAAAAAACGCAGTTGCAGCGCCATCTGTTTCGCTAATCCGTTTATTCTATGGAAATGACGTTATTTATCGGGATAAAAAGTATCCCAGGTGTTGATTCGGGGGATTCTGCTCTGTGTCATGTTTCATTCATATAAGTTCAGTAGTTTTCAAAAAAGATGCGATCGCGGCGCCATCTTTTTCGCTATTTTCGTCTATCCCGCGCAAACGACGTCGTTTATCGGGATAAAAGGTATCCTAAATTGCGCCCCGGGATATGAGCTTGCTCTGTGACCAGTTTCATCTAAATCCGTTCAGTAGCTTTCACGTGATGCTCTAACAGACAGAAAGACAGACAAAAAAATCTAAAAAAATTGCATTTTCGTAATCTCCTGGTCCGAATTAGCCCACTTTATTTTTTCACATTTTTAAATGCAATGTACAAACTCGAATCATTTACAGATTTATTATAGTATAGATATTCTACAATTGCTCTTAAAACGATAGTTTTGTTGTTTATAAGACTATTTATAATGAAAAATATATCTCGGCCCTTAGTTACGTATATGGCGGCCACCCATAATCCTTATCTTATTCGCGATTGTATTACATAATTTTGTATCGCTATATAGACTACATCTTTCAGACAAATTTCATGCATTGTCAACCCAATATTTTTGAAAAATTCTACTGATTTACAAATTAGACAGACATGATAAAAATATAGAGTTCTGTTTTTGCCAAAATTCCTACAAGACTTAAACAAAATATGAACGCTTACCTGTATTAGAAAACGCCTCATCTGTTGACAGATTGTTGTCATTGTCATCGGAATCGGCTTCATCTTGTTGTACTTCCACCTTTACTATGTTCGCTGCACATTCAGAAAACAATCGATTAATACATAAAGAATTAACCAAATCTATAGAAATTGCTATCGTTATTTGTACAGCACGCGCTAAACTTAATTGCGTTTTTGGAGAAGTTAACTCCGAAGCCTGCACAGATCTCGTCAGAAAGTAATGGTTATTACAGTTGACAGTGTGGTGCGAAAGAGATATTATGCAAGTCGATATTGCTGTTGAGTGATAGACTAACGTAACAGTCTCCATTCTCAATTGTGTACCACCTCGTGAAACTTGTAATCGTGTTTTGCGCAATGACGTGTACGCACTTCAAAGGCGCATTTAAGTTTAGTATATTTCGTTTTTGCACAACAACGACAATGCGAAAAATAACTATTGCGGATAAATGCGCATGGATGGCCGGTTCCAATAGATCACTATGCATTCATTTGTCCTAATTGAATTATGATATTATTTGAACGGAGCTTATGTAAAATTTAAAACGATAGTAAAGCAAATGAATGGTCGGTAAGACGAAGGAACCGAAAAGGATAATCAGATTTCCGAAGGCTTCTCTTCTGAACCCTCACACGTCAGCTCTAACCACTGTTGCCAACTTAGCGCTTTCGATGCTAGAGCTTTTGCGTCTCTGCTAATTAAACAAACGTTTATGATCTTTTAAATTATATTACTCTTCACCAAGATACTGTCGTGTATCGGAATATAATCGTCGAACTACAAATATTTATAATAATGTAAATTATCTTATATTTGTTAATATATTATTTAACAACACTGGCTCTAGCTCACATAGATAGCAGCTAGCTAACTAGCTCACTCCAGCACCACTGTACCAAATTACAATAAACCTTAGTAATATTTAAACAAGAGAATATTTTTAATTTTATTTGATCTCTCTTTACTGGCTTGGTATGGGATTATAATAACAGCCCATGAACGTCCCACTGCTGGTCTCGGGCCTCCTATTGATAGTTGACGATACGACCACTTTCCATTAGTAAGCTATCTGCCTGTTTACCAACTTTACAATAAAACATCAACGGACAAGTGGAAAAACAAATGGCAAAGTATACTCTTCAACAAAATCCCAAAAACAAGAGCTCATAGTAAACAAGTTTTAGGAAATTAGTAAAGCAAAGTTTGTGCGAGAAGGCTTATTTTAAGATGAAAATTTTCGAGACCGCGCCGAATGGGAAAAATGCGATCATCACCAAACTCTTTCAATAATCATCATTCACATAAATTACTTCGTTAAATTTTTATTAGTATTGTAGTGGAACACTTACAAGCCAATAGATGGCGCTGTGCAATAATTGAGCTCGCAAACGAAAACCCGAAACGTAAAAAGAATATATACAAATTTCCAGCAATAATGCCTGCGAGGAACAATATTAGCCTCGCTGGATGATCTTCTTTTGAGAAGGAGGAGCATTCCATCTCGCTACTCCAACCATTAAGGTCATCCCTAAATATACCTTGTACTACATTTAAAGTAGACGAATAATAATTCTGAAGTAAAGATATGTTCCTGGGGAGTTTGTTGCGCCGCTTCTTCTCCTTTAACAATAACTAAAAATACTTTGCCTCTCTTGGCCGAGCCCAACATAATAAAGAAGTAAAATCTAACCGCCTCCGCTGGCTCGGTCACGTAGAACGAATGGGAGAGGATCGCAGCGTGAGGAAAGCATATTTGGGACGGCCGGCAGGTCGGCGTCCGGTCGGTCCCAAATATCGCTTGAAAAACAGAGTGGAGGCTGACCTGTCGGAGCTACGAGAAGCTGCACAGGACAGGGAAGATGGCATGTTCTCGTTTCGGATGCCAAAACCCACTTTAGGTCACGGAGCCAACGGAGCAAGTAAAAATTGCTTTGGGCACGGAGACAAACTCATGAATTTCAATAAGAAATCTGTAAGATTCCATTTTGAAGTAAATACTTTCATTTTACATTATTGAACTCAGTTTTTTTTATCAATATGTATTTTTTTTTACACGGAATAAATGTTCTAGACAGACTTTGAGAGACGGCGTCCATCTGCGTATTTTATCGCCTGTTTAACGGAGAGTGTGAGAGTGAGACGCCTCACTTTTACAACCGCACCGCTCGTCAGCAACGGGATATTCACCCCCATTTCCTTGAGGTTCCACGCTCAACTACGCAACGGTTCTCTAAAACATTTATTCCGCGCACAACAAGGTCTAGAGGGAACTTCCCCCGAAGTGTTCCCTTTGCGCTATGGCATGGGGTTCTTTGAGGGCGTTATAGATTTCTTAGTAGTCGTCAAGGCGTTGGCGACACCCCTGTGTTGCAAACGTCCATGGGGACGGTAACCACTTTCCATTAGGTGGGTCGTCTACCTGTGCAGGCAATAAAAAACAGTTAATAGTTAAGTTATAGATAGCTAGAGGAAATGGGTGTGAAAGTCCTGGAGGTTGGTGAGTAAGGTACTTTGTAATATTTATGTACAGCTAACACTTGTAATGCACTAATGGAGCTAGGTTAAGTTTACGCCACTTATCCCGGTCCTCAGCTTTCCTCACCAATACCAGTTTTATTTGTAGTGAAGAATTTTCAAAATCATAAAAGCCCTTATAGCTACTCGTTCATCCACACTTCCTGGACACTTGGAAGTCCTCCACGGTACGTGGCGGATGCTCCTTCATGCCATATATGTCAGGATTATGGAATGAGCTCCCTCCCGCGGTTTTCCCAGAGCGCTACAATATGGGCTCTTCAAAAAGGGCGTGAACAGATACCTAAAGTCTCAACGAGGTAGGCAACGCATCGGCTCCCTTGGGTTGCAGATGTCATGGGCGACGGTAGCCACCTATCACCAGGTGGTCCGTTTGCCAGATTGCCTTGTTTTGCAAACATAAAAAAACAAAAACAAAAAAACTCATTACGAGTTTCCCAAGTATTTACGAGTAGCTTTTAAAAATTGGCATAACGCTTAATGTATTACATTGACCTCTTCCAGCTCTTTCTGTGTATCCCTATCCCTTGCTAGTTTTGGCTATAAGTGTGCCATCCATAAATTACTTCACACGTTAAGAGGTGAGAGAGTTAAATTTCATGAAGTCAAATTTCAAAATCTAATATACACCCAACATTCACAATATTTAGTTTACTTGCAACACTGATTTGCACAAGCAACACCAAGAACCTCATCCGATGTTGCATCCCTTTTGTATCCCACCCCCTCTTCCGCCTCCAACCGTTAAGAGCAATAAACGCAATTTACAGTTCGCTCCGTGCCTTTTTTTATTTATAATCAGCCCTTAATTTTAATAAATTAAATTAAAATACAATACAGTCACACAGTGTATATATATATTTAAGTTTAAAAACACAAAAAAACGAAAAACTTCAAAACTCTATCTTCATTAACATAGTGCTGTCGGAACTGATGTTTTAAATTTATAATATCTTCATGTAAAATTGCAAAATACGTGCCGTCACACTAGGGAGGGAGGAGCCTCACGAATGTGACCAGCTGTGACAAGGACGGGATAGGGGTCAAGTCATAAAATTAGTGTGAAGTAATTTGTGGTTGGTTCTTAAGGGGCATCTTTTGTTGAGGTGAATCCCTTTGCCCCCACTGCTCGGGGTCATGACAATGGGACTCGCCAGAACACCCCAGTGTTCCTCCCGTCGTCATAAACCGGGGCCACGGGAACAAACTGTGGCGTACGCCGCTGCCTTGACTGACGTGGGCTTACCCCCGTCTGCGAGCGAGCCTCTACTTGTTGTTTTTTTTGATGCGCAGGGAATCCATTTCATAACATGATGAGTCCCTCCCGGCTATGGGGGCGGGACCGGACCACGGCGATAAGCGCCGCGCAGCGTGTGCGAAGACTGGTCGGAACTAACTACTCCGCTAAACCTAAACCTGCGTCCCGTACCTTGCGCTTATGTGGAAGGACACGAGATGACGAGCGAAACTACACCCATTGTTCAACCGCGCAACAACAAGCTTAGGTCACCCCGGGATGCAGTGACCAACTTCACCAACAGAGGTTGGACCCGTCGCATCCCCACGATGCGTGGACCCCTGCGATAGAATCGTGGGAGGAGATTTTGCGCATGACTGTCTCTCCGGAGGCCAATCTGACAATGGCGTCCGGGGAGCGCATCGTAACTTTCTCTCTTACTCTCTCAAAGTTTCTTTGGGCTGGTCATAAGGGGCCTGCAACTTAGTTAATAACTTCATCCCATTTTATACTGCCTCACTAGTCTTCTCCCATCTCGTGTCCCATCACGTAGTATCCACTCCGTTACAATTTGTCGATTTTGCTTTCACTTGTCATATATGAAGAACATTGCTTACCTTTAAAAAATTTGCCCTGCACCTTCTTCTTGAACTGTTCCTCTGTGAAGAGTACTTGTTTCTTGAAGTTGACGGCGTTACGCAGCTGCGTGATGCACACTTCGCAAATGCCACTGTCCGTGCCGTCTTCATTGCTCAGCTGAGAGGAATAAGAACATGTGATTTAAATCTACTGGTTCTATGTGCACACTGGCTTAGTATATTCTTAGATCATAGTTTGAGTTGGAAAAGCAAGTTAAAAAGCAGACCCTTTCTCACCACTTTAGAGGTTGAAATCCAAAAAACACCAATACACGTCTACATTTATTTCTAACCAGAAGCAGGTAGTAAGTAGTAAGCAGGCAGTAGAAAAAATGTAAATTCAAATAAAATTGAAATTAACGGATTTTCATAGAAACCTGCACCCGCTTTTTCAACATCTTAAGGATTGAATTTAAAAAAAATCCTTACTCTGGGTATGTATACCAAGTGGTGCGTTCAGGAGGGGGAGGAAGGTCTTCAAAATACTAGGCTTGGTCACAGGGCAGGGATGGAGGGATGTTAAAAGTCATTGGCCCCGCCAAGGGGCTTCTTAGGTTGTCGTCGCGTAGTTAATATCCTCTAGAGAAATCTGGCGCATTTTAATGCTGTACTCAAATAGAACGCTCCGCGTTTAGCATTTTCAAAAAGATTAATGAGCGAAAATATTTTGTTTAAGTTTCTGTGTCGAAGATAACACCAAACTAGGGTTGTAACGGAACTTCGCTTCCGCCTCCGTTACTGCGGAAGTTCCGCAAGAATCTTTCCTCCGCCTCCGCATCCGTGTAATTTTTGCGGAATCATAACGGAGGTTCATTTACTTGACAATGACAATTGACTTGACAAGAATCAACGCGTGCGCAGCGGGAACGCGGCAGGGGTAGTGCAAAACGTCATTTGTCAAATGAATGATACGCGACAGGAAGCAACCTGTCGAATTACTTGGACGCATAAGACGCACGTACGAAGTTTTACCGACGCGATGTATTGTAATTCTAATTGAACCGTGATTGTTTTAAGTAATTTAGAGCAAAATAATTTTTCTACATCCACTTTCACTTCCGCCTCCGCCTCCGTTACCCTCCGCATCCGCGGAGGTGAAACCCGTCGCCTCCGCATCCGCTCCCGCCTCCGCAGCCGCTCCCGCCTCCGCATCCGCTCCCGCCTCCGCTAAGGCCTCCATTACAACCATACGCCAAATATAGTCCAATAGTTCAATCAGTGCCAAACTAGATGGCGCTGTCTCCTAATTGCTTGTAATATATATCTTGTCAAGCTCTCTTGTATTTTAATCAGAGTTCAGTTTAGTTCAATAAACCAGTGCAAACGATGAGTTTGCGAGAGTAACAGGACATTTTGTCCTGAACCAGTACAATGTAGCACTTCAAATGAGGCGGGAGATTAAGTACGTACGGTTTGCACAGCGGCAGAACATTTGAAGCGGTGAGGCGGTGCAAAAAATATTCAAAACCACATTTATGAGTTACTACGTGAAAACTGGATGTGGAGGGGATCTTGGTATTATAATACGGTTGGTCAACAGGGGGAGGCGGGTAAATATGATAAAAAAAGAAATGGATTGTATACTATGAGTATGTTCCCCTTAGCGAGCACCTACACTATAGAAAGAACCCACATACAAATTTTAATTTGCAAATTACCGGGCTAGGATAATTACCGAAATAGCTTCACATCACAATAATATATAGGCTATAATTTATAAAGATATAGTGTGACTTATCCAAAATATAATGAATTTCCATCACCACGCGGGTGAAACCGCGGGCGCAGCTATTTAATTATAGAGGTGATTTTTTTTAGAATCCTTTTCCTTCCGGTTATATTTTAACCACATTTTTTTTTTACTAAAGTTGAAATATTTTGCATTTATCATTCAGCTGTTATATTTATTGATTCTGAGGCTGTATGAAGCTTGCAGGGTCAGCTAGTTCCCAATAGAAATATTTATTTATATATTCCTTTCAAATTTTAACATTGCTTGTGTCAAATTTTAAAAGATAATAAGGCAAATGAATGGTCAGTAAGATATGAGAATGGAGCTTTAGAAAATATTTCATGGGTTTTATGCTAGATGCAAAATGTAAAAAGATGTAAAAAAATCATATTGTCTCTTAATAAACTAAATAAATTCATAGCCAAAAATCTTTACTAAGTTACTAGCTGACTCATGCCCACTTCGCTGGGCATCAGAAACATAACTTATTATTAAAATAAAAATAGCATTTATTGCTGAAAAAACAAATAAGAAAACCTAATCTGCTAATTGGTATCTAGTTTTGTCTCCCTCTCAGCTTGTCCTTCGACAAAGGCCTCCCTCAAGCTGTTTGCTGCACATTTTTCCGTCTTTGCAGATTCTGGACCACAATGTTTCTGCTGTTCAGATCGTCGAGGAAGATCTTAAACGAACTTATTAATAATCACAAGTAAATAAATCAAAATATTTCTCCTTGCTTATTGCCCGTACCCAAGTGACACCTACATCGCATAGTCAGTCTCTACTAAGCATGTTGCAATCACCTAATCCACTCAATATCTATCATACAAGTTTAGCATATCATTCAGTTTTCATGATTTTAATTTTGCTATAATTAATTTGAAAGTTTTCTAAGCTCAAAAAGTTTAGTGGCTATGAATAAGTGATAAGTTGTGAGTAAGTATATCCCTAAAGTCAAATTGCACTATGTTATTATCAAATGTGACAGTACTGTTTCATTATCCTTTATCATCAATTTCTTTTTTTGCCATACTTAATTCACACAAACACAAAACAAATTTCCTAGACTCAAAAAGTTTTAATGGTTTTAAATAAGTCAGAAGTACATCCCTATTAAATTCACCTCCTGCATATATTTACCCTGGCTTAAAGGCCTAGTTGCCAAGCCATAAATATTTAAAAAAAACCATATATTTACCCTATATATGTCAGAAACTACTTGGTCAACAAAGTCATACTCAACCTTTTTTAAAAGGCCAACATAGACAAGGCAGGGCAAACCACAATATGAATTATTAGTTTTGATTTTTTTAATTACTACAGTATAGGCGTGGGAGAAATGTCATATTTTTGCGATTGAAACATTTGTATCAGGAACAGTAAAATGTTCCGGATCACTGATATGTTCCATTTAGAACATTGAATCAAAGATCTAAAAACTTGGTTGGCGCTGAGAAATGGGCTGCAGTTTCATTTGAGACATTGTGTCAAACTTGTCAAAGATAAAAATATGTCGTTGGCAGGCATATTGAGGCCGGCGGTATTAAGGTTGAAATAATATATTCATAGTAATATTTGAAAAAATTACAAATTATGAGATCATTGATAAAACCAATTTCCCAGCGAATGGCGGCCAGATGCTTAGGCTAGCTGGCATGTTTTCTGGTTGGTTGGAACAAATGGTTATCTCATTCTCACTAGCTTATATTTTATTGTTTTCCTGCTCTCTCGCTACGCTTGTTGCTCTGTGATTCTTTATGCTCTGGTCGGTCTCTCTCACAAGTAAGCAACATGATCACGCTGAACAGAGAGTCAGAGAGATCGCGATGTTCCAGATCCAAATGATGCATTTGAAACATTATTGATGGTCCAATCTTTTGGAACACTTAAATGTTTTGGATCAGTGAGTCGGTTCAGTAAAGAGTTACACATGCCTACTACAGTAAATATCTTTCCTGTTTATGGCCCACCTGATGGATAGTGAGCATTTGCAACACCAAAGAGGTAACTAATATAAATCCATGATATAATACATTTACATACCTAGTAAGCAGGCAGATCACTTATAAAAGCTTGGCGGGCTGCAGGAGGTTAAGATAGCGGTTCTAAATATATTGAGCAAATTTAACAAGAATTTTCATTACACTTTCAGGTATTGTGATCAATCCCTACTTAAATTAGTTAAATTAAGAATTCCCTAAAAGAATAAACAAGCGGTATAGATTAATAAATAATACTAATACAATAATCGATCGAAGCTTTGGATTTTGTCTTAAAAGCTTCAGTTTTTAACAGAAAGGTGTCTTATACGGGAGGATAACTTGGTATGTAGGTGTTTATTATAAATTAAACTGATAATAAGTGGATAAAAACTTACATCAATATTGAAACACTCCTTCAACATGTCGCCGTAGATCTCTTGCTCGCCCATCCAATGATACGTACATTTTAGGTCTTTAAACGTCCCTTCCAAAGCACAACACCGGCACATACCATTTAAAATAGAAGTCTCCATTGTCTTAACACTATAAATAAGGTTTGCACTAAACTTGCAAAATAAATTCAATTCAAAAATATAGTACCGACGCGATACTCCATCGACCCGTCCGCCATTTTAAGAAATGATTTTTTTTATTTTATCTAACATCCGTCTTGATTACAAAAGTTTCCGGATTGGCTAGCAGGTTTTTTTAACTAGTTTGAAACCCCGAATCAGGGATCAGGCCATTAAAGGGGCCCATTCATTAACTTGCATAGCAGTCCGCCACGTAATGCAGGAAGTCTGTATCGCATCCTGCAAAACGAGTCTCTTGGTCTTGTGTGCTGTAAATTCCACCCTTGTTATAACTGTACCGCTTGCGGTACCATTCACTATCTTGATAGTTGATAGTGAATGGATCTCTTAAGGCTGTTAAAAAACCAATATTATTAATCTGAATCACGTATACTGACGGCTGACTGACTGGTGTGACCAAGTTTTAAAAAATCCGCTATTGTAGTAGAATTAAATCTACAGTATATGATTTATTCATGAGATTGAACTACAGATTCCAAGAATATGATCTTTCAGAATTGAACTTTTCATTTCCATCCTTGTAAAAATATAAGTACTTTGAAAGAATATTATAAAAATAAATAAACTAGGTTTAACTTAAATTATTCACATTAGAATGATAGGACTATATAATAGTACATGATCATTTTATCTATATCTCACACAGATCGTTAACGCTTTTTTATATCATTTTATTTTTTAATAATACTAACAAATTTATTATATTATTACATTTAATTTTAATATTATTCGAACTAAAATTAAACATAAACTATATAAGTTTATTTTATATGTTGTTAATAATAAATTAATAGTACTAAACTATAGGATAGAAAACTAAAATTAAATACTAAAACTAAATAAAATAAAAAGAGAACAAAATTATAAAAAAATATTGGTCCCAAACCACTGTCACTTGCCGGGAACGTTTCCAAAAGGCTGGCGGCGTTACCTCGCTGAATAGCAATGCTTACCCTTGTCCCCTCTACTATATAATACCATGAAAAACGAATACTATTATTCAAATACATCTTTCATCTAATTCCATGATAGTACTAATTAAAGTTTGCGCAGTGAGTAGAGTTTAAAACCAATTTAGCAGAATCTTGAATTTACATTTGGTCACACTTAAATAAAAAAATATAATATTGTCAAATTGATTACTAAAATTTGTCTTCATATTTAATTTTTCAGAAAACAAGTTTCAAAACGTTTCTATCGTTGGTGTTATTTTATTGTAATTTTTATATCGTCTCAGTTCATAGTATTTTTAACATAAAATGGAGCGGCTTGCTCATTGCCGCTGCTGTTTAGTCAGACCGCCGGATAAAGAACTGAAAACATCCTATCACAACCTTGGGAAAGAAGAAGTATATGCTGAAATGCTAAAGGACTGCTTTGAGCTTCATGTAAATATTAATAACCCATTTTTCGTCGTATTTATTACTTTTTAGGTATAAAGTGAAGTATATTTGTTAAATTTACACTTTTGACAAAGAACAGTCTTCTTCATTCTATTCATAGAAATCTCACAATATTTTAAGAAATTATCAGAGTCTAGCTGAAAGTATTTAACAGATGGGTAATCTATATAATAAAGTATTTAATTATTTAAAGAAAAGTTAGAAAAATTTGCATAAACAAATGCAAACTTACATACCTTTCCTAGTTAAGTTTCCTAGTTAACTATTTAGTTAGTAATTTTGTTATTTTTAATATGATTGTATGCACTGTGACTATGTTTTCCTGAAATAAAAAAGTAATAGCTTTTCTGTCAAAGGATTATTGAGCCTAACATAAGTTTCACTTCTCCAAACTGTTATTTTCATGTAATACTTTTCATTTATTGTTTTATTATTAGATACACTGATGTGATGACAACTGACTATACTAAATACTAAAACAAAAAAACAATGGTACCCTAGGCATATATGTATCCCCATTTGGACTTCCAGGCTTGTACTTGGTGTAAGATAGTGTCCATCATTGGACATAATAAAAAAATAATGTTTTTTGGCTCATTTTCATTTATTATTGGTTTGCCAGTTTAATAAGTTACCTAATTACTTAATTATTGCATACATGAATCAGGCTTTACCTCTTAAGCTTGGAAACCAGTAAAAAGTTGAACACGTTACATCCTTTTTTTTTACATGGGGAAATGCGTTGTCGCATCGTCAGCCGCGCGGGGGATCATGCGCGGCCGGTATGTGGGGCTCCCCGACGCCGATTAATCAATAAGACCGGCGCCGGTATACCCACTAAAACCCCATGGGAGCCTTCTTTCCGCCTAGCGCCGGGGTCGCGGTACATGCGCGAGCTTAACCCGCAACCCCGGCAGTGGCTGGCCGCCTCGTATACAGAGGCGGCCTCTCCTGTGTGCGATTCCGGCTGAGAGGGACGCGCGGCTACCTCCGGCGCCCTCGCGGCATCAGTGCGGGCGGAGGTCATGTTGATCCCCCAAACCTCGATGCCCGCTGCCGCCCGCCCGTGGCTGCCAGGAGTCACGGGCGCTATCCTCCTTCGGTGGGGAGGGGAGGCTGCGAGGATTGCCGCCTTCACCCTCCCTCCTTCCTCGCTGCGCTGCTGAGAGCGCGAGGCGGCGAGGGGGAGCTCGCGATAGGGGAGGGGAAGCTGCGAGGATTGCTCCTGCGCCATCACCCCTCCCTCTCCTTCCTCCCCCCCTCGCCGCCTCGCGCTCTCAGCAGCGTCAGCGGCGGGGGGGGGCTGCGAGGATTGCTCCTGCGCCATCACCCCTCCCTCTCCTTCCTCCCCTTTTCCCCGCCGCCTCGCGCTTACAGCAGCGTCAGCGGTCGGAGTCGGGGGAGGCCACCTAACTTCAACTCGTTACATCCTAGATCAGGTATGGGCAACCTTTGACATGTTGAGGGCCAAACTTTAGCATGCAAATAAGTTCACTGGCCGCATTTAAAATTACTTGTGCATTTTGAAGTAGTAATAATATTTTTTGTGATAGATATTAGACATGAAATAATAGCACAGTGTTATAGTACAATTTATTAACATAACAAATTGAAATTTAAAACAATGGTACATTATAATTAAATTGTGATATTTGCAATTGTTACAAACTACGAAAGTTAAATACACCAAAATCAATGATACACTTGAGCTTGAATTTGGGAATGTCTTACGGGCTAGATCATATCTTACAGCGGGCCGCATCCGGCCCACGGGTATTGTTGCCATATTTGTCCTAGATCATAGGAAATTATTGTATTGTTTTTTTTATGTTTCTGCTTAATGGAAATCTTTTTTCCAACAATAAGCCACTTCCCTGTTTGATTTCTCAGTTCATGTTTGCCTCGAAAGCCATTCTTGTATGAAAATTCTTTTCACACAACTCTCTTGATGTCAAGTGGTAAATCTTTTATGTAGGCTCAGTATATCACTTCCTTTCGCCGGGTATGCTGAAGAGCATCTTCTCCACTCAGAGTGTCTGCCAGTTTGTTTACATGGACTGTTAGTTTCTCTCGGTATTTCAGGCTGTTTTCAGCTATTTCCTGCCGAACTGTTTTTAAGCCCAGGTCGAGGTATATGTATCTATTATTTATACAATGAGGGATGCCACAAACATTGGTTTCCATGAAGTGCCCTTGGTAGGTATGTATCATAAGATGGAATCAGGCTTTCCTTCAGGATATCTATATTACTGTTGCTGGGCCATAGTTCCGCTCCTATAGTTTTGTCTACTTTTTATCCATATTAGTCCCAGTTGTTGGATGAATAGAGACAGTAGTACGCGTCGGATGCGAGCACTGCGCAAATGTGCAGTGACGCTCCGGACGCGTTCGTAATACGAAGTAAGAGAGTTGTCTGAAGGAGTGTCGGGTGAAGGTAGGAAAGGATGCTCCGGTGGTTCGGCATGTGGAAGAAGTATGATGAAAATGATAAAAGATATACAATGCAAATGGATGAGAAGTCGCGGAAGGCACGACAACCTTCATGATCAATTGATCGTGTACTAGCAGAAGGTGATGTCAGGAGCTAAGAACAGACGAGTGCATGACAAGAACTATGAATGTCAAAGAAGCAGTGAGGTGTGTAAGAATAAGCTAAATGGCTCTGTTTTCGTGCTAACCCAAGGACTGCGTGATTATGTATGTATGTTAACTTTATTAATATATTTTGCTGTGTAATGGCCTGAGCTGTGGGGACTCCGGTTGTAAATTTATTGACTGTATACTTTGTTTGATTTTTCATGAATAATGAATGTCTTATATTGATATATGGTTTTATTGCTGTACTATGTGTTAGCAAAAGTTGCTTGTAATATAGTGTGACACTGGCCGAGGCGTCGTGTCGCGCCCACCACAGCTCCCGCCTCACACCAACCAGTCTAGTTGGTGGCTGCAGCCGTAACAGTTGAATTACCACTTAGAATGAAAAAAGAATGGTTTTTGCCTCATACCTATGTGCAACCATGTTTTGTTTTGAAGGGGTCATGACTACAGCGCAATTTGCATTGATTTGGCCAACGTTACAGTAGGTGGTAAAATGTTCAGCATGGGCATAACTATGTTCTAAGTCTCATGCTCTTCCTGCCATAAGCGCGTGGCACATGGGAGGAGGGTGGTTTTAGTGGAGTATTGAGTTGGGTATTATCATGCCTTATTCAATTCAATTTAATTTTAGCTATCCCTAGGAACAGATTACTCTGAGGGTATTTGCGAAGTATGCATAATGAGGCTCCGAGATGCATGTGAATTCAAGAGCCAAGTGCAGAAATGCCAGAAGGACTTCCAACAGATGGTAACAATGGCTATGAATCTTAAAGGTAAGTCTTTCTTATTAGCAACCACAGATGGACTACTCCATCTATTGCTTTGGATGTTATGTTTTGAGGTCTTGGTGTATTAATGAAAGAATTAATTAATTATGAATGTTTAATATTTATGTGAACACAGTTTTCTACAGGAAGCCATTTGTGCAAGAGAGCTAGAGATGTCGACATATATTAGTGATGTGCATTGTAACATAAAATATCGAATAGATTCGATTTCCAATATTGGAAAATACAGGATCTTGAAAACGTCTGATTTTATCACACCACACCACTGGAAACCTACAACGCGTTTCTGAATGTGGTACACGTGTCTATGTTTAGTATATATAATAATTACAGTCCATAAATGTGCCTCTCCTGGGCTCGGGCCTCTCGTTATAGGGGAACGGACAGTATACCCACCACCCTTGTCCAAGGCGGCTTGGCATGTTTGACACTTGGTTATCTCAATGGGCAGGTTGCATCGAGATGTTTTCCTTCACTTGTTAGCATGTGGTGATTGTAAAAATATGCACATTATTAGGTCAGAACGATACATTCTACATGTAGATAGTTTACCTTCCATATGCAAACAAAATGAAGAAAAAGAAATTATTTGCTTCCAGATGAATCCCATATGAAGGTCAAAGAGGAACTTGCTGATATGGACGATGACAATGACGGCATATATTTCTTAGGTAAGTCTGCTATATACTTTCCGACTCAGACTTATTGCTTTTCCGTGACACTTATCACCATGTTTTTATTTCGACAAATTTTTAAGTTTTTGCTTTATACATACACATAAAACATAGTTTCAATGATAATTTTTAACCGACTTAAAAAAAGGAGGAGAGGAGGAGGTTCTCAATTCGTCAGAATCTTTTTTTTTATCCATGTTCACCGATTACTCCCAGTTTGATGTTTTAGATAATATATATTAATAATCATAGCTTTAGAAATAAGTTATTCTATATTTTTTACTTTTTGAAGGTTTTTTTAAACAATCATAACTAGCACTATTATAAAGATACGAATGTAGTTTGTTAGTTTGTATGTACACATTGTTACAGTTATATAAAATGACCAATTGTGAATCTAAAGCATCCGCGATCCACTCAAACATACAAAAGATATCATCAAAATCGGTGAAGTCGTTATCAAGCTATATACGTACATACATTTTTATGATTCACTTTTATTGATATAGATTTACAATAGTTATAAATTAAAATTTTGGAATATACATAATCAATCAATCAAATTCCAAGGCCCCCTGATAGCTCCATCAATCATCCGACGCTTAACTGCTAACCATGCTATGCGTCGTAGCGGTGTGTAACTCCTGAGTGATTAACTCAAAAGATATATATCCGACGCGAAGAGTGATTAGATCTGTATATCACTTGCGTTCAATATGTATCTTTAACTCTTTAGTTCATTCCTGTTCCATGCGATGGTAAAGAATGATTAGCCCGCGCACTGCGCTTGCGTAGTAAGTGAACGAGGAAACCGAATACAATAGCAAGTCAAAATAAATCGTAACACTATAGTTTTATGGTGTAATTTTGCTATAGGATAGTTTTTATTTCGAATTACGGACTAAATATTTTTAATTACAAAAATATTTACTAAAAGTCAAAGGCCATCTAAATGGCGTGTATGTTATTTAAATGTCAGTTATTTTGCGTTGCCACAGGTACGCGTGTCGGCTCAGCTAGTATATTACTCACAGATAATAACTCATCTTGTCTGCAATTGACACTGACACTATTCACTGTAAGGATAAAGAGTTGAAGATATAAAAGAGTGATATATATGTTTGTATCAAAAAGATATATATCACTCTTTTCTTCTTGGCGAGTGATTTTTCCCATGACTAATGTGTTGCGGATAGAGTGCACCCCCCTGACCCGCCCGCCGAAGCACACCTTCCCTCCGCGCCCCGCATACCGCCGACGCCCATAGCTCGCGCAGTTAGCAGCTAGGCGTCGGATGCGGGATATAAGGGCGGCCTTGGAGGCAATAAATGTTAATTCATAATTCTTCACAATTCTCATTGACGACTTACCAGTCTCGCATGATTTATACTTATTCTATGTATATTTCGATTCATGTAAATACATAACTTCACGCCAGGTCCCTTGCGGGGTAGGCACGAAAAAGAGCGCCATTCAGGCTTATTCTTACACACCTCACTTGCTTCTTTGACATTCATAGCTCTGTCATGCACGCTCGTCTGTTCTTGAGGCTCCCGACATCCCCTTTTGCTAATACGCGATCAATTTAATCATGGAAAATGTGTCGTGGCGTTCCGCGACTTCATGTAAATAGTTCAATGATAATCATACAGTCCATGACATCGAGTTTAATTTTCAAAAAAGAAGCAGCTGCTACTCAAACTATGTATGAGCGTCGGAGGTACGCGGAGCGCGGGGGAGTTATGCTCTGGCAGGGCGGTCAGATGTGTTCACAACAGCTCCTTTCATCCAATAGAAAATTACTCTTCCCAAGGGGTACACCATTATACCTGAAATATGGCACTCTGATCATGTTTTATCGGCGCTATGACGATCGGTTGAGTATTTAAGATGTGAAAGTGCAACAAACAAACTCACTAACATTAGTAAGGACGTATATTAATGTAACTTTAAAAAAATAATTCAGACTCATACATGGCCATTTATTATCATTCCGTAATTTTCAGAGCTGAAAGAAGAAATATCCGACTTCGAGGATCTGAAAGAGGATGAAGAGGATAATAAGAAGTTAGTAGAACTTCTCGGGATCAAAGACATAACGATTAAGAAGAAACACACGAGTGAGAAGAAGAGACATGGAAAGAAGAAGCTTGTCATTGATAAGCGAGAGGGTGAGTTTTGTATGAGAATTATCTGCATATAAGAAGAACAATATCATGTTATCCTTTTTTGATACAATCATTTTTTGAGATCTAAAAAACCTTTTCTAAAATTCCAATTTTCGAGATAACACATAAGTGAAGTTAAAAGGCGATACATAATTATTGTGTAATATTTATAAGGATCAACTTGAAACTATTTAATCCAACCCAAAAGAATTCTCAAAATTGAGTTTCAGAATTAAAAAGAGAAAGATTAGATTGTTTAAACAAACAATATTGCAATTGTTTGAATGATAGAAATTGAATGCATTTCCAGAAGTTCCTAAACTACTGAACCGATATAAAAATATTCTTTCACTGTTGGCAAACTACACTATCCCCGCGTGATATAGGCTATATTATATTTACAAAAATTAGGTACCTTACTGAAACTCCAATAATGTTACCGAAAGTGTAATAAAATACCTAAAATCGCGTGCGCTGCGAAAAGTATTGATGATAGAATAAAATAATGTACTACGACTTTGCAGAACACATCATTATTTACAAAAAATGTCGCGACAGCACATATGTAGCTATTATAGTTATGCCACAATAAGCGTTTTTTTTTTAAAATTTTAATTAAAATGCCGCCGCTAGAAAAGGCTCTTTATTTGTATCTTGGTATTAATCCTTATCAAAATAAATTGCTTCATATTCAAGACTGCTTCAAATACTTTATATAACTTTTGAATTATTCAATCGGACATCCCATTCGAAAGATGTCACGAGTTTAAAAATGTAAGATTAGACACGCGGCTGACGCTTTTTCGTGAGCGAAAAATCGTAAGACCCTCTATATAGAAGTTTCACTGCAAAAAGTTATGGTTAATATTTAACAAGTTGGCGGTAGGCTAAATAAATCTGTTGAGTACTCATTGACACTTTACATCTTTGTCTTCCGTGATCACGACTACTGATAAATGGCCGAAACGTCAGAATAACAAAATCATATAAATTACCACGCATAACACCGTTAAAACGTAGTTTTATTATGTATATTAGTCGCGAAAACTTAAGAAAATATTATTACAACTTAAGTCCGACAAAGACAAATTCCACATACAGATCCTGTACAAGCCATTGTCTGTCGACATTTGAACTTATTGTAATCCTTTTATGATCGTCTTCTTTTGTGCATTATTTATTGGCATTCGTTTCTAGTTATTATTGAGAACAGCCTATTGTCCTATTGTACTCGTTTACGGCCGTTGCGGCGCATCATTAGCCATGTGTTGCGGATTATAAGTACAAGCTAATCCTAGGAAATTACGTGGACGTTGCCGGACCACGTTTGCATTTGTGAAGTATAAAACGATGGCCTGATTAAAAGAGGGAGGTCAGTTGAGCTACAACTACGATCTAGGCGTGACGTGTGTACATTCGGGAAACTAATAGTGACGGATTTGCGCGTTTTATTGAATTACGACCTTCTGCATTACGTTTAGATTTGTTGCTTCGGTTATATTCGTACTGTGTTATACTTGTTTGTATAGTTCTAATAAACTCTATAATAATTCTAACGACATTTTAATTCGAGTCCCGCAAACTCGCAATAATATCATAAAAAACTGATTTCCAGATCGTAAGAAAAAGAAACACATGATATCAATACGAGACATGAATGCATTACTAAAACCCAACCTAGTAAATATACGCATAATAAACGAGAACGCAAAATACAAAACGAACATAGAAAACATACTCAAATATTCAAACTGCACACCGTTTTCTAACAAAACACTCTCCGGGATAGTCTGTGCTTATTGCAAGGAAACATACCAAAATCCAAAAGAACTAAGGTTACATATAGATGATGTGCATAAGACTTATAACCTAATCGACAAGAAACGTATGGACAAGAACAATCTATCAGTCAAAATGGATATAACTGACCTGAAATGCAAGTTATGCGATGAGAGTTTTAATGTAATATCTAACCTAAAAGAACATTTGACAAGAATACACGATATAAAGTTCTATCCAGATATAAACGATTATATATTAGAGTTTAAACTGACAGATGGAGATATTTTACAGTGTGCGTTGTGTAATTCAACGTTTGAGACGTTTAAGATGTTGCTGCAACATATGAACGGGCATTACAGGAATTATATATGTGCAGACTGTGATCTAGGCTTCATTAACAAACATAGGCTGAAAAGTCATCAACGTACACATGAGATTGGTACGTTCAACTGTGCTTTTTGCGAGAAAGTCTTCAGTACCCGGGTCAGGAAGATGTGTCATGAGAAATACACCCATAACAGCCAGGCTAGGTATACAACGAGCTGTCCTCACTGCGATAAGTCCTTCACGAGTTACTACCAACGAAATAGACATATGTTCCAGGAACATAATATCGCAGCAGCAACATATAAGTGCAATATATGTGATAAATCGTTCATATTGAAGTCGAAATTGACAGCGCATATCAAAAAAGTGCATCTGATGGAGAGGAATCACATATGTGCTGAATGTGGACAGGGTTTCTTCATAAAGCAGTCTTTGGATGAGCATATGATCAAGCATAACGGTGAAAGGGTGTTCAAGTGTACGGTGTGTCATAAAGCGTATGCAAGAAAAAAGACTTTAAGAGAGCACATGAGGATACATAACAATGATAGGAGGTTCAAGTGTGGTGTCTGTGCGTTGGCTTTTGTGCAGAAATGTAGCCTCAAAAGTCATATGCTCTCGAACCATGGACTGACGTTGCACGAGTATGAAACGGCTAAAACTGAAAGTAGTGCTGATGGATTGTAAGATATGTAAGTCTATTTACAGTTTCAAAGTAATGTATATAATTATTTATATATACTTTTAATTATACACATCACGCGACTTCGAGTATCGCGCTGGGTTGAAATCACTCGAAGTCGCGTGAAGAGACGCGTTATGTTTAACAGGTTAAACAAGTGAGTTGTTTTTAAATTGTAATGTCACGCGTCGTCGCGTGATGAATGGTAATCATATTGTGTCACACATCTGGACTGCCTAGACAATAATAAAAAACCTTTAGTAGTGAATGAAGGTATAGTAGACTAGAGATGCCACGAACAGTGGTTTGGCCGAAAAGCCGAATATTTGGCAACCGAATATTTGGTTGAAAATGCAATTCCCGTGTAGCAAGTTAGTATTGAAACAATAATTTGTACAGTATTTTCTTAATTCTTGAGAACGATAGGTACATATTACTTAAACGTATAATTTAACGGTTTTAGTTTTCTTTTATTTGATTCGGACATTTTAAAAACTGAAGCGTAATATTAAAATAAAAATTAGTTAAAATTGCATTAACACTGTTAAAACGTATTTTAATTATCAATTTTTGAGGGAAATATATGAGTCAAACAAAAAAGTTTTTTATGTCTACAAGAAAAGACTGGAAATGATTGAGCAACAGTATTGATGGCAGTTGCTTCTTTTTTGAAAATGAAACGCTATATACTGGACTGTATGATTATTATTATTAAACTATATACATTAATTCAATTATACATAGAATAAGTTGGAGAGAGTCGAGGTTGAATGTGATTGGTGAGTGGTAAGTCGCCTAGCTGCTAACTGCGCGAGCTTTGGGCGGGGTGCTCTCTGTCCGCAAAAATATATTTATATGTTTTGATATGCAAACATGGATTGCTATATGAAAAGTTATTTAATTTTTACATATTTCCATCTTATAAAAAAAAATACATAACAAATAATGTACATATGGAATTTATTTTATCCGTGCGGGAACGGAGAAAGAATACAACTTCCTGCGCCGGGCGGCCTGTAAGAGTCGACAAAACAACCCACAGCCAGGTGGTAGGGTATTTATTCGCCTGGTAAGCAACCCCTGGTCTAGAGTATGCTGCCATAACAACCATGAGTTGTGTTCTGGCATTAGTGACCGGGTTCCAGTCACCCTTATGAGAGCAGCAGCGCATTTGTAGCACCTTTGGTGTTGCATGTCCATAGGCGATGGTAACCGCTTTCCATCAAGTGGGCCGTCTGCCTGTCTGCTGAACTCCGGCAATTAAAAAAATGATGTAGCTTGAACACTATCTTCCATTTTTGTGTTTGACCCATATATTTAGAGCAACATGTGGGTGATTTTTTTTTTCACTACTCGTATTCGCCCCAACACTGAATTATTTGTCCGAATACCGAAAAGTGAAAAAAATGGCCGAATAGACCGAGTTCTGAATAGCAGCCGATAATTCGTGACATCTCTGTCTAATACAGACCATAAATTTGGAACCAGTGGTAAACTAGTATTGTTAGCACCTCCATCTCTTGGTTGGCTCCCTGTCAATTGGGTATTTGACAAATATTAAAATAAACTCTAAATTAGTATTTATTGGTGGCGGTTGCTTCTTCCAAATAAAACTTGACGAGGACTTATTATTATTTTCATATTTAAAATTATACGTAGATTAGTATATAGTAAGGGCGCGATCCCACTATGTCGTAACGATTAATTTATCGTTGGACGACTGTCGTCTCTAGCTATTCCCATTGGATCCCGACGACGTGGTTACGTCGTCACGATTTAGTCTTAACGATCTTTTATCGTTGTACGACTGTCGTGATAGCCGTTCCCACTGTCATGACAATCTGTCGTCACTGCAAAAAATGTAGACGACAGTAAATCGTGTCGTTCTATATGTGAACACCTCCATTTAAACATATTAAGCCACTACACTTAAAACTACACGATTATCTGTCGTCACGACATGTCGGAACGCGCCCTAATATGTTTGTGTGGATCTCCGGCCTCCAAACTCCTTTCTTATATCCCACTTTCCGTCCGACGCCTAGCTGCTAACTGTGCGAGCTACGGGCATCGGCGGAATGCGGGGCGCGGAGAGGTGTGCTTCGGCGGGCGGGTCAAGGGGTGCTCTCTGCCCGCAACAATTATATTATTTTCAACAGTTTCTTATAGGGATAATTTTAATTATAATTTAATTAACAATTAATAGTCTATTCCACTCGTTAAAATTGTGACTTCTTAAGCCAGTACTCATACGAAATCAAGGAGACAGTGATGTTTTGTGCGATGGTACTAAGTATCTCAGTTCAGTCACTTCGTTTGGCGTCATTAAAAAGTAAAATAATTATTAATCACTATCAAAATATAGCCTATGTCACTCAGGACACTACATTACTTACTGGTGAGACAACTTTCAAAATCGGCTCAGTAGTTCAAGAGTTTACTTCCTACAAACACATATTCTTTTCTCCTTTTTTAAATTATAAAAAACTTATAATAACTTTATAAAAATATATATAGAAAGCATTATTCTTTTATTAAAAAACGAGGTTATATGAAATTATTATTGTATGCCTACATAGCTTAAAAAGTATTTTTTAATATAATCCTAAAAATGACAGGGTGGCTGGGATTGTGATGACAAAAATGATAGAGTTTACCCTATATTATTTGTGTGATTAAGTACCAGGCCTAATTAGTTGTTTATAATTAATAATTAAATATTGTAAATATATTCTATGTAAATACAGTATATAGCTGTTTAACAGTAGATAATTTTATATTTAAGAAAATTATGTAATCTGTTTTATATTTATGTTTTAAAAATTCATTGACTGTTGACGATAAGAGACTTAATATGAACAAAATTTGCAGAAGCATAAAAAAATTTACAAAATTGCAATATAATGAAGGGCTATGCCTGTTATAGATCCACTTTGAAATAGGTTGAACCTTATTAAATATTTTTCTCAAATCTTATACAGCGTAAACTCTATATAACGACACTGAAGTTACTGTGTATTTAATGGCGTTATATGGAAGGAATCTGTTATTTTTGTCTGACGTCCTTTGTTACATCAGTAATTTTGTTGTATTTTTTATCTTGCGATATTGAAGCATATTGTTGATAAAGGAAATTTCGGTATGCATGATGCCAATAGTCGAATTTATTACGGGCTAGGATATTAAAGCGATAAAAGAACGTAGACAGCTGCGCACTTATTACTAATTTTGGCAACTTAAAATATATTTTTATTACTTAATTATTATCGTTATTTAGAGTGGGTGTAATGCTATATAGAGTATATCATTGTATGGAAGACGAGTTAAACCAAACCAAGTCAAGTGATTTGGACGCTTAAGGGAGTTTGTCGTTAAATCGAGTGACGTTACATGGGGTGTACACTGTATATTTTGGGAAAAAAAATCGTAGTAATTTTTTTTTGTAATCCAACATAGAATTTAATACATTTTTACGATGATTCGTATATTTACTCTTGTGTTTTTTCTGAATGTCATCTACTGTTTAGACTCTACTGCAATATTCAATCATTCGACATATTGTAACATTTGTACTGGGACGATTCAAAATTTGAAAGAAAGACCGAAAATAATGTTTATTAAGACATATTTAAAATGGAAATTATCTAGGTTTGGATATTGTAACCTTGAAATAAAATGTTTATTTAAACTCCGAGCTTATTTTTATGGCTACTGTAAAATTTTGGAAAATAAGTTAGGTCTTTATACTTAACAGTCGATTGTTTTATTACGTTAAATGCATAATAATGAAATCACAATAAAATGAGATGTTGAACTTGAGTATTATTATTAAGGGTCTAAGGCCTATTTTGAAATGCAATGCAGTTTCTTCCATTATTTCTTTTCTTACATCAAGTATAGTTACATTCATCATTTTACAAAACGCCCCCTCTACTACACCTGGGGTGATGCTGATGTGGGCAGCGAACTCCGTTTAGACAGCCTCCTAAGGGAACGTGCCCATACTACTTTACCCAGTTTTACCAAATTCGGTGGTTATCCGTAGTATATGGCAACTCCCAGCCCCCCCCCCCCCACCTGTAATTTTCACGTAGTTCATATCGTAAAGCGTAGTTAATAAATATGGTATAAAATTAATAGGGCGTTCGTCTCGTGACGTCAAGAGTGCGAGAAAAAGGAGCTGCCTTTTGCCAGGTGGTATGGTATTTGCCCAACTGGATGGCTACCAATTCTGGTCTAGAGTATAACGACATAAGACCTTGAGTTGTGTTCCGGCATTAGTTACCAGGTTTCAGTCTCCCTTAAGAGGGCAGCAGCGCATTCGTAGCACCTTTGGTGTTGCAGATGTCCATAGGCGATGGTAGCCGCTTTCCATCAAGTGGGCCGTCTGTCTGCTGAACTCATGCAATAAAAAAAATACGTCTTCTCTAAATAGTTGCTCTATCTCGCTCGTACATTATCCGTCCCGCTCACACATTGTGCTATATATTGTAATAGCTGTACGACTTGTTAATATTTGTACGTTTTCAAAATAAATTCACTTCTGTTCACATCAGCATTCGACAGTAAATACTACTCTTTGCCATCTGTAGTATAATTTAACTTCCACCTCTCGCTGCTACAAAACTATCTGGTGATCAGTTCAACCTAAACCGTTCAAAGAACGCTAAACACTGGGCACCATGTTTGAATATAGCTTGAAAACAACGCAAGATTTCCCTGAATATTGACCACGTCACCAAAACCTAAGCCCCCCGTGACTAAGCGTGGTATTTTGAGGACCTCCTTACCCCCTGAACGAGTCACGCGGTATGGGTACGTTCCCCTAATAGAGTTCGGTATCTCGCTCGCGTATTACTATATTTTTGAAGTGAAACTTCTTTATCGGCGTTGGCAAAAATATGCCGTCACATTTTTCGATAACGCGTCACATTTTTCCGTTACGCGCCATCTTTTTGTATAGATGGATTGTGAGACGAGCATTGCAATATTTCTTTACTTTATTGCGTTTTAATTAATATAAGAGTTTGAGGATTCATCAATCATTCATTTAGTATCCTTCATACATATATGTATTAGGGTGGTCGTTAAAAATTAAATTTCTTGTGACTTGAAAAAATTATAAAAAAAATCCCAGTGTTTTTTCATTAAAAGGAAGCTTTTTAGGGGGCGTCGCAAGAAAATTTAATTTTTAACGACCACCCTAATATATATATATATATATATATATATATATATATATATATAAATATATTAAAGTGATCAGCAACATCATAATTCAACTTTACGTAACCAATTTCTGTAAAGTTGCATATAGTAGATCATTTTTAGAAAAATAAGGTCATAAAAAAGTTTCACTTCTTACGTGTGTACACGCACACATTTTTTTAAAGATAATTTGATAAAATTTACTGTATTACAAAAATCTCAAGAATGTTACGTGATGTTGGAAGATATTATTTTTGTTATTATTTGTTATGCGTATTAATTAAAATTTTAAAGCATCTTGTTTATTTTATTTGTTAGCTCACCCACAGGTGTTCTGTCCAAGATTTCACCAATGAAACAACAAAGTATCCTTCTGATGTCTGTAAAGTACTTAGCTAGGTACCTAGTTATTAATGCCGATATAGTTTTTGGAAAGGTGCTTCCCATGAGCGCAATCCAAAAGTTTTTATTCAAAAGTAGCTTCTGCCCGCGACTTAGTTCGCGTGGAATAATTAAAACAGAAGTAAGTTAAAAAAAACCCGCGATTTTGATTGATTCTTCGTTGGTGTTCCGCTCGTATTGCTCCCAGCGTGATGTATATAACCTATAACCTTCTTCGATAAATGGGCTATCTAATACTGAAAAAAAATCAAATCAGACCAGTTGTTCCTGAGATTAGAGCGTTCAATCAAACAAAGAAAGAAACAAACTTATCAACTTTATATATTATATATATAAGATAAAACTCTCTCACCGATACCACACCCTATCAAAATATCCACTTCTATTATGTTACGTCGCAAAGAAATAACTTTTAGTCTGTTATTAGCTGTTTAAGCAATTAAAGCTTTTTAGCTATCCCACCACGGGAACTCTTAAATTTTTCGGGATCAAAAGTATCCCATATGTTGACCAGAGATATAAGCAACCACCATACAAAATTTCGTGTAAATCGGTCCAGTCGTTTCGGAGATTAGCCGGTACAAACAGACAGAGCAATAAAAAATTTGAAAAAATCTAAATTACTTCCATTTTACTTCTAACATCATGACTCGGTTTTTAGCATTTTTTCATTATTCAGGAATTTGACCTCTACAATTTTATTATACGTATAGATATAAGCTCCGTATCCACTAAAGGCAGCCTCTACTACTTGGGGACCTAAATCAAATATAGAAAAATAACAAGTATTGCATTAGATGTATGGACTGAGAAGAGGTTATAAGCCGACCGGCTTCCCCTTGTGTTTGGTGTTGTGGCGGATGAAGAGATTATGATCATACATACATACATAACTTCACGCCAGGTCCCTTGTGGGGCAGGCACGAACAACAGAGCGCCATTCAGGCTTATTATTACACACCTCACTTGTTTCTTTGACATTCATAGCTCTTGTCATCGTCATTTGACATCGTACTATGATAAGGTGAGCAGTGTTGCCAACTTTATTTCAACGAACCCACAATTTCTGGTGTTGCAACCCACCAGAAAACCACTAAATTTAGCGATCCCTCAAACCACCAGAAAACCACTCATATGTAAAGCCAGTCGGACACTACCAGAATATTCGGTATATATGATCGATTTCGATGACATTTTTAGGCAATCTTCAGATTGGGCTAGCGGGTGATCCTATAAGGATTTTCCAGCATATTACCAGCAGCAATATGTGCTTTTGGGTGTACTGTGGTTTAGGCATATTCTTTTAACAAAATTAATAAAGTAAAATGTGTAAAACATCCGTCGTACTGACACGAAGTATACTACCCGTTGTATTTATATTTTTGTGCATGCAAAGGAAAAAAAACACAAACAAACCTTTCCAATTCAAATCAAACTTAACCCAGTCATCATTCGAATAAAGTCCATAATCAAAATGATTCAAGAAATTGACAAACTATTCTCGGGAAATCACCGATCACAACCACCTTGATTTGGTTGTGTTGTCTACACATCAAAAAAAATATACTTGTAACATAAATGTTCAAGTTCTTCCCTGTAAATTTGTAAATCTTACTAGTGAGTGAATGTCGTACCTAACCACTAAATGAAGCAACCTAAGCCACTAGAAAAAACCACTAGCCACTAAAACAGAAATTTGTCCGCTAAAAGGTAAGTCTAAACCACCAGATCTAGTGGAAAATCCACTGAGTTGGCAACACTGAAGGTGAGAGAGCATATTTTATTAGCCGCTCCAATGGTTTGTCATCTTTTTATTGCATTCGTTCAGCAGTCAGGCAAACTGCCCACTTGATGGAAAGCGGTTACCATCGCCTATGGACATTTGCAACACCAAACGTGTTACAATTGCGCTGCTGGTCTTAAGGGAGACTGGAACCTGGCCACTAATGCCGGAACACAGCTCAAGGTTGTTATGGCGACATACTCTAGACCAGGGGTGGTAGCCATCCAGTCGGGCTAATACCCTACCACCTGGCTGTGGGTTGTTTTGTTGCCTCTTACGACACACCGCCCCAACACAGGAAGTTATATTCTTTCTCCGTTCCTGCACGGACAACTGTGGTGTGAGTTGTCTTGATTGCCCCACATCGCACTTTTTACTTTATATCAAATTAATATTGAGGGCTTGAATGCGGGTTCACATACATACATAACTTCACGCCAGGTCCCTTGCGGGGTAAGCACGAACACACGGCTTATTCTTACACACCTCACTTGCCTCTTTGACATTCATAGCTCTTGTCATGCACGTTCGTCTTTTCTTAAGGCTCCTGACATCACCTTCTGCTAGTTCATCGATTTGATCATGGAAGGTGTGTCGTGGCCTTCCGCGACTTCTGCATCCATCCACTTTAGCATTGTATATTGCGGGTTCACCATAGCCCCTATACTACATGTTAAAACCTATATTTTCGTATAATCGGAGTACTGGCGACTTTTGGAAAAGCATTCAAATATTGTAGTATTTATATTATAGTATTCACTGTATTATAAAATACATAAAATTGCATCTGGCTCAAAGTAATGTATTATTTTTCGCCTAAAACAGTTACAGCTTAATAAACTGCAACTCCGTGTGGGACTCAAGTCTCACACTACATGTTACGGCTATTTACACGCTAATGTGGGGACCGACGGGCATGCCATTCAAAGAGTATATTGAATATATGGAGATAGAGTCTTCAGTCAGGAGAATCGTACTACTAGCACATCTAGCGAGTATCAATGGCGCTAACTCGTGTATGAACGTACCTAATATATGCATGTGTGTGTGTGTTCATGTGTACATGTGTGTATGTGTACGTATAGCGGGTTTGTGTATACTTTGTCTTATTCATAGACAGAGTAAGTTTGAACGCTTATTGGTTCCTAAAGAAGCGTTCAAACTTACTGTCTATAAACTGTCTATGAATAAAACCGATATTCTATATATTGTATGCTTAGGTATGGAGATTTCTTCCACCATGAATTCCAACTGCATTTCAAATAAAATTTCATATTATTTATAAATTGTATATAATTTCCATTAATACATATTACTGCACATCAAGTTTTGTGTTGATATAATAATCCAATAGTGTGTTTGGTCGGTCGAATGAAACAGATTCACAGGTCACATAATATAAATCAGTAACTTCGATATCCCAAAGCAGTTTTCCTTAATAGATTCGCCAGAGTCCAAAACTACATTTAGATCGTTAATAATAATCCACTTAATAAAACAAACAGCAAAACTATTCCAGAAGTTAAATAAGTTGCAAATATAACGAAAGTCGGCACTTGATTTGAATATGCATGTTTATTTAGAAATATTAAATATTATTATATTCGATTAAATAAAAATGGTTTTCATTTGAGTTTTTTTGATAATGTCATTAATAACAAAATAATGCTAAGCAACGAGCTGCAGTCTATGGCAGGTACAATGAGTTTATTATCGACCATGTAAATCCTGCATAATGTAGAACCCATTTCAGTATCGAATAATCGATAATTAATCCTATCAGATATTTGTAAGTTTTAAGGATGATTCTAGGCATAGGTGTCTTATGACTAACATCAGGTAGACGGAATCTCCCATAATAAAATCTAAAGGCAGGCGATTTTGGAATATGAAACCCTATTAAAATTTACCATCGCAAGGATGAAATGCAGAAGTCTCCGAAGTAGCGGACCCACGTCCCACGTCCTTACTTTCTACAAAACGGCTAATTTCTGCAAAACGGCTGATTGAAAAGTTAAGAGGGATATAGTTCATTCGCTTTATGGAACTGTACTACTCCTTTAGCTCAGCAGCGACTTGTAATAGAAATTGAGCCGATAATTCTCACTATAGCCCATTCAAGAGCCTATAGAGCTAAAGCGAGTCGTGTTGTGAGACGTAGGTACGACAAAATTCTAGATCATAATATTACTGGCGTAAACATAATATTTTTGATCTATTTTGAAAGAATGAAAGATTTAATATTTATTAACGTTTTTTATCAATAAAAAGAATGTCATCATATACAAAATATATGCTTAAGTCTAGCCTAGTCTTCTCAGTTGTGAAGTTCGTTTAGGTGATCCACTTTTATCTTTCTAGTGATACTGACTGGTCGTCCCAAGTATGCTTTCTTCACATTCCAATCCTCCTCCATCCGTTCTACGTGACCGAGCCAACGGAGACACTGAGCCTTTCTCTCTTCAATTATTCTAGGCTCGGCCACGAGGTTGTCTATGTTGGAGTTGGTTTGGAACCCCCAACTACTATCTCCTCTGTTTGTTGGACCCAAACCGTAAACTTGCCAATAACTTATTGTTTTAAATTATGTTTTGATATTTGATTAAGTTCTTAGATTTTCTGAGTAATAGTCAAAACTACAGTACAGTTTAAAAAAAGTTGCACAGCTCTTAATGTTTAAATTGGGAATATTTGTGCATTATGATTTCGTGTTGTTGGTAAAAAAAATGCAATTTATGTATTAATATAACAAATAGATTATTTTATTAATACATCTTAGTCCGTAAAATATAGCACATAAATATGTAATAACGTTGAAATAGTTTGCAATGGGAACCTTTGTTACCCATGCAGACGCAACCAATGTGTATACTACATAAGTTAGCGCACATAATATCATTGTAAAGAATGCTTTACTCCATTTAAGAATTTTATTTACGTAGGGTTTGTCGATTAATTAATCGTCAAGGTATCGATTAACTCAATTTAATAAAATATTATTAAGCATCCCTAACTACATTAATAAGTATTGACACTGTCGTAATTTGGCACTTATTTTTTCGAAGACTCCATTTACTTTGGTTAGTTATAAAGAGTCTTAATTAAATGTATTCAAAAATATATTAAATATATATTAAAAAATATTTATTTATTATAAATATTCATGTTTTTATAAATATTTACTTATATATAAAAATAACTTAGAAAACAAATATATGGGAAGCAAAAACTTAAGGATGCCAGCAGTGCTATCTGTCATGTATAAGTTATTATCATTCTACGAATAACCTGACGAAATTAAAAGGACCGAAAGATCTAAGCATTAACAGGAAATTGAAAACATTCATAAATCTATAAGTTAATAGCGATTTTTTTAATTTTTTTTTCACCTTCATTTGTTTTAAGTTTAAACCGCATGATGCCATTGTAATGAAATAGAATTGAAGACGTGAGTGGATGAAGGTGATATGTCGCATATTCGGTTTTTTGCTTTTTTGCGTAGATGAAGGTTATAAGTCGATACCAAATGACTACAGACCTTAGACCATAGATGTGACATATTTAAAAAAAAATAGTTGAAATAGATGTTAAGTTCAGTTCAGTTTAAAACACAGAGTACTTTATATATACTGGTATAGAGTCAACAGTCACAATGTATATACTAACGCACTCTATCGGTATACGACACTATTCAACGGCAAAAACCGTCCAGGGGTCTAGTATTATTTTGATTATTATGTTAGACTTTTGGAAATTGCGGGGGTTAATAATTTAACTCCTGCAATTCACAAAAGCCTTTCCAAAAAATGCTTATTTGTTAGTAAATAAAACAACAAATTAGCGGTAGCGTGATTTATTATGTTTCCTTTTATTAAAATATTCAAACGCATACATTTTCATAACATCATTTGTATCCACATGTAACCTGGTGCCGTTACGATGATTTACTTACAAGTTTTACCACATCTGGGCACATAACAACCTCTTTCAGAAGAAGCCATAATCCAAGTCATCAGAGAACAAATCGTTAGGCAAATCGGTGTTCAGGGTACATCCGTAAGTCCAACGTGATCACAGAACACTAGTAAACGTGATAAGCGAAGTCTTCGGAGTCCAGGAATCGAAAAATAATCAAAACACAAACAAAGCTACATACATTCACCAGTGTAACTCGTATCGATCGGAATGTCTTTTTGGTTTTGACATAATTGACATCTTTGAAATAAGTTTTTGGTAAATCGACAATTCATCAAAAATCCAGTAATTAAAGTTAAAAAGAGCTTTATAATTTGAAAAAGGTGAAGAATAGAATTTACACACTTTTAAATATATTTATTAGCTGACATGGCTTGCAAAAAACTAAAAACATATCAAATATTTCTTAAACAAGTATTAAAACAACTGCGTATAACGAAACATATTATTTTCTTTCATTTGGTGTTCAATTTGAGAACAGTGACATCTACTGCAATACGTACCTACTAATAGAACGCAAAAAATCTCTAAGAAAAAATTATTGTACTGACTGTTATGACACTGGTTTAAAACAAAAGTAAAACTTTTATCTCGATTTACTCAGAATTGGAATTATGCGACTTCATCGCATATATATATATATGGACCTTCATCATCATCCACTCATGTCTTCAATTCTGAAATCAGCAAACCTTTGAGACGGAGTTTTTGGCGGAAACTAAAACGAAATGTACTGTGTAGTTTTATTTTCTAAAAATGGGTAAAATTACTCTAAAACGAATAATAGTTGTAGGATATTGATAGTTTTTGAGTAGTAATTGAAGACGTGAGTGGATGAAGGTGATATGTCGCATATTCGTTTTTTTTGCTTCTTTTTGCGTAGATGAAGTTTAGAAGTCGATACCAAATGACTACAGACCTTAGACCATAGATATAAGGCATATTTAAAAAATAAAAAGTTGAAAAAGATGTTAAGTTCAGTTCAGTTTAAAATAAAAGTAAAACTTTTATCTCGATTTACTCAGAGTAAGAATTATGCGACTTATCACCTTCATCCACTCATGTCTTCAATTGTGTTTTGTGAGAAATGTGAACTGTATAGTCAAATGTGGCCTTTTGAGTTGTTACGAGAACTCCGTTGAATGGCATTAGCTGATTACCTACAGTTCAGCTGTGCTACACATAGGCTTAAGAAAATTAAGAAACTATATTGTAAACTAAGATCTGGCTTAAAGGCTAGTTGCCAAGCCATAAACCTAAATCAATAATAATACCATTGAGACGATAGTTTTCGGCGATTTTGTCAATAGTAATAGCATAATTGGAACCGGGAGTGAAGGCGAGATTTAGGAAGATATTAGTAAAATCAACTATATAATATTAATAGTTTATTTTGTAACTTTAATTCTAAATTATCACATGAATACATCATAATATATACTTATGCATATTTTAATAATTTAATTACATATATTACAATTGTCTTGTATGTGCATCATACATGTATAGGAAAAAACAGTCAGATATATTATATGTATATATCGACGGATGCAAAGTAAATAAAGTTATCTACAAAATGATGATTTTTAGTTTATTGTACAATCGTTTTAATAAAACAATTCTTTACAACATGACATTATTTGTTTTGCATGTACATAAAAAAGCCAGTTAGGGGGCGTCCATAAATTATTACGTGAGGTGTTTTTTTAAATTTCATGTGGCATGGTGAGATGTGTGACTAAAAAAGAATACCTACTCTAATTCAGTCCATGGAGAATCATGCACGGTCTCAAGAGAGACTATTGGAACCAACATGTCCATATGATTTTCAGTAAAATCATCTGCTCCTTCAACTTCGTTCTGATCTAGCCACTCTAAGCCATTGGCACTTGCACAAAGTAACTCATTAGCTCGTCTTGTGACAATCCGTGAGGGTCGCACTTTGCGGAACATACGCTGCTTAGCTGGTGCAATGTGGGCTGATCGCCTGTGCTCTGCAGCTCTTGTGCTACATGCAAAGTAAATACCGCATGTACTGCAGCATCTTTTCTCTAAATCATCACGTACACTTGGGCAATAGAGATCATAAGGCGTGCTGATGAAAACATTCAGCGGTTGAATCGGTAGGCAGTGGCGTATTAGAAATGGAGCAAATGGCAAATGGTTTGACAGTCAGTAAATGTATAACGTTGAAGTATGAATGAAATTATTTTCTTTCGAAAGAATTATCAGAAAAAAAATTGCGTGATATTTGCCGAGATCCCCGTCTCTCCAACGTAAGATTAGATGAGATTTGACTCGACCCCCTCCCCCCCTTAAACACCTCACGTAATTTATGGACGCCCCCTTACGTATGTTCTTTCAAATGCTACGAAGTTAATACGACCATCTTTTCGCTCTCCTGTAAAGTAGCTATTTTGCAGATATCTCTTTTTACTTTGCACCCGTCGATATATAGCATTTATTATCTATGTCTCTGATCACAATTGCTGTGTGTGTACAAGTTATGGAGGGTAGAGTAAGGAGAACCATCTCAGTATATAAAAGTGTCCATTGAAGGGCAGCAAATTAAGATGGCGCCACAATAGCAAGTGGTTAGTATTTAAAAATAGCGTCACAAATAATTAAAGTAGGATACTAGATTAAAGAAGGAAAGAGAGACTTCCTCTTTGTCACCGCGCATGCGGTTTTCCCAGCACACTTAACTTCGTTTTTAACTGCTAAATTCATATCATTTCCTTTTCATACATTAAGGCTATTTTGACGAGTTTTCGAACCATAATTTGTTGTTTACCTTTCACCTTTTCACCTGATCCCCCATACTACATGGTCTTCTTTATCTCTACCCTCCATAGTACAAATACATCTCTGATATTCTCCGTTCGCGATATCTTGATCGCAGGGAAATCGAGAGCAACCCTTGAAGAACACCTACACTCATGGAAAGGCATATGTGTGCCAGTTACAATACTTACAGGCACTTAATATACTATGTCTAAAGCTATACAATCAATCAGAGTAACTTAAGCTTTCCGTTTAAAATTAGCCTATTTACTCACTTTTTACACATCTATTCTAATTATAATGAATAAAGACTGATTTGTAATAATAATAGAAGATAAATAAGTTCCTATAAATGAAGGTCCTTTTGAAACACACTTTATATATATTGAATTTTACTGGCAGCCCTAAATTTAAAGCTTATTTTTTTTGATAAAGACGGCGACCTATTTTATTTATTTATAAAAGAAGAGCTAATGTTATCATAAGGCTTTAAATGTTAAAATTTGTTGTAACGGAGGCCTTCTTAGCGGAGGCGTCGGGTTTCACCTCCGCGGATGCGGAGGTTAACGGAGGCGGAGGCGGAAGTGAAAGTGGATGTAGAAAAAATAGTAGTTTATGGTTTATTAAAACTATCAATAGTACAAAATATTTATTTTAAATCAAATACGTATGTACTACGTCTAACGCGTCCAATAAATTCGACATGTTGATTCCTGTCGCGTATCATTCATTTGACAAATGACGTTTGCACGCCCCCCGCCCCACCCCAACAGCGTTCCCGTCGCGCGCGGCCGGACGACTGAATCGTCGCGAGCTTCGCTGCTTGCGTATAATTAGTAAATAAACCTCCGTTATGACTCCGCAAAAATTACACGGATGCGGAGGAACGATTCCTTGCGGAACTTCCGCAGTAACGGAGGCGGAAGCGAAGTTCCGTTACAACCCTAGTTAAAATGCATAAAACTGTATTGCCAGTTCTTATACTGGCAAAAAAGCCCGCCAATGTTAAATTAATAACATTGGCTCACAACTTTTTTGTATTTTTTGTGAGATTTGCACTCTACGCTCATGCAAAATCAATTAAATTTTAATTGTAAACGTTTATAACCCACGGAAAATCCATATTTTTTATTAATATCCACTAAAACTGAGACAAAGTTACCCTGATTGACGGTATATCATATGATAATCGTTCGTAAGGTCATTATCACCGAGTTTTGTTTACACTACGAAACAGATCGCATTGAGATATGATATATTGTTTGACATTTTTTCAAGTTCATGCGAGTATCATACAAATCAGTTTGAACCAATTTGAATGCCAGCTCGGTATTTTATATACACAAGATATCAATAGTCAATGTATATACATTATATTTTTTTCTTGTTTGCAACAATCATGTCTTGAGGCAAGAACTCTCTATATGTCCAGCCCTTTACTAGTCTATTCCTGTTGTGATTTTTTTTATACTGGCCACTTGCAGTGATGCCAGGTGCACTGTAATTACAGTAGATTTACTGTTATTTTACTGCTTTTGCTGTACACTGTATTCCAGCTATACAGTATACAGTGAACAGCGAAAAACGTAGTTTCTTTTAATATTAACCACCAAAAAAAAGGAAATTCATCATTCACTGCATGAAACGAACCACACTGTGTTCTACTTCAAGTAAGCAACACATCTTGGGCCAGGGAATTCCCACAGTACGGGGAATAGATTATAGATGACTATTATTTGAGAAAATTGAAATGTTTATATTTAGCATAGTCTTTGTTTACTGTAAGCTACCCTTGTAATATTGCCGATAATAGTAGGTAAGTTTATAAGTTCATTAATTTGAAAATAGTGGCTATATTGTTGGGATTAATTCTAGTATAATTAGTATTACTTTTAAAAGGGTACAATTTAAATGCTCACCAAAAATATTTTTTGTCCCTTAGGCTAAGCACCAAATAAAATATATTACTTCATATAAATTTAATCCACTCTATACCGAGGTGCCTAAAAAAACAACGTTTTACTTTCCAAAATAAATATACACTCATTAGAACAATTGTATGTTTTGTATTTAAATTCTTTTTGCTTATCAAAATGGATAAATGCCCACCAAATATTGTTCATTTAATAACATAACATTCAAACCGAAAATTGCAGTTTAATGTGTTTAGGAATATATTTACAACTTATTTATAACAAATGAAATTGGTTTTGAGTGGAAAAAATACATATTCAATTAATTATCGAAGTTTGAAATTCACGACAATGATCTGGTAATTTTGTCGCCGAGACGTTTTTTTACGGGATTTATCGAAATAGGAGACTATGTATCTGAAAATTTAAATATGTGGAGTTTTAAACAGTCGGTTAGGTTAGGTTTTGTGTAGACCAAAGCGACTGCCAGAACCGACTGGTAACCATTCACTATTTATCTTTTATATTAGTGAAAAACAGAAGTGAGGTTAGATTGACAAAAACATTAATAACTCAGGAACTATACATTTCCCGCACATAGGAGTTGCAGAAGTTTTCCTGGAATTTATTGGTAGTAAAATAGGCGCATTTCTGGTAGGCGTTTAAACACAAGCCCTTTTAAAATAGCAGAAAAAATGATGAAGACTTTAACAAACAAAATATATAAAAATGAACCCTTAAGTGACAGTGATACAGATATTGATTGACAAATTATATGTAAATTATAATAGCGATTATTAAATGCATTGATAATTCCAATAAAATTGTTTTTTTTCACTGTAAAAACACTAATGAGTTTTATGATTTACTGTATTTTCCTACCGATCTACTGTAATTTTACATTGAAAACACTGTAATTTTGTCAATCCAACCTGGCAACACTGGGCACTTGTGATATCCATATACTACTTCTATAATAGGATTTACGTACATGTAACTATGTCACTCGCTGCCATACTAATTCCATGGTTAGACAACAGGTGGCTCTTCAAACTACACTTTTGCACAAACGTTAGCCCGCACACAGAACACTTGAACCTCCTATCGTTGTTATGTATACGCATATGTTCTCTCAACGTATATTTCCTAGCGTAAGCCTTATTACACACTTCGCACACAAACTGACGTTCACCGCTATGTTTCACCATATGCGCTTTCAATGCTTTCTTACTGAAAAACCTATAACCGCACTCCGTACACTGACAGTTACGTTCCATGAGATGATTCTTCTTAATATGCGACATCAGCAACGATTTCAACACAAACGCTCTACCGCAAACGTTGCACTTGTACTGAGCTTCTAGGTTATGCACTTTGATCAAATGTTGGTTACGTTGGTAGTAACTACGGAAAGGTTCGTCACAGTATGGACAGTTGGAGATGTTCCTCGCACCTAAATGCTTCATTTTCTCATGATACATCTTCTTTGACCGACTCGGGAATATTTTATCACAGTGGTCACACTTGAAATTTCCTTCTAGGTGCGTAGTTCTGTGGGCATGCAACGAACGCTTCGTTGCAAACGGGGCATCACATTTACTACACGTATAATTGCTGTAATGTATATTCATATGCTGCTTCAACATCTTGAACGTTTCATACGTAGAACTACACAACGCACAGTCATATACGTCACCTTTCGTTAACTTAAACTGCAGTATATGATCTTTTATATCCGTATGTATTGTTTTACCGTGTATTTTAACTAGATGCTCTTTCAATATGTTCAAATTATCCATCTTCGCATCACATAGTGTACACACTAGGCTCATTACGTCCAACTTCACAGTGTATTCGGTCATATCGAAGGAACACTTGTAGTCTAAGCGTTGCTTCTTGTGCTGTCCCTCCGCATGAAGTCTCAGATCTGCCGGATCGGGGTACGTACAGTCACAATACCCACAAATATACCCGAGCAAGGATTTATTCTTGAATGGCATTGCGTTAGAGAATTGTAGTATGGTGTGTAGATTGTCTCGATGTTTGATTTTGTCCGGTGGTCTTGTACTCCATCGTATGTTGATTTTGGACGTTTCCAATGATGTTATACGTTTGTTGGCCGATTCAGGTTTTTTGGACTTCAATGTAGGCATGTCACAGGAGTCTGTAAAGGATAATAAATTAAATTAGGAGTGAGGAGTCACCATCTGCCCATTTTGTCAATGATCCCCGAACATTGCAAGGGCAGACGCCATGTTTCCCATAGATCTGTACTTTCCTTATTTTAATCTCTATTTTATTAGTAATTATTGTCGTGACATATTTTTTGAACGAAGGTCCTTATTGCGCCGTGCCGAAGGGGGGCTATACGGAAAAAATTAATACCAAAAGTTGTAAGGACACTTTTTGCTATAGTTGTAAGCTGTGCGACCTTATCAATGCGTATGTATTTAGCAAGCCGTGCGTGTTCTAACCTATACGCTGTTGTGTTTACGAAGTCGAGAGAGTATATGTCAGAATAGTATTTGTTATTATAAAGTTATCATATGACGATAGTAGTCAATAATTATTATAATTGTTTTTATGATCCTGGCAACACTATAAAGTAATTGCTATTTTAGCAATGATGTAATATTATTGCTTTGTAGGGTAGTTTTCGTAGTATTTTATTTCGTATTATTAGTGTGTGTGTGTGTGTTTGTGTGTGTGTGTGCGTGTGTGTGTGTGTGTGTGTGTGTGTGTGAGTGTGCGTGTTTGTGCGTGTGTTTGTGCGTGTGTTTGCGCGTGTGTGTGCGCGTGTGCGTGCGCGTGTGCGTGCGCGTGGTCACGTGCGTGCGTGCGTAACTTCGTTCCGTGCATTCTCTAGTTTTTCAATATTGACTTCATTTAAATTAAATAGACATTTTATGTAATTTTCGTATAGCAAAAAAATTGTTTTTTTTATTGTAATTAATTTTCATTTTTATTTTTATTATGTTCATTTTTATTATATAAATATTTTTTATTGGAAACTTGATTATTTTTTATTTATTAATTGATTGTATTAATTTTGTGTATTATATTTAAGAATATTAATTATTGTACGCTTCCTAAATAAATTGTCCCAGATCCATAGTTCCCGTAGCAGCAAATCCCAATAACCTGGTACCTTTTGTTTTCATCTCTTATAATTGGCCTTCTCATGGCCTCATATAAGCCCTCAAAACGTCCGAGCCATTTATGAAGACTGTTTCAAAATCTGGGGGGGGTGTTGAAAACAAATTCCACACAGACGACGTCAGGTAGTGCAAAATAGTGATTTTATAACACACTAATGAAAAAAATTAAGACATCCAGAAAATTTTGCAAATCTTTAGCGATGGGAGTCAAAAAACCTGAATTGAACTTGAATTTCTTTTACCATACCGACCTATAGAAGTTTGCAGTCTTGTAACTAAATTTTTGATTTTGACGACCCTCCAGCCATTATCCGAGTTCTTGTTAATCGTGTCTCTTGTCTTCGATACACTCTTCTTCGTTATTGTCCTCTTCTTTGATGCTCCGTTCTTCTTCTCCGATTTTATAATTTTCAACGGGGCTTCTCTAACTGGAGACAAAAGAAATTATCATTATAAATAGTTTTGAGTTTATTAATTTCACCAATATATACATATAATAACATTGTAGAGGTCGAATTTCTGTACAATGAAAAAAAATGCTAAAAACCTAGTCAGGGGGATGTAAGAAGTGAAATAGAACTAATTTAGATTTTTTTCAAATTTTTTGTTTCTCTGGGTGTGTGTACCGGTTAATCTCCGAAACGACGGGACCGATTTACATAAAATTTTGTGTGGCGATAGCTTGCTTACCTGGTCAACATATAGGATACTTTTTATCCCGAAAAATTAAAGAGTTCCCGTGGGATAGTTAAAAAGCTTTAATTACTTAAACAGCTTATAACAGACTAAAAGTAATCTCTCTGCAACGTAACATAATAGAAGCGGTATTTTGACAGGGTGTAGTGTCGGTGAGAAAGTTTTATCTTATATATATATACATATATAAAGCTGTTAAGTTTGTTTCTTTGTTTGTTTGCTTGAACGCACTAATCTCAGGAACCACTGGTCTGATTTGAATTTTGTTTTCAGTGTTAGATAGCCCATTTATCGAGGAAGGTTTTAGGCTATAAACCATCACGCTAAGAGCAATAGGAGCGGAACATCAATGAAGAATGTTTCAAAATCTTTATCTTACCTTTTTTTTAACTATTCCACGCGAACGAAGTCGCGGGCGGAAGCTAGTATTACATAAAAGACACTGTTGCGGACAGAATCACCCCCCTGACCTCTCCCCCGGAAATCCCGTACCTCCACGCCCCGCTTACCGCGAATATGTAGCTCGCTCCATTAGCTGCTAAACGTTTGCATTTTGGTAGTACTTTAGTAAGCACGGGGCGATCCTCCGCAAACTGGCCAATCATGCCGCGGCCACACATACCCCTTTTGGGTCTGGCGGTTCCCATATCCCGTCACCGGGGGGTAGTTGCTCCCCGTAAATTTGGACCGGGGCAAAGGGCTGGACCCGTTGACTTGAAGCCCCATACCGGCTCTGCCGTCACTTGGCAGAGACGATGACCTTCGATCGATCGAGCCTCCGGCAACTCACGGTCAGTATATACACACATGAAAAATAGTCAAGTATATACACACAAGAAAGACTAAAAAGACCAGGAAGATCAAGGAGCATTTGGCACGTGTTTTTGCAGTTCTAATAAACTCTATAGTAATTCCAACAGCATTTTAATTCGAGTCTTGTGTAGCTCGTAATAATATATTTGTCGACTTATCATGTTATTGAAACAAAGAAGGGACGTGAGTATTTATTTTATTGTAAATTGTGTGATATTGTGTCGGTATTGCTAAATACATACATCACTCGATATCGCACATACATCACTCAATATTGCGTTTGAAATTTCACCATACAATTGATTTTAGGTTTAGTCTTCAAATTAATTAGAATATTATTTTTGTTTCTTATTTTCTGTTATTACACTTTATTAGTAATGGGGCAAAGTACTTAGGTCTTTAATTATGCTAAATTATACATTAACCAGCTGTGCCTGCTGCTATGTCGTCGCGTGGAGTTTGTTTTCAAAAGAATTCGAAAAATTCTTCATTGGTGCTCCGCGCTTCTATTGGTTTTAGCATGATGATAATATAGCCTTCAAAGAAAGAAGAAAGAATTTTTCAAATCAGACCAGTAGTTCCTGAGATTAGTTCAATCAAACAAACTCTTCAGCTTTTTATCTTAGTATAAAATAAATTCAAAACGTGACGTAACATGTATCAAAAAATTAATGTGATCACATCCCTGTAAATTTTTGTGTATTTTAAGAATAAATTTGAATTTATTTTTTCACAAGTGTCAAATCACTTTACCTGCATCGGCGAGAAAATAATCATCCGAGTCTCCATCACTGTCATCTTTAGGCTCAAGTTTCACTTCTAGCGGTTTTCCATCTGAAACTATTAATATTATAACACTACAAGTGCACTTATTTGAATGTTGAATATATTCACAGGCAAAGATGAACAGGTTCACCGAGTCTGTAACTCAAACTGAATAGAACCATAAGTTTCACAGTTCTGGTATGCTGCAAGCCATCTCACACACATGGCACTAGATAGGATAATATATAAGGCCCACACTGCACATGCACTTCCTTACAACACCAGCATGTAACAGATACACTCTACATTAGTATAGGTTTAGTATTAAAATTAGGATAAATTAATATTATTATAAAAAACTTGAGAGGTGCCAAGGGACACCCGGATGGAAGGAAGTTCCTTTCGATTAATTAGTGAAGGAATTGTACTAAAATTTAATTTTTTTAAGTTATAAAAATATAATGTAATATAAACTTAATCCATAGGCTCAATTTTAGTAATAATTAGCTTGTGGTAACTGAAGTACATATATATATATATACATATGTATATACATATATATCGCCCACTTCGACCACACCAACCAATTGCACCAAAATTACAAAAATGGCAAATCACAAAAAGTGTCCTTACAACTTTTTTGGTCTTAAAATTTTCCGTCTAGCCCCCATTCTACAGCGCGATAAAGAACTACATTCCAATAAGTCACTCCAGATATATACACCTCAACACAAATTAATTAATGTCACACACAAGAACACAAATAATAAGGGTGCTAAATTTTAAAAATTGAATCTAGAAATTAAGCTTTAAAAAAGGGTACAAAACTAGAGAAAAGCCATCTCAGCAAAATATAGCATCAATCTTAATTTGAACAAGACTGGTTTATATTTGGCCATCTGTCAGTCTGTGTCATAAATGGATTTTGTTTTTTTTTAAATTGTTGATGCACAGTGGACTGGGTGCCGACCCAACTGTGATGGATAGTGAATATCATCACCTATCGATATTAGCAGCACCAGACGTGCTGTCAATATGCTGATAGCCCCAAAGAGGAAACTAGAACCTGGCCACTAATACGAAAATACAATTCAAGATTGTTATGGTGGCATACTCTAGACCAATAGTGGTAACCATCCAGTCGGGCAAATGCCCTACAACCTGGCTGTGGGTTGTTTTGTCGCCTCTCAGAACAGGCCGCTTGTGTGTTCGCCGATCGTGCATGGATAAAAATACTAAAATAGATTCTACTAATTTACTTACCACTTTCTCCAGAATTCAGCTTGCACAGTAACTCCTCTTCAACCCTCAAAACTTGCTGCTTGAAGCTGAGTGAACTCCTTAATGTCTTAATACACTCTTCGCAGATTGCATTGCATGATAACTTCGCAGATGAAAGCTGAAATATACATTTAATACATTGTTTTCAACTCATACTATTCCTTTACAGATGTTTTATTATCTACTGTGCACCTCCCAGTAAGAGGTCATAAATCCTTCTTTCTATTGTTTCCATTTCATGTGCATTTTTAGAAGCCATAAGGCTTGCAAATTCAGAATTCCAAGGACAAGTGTGCATGTTGCTTGGCAATTTTACTAATTTATAAGGTTGGTCAGTCAAGGACTCAGTTAGTTGAGTTTCAACTGCAATCAAGGCCTTCCACCACATTAAACAGTCACAATATCGTCTAAGCATGTTGTAGATACCCAAACGACGAAAACACGCGAGCACAGCCTGTCGCCGGTTGCGCCTGCGCAACGCGACGTGTATCAGCCATGGACACTCACCTGATTTGTTCAATCGGCAGTGTAGCTCAATGACCTTGTCAGGTACCACATGTACATACCGTCTTGTGATCGGAATATATTTTTTGTCATATGTTTGGTTATAATTTAATATTATATAATAAATTTACATAACGACAGCTGATTGATATTCGCTAATAAAATTATCAACTCCTTCATTAATTTTGTGAGTGTCATTTGGTGTTGGAATTTTGGAATGCCATACTACCACGCACCAACATCAACCACCCCTACAAAGGCATTATCTACTATGCTTTCGAATAGAGTATCTTATAACAACAGTCTTTGCACTATTATTTTTATATCTATTTTTTACACTTTAGACTTAATCTGTTTGGTTCTATTTGCAAGAACTGTGAATAATAATTATGTATGTGTACTTATAATAAAACTTAGTGATAATTCCAACAGTATTTTAAACTCACATCACACATAATCGTAACAATTTTTACAACAGTGGTAACTTGAAGATCGCGCAGACCAGCTTCCAGTGTCATTCCAAACATCTACAACGATTTCTGTGATCGTCATTGTGTCATAAAACTATCAATACAGAAATTAGGTCAGTGCCTAAGCAGTGCAAGATCCCCAGCTTGGATTTGCAATTAAAAACAATTGAGATAAAAAAGTGCATTTTGCTTTTAGCTGCCATAAAGTTTGTCCTAGCAAGATTGAAATACTTTCGCTAAAAATTCCGGTATTTTTGTTATTGTGTTATATGTAAAATCGTTTAGGTATATATAACTTATTGAATATCCAATACACTTCTTATAAGTAATTTAAACAAAATGAAATGAACACTTACTACAATATTGAAGCATTCTTGTAGCATTTCTGAATAAATTTCTTGTTTTCCTAGCCAAGCGTACGGTTCATATAAATCTTTGTGCAGGCCCTCCGTTAAGCAACAACGGCAAGTGCTCAACATCTCCATGGTGGTGAATTATTCTCATTAAATTAGGACAGTAAAGTTTATTTTATTTATATAAATAGCTTTGTTTTTCAGCTATAAAAGAAGAGTTTCCTATTACATTATTAGAGATTTTTTGGAGTTTATGGTAGAAGTTGTAAAATTTGCCACAAAGGCAGGCAAAGGAATATTTTGTCCATACAGCCAATTTTGATGTAATACAGCTGTAAATGCCAAAGACACAGAAAGTGTAGCGAGAATTTGACAAGTGTTATTTTTAAGACACACTATTGTCTTTAAAAACTATTTCTAAAAATATCTTATGTCTCCAGTCTTTATATTTGACTATACAACTCGAGTTGGATTTTAATATGGAAATTAATGAAATGATCAAATATTGTTCAAAATCTTTACAAGTACTTTTCTTGCTAGGCCATTAAATCCTTTAAGCGCACACTACACTCGCATAGAGCAACGCGAGCACATAAATAAAACTCGCGAGAATATAGACGGCTATCAAAATTCTCAGTATAGTTCCGCGCTCAACGATGTGACGATGGACGTATCTAGGTGTTGCTGCTGCAATATTTTTATTGATGGTGCATTTTACATATTAGAATTGACGATTGATTTCTAAAAATCACAAAACTTACTAAGAAATAAATGTTTTCTGTAACAATTTTGTATTATTATCCTCGCAAATTGCTATTGCACCTGGCCGCCATTTTGCTGACGTAACCGCAGCCGAACACTCAGTACTGTTAGCATTGTACGCGTACATATGGAATTGCGGATGACGTCACGTGAATGTTAATTTGACAAGGTACCAGCGCATTACCAATTTGCGGGGATAATAATTTCTTGTTTCTTTAATGTCACTGTGAACATAATATTACTTGTCACATACAATTTGGAGTTCATGTATTTTACAGTTTATTTTCTATTTGAAATCGATTTCGAAATTATGCAATTAAGTATTAGAAACAATAACTATCAGTTACAGAATAACCACAAATGTCATGGTTATATTAAGCGGAACAATAAGTGAATATTAAATAGTTTTAGAAAACGGTCATGCTTATTTTGTTTTTAGTAACTTGTAATTATTTAAACTAAGTAATTTTAAAATGTTAATTGATGGCTAGATACCAAAGACATTGAGTGAAGTACAATACTATAGATTTTTTAGAACTAAACATAAAAGTTGAACAAAAGATAAAACCAGGAATATTATAAGAATTATTATTATTGTGTAAGAAAGGCCGATTTCTATAATAACAATTTAAATATTAAATAGTTTAACTTAGATTAAGTCGAGACTTTAGCGAGACGCACACGATTTTTTAATTTATAACTACTCGCAGACGAAGTCGCGGAAAGAAGATAGTTTTTATATATTTCTTCTAAATCAGATTTTTTGCGTTCTCAGCTCTATTGTCTCGCGGACAACGTGAGAACCATAGATCACAGTATAAGTGAGACAACGAGAAAGCCTTCACATTGGCAATTCTCGCGTTCTCGTATGGTTCTCGCGGAAATGCGGAGTAGCCTTTAAAATGAATGAAACAAAATGGCAGATCGATAGCACAGTAGCTTGCTTTCGATGTGTTGATTCGGTGAAAATTAATAAGAGGAAAATGCACATTTACTGAGAATTGTTAAAATAAATTAGTATTACGATGGAGTTTAACGAGATTGTAGTGAAAGAAAGCCCGGGGTTGTGTCGGTGTTGCCTTTCGGAGGGATGTTATAAAGATCTCGGGTCAGAATATACATGGATGAATGAAGCCGAAGTATATGCTGATATGCTATTAGAATGCTTCGATATTAGCGTAAGTATTAATTTTTAATTTAGAAACCATTTACGCTTTTAGAGAACGTACTCAATGAACTCATTTCTTCGTACATTTATAGTACTAAAGTTTAATCGTATTTCAACAATGAGGCATAACTGTACTATGTATTAGAGGCGTCCGGAACTAGCTTAAACACTTGCGTTATGGTCCATGCTCTAGAACTCGCTAATTCTATGCCGGGTTGTTGTCGATACTAATAGCGCGTTCCATTAGTAGCTCCCAACGCCCAAAATGTTCCGTTGTTCCACAAGCCGACTGCGGCCGTTCTGGTCGTGGCGATAGCGACGTCATCATTTTCGATTACACAATGACCCTTGTCAAGAGGTGGGTTAAATAACCGTTCCACTTGGGCTTACTATTATAATGGCGGCATGCAAGTGGAACTGGAAAAATCGCGATCGTGATTGTTGTGTCTAATGGAATATAACCTTTGTGTTTGATAAGTAACTGTTAAAAAAATGGGGTGTGGTTTACATATATGTCCCCGGAATCATAAGTAATGAGCGGGGATGGGGGAGGAGGGGGAGGAAAGCTCACCCCTTCTGCAACTCCTATGTGTCGGAAATGTGTAGTTCCTGGGTTATTAATGTTTTTGTCAATCTAACCTCACTTCTGTTTTTCACTAATATATAAGATAAATAGTGAATGGTTACAGTTGGTTCTGGCCCTCGCCGGCCGCTACAGCGGCACGCTCGCTTCGCTCGCTCGGCTCGTGCGCTTTGGTCTACACAAAACCTAACCTAACCGACTGTTTAAAACTCCACATATTTAAATTTTCGGATACATACAGTGTCCTATTTCGATAAATCCCATCAAAAAACGTCTCGGCGACAAAATTACCAATCATTGTCATGAATTTCAAACTTCGATAATTAATTGAATATGTATTTTTTCCACTCAAAACCAATTTCAGTTGTTATAAATAAGTCTTAAATATATTCCTAAACACATTTACCATTAAAATCACACAGGAAATCATCCGGGGACATATATGTATACCCAACCCAAAAAATGACTTCATGTGTTAGTACACAAATACACAACACATATGGAGTATTGTTGAAACCAGTCAGGAAACTCCAATAAAAGTCTAGAGGTGACTTTTGCCTGGTAAGTTATTGTTTGACCGGGCTAAGTCTTAGCTAGACAAACTCGCTGGAACATAGAGGCTCCGGGCTTGATTCCTGGCATGGTAAATTTCGGAAACAAACTTCCTGTTATTTACTACAGTCTGGGTGTCTGGGATCGGCCCCAGAGTGGTTTGTTCTATATTACGCATAACACAAGTATCACTTGCTTAGCTTGTGGATATAACAGTGTGTGTGGTTTTCTGCAGGTTCATAAAAAACATCTTATTTTAATTATCCGTTTTAAATTAATATGTCTGGATGCGTTGTTGCTGTGTCCATGTTCACAAGCCCCCACTTTCATTAGTTTCAAACTTTATTTGAATAGCATCACTAGTACGTCATACATATAACTCAATGTTTTTTAATATGAAACTATTTGACCAGCCTAGTGTGAGTGAGAGCCGAGTCTCTAGTGAGTCTGAGTTGAAGACATTTTTCAACACTTTTGAACTAGTGTTCCTGTCTTTTAGTAACCTGACCTGGTACCCGCTTAAGGTGCAAACCTCAAATGACTGAATCATAACATTTAATAGTATATATACCCAAGAGTATATACCCATTTCATACAAATCCTATATAAACTAAATGAAAGAAAAACAATAAATTGAAGATGTGAGTGGATGAAGGTGATATGTCGCATATTCGGTTTTTTGCTTTTTTTTGCGTAGATGAAAGTTATAAGTCGATACCAAATGACTACAGACCTTAGACCATAGATATATAAGGCATATTAAAAAAATAAAAGGTTGAAAAAGTGATAGGTTCAGTTCAGTTTAAAGTAAAAGTAAAACTTTTATCTCGATTTACTCAGAATTGGAATTATGCGACTTATCACCTTCATCCACTCATGTCTTCAATTGTTTTGTTTTAAATTCAACCAAAAATTTGTGCCAATTAAGGTTCTGTAGCCAGTTTGGCAAAATGAAACCCTCATGTTTTTGCCATTTCTATCTATCTATCCATCCATCCGTCTGTCTCTATATGTAGAGTCATTTTTAATACTATCAATGTGATTAGTTGCTGTTTCACTAGTGGTCACCCTGTAGTTGAAGTTTGAACACAATTCATTAATTTAATTTTGGGAGGTTCAAATTTCATAAATAGTTTGTATATTATTGGCTACATATCTTTAACATATGCCAAATCTCATACTCTACATGCCATTACTCTTATCAAAGTAGAAACATCATAAATACATAGATTATTAATATTGTTACACAGATAACTCAGCACAATGAAGGTCCAAACGGACCGAGTCGTCTCATCTGCGAGGTCTGCATCACGAGGCTCCGAGACGCTTGCAATTTCAAGAAGCAGGTTTTGGACTCTGAAAAGAAATTCATTGACATGCTGGGGCGTGGTGAATTCAGGCCAAAAGGTAAGATGTCCAATGCTAAGTTCTTTATGTACTCTCTAGGGTCTTGCTTTTATTTAATAGTAAAGCACATCACAAAAAAGTATGGATGTCCACCATATACATTAGGAAATGTAGCCTATTTCATGACCCATTCAAGGGGGATTGAGGTCTTTAAAATAACATGCTTGATCAGTGGTGGAGGGGCTTAGGTTTTCGTCACATAGTTTTTTCTTAATAATATTTTTTTCACTTTTAATAATTATAAGTATACACACTCTTGATGTTACTCAGCAAGCGCCATATTAATAAAGACATATATAAGCCAATTTATTTACAGACTTAATTAATTTGCAATGTTTGTATCTATGTTCCCGTTAAATCTTGCAACTGAATTTTAAAGCAGTTATCCTCAACCAATTGAGATGAAATATACAAAATTTCATCTCATCACATTAAGTTCGGATGGCAATGCATCGTTTAAGTGACGTCATTCTAAGTCAAGTAATATGGCGGACGGTCCAAGATGGCGGACTACATATTTTTGTGCACGTCTATGATATGCATCTTATCCAAGCAAGAACGGAGAAAGTTTTCTGCGGCCATGTCCTGTCGTAAGAGGTGACAAAACAACCCACAGCTAGGTGGTCCAGTATTTGCCTGTCTGGATGGCTACCACCCCTGCTCTAGAGTATGCCGCCATAACAACCTTGAGTTGTGTTCCGGCTTTAGTGACCAGGTTCCAGTATATTTTAAGGGGTGTGGTTTACATATATGTCCCCGGAATCATAAGTAATGAGGAGGGGAGGGGGGGGGGGGGGGAGGAAAACTCACCCCTTCTGCAACTCCTATGTGCGGGAAATGTATAGTTCCTGAGTTATTAATGTTTTTGTCAATCTAACATCACTTCTGTTTTTCACTAATATATAAGATAAATAGTGAATGGTTACCAGTCGCTTCTGGCAGTCGTTTTGGTCTACACAAAACCTAACCTAACCGACTGTTTAAAACTCCACATATTTAAATTTTCGGATACATAGTCTCTTATTTCGATAAATCCCGTAAAAAAACGTCTCGGCGACAAAATTACCAGATCATTGTCGTGAATTTCAAACTTCGATAATTAATTGAATATGTATTTTTTCCTCTCAAAACCAATTTCAGTTGTTATAAATAAGTCTTAAATATATTCCTAAACACATTAACCATTAAAATCATCCAGGAAATCATCCGGGACATATATGTAAACCCAACCCCTTTTAAGATAGCAGCAGTCCATTTGTAGCACCTTTGGTTTTACACATGTCCATAGGCGATGGTAACCACTTTCCATCAGGTGGACCGTCTATATATCTGCTGAACTCATCCAATAAGAAAGTGCATATACAGAGTTAGTTGAAAAACTTGCATCGAGTCCTCCCCACTCTTATTTGTAAATTTTGTGAAAAAATCAATCTTAAACAATACTTTCAACAAAAATTGCCATCCACAGTATTGATATACCAGACTCAAATGAAGACTGAGAACAGTGACGAACAAGTGCAAGAGGAGGTGGAATATCTCGAAGATGATTTGGATTTCGATGATGGTAAGTATTATATATCTTTGTATAATTCTTCTGTATATGGTGTGTATGTCACTGAATAGTTAATGCTCCCATACAGAACGATTTGCCTTAACGATGGATCTGAAGAGAATCCTGACTACCCTAATAATTCCTAACTGCAATATAATCCCCAAAATGGGCACAAAACCCCCAATCTGGAGACTATTATAGTATTGTTACAACCGACAAAGAACAATTCATACCTGCAGTTTATTGCCTTTCGTCATTTGGACTTCTTTTGTTTACTTTGTGTTTAAAATTTGTATTTAGAAAAACATCCTATTGTGTATCCTATTGTTTATGGTAGTCGTTAGCCAGGTGTGATTCTTTGGAATAATTGTTTATGCGCTCGAGTATTATGTCGAGACATATTGTATTGGTGCAGTATAAAACAATGCCTCAACTGAGAGATGAGGCAGTCGAGCGATAATCGCCAACAAGGCAAGACGTGTGTACATTCTATAGGCTATATAGTGACGGACTTTGCGCGTGTTGTTGAATCGTGCAGTTTGGTACTGGTTGTGTTCAGTTATATCTGTACCTGTGTTATGCGTGTTTGTATAGTCCTAATAAATTCTATAGTAATTCCAACGGCATTGTAATTCGGGTCCCGTAACTCGTAACAGTATTATTATAAGCATTTAGATTTATGATTTATGCATTAAGTATAGTAGACATTTACTGCATTTTTATTAAATTATAAACGATAAAATAAATGCCATAAATACACATATCCAATGCACTTTTCAGATGAAGTCCTCAAACCGTCGGTGGACGAGCATTCATCATCACCTCTCGAGACAGTGACAAGTGAGACTATAAGCCTGAAACGGAAGCTAAAGACCAAAAAGACCAAGATCAGTAGACCGAAGAAGCATGTGGAGGTGGATGAGAAACCGAAATCTTCGAAAGCGGTCTCTAAAGGTAGGTTCTTTGATACTCTTGAAATTCTTACACTGGAATAGCGCTCAGTCTTGAATCAATTTGTTTATTTACTAGCTGTTGCTCCGATTCATTGGTATAGGTTAAGAATAGTCAAGTGTGAGTAGTAAATAATTAATTATTATTTATTTTTATTGTTTTTGTTTATTTTTATTTTTTATTCATTTATTTTATTTTATTTATTTTTATTTTAATAAAAGTAATAAATGTTTTTTTCATTAGTAGTCAAAAGAGGTAACCCTTTTCACCAAATTAAGGATGGAACGTCCAAAAATGCCGATGTACATTTATTTGTAACTAAAAGTAAGTAATCGAACTACGTTGTAACGGTTTCAAGCGCGGTATTTTATTTGATTTTTGTTATTCCGACGTTTCGATCACTTTTCAGTGGCCGTGATCACGGAAGAACGTTCTAACACGCGCAAGGTCCGTCACTATATCGCTTATCGAATGTACGTCTTGCTCGTATCGTAATCGTCGCTTGACTGTCTCCTCCCCTCCTCCTACCCCCCTCCCCGTTCGGGCATCGTTTTATACTAAACTGTACAATACAACAATCAATGGCGTGGACTGAAGTTTCCGAGAAACCGTAATCTGCGGCCATAAACAAGTACAATAACAATATAATGTTTTCTTAAACAAAACACAAGTAAACAAAAGAAATCCAAATGTGGGAAAGCTAATAAACCAGGTGTGCATTCGCTTTGTCGGCGTGTAACAATATTGTGAGTATTAGATAGATTGATTCAATACTGAGTGTTGTTCCAGTACACTTTTGAGATCATTTTAACATTCGGTTCTAGTCTAGTTTTAATTATGTAGGGGTATGATCAATATCTGCTTTAGTTTATTTTGTGATCAGTAAAACTACTTTAAAAGGTTCTAATTATAACTACTTCGATACATTTGTCGGAAATAACTGGGTTTATACTGATGAAATTTCTTGGAAATATGTAATCTGTATAGAGCTGTAGAACATTATAATTTAATAATAAAAAAACTAAAGTGTATGGGTGGCGCCAAACATGTTGAATGAGTTTAATGTCTATTATTGTGTGGTATCGTTAGTCAGATATTAAAAAAATATAATGAGTTCTTTAATTATTTTCTGGAAGTCATTAGGTGGGGAGATGTTAGCTTCCAATGTTGTAAAAATTAAGTCCTTATTCAAAACTATAAGGATAGGGCCCTCTTAATTTTGATCTATAAAATGGAATCTCTCAATATCTGTTAAGTGGAATCTTCTAATAACTACCAGTGAAAATGTTAAATTACTAAAAGGTGAAAACCTCTAATACCTATAAAGTGCAGCTTTCTAATAACTACTATAATGTGGAAACTTCCAATAGCTGTAAAGTTGATTTTAATAATTAATGAATTGTAAACTTCCAACAAGTGTAAAGTGGAAACTTCTTCTAACTATGAAGTGGAAACTTATAATAACTGTATAGTGGAAGCTCGCAATAACTATAAAGTGGAACCTTGTAATAACTACAATGTGGAAACTTCCAATAGCTGAAATGTGGAAAGTTCTAATAATCTCATGATTATTAGAACAAAATCAAAGTCAAATTTATATTTGAAACTTCCAATAAGTATAACGTGGAAAGTTCTAACAACTTTGAAGTGGAAACTCTAATAACTATAAAGTGGAAACTTCTAATAACTATAAAGTGGAAACTTATAATAACTATAAAGTGGAAACTTCTAATAACCATAAAGTGGAAACTTATAATAACTATAAAGTGGAAACTTCTAATAACTATAAAGTGGAAACTTATAATAACTATAAAGTGGAAACTTCTAATAACTATAAAGTGGAAACTTCTAACAACTATAAAGTGGAAACTTCTAACAACTATAAAGTGGACACTTCTAATAACTATAAAGTGGAAACTTATAATAACTATAAAGTGGAAACTTCTAATAACCATAAAGTGGAAACTTATAATAACTACTAGCTGTCCCGGCAGACGTCGTCCTGCCCGGTAAAAAATAGGGGTTGATCGTAGAGGGTTGAAAATTTAGGGTTGTATGTATCTTTTAATGCTGTATCATAAAAAAATAGAAATTAAAAATTTTGTCTAAAAAATAAATAAAAAAATTTAGGGGTGGACTACCCCTAACATTTAGGGGGATGAAAAATAGATGTTGGCCGATTCTCAGACCTACCCAATATGCATACAAAATTTCATGAGAATCGGTCAAGCCGTTTCGGAGGAGTATGGCAACGAAAACTGTGACACGAGAATTTTATATATTAGATAAAGTGGAAACTTCTAATAACTGTAAAGTGGAAACTTATTATAACTATAAAGTGGAAACTTATAATAACTATAAAGTGGAAACTTCTAACAACTATAAAGTGGAAACTTCTAACAACTATAAAGTGGACACTTCTAATAACTATAAAGTGGAAACTTATAATAACTATATAGTGGAGACTTATTATTACTTTACTATTATAATTTGCATGGTTCTTAGCCAAATTGTGTAAACAGCGGACGTTTATTAACTCTGTATTATGCATTGACTTTAATACACTTTTCTGATTGATCGAATGGAACTGCTCCTTCAATGGGTTTAGGATTTTTTTTTAAACGGTTTATATGGTATATTCTTTTGTGTTTTATTCTCAAATACTTATTTATTTTAATAATAATCGGCAGACAAACATATATATTGTATACCATCAAGCTAAGCAATTTACGATTATGTTATGGGTAATTTACACATTTACGGTCTCCATGGTATAAATGAAGGAAACCTTTTAGTAATTTTACAATGACAGGAAACGAACTCGGAACCTCTACGTTGTATTGCGGTTGGCCGGCAAACTTAGTCCGTTCAACGACGGAGGCCGTCATAAACTAAAACTGAAGTTGTTGATCAACTTAACAGTACTCTCTATTAGACACTAGAATCGATTGAACGGAGAGCCAGGAAATTATAGGCAAAACCAGCTATTCAATGAAAAAATTCAAAGTCTCGAACATCGACGTAGGGCTGCCAGCTTATCGGTTTTCTATCGGATACATTTTGTAGAGTGCGTTGGAACTTTTCAATCTTATCCCACCGTCTTCCTTCCATTATCGAACAATCAGACGCACTTGTATGCGGCACCGCTGTGTGGTGGTGTATATCACTTTACGAACAAAGCGCTTTGAGTCCGAAACCTATACAATCTGGGTGAATAGGTACCTTCTAGGTAAACGTATGCGATTTTAGACCATATCTCCGCTAGAAATCCGCTTTCGAACCAAACGACCTTAAGAAGGTCGTTGATCCTTCAAACCAGATTGTGTTCTACACTACGTCTATTCGAGTACTCATTGACGGACTGCTTCACCGGCCATCGTTCCTGCAACTGCAAGGGATATGCATCATCACAGCTATATTACGATTAGGAATCTGAAAGTTTTGTATGCATAAAAATCGTATTATCAATAGAACGTTTGTCAAATTTAATGAATTATTAGTAAGCGTTAAATAACTATTGAGTTCATAGTTTTTATTCACCATAAAATATGGAGCAACATTCTGTAGCTGATCTATATAGATAGAAAAAGGAAAGAGTTTGAAAAAATAGCAACGTACTTTTATTAATCATGACAATATTGTGAAAATATATCCGTGCCGGAATTATGTAGTTTGTATTTTATTTGTGATTTATCGAAATAAGAACTACTCTATCGCTAATTTTATGTTAGATTGATAAGTTGTATCTAATATATAAAATATATTGGATACATAATTTGACCAGTAAGATCTCATTTTGAAACATTCATTTAAATCTTTGACTTTGAATTAAAGTCGGAGCTTATATTTCAATATTGGTGCAATATGAAAAATACATTACTCTCAAGTTGTCACAATGTTTGAGATACAGTGATAAAACAAGTTTACGTTTAATTCAGCGAAATGGCTAATGATCAAGGAGGAGTATTGACAAACCAAAATTTCCATTTCTAGGCGCGAAGCCAACTTCAGATAAAGACAAGTCCTTATCGACGACCATGCGAAACAGATTGATGAAGAAAAACGCTATTGCCATCCTTGAGAACTCATCAGTGATGCCATTTAAGTGGCAATTGAAAGATTTTCTTTGCTTTTACTGCCATCTTCCATTCAAAGACATAGAACAACTAAAAGAACACACGCGAGAGAAACATAAAACTTCTAATGTCAAATCAGCTGTTACATACCTCAAAATGGACGATAAAGTCAAAATTGACATCACCGATGCTATCTGTAAACTTTGTGAAGAAGATTTTGTTAATCTCAACGTTTTTATACAACATCTAAATGTAGTTCATGATTTAAAATTATCAGATGAATTCGGGTATGGTGTTGTTCCTTACAGAATTAGCAAGGATGATTTGAAATGTGGTATTTGTGAAGAAGAATTTCAATACTTTATAACGTTAAACCAACATATGAATAAGCATTTCGCTACTTACATTTGTGAGCAATGTGGGAAGGCGTATTTAAGTTATGACAGATTGAGAGCACATTACTTAATGCATGGGGCAAGATTTCGATGTCGACATTGCGATGAGGCCTTCGAGTCATTAGTTAAAAGAAAAGTCCACGAAGCTGAAAGTCACGACCAAAGTAATCCTATCCAATGTGCATACTGTAGCGAGACTTTTATCAACTATAACGCTAGAAAGAAGCATCACAGTCGTATTCATAATATCGATGTAACAGTTTTCAAGTGCCCGGTTTGTGGTAAAGAATATCCCTGCAGAAGTAGAATGGAGACTCACGTTAGAGAAGTCCATATAAAAGAACGTAATTTCTCATGTACGATGTGCGAATCGAAATTTTTCTCAAAAGCACACCTGCATAAACACATGACGAGGCATATAGGTATGAGAGTGCATCAATGCACGATATGTAAGAAAGCATACGTCAGGAAGCAAAACTTAATGGATCATATGAAAATTCATACTAATAAGTAAATTGTGTCATAATTCTGTGCGTGGTTCAATATTGTATTTAACGCAGATTGGGACTACGCACAATGAATTAGAAAGTTTCGTTACGGAAGCAAAAATATTTGGGGAGTGTAATAAATATACGTTCCAACGGGCTTTAGATGCGATATTAATTGAATTAAAGACAAAGAATATTTATCTCTCAAACCGTATTTACATGCATAGTGCCAGTTTTAGTGGTGCAACAGGTTTAGCTTGTTCAGCATAGAAAAACTTAATTTTATGCAATAATAAAGAAAGATTATCATTAATTTAATTTGATCCGATGATTCAATCATAGCACAGGTCCACGAAATAGTGTGTGCCGAATGTCAGACTATGAATTTCTGGCGATTTGTTTTTCTCGATGACCATGAATCTGAACTGACAATTGGGATCAATAAGCCAAATAATTGAGAACCCCAAAAAACGATAAAAATCACTCTCCTTTTTCGGTCGAACGATAGATTTTGGATTTTTCTCGATTACTTGCTCATCAACCCCTCCATTCTTAATTTGTGTTCAGCGGGGAAAAAATACCCCAGATAATTATAGAAGATACCCACCACATACAACTTTTTTGTGATCTGTGGAATCATTAGAAATATTTTAATTTTGGTTTGTTGATTAGATCAATGCGAAATAAATTCTAAGCAATGTTCTAATGTTGTACTTGGTATGCTTTTTACATGTTGAGTTTATGTTATAGAGATTTTTTTAAACAATATTTTATAGACCTAGCTGCTTTCTACAAGGCCGCGTGTTCTGGTCTAAAAAGAAACTTAAGATTTTGAAGATTTTACTGATTTCGTTTAAAAATATGTAAATATAATTTAAAAAAAAATGAAATTTTAGGCTTTGTAGCAATTTTAAAAACATTCGCATCAGAGCAAATAATTGATTGAAATTTATTGAAAACAGGAATTATTGGGGTCGTAAAATAAATACTAAATTGGGGGCGATTACAGTTTTAAAAAAGTTTATATTGTTTTATATAAATATTTTTTTGATACCAACGATGTTGCTATAATAATTTTTAATCTTTTAAATATCCAGTATTATATTCCAGTAAATATATTATTTATATTGAAGTATAAACTTTTCGTACAAATTTTAATGTATAAACTTATATTATAAAGTTGCTTATGAAAGCTGTAACTTGATCGATTTCATTGATTCAAATAAATAAAACAAATGAATCAAAGTTTTTATTATTATTTTTATCTTGATCGTACAATATAGACACAAAAGGCTTTATTACAAGAAATAGCAATGATATTACACCATCGACACCTCACATAAAAAGATTTTGGGAATTTTTCAGACTAATTTGCAAATAATGAGATTTGCATTTAACTTATTGCTATTTTGGATATAAAACTCTGATCATACATACATACATAACTTCACGTCAGGTCCCTTGCGGGGTAGGCACGAACAACAGAGCGCCATTCAGGCTTATTCTTACACACCTCACTTGCTTCTTTGACATTCATAGCTCTTGTCATGCACGCTCGTCTGTTCTTAAGGCTCCTGACACCACATCTGATTATATTATCATAATTTATCCGGTAGACTATATAAATATTTGTGAGTGATTTTATTTGTTTGTGCCTGGTTCACAGCCTTGGGGTTTAACCAAGGCCGTTATTATTGGGCATGTAAGAGAAATGATAATCATGTCTAGTGACAAAGAAAGTTGATCTGGATCAATGATGGGTACAAGAGATATGGACGGTTAAAGAAGAGGTGGATGAAATGTGAGAACTATGGTAATTAAGATTTGTGGTATAAAAGAAGACGTATACATGTCAGAATGAAAAACATTCTATATAGATTCCAAATGATCGGGAAATGGTGAAAGGAAGTATATTAATGTTATTTGAAAAATGTTTTAAAATATAATAATTATTATATTATTATGAACTGTATCTGTAGAAATTTTAGTTTTATATAACTTTAAATGTACCCTATTTATTTCATAAAAGTATAAAGTATTTTGTCAATTTTGTTTTTATTTTCGTAGTAAAAAATAGTTTTTTGAACAAATGAGGGTACATTTACAGTACAATTTCCTATTTCAGGTATAAAAACGAGGAAGTACCGCGGAACGGAATCATCGTCAATGCGCCGAAGAAAAAACTTTCAAATACTCTTCAACAATACCACTATAATACCTTTTAAATGGCGCGGGAAATATCTTTGTTTTCATTGCAGCAATGATTTCTCTCAATATACCGAATTGAGGAAACATACTAAGGCCCATGGTAGCTGTTCTATAAATGACCATTGTCTTAAAGTGTTAAAAGGAGGGCAAAATATGGAAATCAAAATTGATATATCTGACATCACTTGCGAATATGTAATGAAACTTTTGGTAATATGATTGAGATTACCAATCACCTTATTATTAAACATGATCTGCAATACGACATGAATGTAGATATGGCCATTGAAGAGTATCGTCTATTAGATCTCACGTGTCAAGTTTGTGGAGAGAAATTCTCGTATTTTGGCTATTTGGTGTCTCATGTTAACAATAGTCATCCGAAGAACTGTCTCGTATGTGATAAATGTTCGCAGAAATTCAATAAAAAAAGGGATTTGTTTTCGCACATGAAAAATTATCACAGAGATGGTGGTTATCAGTGTGAAATGTGTCCCCAGAGCTTTAGTTCCTTAAATATTTTAAGAAAACACCGAAACAATCGACACTTGACGAGATGTGGTATTTGCCAACTGAAACTACCTTCAGCTGTGTTGAAACAGAAACATATAAGCATAGAACATCCTGACGATGGGTCGTTACAGTGTGACAATTGCGATAAAACATTTCACACAAAACAAGGCCTGCGGATGCATCTACGAAAATGTAAAGGCGATGATTTGTGTTACGCTATCAAAAAAGAAGATTACAATATGGATATCGATCAAAACATAGAGGAACCTAAACGGCCAAGTGTAAAGAGAATTCGTGAGAATATTGTCATCGTTATAAATATGTCCACAGCTGTACCTTTTAATTTTTATAAGAATAAATTTAACTGTTTTTACTGTTCGAAAGATTTTCAAGACTCTGATACAATGAGAGAACACACGGTTTTAGAGCATCCTGTTTGTGATGTAGGTCAGAAATGTATTAGGAAATGTAGGGAATCTGTTGCCTGTGTAAAAATTGATATTTCAACGTTAGCTTGTAAGATTTGCTTCGAATCCTTATCTGATTTGGATAATTTAATAGATCACCTAATAATGAGACATCAAGCGAATTACGATAAATCTATTATAACCTGTTTACAGCCTTACAGGCTAGTTAAAGATCACATGGTCTGTCCCAATTGCCCTAATGAAGTGTTTCGTTTCTTTGGTACGTTGTTAAAACATATGAACAATAAACATACTGATAATAATATCATTTGTGTCTACTGCGGTCAATCGTTTCGGCGGGATCAAAACTTACGCGTTCATATATGGAGACACCATAGAGACGGTCGATTTAAGTGTAATATTTGTGATGCTGAGTGCAATATTCCTTCAAGACTTTATATGCACATGGCAAAAGCTCATGGTGTAAAGGCTGCTAAATGTCCAAAATGTCCCGAGGCATTTTCCACTCAGTATCTACGTCAGAAGCATTTGATTGAAGCACACGATTCAGGTCATAAATGTTCTTATTGCGAGAAGTTGTTCACTCGGAACTCCTTTATGAGAGACCATGTGAGAAGAACACATCTGAAAGAGAAGAATGTCGAGTGTTCAATATGCAATATGAAGTTTTTCAATAATATTCTATTAAGGAGGCACATGGTGAAACATAGCGGTGAGAAGAATTACCATTGTGACGTCTGTGGCGAAAGGTTTTTCTGGAGAAAGAGCTTACGAACACATATGGCTAGACATAATAAACATTTAAATCCTATTCAGTTATAAATTCATTATTCGACATTACTAAAAAATAAAAATAATTATTTTTTCTCTTTTAGTCTTGGTTTGCCGCGGTTGATATAAAAATTTCATCGTTAAGTATTCGTATTAGTAGTGGTTTTAACTTTAATAAAAGGTGTACTAGAGATGATATTCATCGCGTGGTAAATAAAGAATCTGATTGCGAAAAATTTCCTTTTCAGATAATAAACGCGGCTCAAAAACGTACACCGCTAATTACTTCAGGCGGAAGAACCTACAAATTCTATTCAACAATACTACTTTAATCCCTTTCAAATGGCGTGGCAGTTTTATGTGTTTTTATTGTGGTCAGGATTTTGAAAAATATAACGATTTAAAATCGCATACAATAGATCACGGACCTGCTCTAGACACAGATAGAGCTATAAGACATGTCAAATCAGCCTATTGTGAAGTTAAAATAGATATTTCAAACATTATGTGTACTCTATGTAAAGAAACATTTATAAGTGACACTGAAATTATCTCTCATTTAATAAAGAACCATGAACTTGATTATAATAAAGATGTAGATTTATGTTTAAGTGTATTTAAGCTTGATGATTTAAAATGTATAGATTGCGATACCAGTTTTAAGTTATATAAACATTTAGTTGAACATATGAATAAGAGTCATCCGATTAGCTGTTATGTTTGCAACGAATGCGGTCAGAAGTTTAATAAGAAAAGAGATTTGGGTACACACATTAGAATTCGTCATAAGAAATCGTATACCTGTTCTAGGTGCTCGGAAAATTTCCAATCAAATTCAGATTTGCAGAAGCACCGTAAAAATGCGCACGTTTCTACATGTAATGTTTGCTTACAAACGTTCTCCTGTGACGCTCGTAGGTTAAAACATATGAAATTCGAACATAAAATCGAAGGAGCTGAATGTGGATTTTGTCATAGGGTCATGAGGACGAAACAAGGATTCCTTAGGCATGCTGCCCAATGTAAAGCGGCTGCTGTTAAAAGCGATACTGTCATTGTAGACGATGAAGGAAAGAAAGAATCTATTATAGATATAAGGAATGATATAGCGTCAGTTTTCAACATGTCCACTGCATTACCTTTTAAGTATTTCATGAATAGGTTTCGATGTTTCTATTGTTCTCAAGATTTCCAAGATTGCGACGAACTGAAACAACATACAATTGGAAACCATCCCTTTTGTGATATTAAAGCTAAATCATTGAAATTACGAAATAGGAACGAAGGTGTACTTATCAAAATTGACACTACGTTACTTGCCTGTAAGATATGTTTTGAGAAATTTGAAGATTTTGATATTCTTCTTGATCATTTGATAATGGAACATAAAGCACGTTTCGGGAAATCAGTTAAGAATTACATTGAAACTTTTAAATTGATTAAAGAGGATTTTTCTTGTCCCTTTTGTCCGGAAGTTTATCGGTATTTTGGCAGATTACTTAATCATATAAGCGGGACTCATACTAATAATAAGATTATTTGCATGTATTGTGGTAAATCATTTCGAACAGATCCTAATTTGCGTGCACATGTCAATCGACGGCATAAAGGCGATGGTAGATTTAAATGTCTTCAATGCGATATGGCTTTTGATACCTCAGGTGCCTTACAAATTCATTCGGGTAGTGTACATGGGAATAAAACTATCGGATGTCCAGCCTGTCCGGAGAAATTCACAACGCATTACGTGAAACAATGTCATTTAATAAAAGTTCATGGTATAGGCCATAAGTGCACGTACTGCGGGAAATTGTTCACGAGAAATTCGCATATGGTCGATCATGTACGCAGATATCATTTAAACGAGAAGAATGTGGAATGTTCTGTTTGTGGTGAGAAATTCTATGATTCAGGAAGATTGAAGAGACATATGGTGAAGCATGGTGGGGAGAGGAATTTCCACTGTGATATATGTGGGAAGAAGTATTTGTGGAAGAAGAATCTAAGAGGGCATATGACTTCTCATAGTAAAAATCTGACCTAGATCAAAACACGGAGGTATTCGGGCTAAATTAGTTGTTTGGTAGGTTACTAATTTGATTAATTTTTTTCTTTCTAAATTGACTGTATTTATTCCCAATAAATAATTGCACTTATTTATTATGGGAATACGGTCTACTTAACGAGAACCCATATGCCTATGTGCACAAAGGACACCTAATTTAATATAATTTATATGTTCAGAATATTTTTCATATACACTCCTGTCGTTACCCTCCTTTTTCAAAAACAAACTCTGTCTGTGAGTGTTGACCTGCGTAGAATATATTAAATTCTGAATTACACTTAGTGAGGGATGAATTTACCTATGTCTATTACACGAAGATGAAAAGATGAGATTAAGAGGTACATTTACAAGCAAGGAAAAATTTCTTTTCAGATGAAGAAACTACGAGCCCACTTGGTGGATATACCTCTGAGCTGCGGAGAAAGAATTTAAAATTACTGTACAACAACACCACAGTGATGCCATTTAAGTGGCGTGGAAAGTACCTTTGTTTCTTCTGCGGCAAAAGCTGTGTCGAATATGTAGACTTCAAAAAACATACCAAGTCACACGGCCATTGCTCCACAAAAGATTATTCCCTCAAAAGTATTAAGGGATGTCACATCGAGATAAAGATAGACGTATCAGAAATTGCTTGTAAAATTTGCACCGAACCTTTTAATCATTTCGAAGAGATTATTGATCACTTAATAGGAAAACACAGCATTGATTATGATAGAAATATCGATATGTCGTATCAAGCGTATCGTTTAATCGATTTTAAGTGTCTTTACTGCGAAGAGCAGTTCAGTTACTTTGGATATTTGGTGAACCATGTGAATACTACCCATCCACAGAAGAGTTTTATATGTAACGATTGTGGCCTTAGTTTTAACAAGAAGCGAGATCTGACTTTACATTTAAGGAGTTACCATCGAGAAGGAGGTTATCCTTGTGATCAATGTCTCCAAAACTTCGAAAATTACTATTTATTGAAAAGACATAAAAACAATACACATTTCAGGCAATGTAACAATTGTGGGCTCAAGTTTGCTTCCTTGTCGATGCTTCAAAAACATATAAAATTGGATCATTCTAGTAATGATTTTACTTGTAAATTTTGTTCCAAAGAGTTTAATTCTCTACAAGGATTAAGTAAGCATACGAGCAAGTGTACAGTGAGAAAGTTATCCCTAACGGAAACCATCCCATCAGACTTACCCGAGCTTAAGAAAAAACAGAACTTGCTAAGAATCAGACAAAATATACAATGTGTACTAAACATGTCGACAGCTACGCCTTTCAAATTTTTTTCCCAGTATACTTGCTTCTATTGTTCCAAAAAGTTTGTAGAGTTCGATGATTTGAAACAGCATACGGTTTCAGAGCATCCTGTGTGTGAATTGAAAGCTAAATGTATGAGAAAGTGTAAAGGGGAGAGGGTGTGTGTAAAAATTGATGTAGCTACCCTCAGTTGTAAAATTTGTTGCGTTCCTTTCTTAGATTTAAATGGTTTTATAGATCACGCAGTCAAAGACCACAAAGCTGATTATGACAAATCTATAATAAACTGCTTAGAGCCATTTAGAATAGTGAAAGATAACATACCTTGCCCAATATGCCCTGATAAAACGTTTCGGTACTTTAACATACTGCAAAGACACTTGAATTCGGACCATAGCGATAATAATAAAATTTGCGATTTCTGCGGAAAGACATTCAGAAACGTGGCGAATTTGAAAGTTCATTTATCATATACACATACAGGATCGTGCGAATGCGATGTATGCGGCGTTAAGTATAAGAACCAATTGTGTCTAGCTCGTCATAAAGCAAGAACCCATAACGCTAAAGACTTCAAGTGTGAGAAATGTGCAGAAGTCTTCAAATCACAATATCAGCGACAGAAGCACATGATAAAGATTCACGATATCGGGCACAGATGCAATTACTGCGGCAAGATGTTCACGAGAAACTCGTTCATGAAGGATCATATAAGACGGACGCATTTGAAAGAGAAGAACGTGCCGTGTTCGGTGTGTAACGAGAGGTTTTTCGATAATTATCTCTTGAGGATGCATATGGTGAAACATGATGGCGAGAGGAAGTTTACTTGTGAGGTCTGTGGGAAAGCGTTTCTGAGGAAGAGTAACCTGAGCTCTCATAAGGAAATGCATAAGAAATACGGTCATGTTCAAGCGCAGAGTTAATTTGTTTAGAATTTTCTGTTCGTTGCAGAAACAATATTTTTGCGTTTTCTCGTGTTTGCTGAGAACTCTTTAGGAAAAATTGGATAGATGACTCATGTTACAATTATTTCTAAAAGTGTTTTCGTATAAAAAACAGGCCACTAATTGTCCATACTACAATGTCTTACTCTTGGAATATGACAAAAATATTTTTTTGTAACTGTATATTCGTCACTTATTCTATATTTCAATCATATAAGTTACGACACCATAACTTGCTATTTTGTACAAAATGTATGATAATTAAAATTATCTCAATTGACTTTACTGTAAACTACCCTATTCGTATTATTAAAAGAATTCGTAAAATGTATCTAAAATACTTTTAATTTCTGCATGATAAGACATACTCACACAACTGGCATCACAACTAAATAGTTTCTTACTTTTTTGATGTTCATTTAAAATAGTTTTTTTTACCAAAACAATAAATTTAAGAAAAAGTTATTAATGATGTCGTGTTAGAAAAATTGTTTTATGCAATGAAATGTCAAAAGGAAGAAAAGGACAACCTATGGTGCGTGTCTTTGAAGCATTCAGGACATGGTAGCTTTACGTTTTTTACTGGGCAACTGTCATTTCTATTATGTACCAATACTATATTTGAAGTAAATACAACTCCCGTTTGAGAGCGGTCAATAGTTCAAAAATTTGGCTATTAATAAGCTAATATGCATCAAGAAATCATATACTTGTTCCGGGTGTTCCGAAAATTTCCACAACACCAATTTCCGAACACATCAAAGGGACTGAATGTGGCTTTTGTCACAGGATCATCGGCCAAATTATAGTAGAATTATTTTCTCCGTGCAGTTTGGGTCATAAATAAACTCGGCCTCAGCCCGGCTAGGGCGGTGAGCATGTTGCGCGGGCGCAACGCCATTATCGATAAAAACTCATTCTTATCAAAGAAAGATTATCATTCTTATAAAAATCATAATTATCTTTTTTGCTGTTAATTTTAAACTCAGATATATGTATTTATATTTATTTTTAATATAACTTGTTACATTCTAAACTTTTGTACTTATAGTTTTTTAATACATAGATACTTAATTAATAATTTATTGTAAATCATTATTATTCTTATTTTAATAAATACGTTGTTTTATCTATTTTTTTCTTTCATTTATATCAATAACACAAAATGACAAAACTCAATACACTATCAATAACGCTTATCGACAACAATAATGCCTGCCCATAAAGCCCGTGAGTGGAAGAGAGCGAAATACTCGCTTCACTGCTCCGATTATTTATGACCCAAACTGCACGGAGAAAATAATTCTACTATAGTCCTGTTGTTTTTCCGTAACAACAGAACAGACAGACAGTGTTACTTTCGCATTTATAATTTTAGTAGGGATAGGTATAAGGAATGGCATAGCATCAGTTTTCATCATGTCCACTGCGCATTACTTTTTAAGCATTTTACGAATAAGTTTCTATATGTCTACTGTTCTAAAGATTTCTAAGATTGCGACGAACTCAAACAACATACAATTGGAAACCATCCTTTTTGTGATTTTAAAGCTAAATCCTTGCAATTACGGAATAGAAAGCAAGGTGTACTTATAAAACTTAATACTGCATCCATATGTTTGCAAAAATTGGTAGAATTTGTCATTTTTCTAGATCATTTGATAATGGAACCTAAAGTACGTTTAGGGACATGAGTTAAAAATTACATAAAAACTTTTTTTGTTATACATACACTATTGTCTTTACTCTCTTATTTTAAAACCACTTGCACTCTAGTGTCTTTACTTGTGTAGAATTTATAAAAAAGCCATTTTGCACAACGAGAGGGATATATACCTATACTATGTCCATTATTCGAAGCTGAAAAAGTGTGATTAAGAGGTACATTTACAAGCAAGGAAAAATTTCTTTTCAGATGAAGAAAGTACGAGCGCAATTGGTGGGTATACCTCTGAGCTGCGGAGAGAGAATTTGAAATTACTGTTCAACAACACTACAGTGATGCCATTTAAATGGCGTGGGAAGTACCTTTGTTTCTTCTGCGGCAATAGCTGTGTCGATTATGCAGACTTCAAAAACCATACGAAGTCTCACGGCCATTGCACCACAAAAGATTCTTCCCTCAGAAATATTAAAGATTATAACATCGATATACAGATAGACGTATCGGAAATTGTTTGTAAAATTTGCACTGAACCTTTTAACCATTTCGATGAGATTATCGATCACTTAATATGGAAACACAAAATTAATTATGACAGAAGTATAGATATGTCGTATGAAGCGTATCGTTTAGTCGATTTTAAGTGCCTATACTGTGAAGAGCAGTTCGATGAATTCAATTATTTGGTGAACCATGTGAATACTAATCATCCGCAGAACAGATTCATATGTAACGATTGTGGTCTTTGTCTTAACAAGAAGCGGGATCTGGCTTCGCATTTAAAGATTTACCATCGAGAAGGAGGCTATTCTTGTGATCATTGTGTGCAGAAGTTCGACAATTACTATAAATTGAAAAGACATAAATATAATACACATTCCAAGCACAGTAACTATCTACTGAAAAAGAAAACATATTCGCGTGGTGAGTTGACTTGTAAGATTTGTTCCAAAGAGTGCAAGTCTCTACAAGGCTTAAGTCAGCACAAAAACACGTGTACAGCGGACAAGACACCCATAAAGAAAAAAGATCCATCGGACTTACCGAAGCGAAACAAAAACCCGCAGTTGCTAAGAATCAGGCAAAATATACAATGTATTATAAACATGTCCACAGCCACGCCTTTCAAATTTTTTTGGAATTACACTTGCTTCTATTGCTCCACAAAGTTTATAGAGTTCGATGATCTGAGAGAGCATACGGCCTCAGAGCACCCTGTGTTTGAAACAAAGGCTAAATATATAAGAAAATATAATCTGAAAAGAGCATGTGTGAAGATTGATATAGCTCACCTCGATTGTAAACTTTGTTGCCTTTCCTTCTCAGATCTAGATGATTTCATAGACCACGCAGTTAAAGACCACAAAGCTGATTATGACAAGTCTGTAACGAACTGTTTACAGCCATTTAGAATAGTTAAAGATAATATACCATGCCCATTTTGTCCTGACAAAATATTTCGCTACTTCAACACTCTGCAAAGACATTTCAATTCGGAGCATAGCGACTATCACATTATGTGCGATTTCTGCGGAAAGAAATTTGAAAGCGCAGCGAATTTGCAAATTCATTCGTCATACGCGCATACGGGTTGGTGCAAATGTGACATATGTGGTGGAAAGTTTAAGAACCAATCGTGTCTAGCGCGTCATAAAGCGAGCAGCCATAACGTTAAAGACTACAAGTGCGAGATTTGCTCAGAGGTTTTCATATCTCGGTATCAACTACAGAAGCATATGATACAGGTCCACGATATTGGACACAAATGTAATGAGTGTGGGAAGATGTTCACAAGGAACTCCTTTATGAAGGACCATATACGACGGACACATTTGAAAGAGAAGGACATTGTCTGTTCGGCGTGCGATGAGAGATTTTTCGATAAATATCACCTGAAGCTGCATATGGTGAGACATAACGGGGAGAGAAAGTTCACTTGCGAGATCTGTGGGAAATCGTTTCTGAGGAAGAGAAATTTGACCGTTCATATGGAAATGCATAAAAAAAACGGACAAGTTTAGGTGCAGAGTTGATATGTTTTGAATTTTCAGTTTGGTGCATAAAAATATTTTTTATATTAGCTGTGCCCATGGTTTCGCTAGCATGGAATACTTTTTCGCGGGACTCTAATTTCAAAAGCCTAACTTACTCATTGATCAGTTGTCTGTTAGTGAAAGTCCCGTCAAAATCGGTCCAGCCTTTTAAGCGATTATCCGGAACATCCAGACGGACAATAATTCGAAAAATTTTCGGAATTGCCTGGTCCGATTATCCTTCTGATTTTTATTTTGACATTGCAGACAGACCCTTCAATTTTCTTTATCTGTATAGATATTACTACTTTCTCATCATTTCTAAAGCTCTTTCGGTAAAATCTTATTGAAAGTTATGGAAGAAGAGTATCAACATTCCTTCTACGTATGACAGGGTCGTGCAATGCAATACCGGAGTCCGTGTTTCCCGAAAAGTACAATCCGTGTGTCTTCAAGCCTCGTGAATAGGTACTTCTTGGCTACGGACTCGGTCCTACCTCATAGGTGGCGGGGAAAACGGAGGACCTATTTATTCTACCTGCTTAACACTCGATAATTTAAATTTAGTAAGTTCTATGGTAAAGAAAAGACTTAGGAATGAATAAAAAAATTCTCACTTTTTTGCTTATAACTTCTTTAATTTTTAATTTAGGGCAATAAGTTATATAAACATATTTGTAGGAAAAACAATTTGCTACAAATTATGACTTTACAAATTTTTTGTAAGACGCATAGTTTCCGAGATATCGCGAAAAAAGTTTTTTCACCACTTTTTCCAAGATGGCGGCCGGGGGACAATGGTGGCGACACCACAAACTTGAGGTTAAGCTTCTATTGACCCACCACACATGTCCCAAAAATAAAATTGAATTAATAAGTTACACTTTTTGAGCGTGGTGACCGATAAGAAAACAAATCACCTATGTATATATATATACCACATATGCATGTATACTTACGGGGCGCACATGCGTGTGTTTGGCATTATAAAGATATGATAGATACCTATACACCTATATACTCTCTCACAAACAGCTGCTTACGTATTCGTCCGATTGCGGAGCAGCTCGTGGTCCATAATTTGCAATAACTGACATACCTCGACCCCGCTACGAGATCTCGCGGCTCACTGTGGCCACCGCACGCCTCCGCTCGCCGCGCCCGCCTCAGGCCCCCGTCACCGCGCATCGAGCTACATGGTAGGCGGACTGGGAGGTGTTAGGTTTATTTTCGTTACGGAATTTCTTGATTCGGTCGCCGCGATAAAGCTATGCAATAACTTAATAAATATGTAGACCTTCTAATAGTGACAAATGCCTTCGTTCTTCAAATTAAAATTTTCATTGTTATCATGGAATATATAATTTATGATGTAACTTAGAAATACATTTATTTGTAAGGTTTATTGATAATTTAATACGGGCAAAAATTGGTACGTACGTAATATTAAGCCTCGAAGGCAGATCTTTAAGTTGCATTACTCGTCTTACGTCCAGCTGCTAACTGAACGAGCTACGGGCATTGGCGCTGTGGAGGCGTGGTGTACTGTTCTCCAATTCAAAATCTGATAAGAGTAGTAGAATAAGTTTTCAGATATAACTCTTTACTTGTACGTAAAGTTGAACCTAGTGGGTAGTTTTAATATGTAAATATCAGAAAAATGTACTTAGGTATTTAACTTATCTATTCCAAGTTTTCTTTTCAATATATTTGGCGTATATATAACTATAAAATAGAATGTAAACTTAAAAGTTATGTTTTCAAGTTTTGTTATTAGGAATTTACGAAATAAAATATTTTAAATTGAAACATTTCTTTTGTTTCTTTTTAGCATTCAATCCATATGGCCAATTTACGATATTTGACTACTAAAACAATGTGTTTCGAAATCATTTTTATTTTATTTTGAGATGGTTTCATGTAAAACCAACATACTGACGTTAACACCAATTGTCTTGTCTCAAGAACGTATAATGTGTTTTTCTCCTATACTCCTATATTCTGGTATACGTCTTCTGTCACACCACAAATCTTATCATATGATTCTACGTACAGTCCTAACTTTACTAATATCCGCCAATCTTCTGGTGAAATATGATATTCTCTGAAACTATAATTTAATACAAATATCTCGTTGATAGTCTAATAAATAATAAGAGTCCTAGATAACTAATAACACTACGGAACTAATACAACATACAAGACGATACATGAGATAAGCACATAACAATGAAACAAAAGTCAAAACAATCAAGAACTAAAACGTTAAAAGTGATTTTCTTTCCAGGGTCAAAATTGAACACATTGGAGGACAAGTACAAAAGATTGGAGCAAGCGCGTAAACTGTTGATCAAACGCAGAAACGTTGAATATGTATTACAATACAGCAACGTTACTCCTTTCATGTGGCACAAAGGCCGTTACCGCTGTTTCTATTGCACCGAAACTATGAAAGACCCTACTGTTCTTCGAGAACACACAGCCACTATACACCAATTGGCAAATCTAGAACTTATCGTCTTCGATAGGACGAAAAACAATCGCAACAAAGATGCTGCAATCAAAATTGATGTTACAGACATAAGTTGCAAACTCTGTCCTCAAGTTGTAACAAATCTGGAAGAGTTAATACATCATTTGATCATAGCACATGACGCTGAGTATGATGTTAGTGTTCCAAATTGTCTGTTGCCATTTAAATTGGATAAAGATCAGCCGACTTGTCCAACTTGTAATATGAAATTTGTGTTTTTCGAGTATCTTTTACGACATGCAAATAAACATCATCTCTCACACCATTACATATGCGATGTTTGTGGAACTAGCTTCCAAGGAGAGAATCATCTAAAGATGCACTATCGTTACTATCACAGAGAAGGTGGATATACATGTGAATACTGTGGAATCAGTCTCGCAACATTATCAAAGAAGATATTACACGAGAAAAACATTCATCTGGTGAATTTGTTGACCTGCCCTCACTGCCCGGAGACGTTTAAGAGTCCCTACATAAAGAAGCTGCATTTGGCGAACGTGCATGGAGTTGAAGAGTTGAAAATCAAATGTCCTTACTGTCCGAAGATATATCCACAGGAGAGCATAATGTCGAGGCATATGAGAAGAGTGCATTTAAGAGAGAAGAACGTGGAGTGTGAGATTTGTGGTGACAAATTCTTTGGACCTTACGACGTGAAATTGCACATGGTTAAGCATAATGGAGATAAGAAGTTCGTTTGTAATATATGTGGAAAGAAGTTTTCAAAGAAGAGCAATCTGAATTCTCACACGATTGTGCATTCCGGGCAAAAACAATTTCCTTGTGGTTTTTGTAACAAAGCGTTCAGTCATCAAGCTAATTTGAAGATGCATTATCGGAATAGGCACAGTCATAACAATATAGTTGACCAGACTAGCATTATTGATGAAATCGACAGCGATATGGTACAAATGGAAATAATACAAGATGAATTTAGAGATGATATTATTATCGAATGAGTCTATCAAAATATATGCTAATAGACTTTGTAGTGTACCTTGATTTTTCTCACAATATAAAATTTAATTTTCCTACAATATTTTAGTTATTTGTGTTGACATAGTTTATTTAAATCATTTTCTTCGTCTTCATTCGTTAATTCCTTGTGACTGATATATTTAAACATCATTAGTGTTGTTAAAAATAGTCTGTCTGACGTACCAAAATTGTCTTAAAACAATATACTGCTATTATCGTATGGTAGTTTAGCACCCGGTCTTTCATATGAAAGTAATTTTAAAATTTGTTATAATACGAGTCATCTATCTAATGAAATAAAACTACAGACAAGATTGGTTCAAAGGTCCTTATAGCCTGAACTATAAAACATTCTCAAAATAATTCTTCATTGTAATGGATGGATGGATGTTTTTGGTTTGATTATCCGCGACGCCTGTTCAAGAAGCTTTAGCGGCTTTTGCGCATCGGGTTATCTCGATGTATAGGTTTCATCGTGATGTTACCATTCACCGTCAACATGCAATAATTATAACGATCTGCAAATCGACTGTATATAATGCTCTTAAATGTTATTATGCTATTATAAATAAATAATTCTACCCGATTTGTATTTAAATTTACATTTTTCTCTCTCGATTTATATGGTGTAGGCACGGACAATCGTCGGTCAATGTCACGCCACATTTACATTAAATTTGTCAGGGGGCCTCTACGTGTTGGCCTTCCCATGGCCCACGCAAGCCCTCCAAATGTCTGGGCCAATTTTATGGCCGGTGGTCTCAAAATAATAATAATAATAAAGTTTTATAAAGTAAATAAATATATACCTATGTGAAATAATAACAATAATCGGCAGACAAACACACATATTGTTTATTCCCAAATTAAGCAGGTTACGCTTGTGTTATGGGTGATATATAATGTAGTACTCTACACAGGGGCCGATCCCAGGCACCCAGACCATAGTAAATAACGGAGAAAATGCCTTTCCGAAATTTACTGTACGAGGAATCGAACCCGGAGCCTCTGCCTTGTAGTGAGGTAGCCCGGCAAAGGCTTAGCCCACTCAACTACAAAGGCCGTCAAATAACTATGAAATGGTTAATATCTAATCTGATATCATGACTTTAAAAAACTTTTAAGGAAATTAGTATAAACAAGACCAGTTGAGTAGTTATTGAGATGGGAGGTGTTTTCGATTAAATTGTTTTTTTTATGGTTTCGTGGTGAAATTAACTAAATTAGTGAACATGTATATCTACCGAACACATTGGATTAATTAAAATTTATAACTAAAATGCAATTGAAAAATAACCATATAGGTGTAATTCAAGATAAAAAAATTAAATAAATATTCGTGACATTAATTTCGTGTACTAAAAGAGGGTCGTATATCAAGAACTCTTTTTACAGGGATGAGAAAGATGGAGATAACGGAAGAAATTCGCTCGGACCAACTTTTGAACATACGTCATAACGTTCTTCTCGTCCTGCAATATGGAACTGTTGTCCCATTCCAATGGACAACTAAGGGCTTTAGATGTTTCTATTGCTCAAAACCCATGAAGGATTGCGAAGTCGTCAAAGAACATACCGTCAAAAAGCACGCTAACATTGACCTAGCAGACTTTATACCTAAGAAGATTATAACCAAAGATGTTCCAGTAAAAGTTGATGTCTCAAACGTTTCTTGTAAAGCGTGTGATGAAACACTATCAAATATAGATGACCTTATTGAACATATTCAAATTATACATGAAGAAATATACGATATTAATGTTGAAAAATGTTTCCTCCCTTTCTTATTGAATAGAGACGCCTTCGATTGTGTTATTTGTGAATGCAAATATGATAATTTTACATCAATGATAAATCATATGCATAAGAGTCATGTGTACCATTCAGTTATATGCCAGGAATGTGGTCTAAGCTTCATAAATAAAGCGAGACTAATGAGACACATGAAGAATTCTCATAAAGACCACAAATGTAATGTATGTTTAAAACTTTTCGACGCTGTTCATAAATTAGAAAAGCATAAGGAAAGGATTCATGGTAAAGCGAAGAGCTTCCAATGCGATTTGTGTAGCGAGTGCTTTGAGAGTAGCTACCAGTTTAAAGTCCATATGGGAAAGGTCCATAACGTGAAAAGTATAGGATAAAGTGCGAGCTGTGTCCTAAAATTTGCACAACCAAAGGTGCTATGTTGCTTCACGTGCAGTCAGTTCACTCGGAGATGAAGTTCAAATGCGATAGTTGTGAATACGAGACCGGGATTAAATGGATGATAACGTTACATAAAAAGAAGCATACCGGTGTTAGAGACTACGTGTGTAGTGTTTGCGACAAGCAATTTAGAAGGTCCAGCAATTTGCGGGCTCACATGAAGGTCCACTCTGGTGCTTCAGGGCGAGTTTGTAGGGTCTGCAGAAAGGGGTTTCTGGATGCTGATACTCTAAGCCAGCATGAGATGGAACTGCATTATTACAATAAATATTAATAACATACTATGGGTATAACGTCTTGACGATATTTTGTCTTTTATTTATATTAAAATGTATTCGGTTGGCAATAAACTTCATCCGGTCTTCTTTAATATTACTTAAAATATTATTTATGAATACAAAAATGGACTTTAAATCAATCCAGGTCTTCTGCAGTCTTTGATTACATAATCCTTCTGTTCTTTTCAGCAGCAGTCCACAACAAGATGCGACTGTAGGTTCTTGTTATTATCATTATGGACATACAGAAATAATAATTGCGCGTAAAAATGTGAACTTCTAATTCTTATATGACCTTAGTCTGATCTTAATTCTTCTCTCGCTTGGTGACATTTTATTATTTAAAACATATTTCTATACCAAATAAGTTTACCTAATCTAAAACATATTGTAAATAATAACACTTACAAGCAAAATAACAATAACCTATGACACTGTCTAGAGACGTGCCATTTTTAGTCATTATCACTAGATTTTTTTGTTATACATTATTAAGAAATAATCTTATTAATGAAAATCAATGTATGTTGTCCTTGACGCGATCTTAAAGCATTGATCAGATTGTGATGACAAATTTAAATTGAACCAGGTAGGTAGCGCTAAAATCGGGTTCTAGGATTTAGGTGAAATTATTAATTGTGTGTGTTCAAGTGGGTCCCGGGATGTGTTAGATTCACGGTCGAATACGTTTGGTGACGCGGCTAAATCTCTCCTAAACGGCGGGACCAATTATGTTCCTTTTTTAGGATAACGATTTAGAATAACAAAATTGGTCCTGTTAATTATGCGCTGCTGCGGTTGTAGGTTTTTATTTTAAGGACATGGCAACGTCTGCTGGGTACATCTAATCTTCTTATATATAAAAATGAATGTTTGTCGGTACGTCCTTTATAGAATCGTTAACTACACATTTGATAATGTGATGATCTTTAGCAAAGTTGTTGTGCATGAATCAAAGAAGGTTTTGAATTGGTTCACAATTGGACCCGGTAGGTGTGCTGTCGTCGGCATATCGATTGAAGCTTTTCCGGGCAAGACTATGTTGTCGGGACAGCTAGTATATAATGAAAGCAACAACGAGTTTATTTCATATAAGCATTTCATTAGAGTTCCTATAAGCATGAACATATAAAATGTATAATCAGAATTTCTTAATACATTACTCCATGTGCATGCAAATATCTGGCTACCTCTAGCAATAGAAGAACATTAAAAAGAAAATGTTTTCCTTTCAGGAGAACCTAGAGGTGGTCAGAAAAGACAAAGACTGAGTATAAAAGACGGGACTTTAATCGAAGAGAATATAGGAACCCAGCCGTCGCGCAAACCGGCTGCTAAGGAGAAGCGGTTTAAATTACGCAATAACATTGTCGCAGTACTGAAAAATTCAACAGTCATGCCGTTTAGGTGGTTAAAGAGCTCATATAGATGTTTCTACTGTTATGATATATTTCAAGAAGCTGCTGAATTAAAGAGTCATCAGCAAAAACATGAAGGAGATGAAGTTATCGTCCAAACGGTTAATAATTATTGGGAAACAACAGTTTACGTGGATGTCTCTAATATCTCTTGTAAACTATGTTCGGTAACTATAACAGATATTTACGACCTCATTGATCATTTGGTGTCTAAACATGGAATCTCTTATAGTAAAGAGTTTAACTGTTTGCTGGCTTTTAGATTAGATAATACAGGCGTGAGCTGCGTCAGTTGCGGAGCAAAGTTTTATACTTTCGGTCCACTTTTGCTTCATACGAATAAAGAGCATAAAGGGCCAGCCCCAATTCTATGCGACGTTTGTGGACAGCATTGTAAAGATGCAAATCTTTTAAAACTACACTTCAAAACGGTTCATGAGAACTCTGGATTGTTGTGTACGGAGTGTGGAGAGAAGTTCGAAACGCGTTCTAAGTTAAAAACACACCAGAAGAACCTGCATGATATAGACAAGAAGTTTAAGTGTTTGATATGTCCGGAGATGTTTCAGAGCCACTATAAGCGATCGAGGCACATGGCTGCCGAGCATAAGAACAGGCAGGAGATCAAATGCCTGCACTGCCCAAAGACATTTGTGTTTAGGAGCATGATGATGGCACACGTGAGAGATACGCATCTGAAAGTTAGGAACTACGTGTGCGGTGTTTGTGGCTGGAAAGCTTTCAACAGCAATCGGCTGAAGAACCACATGTTTAAACATAGTGGGGAAAAGAATTTCAAGTGCGAGGGATGTGACAAAGCATTTACGACTAAGAAAATTATGCGTGCACATTACGCGAGGATGCACAAGAATGTATCGCAACCAATAATGCCTTATGATAACTATGTTGGGCATTGACTTAAAATATGTAGAACGTACTAAAATAAAAGTTGAGTAACATCTCTTTTGTTCTTGCAAGGTTGTATAATATACATGAGTGTAAGTGAAATAAAAACGTTCTAGGTTTGGCCGAACTAAATGTAAAAAGGAACATTGTATAACATAATACAATGTCGTACTGATTATTTTACTGATTTAAAAATGCGTAATGTTCATGAGTGCATGACAAAATTATATTAATCTGTACTTTGCTAGTTGTAAATGAAAATATAACGCTATTATTTGACAACCCCGTCACGAATGTATATATTGTTATGATAGGAAACGCACAAAAAATGTTAGGTAACTAAAATTTAAAAAACACAATAAAGGCTTAAATGAGTAAAGAAAAAACACCTGGTTCCGGTACTTGTTATCTACCCACGAGACCCTATCAAGTTCTTATTTTTAAGTATTTAGCAAAAGAATATAACAGAAGTTTCTATATCTAAGATATCGAATACCGAAAATAACAAGCAACTAAGAAGAAAAATTTTACTTTCAGACAGGATACAACCGCAAATAAAGAGGCTTATGAAAACAGAAGACGCTGTATTTGAAGATAAATACAAGAGGCCGCTTAAAACAGTAATAAAATCACCGCAAACATCAAAAATTACAATATTGAGGTCTAACGCTATAGCTGTGTTGAAGAACTCAACCCTAATGCCATTCCGATGGCTAAAAAACGTTTATAGATGCTTCTTTTGCTACGACATGTTTGCGGACACGAAAGATTTAAAATCCCATCAAGAGCAACACGCCCTTGGTGACAATATAACGAAGATTATGCAAAACTATTGGGATCCAGCCGTTTACGTCGATATAACAAATATTACTTGCAAACTATGTCTAACAAAGCACACAGATATAGATGTATGATAGACCACTTGATAGAAGAGCACAAAATACAATACAATAAAGAAGTTAAAACATTTGCAACATTCCGATTAAATTTGGACACAGTAGATTGTTTAGAGTGCCGACAATCATTTCGAACTTTCGGGCATATGTTAATGCATACAAAAAGGTGCCACAAAGGTAATTCGGAAGCTCTTTGCGAAACATGCGGTAAATATTTTAAGAATAGTATAGAATTAAAGAAGCACAACAAAACAGTTCATGATAAGAAGTCTGTAATATGCAGAGTGTGCGGTGTTAATGTTGAGAGCTTTACCCGGATGAGGACACATATGGAGCGGTTCCACAACAAGAGGTATAAGTGTTTCTACTGCGACGACATGTTCCCAGCCATTACAAACGGTCCAGACATATGCTGGAAGTGCATAAGAGGAAAGAAAAGGTGAAATGTACTGAGTGTGACTTATCTTTTGTTTTCCGAAGCTCGATGATGAGGCATGTTAGGGAGAGTCATCTCCGGGAACGCAATGAAATTTGCCCCTTGTGCGGTTTCCAAGCATTTGGAAAGGGGCGACTCTCGGTCCATATGAAGAAACATAGCGACGAGAGGGAGTTTAGTTGTAATTTGTGCGATAAAGCGTTTAAGACTAAGAAAAATTTAAATCAACACATCAAGAATTTGCACGAAAAGACTAATGACCCTAAGAACACGATACTAAACTAATTTAGTTGACCCTAGAATGAAAGAGTATGCGCGCTGAGTGTGAATTTTCTGTAAGAAATCTTAATGATGAGGCATGTAAAGCATCTTTAAGAATTCTATGAAATATGCCTCTTGTACGCTCTCCAACGTTTCGACGAGGGAAGGTTATCAATTATTATGATAGCGACGAGAGTGTATTTATTTGTAACTTGTGCGAAAATCAACATATCAAGGATTTTCATGAAATATTTAATGAACCTAAGAACGCCATGCAAAAATATTATAGTATTTGTTAAGGAATTATGTATCTGTTCTGATATAATTATGTCGCTTATGGCTACAACAATAAATACTTATAACTACTTGCTTATTTCTTTTTTATGGTGTTTTGAACATCTGTCTCTCAAGCTATCAATAAAGATAAATATGATACCACATAATTGCAAAATAGTCAGGCAGACGCCATAGTCCCCATATTTCACAGACCCCTATTACCACTAGCAGTTCACCCCAATAACCCGGTTTTTGTTCTCATTTCCCGCAATAGTCCTACACTGGCCAGGGATTGTTCTTAAGTGTATTATTATGTTGTAGACAGGGATAATCGCCTGTCAGTGTCACGCCACATTTACATCAAATTTTCAACGGGCCTCTACGTGTTGGCCTTCCTATGACCACACGCAAGCCCTCCAAAAGTCCAGATCATCTTTATGGCCCGTGGTCTTCAAAACACTATACACTTCATATTATACTTCATCGTTATAATTATGTAATCATCATAATATAGATATGTCACAGTGGAGTTCCATTTCTCTCTTTTCTTTCACCATATCCCAATTAATTGGGGTCGGCACAATATGTCTTTTCCTTCCACACTCCTCTATTCTGGCATACATCTTCTGTCACACCACAAATCATCAAATCATCCTTCACGCAGTCCATCCATGTTTTTTTCGGTCTACCTTTATATCTAATGTTATGTTAAAAGTCTAACTTGAATCAGAGAAATCTCTTGTATTCCTTACTCTTCGTTGATCTCTACTATCTTTTTTATATTGTTTGTTGCATGTAAATAAAAATCAGACGCAATTGAAATTAAAGATGCTTGTACCTTCTCTGGATCTCTTCAGAAGGAACTGTATTTACATGGCTCCTCTTATTTATAACTCTATGCTGATATTTTAAACGTACCCTGAAGAAAATTCACTGTAGTCTTAAAAAAATGACTGATCAAGGAGTGTTTCTATATTGTAGACGAATTTCTTAAAAAAAGTGCGGGTCGTTATTATCTATGTGGAAAATCTTAGTGATCTATTTGTCATTTTTCTCTTGACCTTAATTGCTTATATATTACTAAAAATTGCTTTTTTTTAAATTAGAATGTTTATGTTAATTTAATTTTTTTTTGTACACCATGTGGTAGAACGCCTACAATTGTATAAAACCTGTATTAACTACATTCTTGCAAATAAAGATATTGTTTGATTGATTGATCAAAAACTAAACCACGATGAAGTTCCCGTTGTGATGTAGTATTAACAGCAAAAAAAAACAACATGACAGAAGTAAAATGTACTAAATATGAAAGTGATAATCATAGTGAGAAATGAATAAGAAGATACTTTTCAACTTTCAGGACCAAGAGCCATAGCGAATGCTGAAGAATCGCTGAAGATAAAACATCTTCGAGATGCTCTTAAAGTTGTATTAGAACACACTACAGCGGTACCTTTCGAGAGGCACGGCAATTATCACAAATGTTTCTTTTGCGAAACTATATTCCAACATGCTGCAGACTTGATTAATCATTCGCAAAGTCATACAAGAACAGATCTTGACGCTATAGACACATTTGATGAACCAGTTATCAAAATAGATGTAACCGACTTGGCTTGTAAGATTTGTTCGGAGTATTTACATTTCAAAGATCTGTTAACTCATCTAGAAAAGAAACATGATGTTGAAATAAATAGAAAAGCAGCAGACAGTATAATTTGTTTCAAATTGACTGATAGTGATTTCAAATGTCTAATTTGTGAGAAGCTTTTCAAAATATTCGGCACCTTACTACTACATATTCATAGAGAGCATTTGAAATGCAATTTGTTTTGCGAGGCATGTGGAGAAAGTTTTACAACTAATCAAGACTTAGTGAGACATACGATAAATTCTCATTCCTTTGGTAATTGCAAATGTGAGTATTGCGATAGAAAATTCATTAACATTAATCGGAGAGATAGACACGTCAAATTAAAACATAGCGTTAGTTATAATTGTCAGTATTGCAATAAAATTTTCAAAAAGGCGAGTCAAGAGACCGTCATATGAATCAAATTCATAGTCTACAAATACATCCTGCCCACAAATGCGACAGATGTTCAATGGTGTTCAAAAAGAAACTCACCCTGTCGTATCATTATAAAAAAGTACATTTGAAACAGAAGAACGTGACTTGCGAAGTTTGCGGCATGACGTTCTTTGATACCAGGAATTTGAATCTACATAAGGTTAGGCATGCTGGTGATAAGCCTTTCGAATGTGACACGTGTCATAAAAAGTTTACTCGAAAACCAGCCTTGAAACTTCATGTACGAATTCATACAGATGAAAGAAGATACGTATGTAAAATGTGCGGTAGAGCTTTTGTACAGTGGAGCGCGTTGGATGGACATTTGCATATTCACAGCGACGAGAGGAACTTCAAATGCTTGATCTGTGATAAAGCGTTCAAGACGAAGAAGACGCTGAGGAAACATTCGTTAACTGTCCATCAGAAAGGTGGCACACAAACTGTCCATCAAGATCTATAATCATCTAATTTCTAACTCAGAATAGCTCGCGTACCTCGTACACTTTGTACATTCGCATAACGCTCACGCCATCTTAGTTTCTGGACAACCTAATCGCAACGGACAAGTGGAAAAACGACAGCATATGTCTAACTATTATAGTTATGCCACAGTAGGTGGTCTTTTATTTTTTTTAAATAATTATAATGTCGCTGCTAGATAAGGCTCTTTATTTGTATCTTGGTATTCATCCTTATCAAAATAAATTACTTCATATTCAAGACTGCTTCAATACCTTTATATAACTTTTTGAATTATTCAATCCGGACATTCCATTCGAAATGTAAGAATTAGAACACGCGGCCGTGTCGCTTTTTCGTGAGCGAAAAATCCTAAGACCCCGTCTATATAGAAGTTTCACTTCAAAAGATTGAAAAGCACTGCTCTAGTGGAACGGATATTCGACCCACCTCTTGGCGTGGGTCGTTGTGAGCTACTAAAGGAACGCGCCCTGTATATTGCCAATAACACCCGCATAACTTAGTTAACTTGGTGATATATATGTATGTTTGTGTGCCTATATATTAATTATACTAGATTTCATCTATTAGAATTAAATTTTTGTATACACTACTCGCCACTATTATGTATAAATATATATAGAAAGAATCAAATAGTTTTATTTGAAAGACAATCAACAATTCGTAATACACTATCATTATGACATATACACTAGTAATTATTTTGCATAATTTTATGACGAATGTATATTGTTTTAATTTGCTTTGTGGAGCTAAGCCATGGCATCACTTAGAGGTACTTGCGGAAGATCAGTGCTGGTTGTGAAACTAGCATTATGCTGAGCAATAGTCTTTTTAGGACATCACAATTAATTGTTAGATATATTAATTATCACGTAAGACTTTGTATCTTGTCCTAAATAAATATTTTTTCTTTCCTCAATTTTTACAATTATACTCCATCTGGGCGTTTATTTTACTTGTGATAGGTCAACCATTGATCTTGTTAGTAATGACTAGTGGTGGATTCCTATATCTTGTAATATTCATTTACTTGCGCTACCTCCGGTTAAATTTTGACATTACTCGTATGGAGTTGATGTCCGATTATAACCGATAGTGAGTAAATGGACGGTCGGTAAGATATAGGAAACGGCCGTTAGTCTTAAAATGTTGACGAGTCAGTTTTATATAAAAGCTGTGAATACAGATTAATAATTTTTTTGCACCTATATAATTTGCTAAAAATACAGTATTGCGTAATAAATATGCCCTAATACATCATATCTAAAAGTGAAATAAATGCAAAATTACGTCTTTTAATTATAAAAAATGCTGTGTTATTTTCTTATAATTAAAACAATTAAATGTCAAAAGGATTAATTACGATTAAATTTAGATGTGACGACGTTTCGATCTTTACTACACTACTACGCACTGCACTACTACGTCGCCTGGAACAATGAGCTATGATAATTATGTGTAAAAGACAGACAAGCCAAGCCGTTAAGTTTATGGTATAGAAAGAGGCGGTGAGAGGTGAGAAGTGACAGGAGGCTGAATGATAGTTTTTGAAATTAGAGTGCTTAGACTATATATATATATATACCTGTTAGAGTGTGTTTATTAGATTTTGGAGGCAAGGAATAATAAAAAAATTAAGTAGATTGCGTTTTAGTTTTATTTATTGACACTACCAATACTATCCCGTTATAATGAATTTATTCAAAATGCTCAACTTGATGGGAGTGCAAATATAAAATTTAAAATAAATGTGTCGACGGGGTAAAGAGAAGAATGGAGAGTAGATTTTTTTTATAATTTAGCTGAAGAGTTGGAAGATTTTGTACAATACTTCTTAAGTGGTATCTGACTGAAGATTAGTAAATTTAACATCAAATGTTTGAAGTTGATTTTTTTTCGCATACAATTTTCTTGAGGCATTTTTTTTATAGCTGGAGTACAGCAGACATTTGATGAAAAGCTTTTACCTTCGCTATGGATCTATGGAACACTAGAGATGCTGCAAACGCGCTGCCGGCCTCGAAAAAATCTTATATAATCTTTTTTGAAAAACTCCATATCGTAGTGCTGTGGGAAAACCTCGGCCGGGAGCTCATTTCAAATCCCCTTGGTACGCAAGAGAAACGTTCTACAGAACCGTTGGGTACATGAGCGAAGCGGCTTGAGAAAGTGGGAATGAACTCGCAACCGATGGTGAGCAGTGCGACGGTAGAAAGAGAACGAAAACACCATTCTAAACCGTCTGTAGAAGACGCAGAGAGACGCGAAGTCTCTCTGACTAAGGCATACACTACTACACTTGTATCTGGACCGTCTGTGAGTAGGGATCGTCAACAACGCGAACGGCTCGAAGTTAAATACAGTCCAGGGGATTAAGGCAGGTGCTTCAGCCCAAAGGTGTGAGCAGTACTCCATATGCGGCCTCACCTGGGCTTTATAATTAAAGTTCAATATTTATGAATTTTAAAAATACAAAAGCCAGATATTGACGGCCTCTGTTGTTGAGCGGGCTAAGCCTTTGCCGGTGTTATAATAGTAAAAGATAGTGGGCAACACTGCTTGTCATTCTGCGGCGTACCTTGGTTAAAATAGCTCTTCCTAAATAGTATTGTAATTTGTAATGTATTGTAAATCTGGAGTTTAAAATAAAATAAAAAAATATGAAACACAAACAGCCGGCCTACCTCATTTCAACGCAGAGGCTCCGGGTTCGATTTCTAGTATACTAACTTTCGGAAACGTATTATCTCCATTATTTACTATGGTCTGGGTGTGTGGGATCGGCTCCAGAGTGGTCCGTTGTATATTATCCATAACACAAGCGTAACTTGCTTAATTTAGGGATATACAATATGTGAATTTGTCTGCTATAATATTCCGTGGTAGCGGAAGGGAACTCAAAGGTTTTGAATCCAAGCCGGAAAATATGCACCACTTGGGCAGTTTTCTGACCTAATATTTGTATATTGTAATTACCACGTGCTAAGGGTAGAGGAAAATATAGTGCTGAAATTTGCATATATAGACGATGTGTTAAATCTGGCAATCCACCTTGGACAAGCGTGGTGGATGTACTGACGCTTCCCTATAAAAATGGCAGTGTAAGCCTCCGCAATGCGCTTGCAAAATGAATACGACGGAACATTACGATTTTATAATATCCCTGTTCCATATGGGATAGTGCTAGTTTTTGTTATTGCTAGAGCACAGCAGAAAGGCTGGGCGGCCCAACTCTGATAGAAAGCGGTAACCATCGCCTATGGACATTATCAATACCAGAGGTTCTGCCAATGTGCTGCCGGCCTTCAAGGAGTAACTGGAACCTGGTCACTGGTACCGTAACTACTCTAAAGTTGTTATGGCGGCATACTCTAGACTAGGGGTGGAAGCCATCCAGTCGGGAAAATGCCCTACCACCTGGCAAGTGTTAGTGACTGTGGCCAAATGTGTCATGTTTATAGCGTTAAAAGGAACGCCATTCATTATTATCATTAATAATTAAAAACAATATCGCATCACAAGTAACGAATTACGCCCATCACCATATCATAAAACAGCCTATATATTTAACATTACCGCTGGTGCGGCCCCAGCATGAAGCTATAGCAATTATATCAATTTTATTTAATGCAGAAGATTGTAATTCAATAACACGCGCAAAGTCCGTCACTAAATAGATTACCGAATGTACACAAGTCTTGCTTCGCTTGTGACTCGTGGTTATTGCTAGACTGCCTCGTCCCTCAATCGAGCAATTGCTTTATAGTGCACAGATGCAATATGTCTGCCCGGCCGCGTGGAGCGAATTTCCTAGAATCAGTTTGTACGTTATATCCGACACACCTGGCTATTATAATGACATAAAAGATTACTATACACAATGGGTTGCTTTCTAATCACAAATTTCAAACACAAAGTAAACAAAAGAAGTCCAAACTCAGGTAATAAAATGTGTTTCTACGGTATGCAGGTGTGAATTTGTCTTTGTCGGCGGCTAGGTCGTAACAGTATTAATTTCTGATCGAATATTTTAGCAAATAACGAATATATACATAATGTGATAATACATACACAGACCGCCTAAATGAATATTGAACCCTAAAAAGCAGATCCTTAAATATTTTCTATTGTTACAGATTTTAATTGCAAAGAAATAGAACAACAGAACTACAACTTAAAAGCGAAAGATTCACACAGAAAGTACGAACTGATCAAATTTCTGACAGTTGTTATTGAAAATTCAACCGTATGTCCATTCAGATGGGCTTCAACTTTCATGTGCTTTTACTGTAACTGCCCATTCTACGAGGCGACGTTGTTGAGAGAGCACATGAAAGCGGAGCACTCCGATGTCAAGATCACGTCAACATACAAAAGCCTGCTTGGGAATGCTAAAATTAAGTTGGATATCACTGAAATTAGATGCAAAAGGTAGGTACATTGTTTTTATATAAGACTAGCTGTCGCGGCAGACGTCGTCCTGCCCAGAAAAGCATTAATCGATATGCCGATAGCAGCGCCACCTACCGGGTCCAACCCGTGAACAAAACTACATCGTGACAATAATCATATTTTAATACTACCGCGACTTCGTCCGCGTGGTGCGGTTACTAACGATTCCACGGGAAGTCTTTAATTTTTCGGGATCAAAAGTATCCTATATGTTGACCAGGAATATAAGCTACCACCATACAAAATTTAATTTAAATCGGTCCAGTCGTTTCGGAGATTAGCCGGAACAAATAGAAAGACAAACAGAGAAACAAAAAAAACAAAATCCAAATTAGCTCTATTTCTCTTCTTACATCCCCCTGACTCCGTTTTTAGCATTTTTTTCAACTGTACAGAAATTCAACCTCTACAATTTTATTATATGTATAGATTATATCCGGAAATTAATAACTAAAGTAAAGCTACGGAAACCGTATTGGAATCGCGAAAAATATAGCCGAACTACTTTCGTTGCGTTTGCGTTGCGTATTGCGTTGAAAACGTGTTAGAAAGAGATAGCTATATAATATTAAATTTGTTATTTACAAGATTGTCACCAGTTTAAAGCAAGCCAACAATGACCCTGCCCTCCAGCATCTAGGGAGCAGAGGAGTCTTCACTTCTTTTGACGAAGTGAGTTTGTCTTTCCCGGGGCTTTCTCAAGCACTGATGCGCTAGGATCAGCGTGGGTGTAACTACGTTCAAGTCTCACGCTTTTCCTGCCATAAGCACGGGGCACATGGGAAGAGGGTGGTTTTAATGGGGTATTGAGTTTTCGAGTCTCCACACAAGTCAGCAATTTGACTCTGGTGACCATTCGTGGTGTCACCTCTCGTCGCTTTGATCTAATCCCTAGTAAAAGACCCGGTAGTGTGCGAAATGCATTTCCCCAGCTTCAATAAAAAAAGATGGCGATTAGGCCATGGGCTCTCGCCAGTGGTGCCTCACCCTTATCCAACGGGGTAACATCATCGCCGCACCACACACTCTAAATCAACCCCCACAATAATATCGATTCTATATTAATTAATGATAACATTGTTTTACAGATGCTCGGAACATTTCGAGAAGTTCGATGACTTTTTAACTCACGCTGCTAAAGTTCACAGTTTAGAATTCAACCCCGAAGTTGCGAACTGGATTTTCTCTTTCAAATTAACAAGCAACGATTGCCGCGAATGCGGCCAAAGTTTTATATGCTTTAGTTCTCTACTGAAACACGCACATAAATACCATAATAAATCGCTTTGTTATGTCTGCGAGATTTGCGGACAGGGTTTTGTGGCTAAATCCAACGTAGATGGTCATGTACGGAACGTCCATTTAACATCAAATAAATGTAGCATTTGCAATAAACAATTTTCAGGTTATAACGCTTACAAAGCACATTATGATAAAGAACATAAGAGATTTAAGTGCCCCAAATGTCCTGAGGTGTTGGGTAGTTGGTATTTGAAGCGAAAACACATGACACAAGTCCACGATTCGAAATTATATAAATTTGAATGCGATTTATGTGATAAAATATTTACCTTCAGCAGCAAACTTCAGTATCATAAGTCGAATGTTCATTATCGGAATAAGCCGCTTCAGTGTGAAGTTTGCGCGTTCAAAGCGTACAGTAGAGAATCTCTAAAGCGACATATGGTAAGACATGATGATTCGAGGCCGTTCCAATGTGGTATATGCATGAAGTCATTTCAGAGGAAGAAAAATTTGGATATTCACGTTCGGATACACACCAATGACAGAAGATGCGTTTGTAAGGAGTGCGGAAAAGCTTTTGTGCAAACGACTAGTTTAAAATTGCATATGAGGGTGCATCATCCTGAGTTGCAATTTAATAAATAATTTATTATATTTTACACATAAGAGCCTCGATTATCTTGTAGCCGCAGACGTCCGATCACCACGGCGGCCGCTCACAAATTGTTGCGGACAGAATCACCCCGCTTACCTCACCCCCGCAAAGCCCCGCCTACCGCGGGGACATAGCTCGCTCCGTTAGCTGCTAAGCGTCTGCATTTTTGTAGTACTTTAGTAAGCGCGGAGCGAGCCTACCTCATGCATTCCTGAACTGCAATCTTCCATATTGTCTGAGCTTGATCGGCTAAACAGACGAGCAGAGTTTTCTATCCTGCAGGAATTTTGTTTCGAGATGATCCTTTCTTCAGAAGGTGGTTTTCTTGCGGGGTCACCACTTTAGAGGTCTTCAGGTAGAAGTGAAACAATGTTGTGTGTTTGAATTGCAGTTCAGGAATGCATGAGGTAGGTTTTTTTTTTTTTTTTTTGGAGCTGATTCAGCTGAATAGCCGCAGATGGCTGTTTCAGCGATACCGGGCTTTGGGGGCTTCCCGACTCCGTGGGAGCGGAGGCGTTCAGCCCGGAAGCAGCACGCTCGAGGGGGCACCTCCTGTGAGGTTCGACCTCGGCTCGACCGCTGCGGGGGATTGACTCTATATTGGAAACAGGCCGCAAAGGGCTGAATGAGCTAGGCCAATAGGCTGAAGTGAAAAATTTGGGGACTTGTTATCGACTCCGCCGGCGGAGCCGATCCTAGTCTATCGTTACTACCGCTTCGCAACGTGTTATAGCTGGAGGAGAAGAAGCGGCGGAAGAAACTCTCCAGAAACACGCCTAAGCTAATCTTGTATGGCTACTTGTGTCTGTAATGAGTATGGATTGGTGGGGTCTTACGTTTGTGTAAGGGGATTCGAGCCGGGGGCTCTCCGGCGTCTGTTGTGTCTGCGTCTGTTATGCCAGGCTGATGTTCTGAGCCTCGGGGGGTTCATAATCGCGATTTTACGTGTGATTTCGTCAGGCTCGTCAATTAGTATATTGCGAGGCCTGCGTTTGCTCGTGGGAGCGTTTGGGGTGGGTTTATAGTTGACCGATTCCGTCACCAGAGGGTTCGGGTGATGGGGGGCGAGGTCAAAGAATTTGCGTGATAGTGAAGTAATATAGTCTTTGATGGAGGGAAGCTCCAGGTCGCGATGCAAGTCGGCGAGCCGCATATAGCGCGGGCCGTCGACTGCAGCGCGTAAAAAGTGATTCTGGATTCTTTGCAGTCTCCAGATGTTAACGTCGCTGGCGTGGCCAAAGACCACACTCGCATAGGTCAGGATGGGGCGGATGCAAGTTTTGTAAAGAGTCATCTTATTTCTAAGACTCATCTTACTCTTCTTGCCTATCATCGGATAGAGTCGGCCGAGGATCCAGTATGCTCTGTTCCCGACCGCTCTGGTATGCTTGTGGAAGTACAAGCCTCTATCTAGGATTACCCCAAGATATTTGACTTCGTTAGCCCAGGGGATAACTTGGTCGAATAACTTGATGGGCATAAGTTGGTTGGAGGGGCGGGTATTGGGTGAGAGGCAGCTGCGGGAGAACATGATGGCTGCACTCTTCTCGGGATTCAGCTCAATCCGCCATCTACGGAACCAGTCGCCTAGTTCTTTGACGGCGGTGTTGAGCTGTTTGCAGATTCTGTATCTGCTGGGGTCGCTACTGAAAATGGCGGTGTCATCCGCATATAGGGCTAGCTGGGTATGGGGATGCCGTGGCATGTCGCTGGTGAACAGCGTGAATAGTAGGGGGGAGAGCGCGGAGCCCTGGGGGACTCCCGCTGAGATGGTATGAGAGGAGGAGCGGGTGCCCTCCACTCGGAATCTGAATTTACGGTCTTTGAGGAAGTCCCGTAGAATGAGGACGAGTCGGTCTGGCACACCGAGCTGATACAGCTTGTATATCAGCCCGTTGTGCCAAACTTTATCCAAAGCTTTCGCGACGTCGAAGAAAACTGCGCCTGTCGGCCAGGGTCTTCATCCGCCGCGTTGAAAGTGAGAGAGGACGTGCTCCGTGATGCGGAGCACTTGTTGCGGGCAAGAGTGTCTAGCTCGAAAGCCGAACTGCTCGTGGGGGATGAGATTATTGCTGAAGGCAAAATCACTCAATCTAGTGAGGAGGACTCGCTCATACAGTTTACCCAGTGAACTGAGTAGACTGATGGGGCGGTAACTAGAGGGCTTTGAGGCCGATTTGCCTGGTTTGCGGATGCCAATGACCTCCGCTTCTTTCCAGGCCTTGGGAAATTGGCAATTATTTATGGCGGCATTGAAGATGCTTACCATAATTAAGATAAGATGGGCAGGGAGGATTTTTAGAAGCTTATGGCTGATTCCGTCATTGCCTGGGGCCTTGCGGGGCTTTAGGGCTTTGATGAAATCCTGTACTTCCTCTACCGTGACCGGTTCCAGTGTGGTTTCCGCCGGGAGGGAGGACCTATGTTCGACCTCGGCGTCTACCTCCGATAGGTGAGACGGGTCGTTATTGGTGGTATTGGGGGAGCATTGGAGCTCGAGACTTTCGGCGAGGCATTCCGCCTTTTCGTCGTCATCAAACGCTTTGGTGTTATCGGGTCTCACGAGAGGTGGCATACTCGAGAGGGTTTCTGCTTTCAGAGATCTCGCCAGTCGCCAGTAAGCCTGGTGAGTTGGGGAGATCTCCTCTAACAGTCGGTCCCAACGTTGGTTCCTGACTTCCTGTACACGGAGTCTGACTTGACGTTGGAGTGCCCTGTAGTGGGCTTTATTCTCCAAAGAGGGGAAGCTGCCGTAGGCTCTGAATGCTGCCCTCTTTTCCCTCAGCAGGTCTCTGACGTCGTCCGGGAGTGGCAGTCGTTGGTCCTCGAGAGGTACCTGCCGAGTGGACTCCCGTACCACGCTTTGGAGGTGGCTGGTGAGGGCTTCGATGGCAACATCGTTGTCCTGGGCGCAAGTGATCGGGTCTGGGATTCGGTCCAAGTCCGGGGAACTTGTTGTTGCCAGCAAGTCCCGGACTTTGGGCCAGTCTATGACGGGTTTCGTCGGTGGTGTGCATGAGGTAGGCTCGCTCCGCGCTTACTAAAGTACTACAAAAATGCAGACGCTTAGCAGCTAACGGAGCGAGCTATGTCCCCGCGGTAGGCGGGGCGTGGGCGCACGGGCTTTGCGGGGTGATTCTGTCCGCAACAATTTGTGAGCGGCCGCCGTGGTGATCGGACGTCTGCGGCTACAATCTAGATGGAAAATGAAAAAAGAGATATCTGCAAAATAGCTACTTTACAGGAGAGCGAAAATATGGTCGTATTAACTTCGTAGTATTTGAAAGAACATACGTAGCTGGCTTTTTTATGTAGGAAAATTTATTGAAATAATGTGATATATGCAAAACAAATAATGTCATGTTGTAAAGAATTGTTTTATTAAAACGATTGTACAATAAACTAAAAATCATCATTTTGTAGATAACTTTGCACCCGTCGATCTGGACTCTCGGTAATCTGGTGATCGCGTTAATCCAGACGCGCGGCGGTTGTAACACTAGTTTTTTGAAGTGATAACTTCTTATGGGAGGGTAAATCGTTACGTAACGCGTTACGGCGCCAGTCTGTCTGGATTCCCTTTCTCTCACGCATACGACAGCGGTAGGCAGGCTAAGTTATCACTTCTGTCGGGCGTCCCAAGACGCACATAGTCTTTTTTTATAAATGTATTTGGCTTTAAGGCTAATGGCACTGATTTTGCTAATGTCAAAGCATGAAGAGGCAGGTGGAAAAAAAAATATTTTACGGGCAATTTTATTGATCGGGCATTATTAATATGGACCGATCATTATGAATAATGACCAAGAGCGTCGGTCAATTTGATAAATTAATTACTTTGGTCGGCCCATATTAATAATGTCCGTGGACCCGTGACCGCTAAAAAAAACATGGCGAAACTACTTTAACATTCATTTTATTTTATAAATAAATATTTACATCGTTTTATCATAAACTATTAAAAATGTTAATCTTAGAAATCGATTTTGGTTTTTGTTATTTTTTTAAATCACCACACCAACCCGACTCAATTTGGTTAGTGTGTTTATTAATATCAGTAATACCAAATAAAGGAGGGAGGGTTTGATAAATGAAACAGCACTAACGCTTTGTACAAATCACAATTTATTATTTACAACGCGTCACACGATGACGCAACTTCTTTCAATCATACGACATACATAAACATTTGTAGCCCTTACATGAGACACCGTTTCAAAATAAAACCATCATTTATTTAATTAAAAAAAAATAACAATTAATTAAATCTTAATAATTGGATAACAAATACTAAAGCTATAGAAACCGCGTTTAAAATGACTAAAATACATTCGGACTGTTCTTACTTACGGCGTTGGAAAGAGATGGGTATACAGCCGTAGCGAAACTGGCAAACAGGCAGACGGCCCCCGTAATGGAATGTGGGTACCGTCGCCAATAGTCGGCTGCAACACCATAACTAAAGCCAACATGTTGCTTTAGTTTTAGAATGGAAGGTGGAATGCCTCCTGTGGGATCATAATGTCCCGGCGGAGTGGGAGAGGGAGAAGACCTCCCCTCCCGTCAGAGCCGGCGGCTGGTGATAGAGGGTCCACCAGGACGACCTCCAGCAGCCGCTGTGTCATTTACTAAAAATACTTTAAAGCGTCTTGAATGAAAGCAATAATCCGCGTTTTGTCTTGAAAGTGTAATAAATAGCGGATTAGGGCATTTGAAATCTAAATAAAGGTTGTGTTATTTAGTTCTTTTTTTATTGCAGGAGTTCAGCAGACAGGTGGAGGGGACACACTTGATGGAAAGCGGTTACCATCGCCTGTGGATGGCCCTGCTGCTCTCTTAAGGGAGACTGGAACCTGGTCACTAATGCCGGAACACAACTTAAGGTTGTTATGGGGCATACTCTAGACCAGGGGTGGTAGCCATCCAGTCAGACAAAAGCCCTACCACCTGGTTGTGGGTTGTTTTGTATCCTCTTACGAAAGGCCGCCCGGGCGCAGGAAATGTTATTCTTTCTCCGTTCCTGCACGGATAGAATTATAATTAAAATTACTCATTCACTATTACGTCTTCTGGAACAGAAGTATGACATTTGTGTCATTTGACATTGACTGTTAAAAAAGTATCTTGATAGGTCCGCAAACGTCAAAAGTAAAATAATAATAATCGGCAAACAAACACGCACATTGTATATCCCCAAAATTAAGCAAGTTACGCTTGTGTTATGGGTAATATACAACGGATTACTTGAGGCCGATCCCAGACACCCAGACCATAGTAAATAACGGAGAACTGCAATACAATGAAGTAGGCCGGCAAAGGCTAGTTAGACATAGTATAAAAAATTGTGTGTGCGTGTACTTATGTACACGCGTTAGAAGTTATACTTCTTTGGCGTATCAAGATAAAAATCTTTTCAAAAATTTTATTTTTCGCCTTATTCTACGTTTGTAGAAAAAACGACACTAACAATAGAAAAACTAAAATGTTGACTATAACTAACTTCATGGTGTAGGTTTTTAGTGTGACGGTGTGCGCGCGCATCGTAAAAATGTACTCTCATCATTTTTCCCTAACGCGCCTAAAGTAGTATAACTTCAAAAATATTAATTTATACTCGTGACTCCTTCGAAAGGTAGCAATGCTTGTTATCTCACTCGCACTCGTGCATATTGCATTACTTTATTTGAATAAGAGAGCTGTCACTCAGCTTTTATTTTAGCGCGGTTTCTACAGTTTTAGTTCGTGTTCCGAATTCAAATCAACTTAGACACTTCTTTATTGTGTTGTTTTACTCGCCACAACGACAAGCAAAGGAATTTAGTACATACAACCTTGTCTGATGTATAAGATTTTCAAGTTCAGACGAATGTAGGTCTTCGACTAATGCCCAACAATGGAGTTCTTGTGACAACTCGAAAAGCCACATTCGACTACACAGTTCGCATTTCTCACTAAACGACATAATTATTATTCTAAAACTATCAATACTCTACAACTATTATTTGATTTTAAAATAATATAATACATTTTTAGAAATAAAACTGCACAGCACAACGTCGTCACCTTGCAGTATTTTCCGCCAAAAACTCCACTTGTTTAACTCGCCACAAGGGGTCGTCCATTAAATGACGTCACACGTTACGGGGGTGTGACGAAGTGTGACATTTTGTGACAAGAGGTGATCCTAAATTTCGTGACGTCACATCTCAATATCTTTTATATTATTATAAGCTTTTTAAAACACGAAATAGAATTAATAACGAAAAACTTCAAAATATTTCCAACTATATGTACGAGTATAGCGTTTAAATTATTAAAAATATAATTTAAATGGAAGTAATTACGCAACTGCTGTTATGATTTAATTATTTCTCAAAGTAAAACAGCAAAATATGGGTGACGTGACACCAGGGACGGAGCAGTCACAATGAATGTGACCATCTGTGACAAAGGGGTCAAAAATTGAGAAATTCGTGTGACGTAATTTTTGGACGGCCCCCAATAGCATACAAAGACACTAATTCAACAAACAGCCTTGCCAGATGTATTAAGACAATTGTTATTATTTGAATAGAGTTCACTGTATCGCTCGCTCATCACCACATATTTCTATCGGTGCAGAATAAATTTCATGTCAATTTAAAAATTCGTCTTTGTTTTATTCCATTTCAAAGTCCTATACTCTACAAAAAATGTGTGTGTGTACTTATGTACACGCGTTAGAAGTTATACTTCTTTGGCGTATCAAGATAAAAATCTTTTCAAAAATGTTATCTTTTGCCTTATTCTACGTTTGTAGAAAAAACGACACTAACAATAGAAAAACTAAAAGGTTGACCATAGCTAACTTCAGGATATCGGTTGACTATAGCTAACTTCATGGTGTAGGTTTTTCGTGTGACGGTGTGCGCGCGGATCGTTAAAATGTACTCTCATCATTTTACCCTAACGTGCCTAAAGAAGTATAACTTCAAAAACACGCTATATAATTGCATTATTTCATTCCTGGAGTTGACTGGAAGAGATCGCTTTTTAACGATAAGACCGCCCGAACTGAGACATAGTTTAGTCTGTAAGTGTTTTGCATTGGTGTAAAATAAATAGTTATTGATTGTAATCTCAGGTTAGACCCAAAATGGGCACTGCCCCCTATGTGACACAGATTTTTCGAAAATAAATTATGTCAATTTATGGCTTCAAAAATATGGTAATATGCGACCGAGATACAGAACTCTATCCAGACAGCATCTTCTATATTAATCTTTCATTGTAATTATGGAGGGTAGAAGTGAGAAGCACCGTCTCAGTGTATCAAAGTGTCCGTTGAATAGTGGCCTACTTACACGACGTCATGAGTCATCATGACTCAACTGAACGCGTTATGTCTGGTTATATGAAAGTGATTTTAATAAAAGACTTTCACTACATGATGGCAGCGGTGTTGCAATATTGTCATTACAGCTGAGGGAGGCACTCGCATTAAAGCGCCGAAAAAAAATAACTTCGAAGCAGAAAACTGGGAAAAATAGTTGACAAGGTTCAACAGGTATTTGTTGTTGTTGGGGACCAAAAAACAACAGCGAAAATATTTCTCCTCGTTTACGCTGCGGAAGATAAAGCAGAACAATTGAAAGTGGAGAAGAGTGACAATCTTGATGAAGTAGTGACGGCATTAAACAAATATTTCTCTCCGAAGAAAAATGTGGTGTATGAAAGATGGAAGTTCAATTCGAGATGCCAGAGTAACGCGAAAAGATTTCAGAATTCATAATGGCTTTGCACGTTTTGGACGAGAACTGTGCATATGGAGAGTTAACAGAAGAGCTAATCAAAAACATAATAAAAGTTGGAATTTCGGACAACAAACAAGTGTGAGTAGTACAGCAGGAATCTCAGGTGTGGCAAGAAAAAAGACAACAAAGTGAATTTGAGACAAATAAAATAGAAAAAAGATTAACAGTAGTTTTACTACACGATGGCAGCGGTGTTGGAATATTATCATTATGGTAGAGGGAGGCGTTCGCATCAAAGCGCTGAAAAAGCTTCACTTCGAAGTAGAAATTTGGGAAAAATAGTTGACAAGGTTCAACGGGTATTTTTTGTTGTCGGAGAACAAAAAAAAAGAGATACATAGAAAGCAAATCTCCTCTTATACGCTGTGAGAGATAAAGCAGATCAATTGAACAAACAATTGAAAGTGGAGAAGAGTGACAATCTTGATGAAGTCGTGAAGGCATTAAACAAATATTTCTCTCCGAAGAAAAATCTGGTGTATGAAAGATGGAAGTTCAATTCGAGATGCCAGGCGAAGGCGAAAAGATTTCAGAATTCATAAAGGCTCAGCACGTTTTGTCCGATAGCTGTGCATATGGAGAGTTAAAAGAAGAGCTAATCAAAGACAATAATAATTAGAATTCTGGACAAGAAAAAAAGTGAACGCCTGCAGCTTAAGCCCGAATAGAAATTGGTAGAGGCAGTTATAATAGTATAGCAGGAATCTCAGATATGACAAGAGGAAACAACAAAGTGAATTTGAGGTAAATAAAATAGAGAAAAATCATGGACAAAGTGTGATGTGGAAGATGGAATATTCATTCAAAGGACAAATGCCCAGCATCCCACCAGGAATGCTACAAATGCAAGAAAACAGGACACTACGCGAAGTGCTGTAAGGATTGGAAATAAGCTTTTTAACGGTTTTTAAATACAAGCTTTTGAGATCCTGTATATCATGTGGAAGCACAGTGCTAGCCCAAGACAAGTAGAACGAGCCCAAATATGACGGGTCTATCTTGTTTAGTACAGGAGTTCCTATGGCCACCTTCCGACTCCATCATCAGATCAGCTGCATGGTACCATATTGTTGCATTGTCCTACGATATACATTCGAAAAATTTCAGCTCAATCGGAAAACTCAACTCAACTCCGCACACTTCACTCTGCTTACAACTGCTGCTAAATTCATATCGTTTCTATTTGCTACGCAAGCGCTATTTCAGAAACTATCAACTTATCTTCCATACAAGACGGTTCTACCCTCCATAATTTCAATGTAACCATGCGTTTATCAAGGCATATCGCACGCTTCCATTACTGAAACTATCCAAAATTTCGCCAAATCGACTTTTTAATGCTATCGTAAAACATGGAAATATGTGTAATAGCATTAATCTCGGTTTGAAAGTAACATAAACTCTAATCAGAATATTCTTGCCACGGGTTGTCTGGAAGAGATCGCTTTTTGGCGATAAGACCGCCCTTTGTACACAATAAAGTATCATCTATCTGTCTATAAATATCCAGTGGAAAGGCATTGTAATATAGCATTATTATAGTTCGGCCATCCTATAAAGCCACATTTGACGTCTACCAAACTGATTATAGTTACGTTAACCACGATATATTAGAAAGTTGAGTCTATATAGGCAGTCAGTATAGGGTTTAAGGGGGCCCATTCAAGATCCTGGATCGCAGTCCGACGCGTACTTCAACACCGTGAATATCGTAACAGCCTGCAACAGCGAACGGAATGCCTCTCGAGTCCTGCAAGATGCGCCCACTGCCGGACCGCAATGCAGGATCTTGCATGGGCCCCTCATGCATGCGATACGATAACACCTCACTGCACAAGTGGAGGAGTGGAGGGAGAGTGGAATACGGCGCGCGCGCTCACCTTCGTGGCGGCTAGTGCGCATTGCGACGTCAGCGTGTCGCGCACTATGACGTCATCGTGTCATGGCATATGACGTCATCGTGTCATGGCATATGACGTCATCGCGTCATGGCATATGACGTCATCGTTATCAAGGCATATGACGTCATCGCGGCGCGCATCATGACGTCATCGTGTCTTGGCTTATGACGTCATCGTGTCATGGCATATGACGTCATCGTTGTCAAGGCATATGACGTCATCGTGTCGCGCATCATGACGTCATTGTGTCGCGCATCATGACGTCATCGTGTCTTGGCTTATGACGCCACTGTGGCGCGCATTATGACGCCATCGTGTCGTGCATTATTACTTCATCGTGTCGCGAGTTACGACGTCATCGTGTCGCGCACCATGACGTCATCGTGTCATGGCTTGTGACGTCACCGTGTCGCCCATTATGGCGTCATCGCGCTGCGCACTATTACGTCATCGCACTGCGCACTAACACGTCATCGCGTCGCGCACTATGACGTCGTAGCGTCATGGCCTGTGACGTCACCGCTTCGCGCATTATGACGTCATCATGTCGTTGACTGACGTCGAGGTGTTGACGGCGGCGCCCTTCAGCAGGTCGTTGATGTCGCGGCGGAACATCGACAGGTTCTGGGTGAACCTGCGGTCGGAAGGAAAAGCCTATTTTATTTTCGTAATCCTGTGTAATGTAGTTTCACACAAATAATAATTCCGATCGGCAGTTTTCGTTTGCGCAGACAAGGCAGATCGGTTCCCGACATGCGCAAAAGTAACAGTGTTACTTGCTATGTATTCTCAACTCTGTGCCGCTCACACGATTCGTACACAGTGGTTTAGAAATTAGTTTACTGCACAGGGACACCGGAAGGAAATATTAGTTGCTTAAAAGTGTACCATTTGAGTGTACTGTGATACTGGGTATTCTGCGTCTATCGTGCAATCTTTGTGTACTGTAAAAATCTGGGTTTTACTGTGTAATCTACATATGAGCGTTTCTCAAATCTCTTTACCATGATAAAAAAATATTTTTTTGTAACTTGTCTTTTCGGTTATAAAATACCACGTCATAGTAAGAAAAACGAAAGCAACGAATTTATGCAGTAAATCCTTCAAAAAATATATTGTATTGTCAAATAATGACAAAAATTAAGTTAAAAGTACTGTGATAATATTGGGACAAATCAATTTTCATACACTTCGATTTCCAGTGAATTTGTTTTAATCGTTTTTTTTTAAATTACTTTTTATGCGTTTTTATGTATCTTTAATTGATAATTTGATAAGTTGTAAAGTTACCAAAACAAACGTAGATCTGTTTTTGATTGATTTCATTTTTGATTATTTATTATATAGCTATTAATTATTCTTGTGTAAACATGTGGGACTTCAACAAAATGATTATGAACAAAAGTTCTAAGAAACGTTCATATACTATGTTGCGGACAGAGAGCACCCCCCTGACCACACCTACTCTCCGCGCCCCGCATACCGCCGGCGCCCTCAGAGGGCACGTTTAGCAATTAGGCGTCGGGCGGGATGCGGGACTTAAGGAGGGGCCTTGGCAGCAAACTCTCTCTCTACACTTCATTTCTCACATCGCTCTAATGTGTGATAGCATAATACTTACGCTCTGTACTTATTTTATGTATATCCATGTAAAAAGTTCAATAATAATTATACAGTCCAATAAAATCGAGTTTAATTTCCAAAATACAGAAGCAACTGCCACCAATAACTATGCAATTGCGTATACTGTGCAATCTTGGTATAGTGCGAAATTTGCGTGTATTGTGTAATCTGGGTGTAGTGGGCAATTTGCGTGTACTGTGCAATTTGTGTGTACTCTGCAATTTGCGTGTATTGTGTAATCTGGGTGTAGTGGGCAATTTGCGTGTACTGTGTAATCTGGGTGTAGTGGGCAATCTGCGTGTACTGTGCAATTTGTGTGTACAGTCAAGTTCATTAATATATATGCATTGACAAGGATTCAAAATATTGTATGCACTAGAATGTTAAAAAATATCTTTACAGTCTGTAGTTCATTAATATATCATCATGTGATTGGTTCAATAATATATTCCTGGACACTTTACAATAATTTGTGACCAGCCATATGATCAAATACAACTCAATAGCATAGGATTCAAAAATATCTTACTAGACAAATATTCATAAATATCTTATAGATATGGGAATTTCACTCAAATTGCCTTTTTCCTAGAATTCATTTTGCAGTACTTTATATGCAAGTAATAATGCATCGTTGCCAATACGTGCAACTGCCCATTGGGCAACGTCGCGTAACTAGCTAGCGTTTTCAGGATTATGATTAATATCAATGTGTTCTCGTTGTATTACTTAACTCGGTACTTGCAGAATAAAGTATACAAATTAAAAAAAGATAAGATTTTGGAAAACTTATTTATTTTTCTGTAACTACGAAACTAAAAAAGAACTAACATCTCTTAAAATTATTAACCAAAAATTTAATGGAAATTGCTGATCTTGTTCATATGTTGTTTTTCTGGGTCGACCAAACGACACATGTCTTTTTACATCACCCTCTTCCAGCCACCTTCTCCACCATAAAGAAACAGTATTTCTTGATATTCCCAATTCTTCGGCAATATTTGCTTTAGGAATACCTTCCTCACACATACACACTATTTTATGTTTTGTGTGTTCATCAATTCTATACATTTTTAATAAAAAATAAAGAAGATGAAATTTTAATTTATCTTTTAGAAATATCAGCTAAATGTCTCATAAGTATGAACACTTTATCTTTGAAAAAAACAAATGTATCTTTTCGACCAGTAACTAATGTTACTAATCGCAAACTTTGACTAAAGAGTTTGAAAGGTTTCATGAAATCTAATTTTTGACAATATAGACAAGTTTAAACGTAAACCGTATTCAAAATATTTATGAATCCGTCACTGCACACATAATTATGATCGTAATGTATATATATTATTGAACGGAGTCTGTCACATATAAATGAATCTTAAAGTTGACCACAAATTATTGATTTGTTTGACTGTAAAGATATTTTTTAACATTCTACTGCATACAATATTTTAAATCCTTGTCAATGCATATATATTAATGAACTTGACTGTACTCTGCAATTTGCGTGTATTGTACAAGATGCGTATAATGTTTACCTGTCCCTATTTTTCGTGAGTAGGTTGGGCTCGATCCCCGCCATCAGCCCGTTGAACCACTGCGCGAGCTGGGGCTGCTTGTCGCGCGGCTGCTGCGCGATCATCTCGCCGCGTATCCGCGAGAACTGCTCCTCGTTCAGCAATATGAGGCCCAGCAGCGGCCGCGACATCGACCACTGGTTGCAGCAGTCCTCGAACATTATCACGTTCAACACCTGCACAGGTGACATAACTCAACCGCACAGTACTAACAGAGCATAAGTAGCAAGTGTATACATCATTTCATATGCATTTAGTGAAAACCTCTAATTTTGACATTACAAATAGACACTTCGGGCTTTGCTTATAATTGTTAATAAACTGATTAGTGAAAATCTTACTCATAAACTCCTCTTTAGCTGAATATTTTGGGTACGACCTACGTTAATTTTTCAAATTTCGTTCATCTGTGCTCCTCTTAAGTAAACAACAGGTAATACACGTTTATAAGTGAAAAAAAGGTATTATGGATTAGGGTCTGATTTTGATTGTCTTACTTAAGAGATGCCTAATCGTTTCTTAACGAGATTATTATAAATAAGGCCGTAAGATTTCATTTATTCATACAGGCCTTGACTTATAATGATCTTGTTGAGGAACCTGGACCTGCTTATGCAAAATGGAACCAACCCACATACTAACTTACTTACTTACTGCTGCGGCTCACCGACCCAAAGTGAGTCTTGGCCTCCGAAACGAGAATACTCCACTCCTTCCTATTCAGCGCTGTCTCTTGCCAGTCATCGGCATGAAGCTCGCGCAGATCAGCCTCCACTACGTCCCTCCAGCGATACCTGGGCCTACCAACTGGTCGCCGTCCCGCTGGTTTGCCCAGATAAGCTCTTTTCACAGCGCGATCCTCCCCAATTCTGAGTAGATGGCCAAGCCAGCGCAAGCGATGTGCCTTGCTCTCGCCTATTATATTGGGATCATCCACCAGTTCTTGGATTTCGGCATTTTTACGGATCCGCCAGTCGCCATCGCTTCCCCGTGTCCGATCCAGGATCTTTCTTAGGATCTTTCTTTCAGTCACTAACAGCTTGTTCTCCTCCTTCAGTGTTAGCGTCCAAGCCTCACAACCGTACATCAATATTGGACGTATGACAGTTTTATATATACGTATCTTGGTCTTAAGGCTGAGAAGCTTGGATACCAACACCTTATGAAGCGCCGCGGTACACATACTAACAGTTTTGAGAAAAAGCCGTTTTTATTAAAATTTTCCATACAAAAAAAAGTCTCTATATTTTGGAAAAAAATATGTTGAATATTGTATATTATATTTTGTCCTATATACAAGTAAACCTTTTAGGTTTTTGGATTAGCATGGATCACGGATCTTGTTAGTTTATTATACACTTGGTTTTGTGGGTTACCTACTTTGTGATAAATACAAATGTTTTATTTTGTAATGTTGTCAGATCTTGTTATGATTCTTATTGAGTCGATAGAAGGTGCATTTTGAAAGCCTTCTGCATCCTTAACCCAATTTTGGCATGTTTGTGGATTGGTTCTGTTTTGCATAAGTAGGTCCAATTATAAGTCAGTCAGTTAGTGAGGTGAAGCAATTATGTATTTACAGATAATGAATTTGCTCACCGTTGCCAGTAGCTGTTGCATGATCTCCGGCCTCCGCTGCAACACTTCTATGAACATGTTGCTGGTCTCCGCGGGGGGAGCGCGGGGAGGGACCACTTTGTTACTACCTGAAATATATACAACAGTAATAAATCATACTTGTTCTGTTGTTAAACGAAAAAACATACGTAATATATATATATAAATATATATATATACTAGCTGTCCCGGCAGACGTCGTCCTGCCCAGTAAAAAATAGGGGTTGATCGTGAGGGTTGTATGTATTTTTTACTGCTGTATCATAAAAAATATCTAAAATTTTAAAAAAATGGGGTGGACTACCCTTAACATTTAGGGGATGATACATAGATGTTGTCCGATTCTCAGACCTCCCAATATGCACACAAAATTTCATGAGAATCGGTCAAGCCGTTTCGGAGGAGTATGGCAACGAAAACTGTGACACGAGAATTTTATATATTAGATATATATATATCTCGGAGAAGGCCTCGTTCTCGTGACATCTCCTTTAGTTATTGCAGGTTAAATGGGCGTCATCAGGGTAAAATGCGAGCATAAAACACAATGGCCACGGTTTATACACTTTTAATTTAGATTTAAAAGACATTTTGACATAGTTTAGACCGAGCAGCGGATTCAGGGCACCGCTCATACTTCCAACTTCAATACTTTCTTTAAAATACTCCATGGTCCAACTCGACCTATTGCCATCAACCAAATGTGCCACAAAAACTCCTCAGTCTACCCAAGTAGATACTACTCAAGTATAGAGGGCGTCTGACCACGCTCCGAGCCATAAGCTCTGCTCTCATTGGTCGTTTGTTAAATTACAATATTCATAACTTTTATAAGGTTAGAACGATCTTAAAGTTATAGAAACATTTAAGACATCAAACCAAATTAAATTAACAATTTTAGAAGCAATTAAAATGTAAACAAATAATATTGTGCGTTATAAATTCAATCAACAATTATATACATATATACTTTTTTTTTTACATAATTATATACTTTTTTCGTGTGGGTAGGAGTAAAAAGTAACAGCTTTAGAAATTATCTCTTTAATTATTTTAAGTTTATAATTTATTAAACAACTAAAACTAAAGCACAAGTACATGATTACTTACACCTTATAGCCAGGTTATCTGCCAAGTGTTATATCCTATCACTTCACAACACAACATACTTAATTTCTACAAGTTCATTTTCTGCCAATATGGATGCCATTCAAGAAGCCATGAATCAGCTCTCTACCACTTTTGCTGAGCGTATGGATACCCTAGAAAGTGAACTACACAAGGGTTCAGCTACCAGCACCACTACTTCTGCCTTGGCTACAGACTTTTATAATTTTAAGACATTTATAGTGAAGTCTCTTCGTGCCCTTCAGGAGCAGATAGATCTCATCCAACAGTCTGTTGATCAGGTCGAGATGAGGTCCAGGAGGAAGATTCTCCTGCTTCATGGGGTGCCGGAGAAATCTCAGGAGAACGTTGCAGCTGTGGTCACTAGCATCATTAGCGAGAGGCTCAAGTTGGTTAATTTCAGGGAAACTCAAATACGCCGATCCCACAGGATGGGTAAACCAGCAGTTTCAGGTGAGCGACCCAGACCCATCTTGTTTAAGTTGTGTGATGCTGATGATCGCAGCAAGGTCTGGTTTGCAAAGACTCAGCTCAAGGGAACCGGGATCACGATGTCGGAGTTTCTTACAAAGAGACGACACCGCCTTTTCACCCAGACCAGGCAGCGTTTCGGGGTGCGGAACTGCTGGACGCGGGACGGTACGATTTATGTGCTGGGCAGTGATGGCACTAAACGTCGTATTGAGAACCTGAGGGATCTAGACAGTCTGCCTTCTTCGTCTCCTGTAGACCAGCAAGTACCACCGCCAGGGCCTAAAGAACCGGTTGTTGCAAGTAAACCCCATCGGCCGGCTTCACGTTCACGAAGATAAATAATAACCCTTAGACCTCTGTAGCAGGAACATTAGCTGTATTAAATTCTATTTCTTGTTACCTTCTTTACACAGTGTATATTTTCGTCTATTATTAGTCCTATTGTTGTAGTTGGGTTGTTGTAAGTACTCATTTAATATTGTCTTTTTTCTTTGTTTCTTAACCTCATTACTGTTTTATTATTGCATATTTATTTTATTTCTATTGTTAGTGGCTCCATCACCGTACTTTGATTTATTTTAATTGTCTATTATTTACATATAGACTTTTTTAAATGTTTATACAAATTATTTAATCTACAAGAAGGTACACTGAAATATGTAGGTAAACATAAATACTACACAATCGTCAACTACTGTCAATGTTAATTGTCATTACTTGTATTGTGTATTTATGTTCCGGTAACAAGATCTTTTGGGAATAATGCGTATTGTTTAATGTACTGTGTTGTTAATATTTATAACCGCTCGCTATCTCATCCACACACCTGGCAGATGAATTGCGATTTAATCGTAAATTGAACTATATTTATTTGTTTATTTATTTTTCAAGTACATATTTTTATTATTTTATATATACTTTTTTCTTATTGTAATATTGATACTATATTGATACCTTATGGCTCTTCATTACGATAGCGTTAGTGATTCTGAATCAGATTTTTGTTCTTGTTCTTCTACCTCTGATAGTATATACGACAGCGTTTCCAGTTTAGTACCACTCCAAAATGTTATAGAAACTAATTTTTCGGGGTTTTCTCATAATTTCAATATAGTACACATTAATGCGCAGAGTATTCCAGCTCATTTCCCAGATATGTTGGCGTCATTTAATCAAAGTACCTTGCACGCTATATTAGTGTCAGAATCCTGGTTAAAACCCTGCCTTTCCTCTAACTCATATACCTTACCAGGATTCCATCTTATCCGTCATGACCGTGTCGGGAGTGGAGGTGGAGGCGTTGCTATTTACCTTCGATCTCATATTCCCTACAAAATTATAAGCACGTCTCCACAACTCCCAACTTCTGATGCTGGAGAGTATTTACTCGTAGAAGTAGAACTTGCTCATGCCAAAATTCTACTTGGAGTCTTTTATATCTCTTCTCTTCGTATCAATTACTTTTCTTCTTTTGAAACACTTTTAGAAAATATCTCAACTTCATTCGCGCATACCATCATCATGGGCGACTTTAATACCTGCCTTCTGAAACGAGACCATCGGTCATCTTCCTTAGAAACTTTAGTCCAATCTTTAAATCTCAATATTCTTCCGCTGAGTGCAACGCATCGCTTTCCTAACTCGACTCCTTCTCTTCTTGACTTAATGATGGTCTCGTCACCTTCCCACGTCTCCAAACACGGTCAGTGCTCGGCGGACGCTTTTTCGTATCATGATTTGATCTACCTTTCTTACAATGTACGTCCGCCGAAAATGAAACCCAAAATTATCCTGCAGCGAAACTTTGGTGATATGAATCTAGACGCACTTCTTAAGGATGCTCGGGAATTCGACTGGTCTGAGGTAGCTAAGGCCGCTACCGTTGATGAAAAGTTGCATGTGTTTAATACTGCTTTATTGAAGCTTTATGACACACATGCACCTTTACGACGTATAAAAATCAAACATCTGCCAGCGCCGTGGCTCACCGATGACATAAAATCATTGATGCACAAAAAGTCCAAGGCTAAAACCAAATTCAAAATTAAACCTACCGAAGTCAACCGAATGGCGTTCGTAAGTATTCGTAATCGCTGCAATAGAGTGTGTAGGGACGCTCAACGCCGCTACATTCACGAGTCAGTCGAAAGTGAAAGCCCAGCTAAAGTCTGGAAATTTCTACGATCCCTGGGAGTTGGCAAGCAAACAAATAGTGCAATTCCTAAAGAACTCAACATTGACGATTTAAATCGACATTTCTCTGCTACTTCTGACTTTGACATTGTATCTAAGTCTAATACTTTAAATACTCTTTCCGCCCTGCCAACACCCAATTATCCTACTTTCTTATTAAGTCGATTTACTGATAGTGATGTTAAGAGCGCTGTAAAATCCATTACATCGAACGCTGTCGGCAGCGATGGTATTAGTCGCAACATGATTCTGCCCATATTGGATGTCATTAATCCTCTCCTCACCCATATATTCAATACCTCTATAGTAACTGGTACCTTTCCAGTCTCCTGGAAGGAAGCCCAGATTATTCCTCTTCCTAAAAAACCCAATCCTGTTTCTTTCTCTCAATTCCGTCCCATATCTATTCTGCCATTCCTTTCTAAAGTCCTGGAACGCCTAGTCCACCAACAATTAAGTGTTTTCCTTAATCGGCATTCTCTCCTTAATCCCTATCAATCTGGTTTCCGTCCTGGCCACAGCACAACTACTGCCCTCGTGAAAATCACCGATGACATCCGTTATGGTATGGATAATGGTTTATTGACTGTGCTATCGCTGCTGGACTTCAGCAGTGCCTTTAACAATGTTAACTTTGAAATATTACTTGGTATTCTAAGCTCTCTTAACATATCTCCTACAGTAATCGACTGGTTTCACAGTTACCTGTATGGCCGCCGGCAGCGGGTTCGCATCGAGGATGATTATTCATCATGGTGTGAACTCACTGCTGGTGTTCCTCAGGGCGGCGTGCTTTCTCCCTTATTGTTCGCTGTTTTTATTAACTCCATCTCTAATCAACTCACTTCAACCTATCACCTCTATGCAGACGATTTACAAATATATACGCAATCACCTGTCGCCACCTTAGACAAAGCGGTTTCAATCATAAACTTTGATTTTGAACGGATTCTGCAGTGGGGCAAGTCTTTTGGGCTTCATGTGAACCCTGAAAAAACTCAAGTCATCGTCATAGGTAGCTCACGGATGCTTAATAAGGTCGACTGGAGTACCATACCTAGTGTGATGTTTGACGGGGCAATCATTCCTTTTAGTGATAAGGTAAAAAACCTTGGCGTTATATTTGACAGTGAGCTGTCTTGGCGACCTCATATCACCGAATTAAGTCGGCGGCTTTATCTCTCATCCAAATCCCTCAGAAGGTTGAGGAATTTCTTACCCACTACCACCAAAATTAAGCTAGCAGAGTCCTTATTACTTCCTATACTTGATTATGCTGACGCCAGCTATCTAAATTTAACCCAAGAACAACTCGATAAACTTGAGCGCCTCCAAAATTTTTGCATAAGGTTCATATTTGGACTACGCAAATATGACCATGTCTCTGAATTCCGAAAAAAACTCAAGTGGTTGCCAATTCGATTTCGCCGGAATACTCACATCCTTGCTCTTCTCTATAGTATTTTATTTGTCCCTAGTACTCCTGATTACCTTAAACAAAGTTTTGAATTTCTTTCTTGCTCTCATAATCTACGCCCTTCTACCAAACTTAAATTGAACACTCCTGCGCATAACTCAAGTTTTTATAACAATTCTTTTACAGTTAAGGCTATACAGCTCTGGAACGCGCTTCCTGTTACAATTAGACAAGCAAAATCGCTAGCGATATTTAAAACTATGATTAAAAAATACTATCTGTCTTTGGAATATGATATTTAAATTCACTTATAAATATTTATATATTTTGTAGATATGTATTTGTATGGTATGTATATTAAGTATATATCTATGTAATATATAAAATTTACCCATATATTTATATATATATAATTTATGTATTTATTATTAAAATGTAAGTAGTTTGTACTATATGTTACGTATACCACCATCGCCATTATCATATAATTTCATTTCTGGGGTTGTCTGGAAGAGATCGCTTTTTAGCGATAAGACCGCCCTTTGTACATAACTAGATATAATTTTAGTCTTAAGTTCATGTTTGTATTGGTGTACAATAAAGAGTTATCTATCTATCTATCTATCTATCTACATAGAGAGGATGTAAAAAATCTGAATATCGTTTAAAACAGAAGCTTCGGTCGGAATTATTTTATTGATAAAATACATATGTAAAATAATTAATTTAGCTGTAATCGAGTTTCAAGATTTAGGTGAAATTATTTTTTTTCTTCGTTCAAGTGGGTCCCGGGATGGTTAAAATTATAGACCTACCGGTATGTGGTACCGCTAAAGTCTTCCTAAACGGTGGGAATTATTTTGATGTTTTTTTTGTTTTTATTGAAGTGGATTCGGGAATGATTTAAATTAACTATTGGTCCCGGTAAATGTCGCTGCAATCGGGCTCTTTATTTTTATTTCTAATGGCAGAACGTCTGCCGAGTATAACTGGTTAATATTAAAATGTAAAAAAAAATGGTCATGATGAATCATACTGTTTCTCGTCATCTTTGTCTTTCGTGATAACAAAAATAAATTATCGCGCCTAAAACCGTTAAAACGTACTTTTATTATGTATACAAGTCGCGAAAACTTAAGAGGAAAATAATACATAATAATTAATGTCAAAGACTATACTTCTATAATCACAGATTTCGCCAAGGCTTAATTTAATTTGACGTAAACAAAATAATATATATGAGCGCCTGTTTTAAATACATGGTAGTGTCTGTATTTTTTTTTTATTGATTTAAAGCATTTTTTATGCATAATTAAAAAAAAATAGCATTTGTCGCTTTTATCTATATAAACTATAAGTGTGCGAAATTTCATACTCCTCCGTACACGCAATTTTCATAAAAAGGGATTTTATGAAAATTGCGAGGGACAAAGTTTTTGCTAATCACTATAATATGTAGATTAAAAGACAACAAGAATTACTTACTTTTCTGTACTAACTGTTTAAAAAGATACGTGACTATATGATCTAGTGTTGCGCAGCACCCCGTGCATACGCTCGTGTCTGAAACAAATAAAAAAGTTTATTTTATTACTCTTTTAATTTGGTGCATTTGTAGCACCTTTGGCGTTCCATAGGCGACTGCAGCCGCTTTCCATCAAGTGCGCCGTCTGCCTGTCTGCTGAACTCCTGCAATAAAAAATAAATACCAACTAGCTGACCCGGCGAACTTCGTAGCGCCATATTTTTTGAATTCCTAAAAGACTTTGTTTCATGACACAAATACAGAATTCACCATAATCGCTCCCGCTGATTAGGAGGATTCTAGAACCCGATGTCAACGCCACCTACCGGTTCCAATTGCGAATTTAAACCATCCGGGAACCCACTCAAACACACAAAAACAAAATCACCAAAATCACTCCCGGTGATTAGGAGGATTCTAGAACCCGATCTCAGCGCCACCTACTGGTTCCAACGGGACAAAAAGTATCCTATGTCCGTCTCCTGGTTCTGAGCTACCTCCCCAATAATTTTCAGCCAAACCGATACAGCCATTCTTGAGTCATAAATAGTGTAACTAACACGAATTTCTTTTATATATATAGATAATAAAATCTAGGACCCGATCCCAGCGCCACCTACCGGTTCCAATTGTGGATTTAAACCATCCGGGGACCCAATCAAACACACCAAAATCGGTCCAGGTGATTAAGAGGATTCTAGAACACGATCTCAGCGCCACCTACCGGTTCCAACGGTATGAAAAGTATCATATAAGTTGGATCAAACTGCACACGGTGTGCAAATTTGATTGAAACCGGTTCAGTAGTTTTGAAGTTTATTGGCAACATCGTCGAGACACAAGATTTATATATATATAAGATGTGTGTGTTGTGTGCCGATTATTATAATTAATAAAAAAACTTACCCAAAGCAGTGAGCCCTTCCGATATTGAACAGAGTATGTAGAGAGTGGCGTCCGGCTGCAACGACGCCAGGAACGGCATGTGGTCCTGCGCCAGCCTCTCCAGCAGCACGTAGTACGTTTGCGACAGCTTAGGGTAATCCTGGAAACAACACCATTCACTCAGGACATACAAATAAATTTTTAGACAAAACCTACCACTAACTCTCTATGAACAACAAAAAAGATTTTTTAAAAAGGTCTGAAGCTATTGCATAGCTAATGGTGAAATAATATAAAAAATATCAATGGTGAAATACGTACTCACCAAGAGATCACTTTGTGGTATACTTAATAACAGCTTGACAAACATGTTAAGAGCGTTGTCTAGCGCCTCGTCGCCATATAACCTGAAATTTCATACAAACATACATTATGTACATCTATACATATAAATAAAATTGGAGTCTGTTTGTCTAGTATTGAAATAACCGGTTTTTACTACATAAATATGAATATATATACGGTATATACACCAAAATATATTTTTTTTACAATTTTTGTCTGTCTGTCTGTTTGTTCCGGCTAATCTCTGAAATGGCTGGACCGATTTTGACGGGACTTTTATTGGCAGGTAGCTGATGTAATAAGGAGTAACTTAGGCTACTTTTTATTTTAGAATTTTTGTGGAAAATATTTATTTTGGAATTATGAAGATTTTCAATCACCACGCGGGAGAGACCGCGGGGCGCAGATAGTTTTTCTATAAGCAGACAGCCAGACGGCCCACCTGATGGAAAGCCTATAGGTATTTGTACCACTAAAAGTGCCAACACTCTCTAGAGGCAGACTGAAATATGGTCACTGATGCCGGAACACAATTGAAGGTTATGGTGGCAGACTTTCGACCACGGGTGCTAGCCATCCAGACAGGCAAAAACCCTACCACCTGGCTGTGGGTTGTTTTGTCGCCTCTTACGATAGGCCGCTCCAGCATAGGTAATTCAAATTTTAGATACAAGCAAAAAAAAAGAAAATAATTTAAAGGCCATATAATGTAAAAATAAATGGGACATACAATGGAAAATGTACTTAAATATTTAACACAAAGTCCGAAAAATCAAAATGAAAGAGTACTTTGAAAGTAAACTTTTTGATTTATTTTTTCAAATAACGTTGGATCTTTTATACTGAATTGTGAATAGACAGTAAGAAAACTTATTCATTATACCACACTTATTATTTGAAAGGTTTATTATATGGAGATATTTTGCAGCAAAAAATGAGTATGTCATGTCTTTATATTTATAAATAAAATAATATATTTGTATCCTTTTATTGTGTCTCTGTCTAATTGAATATGCACTGTTTGCTACAACTCCATTAATTCTCCAAAAGTCATTCTGTAACATACTTCTTTATGAAGCTTATAAAAGGGAAGAACTTGAGATATAAATAGAATGATAGAAATATAAAGATTTTTTTGTAGCTAGACGTTGCCGGGTAGTTTCTTGCCGCTTCTTCTCCTTACCTATATGTATGACCTTCAAAAAGTGTTCTCCAATGGAACTTGTTTTAAATAAAAACTTTTCAAATGGTTTTGAAAATTTGAAAAGGTAAAGCTCCCTCTTCTAAAATTTCAATTTTCAAGATAACACATTGAAGCAAAGAACATGAAGTTTAAAGTTCAATGGTTAATTAATTAAATAATCAATAAGAGAAGAAGGTGCAACCCTCGTCATCTTGTTCTGTACTCTCCTCACGATGATTGAGCCATGGATTCGGGGTGACTGTAATGGACGTACCACACAACTTATTTTACTACCACAGTCGTTTTACTTGAAAAAGAATAGCCGAGACACACTCTCACCAAACGATAACGCGATATTGCGTGATTTGCACACAACACGCGACATCGCGCGATTAAGTTACAACACGCGATATCGCGTGTACGTTGTTGAACGTATCACTTTACCTAAGAAATCACGAGACTTACCTAAATACACCGAAATTAGCATAATTCCCGCACAGGGCGGCCTTTAATATACAAAAACACAACGATATGCCTTTCAACTTCATCGGGTACATTTGTTTCTTGTCCACGTCTATGGTTAATATTCGACTGCCTGAAATCAGAGAAATATAACGAATATAAAAAATCAACAGACAAACAAGCATATTGCACCCTTAAAATTATACAGATCTAAATCAAAATTTCTAGACATTGGATTAGAATATCTTATACATAAAATAAGGTACAAATATGAATAACTTGATATTTTGAATTAAGTATATAATTCTAATGGTGCGATTATTGTTGTCAAATAAGCAAGTTTCGTTCGAATTCGCGACAAAACAAAACGTTGCAGACTCTCATATATTTTGAACGAATGTTATGACGACGAAAAACTTCAAAACCTTTCCAACTCTATCTGTATGAACATAGTGTTTAATTGATTAAATATAATGTATTCTATCTCATTCTCTCGCAGGCTTAGGTCCTATAGATTTGTGTTTATCTCTTTTTGGTGTCGGTTTTCAGGTTTCATCAGATTTAAAAATTCTAAAGTGCAACTCTTTATGGGAGCTGCATACGTGTAGTCATCGCAGCGGACAACGAACTACTGACTACAGATGTGTAACTCAGGAGGGATTGATTTAAAAGATGTATAATCTTTCAAAATTCGAAATCACTCTTTAAATCTTTGATTTTATAAATACTTCTTTAACTCACTACGTTAAGATTGATTTTAGTCACATGGAATGATGAAAACTAACAACTCAGATACTTGGATGTAGTTTGAGACAGTAGATACAGCATATTGTGAATTGAAATGAGGTAACATGCGCATTCTAAGAAATACAATGATGATACACAGTAAATTAGACTCTCTAGGGTTAATTTAAAGCTTAAAACCGGTCAACTGAATGAATTATTTCATTCGAAACCAAAGATTTAAAAGAGTGATTTAATTCTTTCAAGGAAAAAGATTTATAAATCACTGATCTCATTGGTGATTTAGTTTGCGCATCGCTACTGCTGACTAACGCAGCGCAAGAGCGGAGATATTAATAGTTGCTCTATCTCGCTCGCACATCATCCGTCTCGCTCACACACTGTACTAGCACTACGACTTGTCAACATTAGTACTTAAGGTTGCCGTTCCCAGAACAAATCAGTTCACATCAGCGCTCGACAGTGAATACTGCTCTCTGCCATCTGAAGTGTCATCTAACCTCTCCATCTCTTGCTGATAGAACTTCAAAAACGTGAAACACCTAGTATACTTCTCAAAGCTCTCTCTTTGATTGCATTTATCTTACAGTATGGTAGCTTTCATGTTACATACCATATGCGCATATCATGTTCGACAGTTCCCTGAAGAGGAGTATCCCGTTGGGGGAGCCCACGTCGAAGTGCAGCCTCTGGTTCCTGTTCTGGGCCAATTCAGCGGTCAACTTGAGCACCGGGGTCGTGAGGGCTGGCTCCGCGAACCATATCTCTATCCCGCGGAGCAGCACCTTCATGTACATCGGGTATCTGATGGAAAGTGAATACATTGCATTTATTATACACCCTGTGCAATGATTTACTATTGATGTTTGCATAACCATCAAATTGCACATTTTTGACCATTCGAGGTACACGTTTAAAATGTCGTTGGAATTACTATAGGATTTATTACAACTATACAAACACGTGTAATATAAGTAATAATATAACTAGACACTACTAGTACAAAATGCACGATTCAATAACACGCGCAAAGTCCGTCACTATATAGCTTGTCGAATGTACACAACTAGTAGTCGTCGCTTGTCTACCCCCCCCCCCCCCCTTCCGTTCGGGCATTGTTTTTTAGTAAACTGTACAATACAACAATTGACCGCGTGGACGGAGGTTTCCAAGAAAACGTAATCTGCACACCTGCTTAACTATATATTCCTGCGAATGGCCATAAACGAAAACAACAACAATAGGCTATTGTTTGATTGCAAATTTTAAACACAAAGTAAACAGAAGAAGTCCAAATGCGGGAAATATAAATAAATAATAATATTTAATTCCTTAGAATAGACGGATAATTAAAATAGATAGCGCTAAAATGGCTTTTTTACAATTCAGTAACAAACACATACGTTGTCATAAACAACATATCATTAATTGTGTTACTTCAAGTCAGGTTGGCTTCGACTCACCTCTATAATTTACTGGGCACTTGTCTAGACTATATGGATTTAGTTTCTTTGTTATTATTTTATGTAAATGTTGTGTGCATTAATTAAGTTCAAAGAATAGAGGATAGTTACAGTATTTACTTATTGAGTGTAATATATGAGTTATATCATACCGGGTGTATAAAAAGTGAATAAAGTTTTCCGGAGGTAAAGCAAAGCTTCTGGGAAAACTCTAGTTTCTAAACTAATATATAAAGCTGAAGCTGAGTTTGTTTGTTTGCTTGAACGCGCTAATCTCAAGTACTACTGGTCTGATTTGATAAATTGTTTCAGCGTTAGATAGCCCATTTATCGAGGAAGGCTAGTGAAGGACTTTCCGCGTTTTATTGAATTACGACCCTCTGCATTACGTTTGGACTTGTTGTGTCGATTATATTTGTATCCGTGTTTTATAGTTCTAATAAACTAGTATAGTAACTCTAGCGGCACTTTAATTCGAGTCCTGCAACTCGCAACAATATTATAAAAAACACACTCACATCCAGTCGAAGAGCATCATGTATGTGGTCTTGGTGTTGAACGCGAAGGCCAACCCCCGGAGGTCCCTCGCGAGCCCTATGAGCGTCTTCTTGGCCTCCTCGGACGCGAACAGCGGGCTCTCCGGCGGCCCCAGGAGCCCTATTATCGTCTCGAAGGCCGCTGACAAAAGAGTAATGCACTTAACACCTTTTTCCAAAACCAATGGATTTGTTTCATGGTCGAATCGATTTTACAAATATCTAATGAGTTTTCATCAAAATCTGCTCTAAGGCTCTGAGTACTTTATTATTAAATAATAACAATTAATTTATTTCAGATGTTGAACAATTTCTATAAGCAATTTCAATTATACAAGACAATAATTAATTAATAAGAGGTCACTATTATATCATTTATTCATTAATTAATGAACCGATATCATAACATTTTGCATACACCTTTTCAGGCATACAGAGCACAATAATTAATGAAAAAGAGATCATAATTAGATAATTAATTGATTAACCGAGATTCATGAAATTTCGCATACACGTTGTCGCGGATACAGGGCATAATAATTAATTACATACATAACTTCACGCCAAGTCCCTTGCAGAGGAGGCACGAACAACAGAGCGCCATACAGGTTTATTCTTACACACCTCACTTGCTTCTTTGACATTCATAGCTCTTGTCATGCACGCTCGTCTATTTCTTAAGGCTCCTGACATCACCTTCTGCTAGTACACGATCAATTTGATCATGGAAGGTGTGTCGTGGCCTTCCGCGACTTCTACATCCATCCACTTTTACATTGTATATCCATTTAGTCATTCTTTCATCACACATTCTTTCCACATGCCCCAACCACCGGAGCATTCCTTTTCTTACCTTCACCCCGACACTCTCTTTCAGACCAACTCTCTTTCTTACTTACAAAGTGCTCGCATCTCGACCGCGTTTACTCTACTTTCATGCTCTCTATTCCATACCAAACTCTCGCTTCCCTACGTGAGCGTAGGTACCAGCACCGCGTTGTGTATGCCAAGCTGGGCCTTCTGGCTGAGGTTCTTAGGGCCTAGAAGATTACCTAACGCTCCATTCACACTATTCCCCAAATTCACTCTTCTTTCTATATCAGCGGTGTACCTTCCATCCCTGCTAAAAGCACATCCAAGATATACAAACTCATTCATTTGTTCCAGCATAACATCATCGACCATTATCCTTGCATTCGTTCTGGTTTCTTCTCTTTCAAGTAAAAAAAAATAATTAATGAATAAGATTAATACTAGATGATAAGTATATAATTCGGTCATTAATTAGTAAACCGAACTTCGTGAAATTTGGTAAACACATTGTTGTGGATACAGAAAAAGACATAGGGTACCTTTCAAACAGTAAAATAACTTTTAATGGTAGAAACAGCTGTAGCATAGTTATTTGTTGATTGATAAAAAATGCAAATGAATCCATAGACAAAAACTAGTTTCCTATATATTCCTTAGATGGCCTCTGTGGTAGAGCGGACTAAGCCTTTGACGGCCTATCTTACTGCAACCCAAAGGCTTCGGGTTCGATTCGCGGTATAGTAAATTTCGGAAACGTATTTTCTCCGTTATTTACCATGGTCTGGGTGTCTGGGATCGGCCCCAGAGTGGTCCGTTGTATATCACCTATAACACAAGCGTAACTCTCTTAATTTGGGGATATACAATTTGTGTGTTTGTATACCGATTATTATTTTGTATGTCTTTCAAGTCCACGGGCCATAAAAATGGCCCGGACTTTTGGAGGGCTTGCGTGGGGCCATGGGGAGGCCAACACGTAGAGGCCCCTTGACAAATTTAATGTAAATATGTGGCGTGACACTGACCGGCGATTATCCCTGTCTACACCATATAATAATGTACCCAAGGACAAGCCCCGGCCAGTGGAGGACTATTGCGGGAAATGAGAAGAGAAAGTACCGGGTTATTGGGGTGAACTGCTAGTGGTACTAGCGGTCTGGGAATATGGGGACTATGGCGTCTGCCCGTCGCAATGTTCGGGGAACATGGAAAAATGGGCAGACGGTGACTCGCCACTCCCTGCATGGGCCCCTAAAAATGCCATAAAAGGCAGGAGCAACATGGGTGTGAGTGGCTAAGGGGTGTAGAGAGGTTGGCTGCAGGTTCACCGAAGCTACTTCCGACGTTAGGCCATTTATCACTTCCACCCCTGGAGCTTGAGTCTTAGCTCTAGCGATCTCCACTCCGTGCCGGTTGGTTAAGCCAAGCACGGAGGCGGAGGCCTTGCCTTGGCCCCCGGAGTCAGGTACGAGGTGTCGCCACTCACCTAAGGCTTCGCCACAAAGCCCCCCTGCGAGTTCTTATTTAACTATCTAGGCACCCGCTGCCACATACCTGTCAAGGGCATCATGAAGGCGTGGAACCTCTCCTCGTCCTCGCCCAGCTCCACCATGAGCAGCCTCCCCAGGGCGGTGTACAGCATCGTCCTGCATCTCATCTCGGACGTGCCCACGCCGGTTATGCCGAGGAAAGGGAAATGCTCCGCCTGGAGGTGTCAAACAATTCATTAATATATAAATATACTAGATGTACCCGGCAGACGTTGTCCTGCCTTTAAAAAATAAAAATCTAGCCTTATATCTATGGCCTAAGGTTTGTAGTCATTCTCCCCCAGGGGGTGCCGCCCTGGACTTCTCCCCCCCGTCCAGGTAGCGGCACAAGGGGATGCGTCCCCGGGGCCCCGAGCGGCCACTGTCACATTCCCCTTTTCACTCCGTGATAGTGGTGTCCCACCTTTCCGCCTCCAAATCCCAATGCCTGCCCTTCCTTACCAAACCTCCTCCCCAAATACCCCTCCTTTCCGATGCGACCGCCAGCGTCGAGGTGTTCTCCGCTGGCTGTCAAGGACGGCGGTGGTGATGTCCACCCCACCACCGCCCTCCTGACAGGCGACCTATCCTCCCCGACCCCGTCTGCCAACGCTGCTGTGTGCGCGAGGCGACGGGAAAAGGGGAGGAAGGAGAGGGGGGAGGGGTGTTGGCGCAGGAGCAATCCTTCGCAGCCTCCCACTCCCCCCATCGCGAAGCCCCCCCCCCGCCGCTGACGCTGCTTAGAGCGCGAGGCGGCGGAGGGGGAGAAAGGAGAGGGAGGGGTGATGGCGCAGGAGAAATCCTTCGCGGCCTCCCCCTCCCTCCTATCGCGAGGCCCCCCCGCCGCTGACGCTGCCGATTGCGCGAGGTGGTGGGGGGGGCGGGGTGGAAGAAGAGGGGGGAGGGGTGTTGGCGCAGGAGCAATCCTTCGCAGCCACCCCCTCCCCCATCGCGAAGACACTCCCCCCCGCCGCTGACGCTGCTGAGTGCGCGAGGCGGCGGGGGGAGGAGGAAGGAGAGGGAGGGGTGATGGCGCAGGAGTATTCCTTGCAGCCTCCCCCTCCCGGCGGCAGCGGGCGTCGAGGTCTGGGGGATCAATATAGACCTCCGCCCGCACTAATGCCGCGAGAGGGCGCGAGAGGTAGCCGCGCGTCCCTCTCAGGGCCGGGGACCACCATCTCCCCCGGCCCGCACACAGGAGAGGCCGCCTCTGTTTACGAGGCGGCCGGCCGCTGCCGGGGTTGCGGGTTAAGCTCACGCATGTACCGCGACCCCGGCGCTAGGCGGAAGGAAGGCTCCCATGGGGTTTTAGTGGGTATACCGGCAGCCGGTCGTATTGAACCGGCGTCGGGGAGCCCCACACACCGGCCGCGCATGATCCCCCGCGCGGCTGACGGTGCGGCAACGCATTTCCCCATGTAAAAAAAAAAAAAAAAAAAAAAAAAAAAAAGGTTTGTAGTCATTTGGTATCGACTTATAACCTTCATCTACGCCAAAAAAAAAGCAAAAAACCGAATATGCGACCTATCACCTTCATGCACTCACGTCTTCAATTATTAAATGGGAAATTACATAATATTAATTTATTTGAATTCTTCATAACTATATTATTAAAATTAACTTTACTACAATAGTTATGTATTTATTCGTATACATGGTGTGGCGTAATTAATGGATGACCTCTATTTGCGGGTGGGGGGAACATCACGGCTGATTAGAAAATGAAAAATGACCTTAGGTGAAAGTATCATAGTTTGCGAGATAATTTTCAATTTTTTCCTTTTTTTTTAATTTATCGTTTCACAAAACAAATTACAACCATAGAAATTGAAAAGACAGCTGCTTTTTAACAAAACTCGTGGCGCTATGGGAAAGCCATTGCTGGAGGCTCATTCCAAATCTAACGTTCTTGCGTTCTTCATATTGTTACATGCCGTCAAAGATAAACGCACAGTTGCCTGTCGAAAAACGCAGTTTATTGCCTTTCCGAATTTAGGAAGTCTTTTGTTTACTTTGTGTTTAGAATTTGTAATTAAGAAAAACATGCTATTGTTTTTCTACTTGTTTTGTGGCCGTCATTATTGTCGAACTAATCCTTATTGTTGGCCGTTCGCAGGTGCGCAAATTACATTTTCTTGGAAGAACCCAGCCCACGTAATCGATTGTGTATTGTACAGTTTGCTATAAAACAATACCCGAACGGACGAGTGGGGCAGTCAAGCGACGATTACGATACTAGTAAGACGTGTACATTCGAAAAGCGATATAGTGACGGACTTTGCGCGTGTCATCGAATCGTGCAGTGTGAACTGGTTGTATCCAGTTATAATTGTATTATACGTCTTTGCACAGTTCTAATAAACACTTTACTAATTCCAACGGCGTTTTAATTCAAGTCCTGTGTAGCTCGTAACAATATTTACAATCTTGAGAGCTCACCGTATGATGGGTCAGCATGAACTGGACCTCCTCCAGCTTAACCAGTTTCCTGACACAGGAGTATCCACCACTGAGATCGCTCAAAAGACCCAAGGTCTTCGCTATTATCTGCTCGGAACCACCCCAATACTTCAAGTTTGTTATGCTAGAAGGAAAACAATTTGTTAGTAAACGCCACGGAGGAAGAGTATGGGATGTAGTAACATGTAATCTATGGAACAAAACGTCACTGTCATTAGGCGTTGACAGCTGTGACCGAGGTGACTTACCGCCGACCCCCTCGCCCCTCTTGAATTGAACGCGGAGACATTAACACACAAGATATAAAAGTAAAAACTTCGTTTAAAAAAACCGACTTCAAAAACTAAAATGTATAAAATAACTTATTTCTAAAGCTATTATTATTAATATAAATATATTATCTAAAACATCTTGAAGTCGGTGCTTAGTAATTTTCAAAATATAGTAATTTTTATGTTTTACTTTGCACCGACTTCAAGATGTTTTAGATAATATATATTAATAATAATAGCTTTAGAAATAAGTTATTTTATACATTTTAGTTTTTGAAGTCGGTTTATTTAAACGAAGTTTTTACCTTTATTTGTTACTTTTTAGTGTCTAGCTATGTATGGGTGGACTAATGAATGGTGCCACGCTTCTTAAGAAATATAGGTCCCAAGAAACCGGAACAAAAGAATGTTCGTAAAATAAAAACTACTGGGCCAAACTATGTCAAATTTTTAGGAGAAAGCTTTTTGGCAGCTATTCCGCGTCGAACAAAAAAAAATCACGTATATCGGATCATAAATCACGGAGTAATCGGCGAACATACATAAAAAAAAACAAAAAAAAAAGATCCCGACGAATTGAGAACCTCCTCCTTTTTCGAAGTCGGTTAAAAAGCATAAGATTATTATTTAAAATAATAAGTACATACTTGATAAATATAATATTGATTAAAAATAAAAGGTGTTTCAACAAACAACCCACAACAATACTTGGGAAACATCAATATATAATACAGTAATTTTATTTGAACAAAAACAAAATCGACATGAAACACAAAAATATATATTTAACCGACTTCTTTCTACAACAACTTGAAGTCAGTGCCAAGTGAAACATAAATAATTTGGAAGATATAGTTATTTTTTAAAATATTGTTACATACCAACAAAGATCGCACACCTGCATGTTGTAAAAGCGAATTCTTCTATTTACTTCGTGTTTAAACTTTAAAAACATCTAATATTATCTTACATATTTTATGGCTGGAATTAGAGTCTAGCAATTTAATCCTTGTTTTTATTGCATTGCGTCGAAGTTTGCCAGATGTGGGTGAACGGGGCCCCTTTGTCGGTATTATACAGTTTAGTATAAAAAATGCCCGAACGGAGGGGTGGGGCAGTCAACCGACGACTACGATACGAGTAAAACGTTTGTAGTACTCTCGATTAGCGATAGTGACGGGCTTTGCGCTTGTTGAATTGCATTGGATCGTGCATTGTGAACTGGTTGCATCCAGTTTTATTTTGTACATGTTTGTACAGTTCTAACAAACTCTATAGTAATTCCAACGGCATTTATTTTAATTCGAGTTCTGTAGCTCGTAACAATATTTTTACTTTTTAATTGCACAAAATACTTGAATAGCTTTAGAATATAATATATTAAGCGCCTATAGAAATTGTACTACTGGCATACTTAAACAAGTTTACTATTCACTCTTCGGTGTAAAGACTTTTGAACGAAGGTTGCTCTCAATTTCCCTGGAAGCGACTCATCAGATCCTGACTTGATAACTATGGGACAATCTCGGAAGTATACTATTTCGAAAAAAAATAATGAAAATTGAGGCTGGGTGATTGGACAGCGCCGTTAGAAAAAGCGGGTAGTTATGGAAATAATTTGACAGGACAGCATTTGACACATGAGAGCGTTGGGGCCCATGATCACGGCCACTGAAGTGGGCGAAACGAAAGTGGAATAAACTACCGCGCTTAAAACGGTTAAAAGGTACGTGTTGCCGTACTCACATCTTCCTCATGAGCACGCTGAGCAGCTGGCTCTCGTCGTTGAGGCCCAGCACCTCGCTCAGCCTTCGATACACCTTGCTGTTCTTCTGCACCTGCTCCCCGACGTAGATCTTACGGAACTGCTCGAAGAACGACATCATCGCCAGCTCCAGCTTCTCGCAGCCGCCCTGTCGCACAGACCACACACTCGTATACTTTTCATCTCTCATATTCGGAAAGTAAGTTATATATATTGTATATATATATATGTTAACATATTAGCGGCGTTGTCCGGCTATGAAAAAATAATCTAGGACCGACCCGATCCCAGCGCCACCTACCGGATGCAATTGTGGATTTAAACCATCCGGGGACCCACTCAAAACACACAAAAACAAAATCACCAAAATTGCTCCAGGTGATTAGAAGGATTCTAGAACCCGATCTCAGCGCCACCTACCGGTTCCAACGGGATAAAAAGTATCCTATGTCCGTCTACTGGTTCTAAGCTATCTCCCCAACAATTTTCAGCCAAATCGGTACAGCCGTTCTTGAGTTATAAATAGTGTAACTAACATGACTTTCTTTTTTATGCAGTGTGTCTTCATAATGTGCACATATCGAAATCAGGGAATCTATACTTAATTTTAGCGACGGAAAAGATACTAAAAAAAAAACTAAAAAATTCATTTACTTTTTTATGGATTTTTAAAAATTTTGTTCGCTACTGTGACTCCAGTGTAAACAAAACTGTGTAATTTTAAAATTAAATGATCTATCACGATGAAACAAACTCCATCATGATCGGAAGTAATTAGGCGGCCTAATAAAATGAAAATTGTGGAAAAAAACTAGCCTCAATTGAAAATAAACGTGTTTTTTTAACAAAAACCTGTTTTTTTAATCGTAAAATTTCTCAATAAAACGCCCCCATTACCTACCTTTTTTATTACTTTAAATTAATCTTCATCATATTCGCTACCCAACAGTAAAAATTGCATGTTTATAACTCAAACATATCATTTAGGGATGGTTTATTTGGGACGATAATTAATACAAAAGAATTAATCATATGTATATAAATCTATATGTATATTTATATAAATAATATTAATATATAAAATATGTAAGGTTGTCCGGAAGAGATCGCTGTCAGCGATAAGACCGCCATTTGTACCTAATTCTAAGCTGTTCTTGTGTATTATTCCAATGATTTAATTGTACAATAAAATATATTCTATTCTAAATTGTAGATAACTTCAAAACTACAGTAGTCCGTTGTACATGTCTGAACGGCACATAATCTCCTGTGACTTCATCTCACGCGACGTCGAGTGCGTGTATCCACGGCCATTTTTTGAAGCATTTCCATTTGGTTAGCAGCTATATATTTGTAGGTAATTTCGACGGCCTCTGTGGTTGAGCGGGCTAAGCTTTTGCCGGCCTACTTCACTACAACGCAGAGGCTTCTGGTATAGTAAATTTCGAAAACGTATTTTCTCCGTTATTTACTATGATCTGGGTGTCTGGGATCGGCCTCAGAGTAGTCCGTTGTATATTACCCATAACACATGCGTAACTTGCTTAATTTGGGGATAATATGTATGTTAGTCTGCCGATCATTATTATTATTACCACAACATCATGCAATTTCAGAACAAGAATTTCATCATCTACATGTAGTATGTAAGCATTCGTATTGTTTATTGTAAGGGGCCAGCGCACAATAATTAAGTATTTTCACACTTAGCAATAATGTAGTTTATAAGATTTTCATTTTGTTAAAACGGCACAGAATAAACAGAATAAAGATATCATATAGTACGCCCGGCGTAACTTGGCAAATGTGAACATAGGCTCTGCGAACTTTAGAGCATGTGCACTCGTGTGATGAGTGGGCATACGACTCGTCAGTTAATACAATTGATCGCCCTTCATCCCTGTATTTTTTCATTGCTTTGTACTATTTGGTCACTGTATTTACTTCACGAGTTTACATGCGCTAAAGTTCGCAGAGCCTATGTTCACATTCGCCAAGTTACGCCGGCCGTATTATGCACATCGGAACAATGTAGTTTTACTACTGCAACCACCTCAGTCCGCAAGGCGCCACCCCTCATACCACATTCACATACTCGCAAACAAGAGCACCTAACAAGTTCTTCACTACTCAAGTATAGAGATTAAAGAGAGAGGAAACATCAAAAGGAGTGAGAATCGAGGGACGAGGAGCGTGCGCGGAGACTCACCCTCGTCAGCCGCGAGTCCGTCATGTCCATGAGCTGCAGCACTCGGCAGACCAGCTCCCCATCCATGGCGTCGTTCTCCTCGCAAATGTTCACCGAAGCGCGACCTCCTATTGCCGAACCGATTATATACACCAGCCACGTTAACTGACCTGTAAGAAATACTTTGTTAAATTTTTATCTGTGCATGAACGGAGAAAGAATACAATTTCCTGAGGCCGGCGTAAGAGGCGACAAAACAACCCACAGTTAGGTTGTAGGGCATTTACCCGACTGGATAGCTACCACCCCTGGTCTAAAGTATGTTGCCATAACAACTTTGAGTAGTGTTCCGGCATTTGTGACCTGGTTCCAGTCTCTCTTAAGAGAGCAGCAACGCATTTGTAGTACCCTTGGTGTTGCGGGAGTCCATAGGCGATGGTAACCGCTCTCCATCAAGTGGACTGTCTGCCTATATGCTGAACTCCTGCAATAAAAATACAATAAAAAAAAATATGATGAAGGTTTTTAATTCACCAAATTGCACTGAATGCCAAATCAGTGAAGATCACACGTTGGTGAAGTGTGTCCGGGGCGAGGAGCTGCGGCGTCAGATTCCGGTGGATTATAAGGTGGGTAAGTGGAACAGTACTCTGTCTTCCCCATTCCCTGGGGACGCCAGGTTATTGGTTCCGTTATTGTGTACGTAGTTTAAATAAGTAGAAATAATTGAAGATTGGTTTGGGTGACCATGACAAAGTTATAAAACCCCTAATAGTTCGAATACAATTATTTTGGTAAATAATCCATTTTTATATAGGTATAAAATGTATATGAAAAAACAAGTGAAACTTAAAAAAAATATTTCTAATATATTGAGATTCATTGAACACAGATTTGTAGTAAGTAAATTCTATTAATTTGATCTTAGAAATGTTCTTACTATAAATACAAAAAAATGAATATTAATTAATATATGATATTTCATTATTCTAGTGGTGACCAATATAATATATTTAAACACAAGAGTGCATCACTCGACATCGCGTGATGCTTTGTAAATAAAGTAATACACCTGAAGGTACAAATGGGCGGGGCATCGCGCGGCGTGCAATATTATACCACTCGACGTCGCGTGCCACACAACAGGTTTCTCAGAAAACACTTGCCTTGTAAAATGAGCATCTGTTGAGGTTGGTTGTCCACGCTGTAGGCGGAGGCGGCCCTGTCGAAGTGCGCCACCAACAGCTGACACGTCTTGCCGTATTCGCATCTGCCTATAACCGAGAGCTGCTCCAGCTGCTGCTGGACCGTTCCAACATCGTCCAACGGATCTTCCACTCCTTCCCTGAATAATAATAATAGCATAGGAGGATTGACGTGGTATAGCCATATTGGAATTATGCTCTTGATTACAGCTTGGTCGTTGTGATATTATTATCCGTGCAGGGAAGGAGACAGAAAACAATTTCCTCCGGTCGAGCGGCCTGTCTTAAGAGCCGACAAAACAACCCACAGGTGGAATATTTGCCCGGGTGGCTATCACCTCTGGTCTAGAGTATGCCGCCATAACAACCTAGAGTAGAGTTCCGGCATTAGTGGCCAGGTTCTAGGCTAGTACCTTTGGTGTTCCAAATAACATTGGCCACGTAGACCAGAGTCGATAATTTTTGAAACCAAAAATAATAACGTGTGATGAATCCCATTGGGAAAGGGCGAGAATATAACAAAAATGAAAATAATTTACAGGCGATCTGCGGTCGGGAAGTGGAAGTTTTTAAGGAAAAAACTACAAGTCTTGTGGAAAAAAGTTAAACAGCAAAGTTGTAGGTAATAAATCTACAACTTTTGTATTTACACTTTTTTCATCACTCACTGTCGAGAGTAGATAAACTACGTATAGTATATAACTTGGAAATAAAGTAACATTAAATAATGTAACCATAATAATATGACAAAGCATAAAAAGTAAACTACCTAAAGCAAGTTAATTCCAACACTCACCTAACCACGAAGGCGACGGAGTCGAGCCTGGATTCGATGTACGCAGCGGCGACCCCCGGCGCATACGTCTCCAGTAGGTGGGGCTCCGTTGCCTTCACGTAGGGGACGGAGGCGACCATGCGTTGCCACAACGACAGGAGATAGTGCACCGAATTTGGAGCGAACTGCCATAGCTGAAGGAGACATGGAAATATTTTACTCAACACCAAAATAAATAGAATTGTGAAACAATTACTTGTGCAGCAAAATACGTCAGACAATAAAAAAGTATAAGTTATTTTATACTTTTTAGTTTTTGAAGTCGTTTTTTTTAAACGACGTTTTTTTTATTATTTGTTACTTTTGTCTAGCCTGTCTATGGGTACGCCTACGAAACGTGTCGCGCGGAATAGATTTTTTTTTCGTAAAAAAATTGCATAAAATGAGAACTACTGGGCCAAACTATGTCAAATTTTTAGGGGACCAAAAGGCAGCTATTTCGCGTCGAACAAAAAAGGAATCACGTAAATCGGATCATAAATCTCTGAGTAATCGGTGAACATACATAAAGAAAAGATCCCGACGAATTGAGAAGCTCCTCCTTTTTTTAAAGTCGGTTAATATAGATGACAATTTTTATATTACGGATTTCTATTAACTTCAGTCATAATAGTGCAAGTAGGTATTTTACCTTTTTTCTCCAAAGCGAATGTAAAGGGAATTTCGGGTCCATCCCTACAAATAACGGGAATGAGAAGCGCGAAAGAGTTTTTTTATTTTTATTGCAGGAGTTCAGCAGACAGGCAGACGGCCCATTTGATGGGAAGCGGTTACCATCGCCTATAGACATTTACAACACCAAGGTGTTAAAAAAGCGCTGCTCTCTTAAGGGAGTCTCGAAGCCATTTCATCTGGACCCACCTGTAAACTCTGTACTGTGAATTTGGCAATGAGCTCGATGAGCCTCGGGTAGCTGTCCACCATGACCAGCTCGCCCAGCTGGTAGTTGGACTTGAGGCGCGCCAGCAGGCGGCAGAACTCGTGGTAATTCGTCGGATCCGAGAGACCCTGCAAACCAAAACAAAGTGATATCAATAACTTTATTAAAAATATTAATTCAAACAACAAAAACAAAATTTCTTTCGTGCTCTCATAATTGACGCCCTTCTACTAAACTTAAATTGAACACTCCTGCTCATAACTCAAGTTTTTACTATAATAATTCTTTTAATGTTTATGCTATATAGCTGTGGAACGCGCTTTTCTTGTTACAAGCAGACAAGCAAAATCGCTAGCGATATTTAAAGCAATGATCAAAAATACTACCTGTCGTTGGAATATGATATTTAAATTCACTTATATTTTTGTAGATATGTATTTTAAGTATATATCTATGTAATATATAAAAATTAGCCATATATTTATATATATAATTCATGTATTTATTGTTAAAATGTAAGTAATAATAATGTTATATTGACACCAAATATAATAGATACATAGTTTTACATGAAGATGAAAAATATACATTTTCGTGTCTATTAATAATAAGTTATATCGTTAACTAACACCTAAACTAGGCCGAGCCTGTTTTTTAGGTGTTAGTCCCTTCCAGTGTCTTAAAGAGAATTAATTGTAAAATTTAAATATTGTTTAAAAATAATAATAATAAGATTAAGACTTGCTTTCGTAACTAGCTATGTTTAATAATATTTATTTCTACTGAACTTTTTTAAATTAACAGTACAAACAAATTCTCAATACCATCATAACTGCGTTGTTTTAGCCAATTTATTAAAACATCTTTACATTGATATTTGTTGAGGGGGTAAAGTGTGAGAATTTTATTAAGTTCGTTATATAGAGTGGGACCTAAATAACAAATTTAATGAAATTTGTTTTAAATAGATAAGTAGACAAACTTTGTCTTTTCGTCGTTTATTTTTTTCGGTGCCGTAAACAAGTTTTTGGTGCTGAGATAGAAGTGTGTAAAACAAATAATTTTCTAATTGATAACACATCACATTCAGTATAAAGGTCAATAGTGGGATAGTAGTTTGTACTATATGTTACGTGTACCACCATCGCCATTATCGTATAATTTCATTTCTGGGGTTGTCTGGACGAGATCGCTTTTTAGCGAAAAGACCGCCCTTTGTACATCTAATATATAAAATTCTCGTGTCACAGTTTTCGTTGCCATACTCCTCCGAAACGGCTTGACCGATTTTGATGAAATTTTTTGTGCTTATCCGGTATCTATGAGAATCGGCCAACATCTATTTTTCATCCCCCTAAATGTTAGGGGTAGTTCACCCCTAAATTTTTTTATTTATTTTTTAGACAAAATTTTTAATTTCTATTTTTTTATGATACAACATACAAAAATACATACAACCCTAGATTTTCAACCCTCTACGATCAACCCCTATTTTTTACCGGGCAGGACGACGTCTGCCGGGACAGCTAGTAACTAGATATAATTTTAGTCTTAAGTTAATGTTTGTATTGGTGTATAATAAAGAGTTATCTATCTATATCTCTATCTAATTCATTTAAAAATAAACTTCAAAGACTACTGATCCAAAAAGCATATTACTCAGTTGACGAATATATGCATGTCATATTGTAAACAATATATATATATATATATAAGAGCCAGAAATACATAAATAAATAATAATTATTGACACAAAACATTTATATACGCAAAAAATAGTATTGTATTGATTATTATAATTTTAAATTGACATGTATAATTTTGAAGTAGTTTTAAGAATATATTAACAATTTGCATGCCTGACCGGCAAAAACATGTGCAACTTAAAAGTAACATAATATGATCCATGTTTAAGAGCAAATAAATGATTTATTTATTTATGCATGCAGGAACGGAGAAAGAATACAATTTCCTGCGGCCTGTCGTAGGAGGCGACAAAACAACCCACAGCCAGGTGGTAAGGCATTTGCCCGATGGGATGGCGACCACCCCTGGTCTAAAGTACCATAGCACCATTGGTGTTGCAAATGTCTATATGCTTTCCATCAAGTGGGCCGTCTGTCTGTCTGCTGAACTCATGCTATAAAAATAAAACTACAATACGGTGACCGCGACTTCGAACACGCCTGACTTGAAATTCCCGCGGGATTCCCGGCATAAAAAATATCACACATTTTATTACCAAAACTTTGCTATCCATCAGTGAGAAAATTCGAAATGTTTTTGTAATCTGGGCGTTTGAAATCATTAGCATAAAAATTCCCGCAGGATACCAAGGTTAAAAAAGTAACGCAATATTATCTCACGTGAGTCCTGAACAAAGAGACGAGGCGACAACTCCAGACTCCTCCGTCCCTAGCGTATGTGTCGTAACATGTTTTGCAGTTTTACACCAAGAAATTGAAGACGTGAGTGGATGAAGGTGATATGTCGCATATTCGGTTTTTTGCTTTTTTGCGTAGATGAAGGTTATAAGTCGATACCAAATGACTACGAACCTTAGACCATAGATATAAGGCATATTTAAAAAAATATAGAGTTGCAAAAGGTGTTAAGTTCAGTTCAGTTTAAGATAAAATTAAAACTTTGATCTCGATTTACTCAGAATTGGAATTATGCGACTCATCACCTTCATCCACTCATGTCTTCAATTATTAAATTAAATCGGCAGTTCATAATTTGTTCTATTTTAATACGACTATCTATTAGGTCGCCATGATGACTTGTTTGTTAGATTGCCATGACGACGTGTCTATTGGGTTGCTATGACGACGTGTCTGTTAGGTTGCCATGACGACGTGTCTATTGGGTTGCTATGACGACGTGTCTGTTAGGTTGCCATGACGACGTGTCTATTAGGTTGCCATGAAGACGTGTCTGTTAGGCTGCCATGATGACGTGTCTATTAGGTTGCCATGACGACGTGTCTATTAGGTTGCCATGACGACGTGTCTTTTAGCTTGCTATGAAGACGTGTGTATAAGGTTGCCATACCTGAGTGTTCTCCAATATCCTCAGCACTCCAGCTGCGAGCCTGTTCAGGAACTTAGCCCTCTCGTTGTTGCTGAACAGCGATCTCCTGACGGAGGCCAGCTGGACCAGGCACGCCAGAGCCAGGCTCGAGAGGCCTCCCACCAGCAGATGGTACAGTTCGAAGAACAGGTCCAAAGTCACCGACTCGAGGAATGTCGGACGCCACGATGTGGGGATCTATCGAACGAAATCTTTATTAGGGACATACAGGGTGATTTTTCAAGTGGACCTTTTGGGCCAAATCTTAAATTATACGAAACTAAACGAGTCTCGAGGCCAATTTCGATGAAAACTATAAGGTGAAGAATTTATGCAAGAAATGTTTATAATCTTCTATAATATAATATTGTAATCCATGTTTTATACAAATACAGATTTAATTTTAAAATCATATAGCATCGGTCAATATATGAATTCACAAATACAGTAGAACCCCTTTAAGTCGAAAACCTCCAAAACTCGAAAATATTTAGTGCTCCCCCCTTCCCTTATACTCCCAAACATCTGATGCTCAAAATCTTCCCTCTAAAGTCGAAATAATTGGTGAGTCCCTATAAGCAAATTTAGTACTTATGAGCCACAAATTCGTGATCAAATAAAGATAATTGAAACGAATGTTGAACTCATGCTTTCTCCCTGTAACTACATACAATTTATATCAGAGTAAAAGAGACGATATAATTCTCTTGGTTTTCGCGCGGCAATTTTGATGGCAGCTGCCAACTTTTGATTGATTTGTTTATAAACTATCTATTGACAAATCAATAATATTTGAAAACCGAATGGTACAGAAACGTGACGCCATATTGCCGTAACGGACTTCTGTTGCATTGTCGTCTAGTTACTCCTAGTCGACTCCTAGTTGCGCCTAAAGAAGTTTCACTTCAAAAAGTTATAAGTTATTTTATAAATTTTAGTTTCGAAGTCGGTTTTTTTGAACGAAGTTTTTATTTTTTATTTGTTACTTTTTAGTGTCTAGCTATGTATGGTTGGACCTACGATTGATGCCGCGCTTCTTAAAAAATATAGGTCCCAAGAAACGAGAATTAAAAAATGTTCGTAAAATGAAAACTACTGGGCCAAACTATGTCAAATTTTTAGGGGACCCAAAAGGCAGCTATTCCGCGTCGAACAAAAAAAGAATCACGTAAATCGAATCATAAATCTCAGAGTAATCGGTGTACATATGGAACGAAAAGGAAATTTTCTTCATACAAAATGTTTCTTTCTTCTTTCGTTTTTTGGCAATAGGTTCGTTTCTGTAGCCAACGACCATTACTGATGTTCATAAAATGAAAACTACTGGGCCAAACTATGTCAAATTTTTAGGGGACCACATGGCAACTATTCCACGTCGAACAAAAAAAGAATCACGTAAATCGGATCATAAATCACGGAGTATTCGGCTAACATACATAAAAAAAGCAACAATAAAAAAAGATCCCGACGAATTGAGAACCTCCTCCTTTTTTAGAAGTCGGTCAAAAAGTGAAAAGCACTCACTTGCACAGTGCACAGATCGTCGGAGGATTCGTCGCTCGTTGTCCCGATGAAGTCGAACGTGAGGCAGTTGTGGGCGAGACGGAGCAACGCGGCCACCAGCGTGTGCTCCCTCTCCTCGCTCAGCTCTATCGTCTTCCCTCTCACCGAGCCGAGGAGCGAGCAAGAGAGACGGAACATCTCGAACAGCTGGCTGTCTCTGCGGTGGAAAAAAGGATTCAACAACACTGTAAGGGCACGTTCCCACTATGTCGCGACGTCAGACACTCGTGTAGTTTTACCTCCAGCGCCCACGGTCCTTAAAAAAGTACTTCAATGAAATAGTGATTATAGCCCAACACTAAATCCAATTTAGTCAAATGAATGCCCAGGGTACTATTCTAAGTACCCCAACTTTAACCATTGTTACTAATTTTAAGTTACCACCTTTTTAAAATGTGATGTCTCCGAGCGTATGTTCGAGGTTTTTGCTTGTGTATGACCAAGCACCAGTGCCAACAAACACAAAAGAAATTTGTCTTTCTCGACTTAAAATGGAACAACATCATCGAGTGTGAAAATTAATCTTAATTTATTCATGAAATCTCTACGATTTGTGTTCATATGCTTATCAAAAATAGTTGCACATGTACTATATTTGCTGTTTACATCAAAACTTTATATGGATCTGAGATATAGTGAAAATGATCATAATTCAAACTTTAAGATCTTTTAATAGGCCTTTGGTTATATAACGACTATCATGATTGTTTCGAATGTTTTAAATAAATAATAAAATAATTTCTTCTCTTCATTTTAAAAGATTATTTGTTATTAAATTGGTTTTTAAAGTTAAATTTTATTTTAATATATTTGAAGGTAGTTGAAACAAAATTATGTGGTAAAGTTTCTTGTTTGTAGTCTAGTGCTTTTGACCCAAAGGCCTACCAAAAGGTAATCTATTTTATCCTTTTTTTTGCTTCTCCTCATTCACCTGATGCAAGGAAAAAAATATCATACTTGTGCGATTACTGTAAGATAAAAATGTTAAAGTTCAAAGTCTTGGGTTTTCGCCATTGAAGCTTTTTTTAAGGGCTTTGGGCGTTTACTTTATGAAAGCGTTGAACAACCCGGGCGTCAGGAGGTTAAGTGTCGTGATTTATTTTATTATATTTATGGCTTGGCAATTAGGCCTTTAAGCCAGATCTTAGTTTATAATATACATTTATGGCCTTACTTATAATCGTTTGTTAAATTTTATGAAACTGCTCAGTAACTGATTAACGAAAATCTTATTCATAATCATCTTTAGGATAAGATAGATAAGGTGGTGGTAAAGTAACTCATCAATAACTGTCACAAATAACCAACATCGAGAGGTAGTTTAAGTGACTGCTAAGAGGCAAGATGACAAGTTTTATTTGAAACAGCCATTGATTAGGGGCTTAACGAGTCTATTATTTAAGAAATGGCTAATCATTTCTTAACGAGATTATTATAAGTAAGGCCTATTGTTTCTTCATTTTCTTAACTGTAAGTAATCAGATAGTGACATTCAACGGAGTTCTTGTGACAACTCAAAAGGCCACATTTGACTATATAGTTCACATTACTCACAAAACACATAACCACTACTCAAAAACTATCAATATCCTACAACTATTGTTCATTTTAGAGTAATTTTACACATTTTTAGAAAATAAAACTGCACAGCACAACGTCTCCTTTCAGTTTTCGCCAAACATTCGTCGTGACTTATATATGTAAATGGAGGTGTTCGCATATAGAACTATACGACTTACTGTCGTCTACGACATTTTTTGCAGTGACGGCAGATTGTTATGAAAGTGGGAACGGCTAGCACGACAGTCGTAAAACGATAAAAGATCGTTAAACATTTTTGACGACAAACAGTCGTTATAATGGGAACGAACAGCTAGAGACGACAGTCGTCCCACGATGAATTAATCATTACGACATAGTGGGAACGCGCCCTAAATGATAGCCAAGTCTTATGAGCGTAATAAATTTTATTAATATTTCAGACTATTGGACTTTAATAGTATTATGGGAAGGCACCATAAGTAAAACCATAAGAATTCTATTATAACTTTATTTTGTATAAAGAGATCGTCCATAGCACACAATGACACAGCGGAGAAGAGAGAGGGGCGAACGCCGCGCCACGGGCAAAAAGTGTAACACACATTTAAGCAGGCTAGGGTGTGAAATTCATAATACCAACACAGACTAGCTTCTGCCCGCGATTTCGTCTGCGTGGTGCGGTTTTTAACTATGCCCCCCGGGAACTCTAATTTTTCGGGATCAAAAGTAACCTAAGTTTATAAGCTACCATCGCATAAAATTTCATTTAAATCGGTCCAGTCGTTTCGGAGAATAGCCGGCACAGACAGAAAGACAAACAGTGAAACAAAAAAAAAATTGGAAAATAACCTAAATTAGTTCTATTTCACTTCTTACATCCTCCTGACTCGGTTTTTAGCATTTTTTTTTCATTGTACAGAAATTCGACCTCTATAGACCTCTAGTTATACTCAGCTTACGACCGTGTAAACTATGATTTTCACGAATCACACCTGCGCCTCTGTCGGCACAATTCCCAGAAAAACATAATTCTGCCCACCTGCATAATTATGTCTGCGGACGTCCATAAACAAGCACAAGAACAATAGGCTATTGGGCAATTGCAAATTTTAAACACGACGTAAACAAAAGACCTCAAAATAACGAGGGTAATAAAACCCTGCTTTATCGCAGTGCTGTGGTGTGCTTCGTGGAATGTTGGCTAAGTTGTAACAATATGATACCTGAACGAAGACGCTATCTTCCTGTGCTTGGCCAGCGACCTGCTGGCATCCGCCTCTGACACTTGATTCATTTCCACCACCAACTGTGACAGCAGTTGAACACCTATCGTGCATAGCTCTTGACTCTGAAATTATAATTAAGAGGCTATGTACGCCTAATTCAAATCGGCATTTCATAAAATCAACCCCGCACGTCCGATATTTACTTCGATGGAACAGCGCCAAATAAAACTTCGACCGTGGCGAAATATTGCAATTGATCATACCGACGCGCACGGCGATCATGACGACTTGATTCAATTTATTTGATTCTAAGGCCCACGAGAGCGAGACAAACTGTCCTAAAGTGAGATAGACCGTTTGTATGCGTAATTCCTATTGAAATTTTGACGTATCTTCCTAAGCGTCTTTAGCCCAACGGCTTACCGTGCTCAACAGTAACTAGGAGGTACAGGGTTCGAACCCTCCCCTCAGGCTTTACGTTTTTTTTCCAAAAACTTTTTAGATAGGTAAATTTTATTAAAATTATTTAATTGTATTATGGAACAACAATGAGTTGAGCCTGTATATTCCTAATTCAAATCGGTGTTTCACATAGTTTACCCCCGCGCAACCAATGTTTACTTCGATGGAACAGCGCCAGTTTAAGCCGTGCGTGCGTGTGGTAAAATATTGTATATCACCGAACATGCGCTACATAACATAAGCAGTATATAAAGTACTCTCTGATAAGTAGGTACGTAGCTAACGTCCATGGCACGATATCACACTATTCATGCGGCTGAGAACAAGAGGAAGCGAGACAAAACATCCTAAATTTCCTAAATCCTAAAGTGAGAGATCACATGGATAATACCTATTGAAAATTCGACGTTTAATATTAAACATATTTAGTCTAATGGTATTCTAATACTCTGGTGGTGAGGAAGTATAGGACTCGATCCCCAAAAAATTTGTTATTTTTTTCACTTTTTCTAAATAAATTTGATGCAGTATAAAATATTTTAATGATATTAGTTTTTAGGTAGGTAAATTTTATTGAAATTATTTCATTGTATTATGGAATAACAATGAATTCATATTAGCTCTTCCCTATTAATATTATAAATGCGAAAGAAACTGTCTGTCTGTTTGTTCCGTTTTCACGGAACAACTACTGGAACGATTTGCTGAAATTTAGGCCATTTCAATCATTTTAGCCATTTCAGCCATTTGGACCATTAAAGCCATTTCAGCCATTTCGGCCATTTTGGCCATTTCAACCATTTTAGTCATTTCAGCCATTTGGGCCATTTCGGACATTTGGGCCATTTAAGCCATTTGGGCCATTTGGGCCATTTCAGTCATTTGGGCTATTTCAGTCATTTCAGCCATTTCGGCCATTTCAGCCATTACAGTCGTTTCGGCCATTAGGACCATTTGGGCCATTTCAGCCATTTCAGTCATTTCGGACATTTCGGCCATTAGGGCCATTTGGGCTATATCAGTCATTTCAACCATTTCGACCATTTCCGCCATTTCAGCCATATCGGCCATTTGGGCTATTTCAGTAATTTCAGCCATTTCAGTCATTTCGACCATTTCAGCCATTTCAGTCATTTTGGCCATTTCAGCCATTTCAGTAATTTCAACCATTTTAGTGTTTTTGGCCATTTCGCCCATTTCGGCCATTTCAGTCATTTGGGCCATTTCAGTCATTTCAGCCATTTCAGTCATTTTGGCCATTAGGGCCATTTGGGCTATATCAGACATTTCAACCATTTCGACCATTTCGGCCACTTCGGCCATTAGGGCTATATCAGTCATTTCAACCATTTCGACCATTTCGGCCATTAGGGCCATTTGGGCTATATCAGTCATTTTAACCATTTCGACCATTTCGGCCATTTCAGCCATTTCGGCCATTTCAGTCATTTGGGCCATTTCAGCCATTTCAGTCATTTCAGTCATTTCGGCCATTTCAGCCATTTCAGTCATTTCGGCCATTTCGGCCATTAGGGCTATATCAGTCATTACAACCTTTCGACCATTTCGGCCATTAGAGCCATTTTGGCTATATCAGTCATTTCAACCATTTCGACCATTTCGGCCATTAGGAGGGCCATTTGGGCTATATCAGTCATTTCAACCATTTCGACCATTTCAGTCATTTCAGCCATTTCAGCCATTTCAGTCATTTCGGCCATTAGGACCATTTGGGCCATTTTAGCCATTTCAGTCATTTCGACCATTTCGGCCATTAGGGCCATTTGGGCTATATCAGTCATTTCAACCATTTCTACCATTTCGGCCATTTCAGCCATTTCGGCCATTTGGGCTATTTCAGTAATTTCAGCCATTTCAGTCATTTCGGCCATTAGGGCCATTTCAGCCACTTCAGCCATTTCGGCCATTTCAGTCATTTCAACCATTTTAGTGTTTTTGGACATTTCGGCTATTTCAGTCATTTGGGCCATTTGAGTCATTTCAGTCATTTCGGCCATTTCGGCCATTAGGGCCATTTGGGCTATATCAGTAATTTCAACCATTTCGACCATTTCGGCCAATAGGGTCATTTGGGCTATATCAGTAATTTCAACTATTTCGACCATTTCGGCCATTTCAGCCATTTCGGCTATTTGGGCTATTTCAGTTATTTCAGCCATTTCAGTCATTTCGACCATTTCGGCCATTAGGGCCTTTTCAGTCATTTCAGCCATTTCAGTCATTTCAACCATTTTAGTGTTTTTGGCCATTTCGGCCATTTCGGTCATTTCGGCCATGTGGGCCATTTCAATCATTTCAGCCATTTGGGCCATATCAGTCATTTTAGTCAATTCAACCATTTTAGTGTTTTTGGCCATTACAGTCATTTGGGCGAATTCACTCAATTCAGCTATTTCGGCCATTTGGGCCATTTCAGCCATTTCGGACATTTGGGCCATTTCAGTCATTTTACCCATTTCACCCATTTCAGTCATTACGGCCATTTGGGCTATATCAGCCATTGCATTCATTTCAGCCATTTCGGCCATTTCAGCGATTTCAGTCGTTTCAGGCATTTCGGTGATTTGGGGCATTTCAGCCATTTCGGTCATTTCGGCCATTTGAACCATTTCACTCATTTTGGCCATATCAGCCATTTCAGCCATATCAAAAATATTATTCATTTCAGCCATTTCGGTCATTTCGACCATTTGGCCATTTGGGTCATTTCAACCATTTCGACCATTTCAGCAATTTCGACCATTTCAGCTATTCCGACCATTTCGGCTATTTCAGTCATTTCAGCCATTTCGGTCAAGTCAACCATTTGGGCCATTCAGCCGTTTGATCATTTAGACCCGTTCGGCCATTTCAGTAATTTCAGCCATTTCGGTTATTTCGGCCATCTGGGCCATATCAACCATTTCAGTCATTTCAGCCATTTCGGTCATTGCGGCCATTACATTCATTTTAGTCATTTTGGCCATATCAGCCATTTCAGCCATATCATTTTTTTTGTCGTTTCAGCCATTTCGACCATTTGAGCCATTTCGGTCGTTTCGACCTATTGGCCATTTGGGTTATTTCAGCCATTTCGACCATTTCAATCATTTCAGAAATTTGGGGCATTTCAGCCATTTCGGTGATTTGGGCCATTCCAGCCATTTCAGTCATTTCAGCCATTTCAGTCATTTCGATCAATTCGACTATTTGGGCTATTCAGCCGTTTGATCATTTAGACCCGTTCGGCCAAATATATTTTCATCTCTGAAACTATCTCATTTTTCGGGATAAAAAGTAGTTCTTGGCCACCCTCGGTATTAACATAACATATGTACCCAGTTTCAGCCAAATCGGTTCAATAGTCTTTCCATAAAAGGATAACAAACAGTGAGACAAATATACTTGTGGATTTTTTTTCGTGGAACCCTAAAAACGTAGCCTAAGTTACTTCTTATAACATCAGCTATCTGCCAATGAAAATTACGTCATAATCGATCCAACTGTGTCAGAGATTAGCCGGAACATCCAGACACACAGACGGACAGGCAAAAATTCTATAAATAGCATTTTCGGAATCGCCTAGTCCGATTATTTTAGATTTTATTTTGGGATTTCAAACGGGCACTTCACTTTTATTTATCTGTATAGATAAGAACTATAAAGTAAATAATAATAGTTTCAAAAAAACTAAAAAAAACACGCTTTCATATAAAATCCAACTAAAAAACAGATAATAAAATTTAATACATTTGGTTTCTGATGAATGGAGTCTTAAAAAAAGCGAGGGGTGTATTCAAAGCGCTTTTTTTTAACTATTATTTATTTTTCATTTTTTAGTTGTTTTTTTAATGTTTTTAAAACAATCTTTTGAGATCCTGCATATCATGTAGCAGCAGAGGGCTAGCCAAGATAAGTAAAACGAGCTCACACACGACGGGTCTATCTTGTTTAGTACATGAGTTCCTATAGCCACCTTCCGACTCCATGATAAGATCAGCTTCATAGTACCATATTATTGCATTGTTACGCGATATAAACATATGAGCCCAAACACGAAGGGTTTATCTTGTTTGGTACAGGAGCTCCTATGGCCACCTTCCGACTCCATCATCAGATCAGCTCCATGGTACCATATTATTGCATTGTCATCGACCTTTGACAGGTGTGCAAAGTTTGAATTAAATCTGATCGTTCAAAGTAGGACAAAATCGAGCTCAAAGGGGTCGGTTACAAACATACATACAGGTGAAGCTAATAAAAGCGTGTTAAAAACATAATAGGGTTAAATAAAAAAAATTGTTAGAAAAGGAAAATGGAGCGAGCACTCAACTTGAATTTGAATCTTCATATTATTTCTAACTATCCACGTGTCAACGTAATTTTCTGTTGAGAAACATAGATGGCGCTTTCGAATTTTAATTTTACCTGTAAGATTGATTTAAATACGTTTTATTGTCAATAGTATAAAAGTAGAGATGAAATGAAATATAAAAATTTAGAAAAGTATTTTCTTGCATTTTATAAAATTATTTAGGAAGAGAAACAGAGCATTTTATCAACTTTCATATAAAAATAAAAAAATCTTCTAGATGAAGTGAAACTAATAGGGTTCGAACCCACACATCCTGTGATTTAGAACAGAATTCTACCGTATACGCCAAATAAGTACAGCGCGACCGCGTCAAAATTCTGGTTATTATTGCTCCTACATTTATTTAAAATTACTTTTTAGCAGCGGAGCTACAAAAAGCGACATGACCGTTAAGCACGAAGCCGTCCTGCGGAATGATAAATTCCATACATTGGGACCGGCAGGCGGGATTTTTGCAGTCATTTTTAATAAAATAATTAATTACTTCCAAATTAAGTTAAGTAACCGAATAAGACTCTATAATTGTATTTGTTATAATATGATATGTTACTGTTATTTATTTTAGCGATGTACGATTAACAGTAATAACAATAACGAAGATTGAATAACTCGTTTAGAGGTTACTTTGCAATTATTTTCTATCGAGAAAATTTATCGCAAATGCGTTCCGAGTACAAAGTTTACGTCAGAAATATGATCAAGATTGACATATATTTTTTTCACCGCAATAAAGTGTGTATAACTACTGTAAACACTGTTGAGAAATCGATCTAAAAACGCATTCTGTCTCTTATAACGCTGTTAACTAGCTGACCCGCGCGAACTTCGTACCGGCATATTTTTTGAATTCCTAAAAGACTTTGTTTCATGACACAAATACAAAATCACCATATTCGGTCCAGGTGTATAGGAGGATTCTAGAACCCAATCTCAGCGCCACCTACCGGTTCTAATTGCGAATCTTAATCATCCGGGAACCCAGTCAAACACACAAAAACAAAATCACCAAAATCGCTCCCGGTGATTAGGAGGATTCTAGAACCCGATCTCAGCGCCACCTACCGGTTCCAACGGTATAAAAAGTATCCTATATTTTAAGTTGGATCAAACTGCACACGGTGTGCAAATTTGATTAAAATCGGTTCAGTAGTTTTAGAGTTTATCGGCACCATCATCGTGACACAAGATTTTTATATATATAAGATATTGTTACGAGTTTAGCGGGACTCGAATGAAAATGCCGTTGGAATTATTATAGAGTCTATTATTAGAACTATACAAACACGTATAACACAGTTACAGATATCACAGAACACAACAAGTCGAAACGTAATGCAGAAGGTCGTAATTTAATAAAACACGCCAAGTCCGTCACTATTAGATTCTTGTACACGTCTCGCTTTGATCGTGGTCTCTGGCTCGACTCCATTCACCCTCTCCATCAGGCCTTCGTTTTATACTTCACCAATACAAATGTGCCCGCCCGGCAACATCAACACAATTGACACATCGAGTACAATAGAATAATAGGCTGCTCCCCACAATAACTTCTATTTTCGGCTATCCCGTGAGTTGGCGCCACTTATTTCCCAATTAATAATTGAAGACGTGAGTGGATGAAGGTGATATGTCGCACATTCGGTTTTTTTTGCGTAGATGAAGGTTATAAGTCGATACCAAATGACTACAGACCTTAGACTATAGATATAAGATATATTTAAAAAATGAAGAGTTGAAAAAGGTGTTAAGTTCAGTTCAGTTTCAAATAAAAGTAAAACTTTTATCTCGATTTACGACGACTTATCACCTTCATCCACTCATGTCTTCAATTGTGTATTGGGTATATAGCGCCTTGCAACCCCCGTATGTTGTCACCGCACATAAATAATATCGCACCCGCCTTTAAATAAGTACAAACGCCTATCCGCTATCGAAGATTTCCGCGTCCAGTTAAATACTAGGACATTCGCCTGAATCATTAAAGACCTATCGCCTTACTTATAATCGTTTGTTATATTTTAAGACACTGCTCAGCAACTGCTTAACGAAAATTTTACCCATAAACTCCTCTTAAGGATTAGAGGTGGAGGGTAAAGTAACTCATAAATAACTGTCAAAAATAACCAATATGGAGAGGTAGTTCAAGTGACTGCTAAGAGGCAAGATGGCAAATATTATTTGAAACAGCCATTGATTAGGGGCTTAAGAGTCTATTATTTAAAAGATGGCTAATCATTTCTTAACGAGATTATTATAAGTAAGGCCCTTAGTGATCAGTGTATCTGCGTCCCTTGCGCCCCGGGGCTCGTGTTGAAGGACTTTGTCGCCTTTATCGCAACGTGACAAGCAGCCGCAGAACCCTGAACCAGCGCTGTCGTGGGCTGGTGGCTGACTGCGAGGTAAGTGCAAGGTTCTATATTCTCCGGGCACCTGTTCTTGATTGGGGAATAAGGGGTGGCCATACACTGAGCACATAACCCCCCACCCGCGGAGATTGCCTGATTGCGTCTCCACCGTGGTAATGACGTCATTTCTCGCAATAAAAACTATCCTAAGTCACAATGCGAGTTCATTTAAATCATGACAACTGACAGACAAACAAAATTCTGACAAGACAGATAAAAACGATATAGGCCGAATTGGGAGCAAACTTGCTGAGTATCCAACCGGTAGCAAGGCTTTTTGGTCTCTGGCGAAGTCGGTTGAATCAAACTTCTGTCGCTCCTCACTACCTCCACTGCTGAAAGCCGACGGATCGCTGGCCCATTCTTCGGAAGACAAAGCAAACCTCTTTGCCAGTCTATTCGCGGAAAATTCACGTTTAAGACTCCGACAACGCAATACCTTCACAACTAGCCCGATGCGAAACCACCATGTCTGAAATACGCATCCGCCAGACTGAGGTCCGCAGAACATTGCGAAGTCTGGATGTGAATAAAGCCAGCGGCCCGGATGGTATCCCAGCCATAGTACTGAAAACTTGTGCGCCTGAGCTTGCACCTGTTCTGACACGTCTGTTCCGTCTCTCCCTGAGTACTGGTAAAGTACCAAGATCATAGAAGCTTGCCAATGTACAACCTGTAACGAAAAAAGGTAGTCGTGCCGATCCTGCTAACTACAGGCCCATCTCAGTCACTTCCATTCTCTGTAAGAGCATGGAACGTGTACTGAACGTCCGCCTACTGGCGTACCTAGGAGCAAATGACCTTCTCAGCGATCGACAAAACAGTTTCCGCCGAAACCGATCGACTGGAGATCTTCTAGCGTACGCCTCACATATCTGTAGTGAGGCGATTGAGAGGTACGGTGAAGCCCTTGCGGTATCTCTGGATGTCTCTAGGGCCTTTGACAGAGTCTGGCACGACAGCCTTACTCGCAAGCTTCCAGCATATGGTCTACCAAACACTCTGTGCGCCTGGATATCAGACTTTCTGACGGACCGGTCGATACGAGTGGTCGTAGATGGCCACTCCTCCGATCTTATGCCAATTAACGCCGGCGTTCCTCAGGGCGATTCTCTCTGCAACGCTCTTTGTGCTACATATCAATGACTTGCTCAAACCCGGTATCTATGGGTATGCAGACGATAGCATCGTTGTAGAGAGATACACATCCACCGCGCGAGCTGACAGAGTCGAAATCCATACACTTAGGGAGGCGATGGTGGAGCGATTGAATGTAACTTTAAAGGCAGTCTCCGACTGGGGTAAAGCTAACTTAGTTACGTTCAATGCCTCTAAGACTCAGGCGTGCCTTTTTACTGCAAAAAGGAGTTCTTTCGAACTTACTCCCACTTTCCGAGGAGTACCCGTTCCGATAACCGACGAACTTCAGCTTCTTGGCGTTTCCTTGACATCGACTCTCAACTTTGGCTCTTACATCGAGTGTATAGCACAAACTGCGGCAAAAAGCTGGGCATACTCTCGAAGGTGAGACGGTACTTCACATCTGAACAGTTGCTAGTGTTGTACAAAACACAAGTACGAGCATGTATGGAGTACTGCTCTCACCTTTGGGATGGCTTAGCCAAATATCAACTCGAGGCACTAGAGTCGATTGAGCGGAGAGCCAGGAGGCTGGTAGGTAACGACCAGCTTTTCGATGACAAAACGCAAAGTCTCGAACATCGACGTAGGGTTGCCAGCTTGTCGGTCTTCTATCGGATTCACTTTGGAGAGTGTGCAGCTGAGCTCTTCGATCTGATCCCGCCATCTCTCTTCCATCATCGGACAACCAGACGCACCGGCATGCGGCATCGATATATGGTGGATATTCCAGCTATAAGAACGAAGCGTTTCGAATCCAGCTTCATCATACGCACCGCAAAGGAGTGGAACTCATTGCCGCAGTCTGTCTTTCCCGATACATATAATCTGGGTGTCTTCAAGTCCCGTGTGAATAGGTACCTTCTAGGTAAGCGTGCTACATCGTAGACCACATCTTTGCTCCACATAGGGCAAGATTGTGAAGAAAACGCGAACCTATACTAGAATAAAAAAAAATAAAAAAAAAATTAAAAAAAATATTTTCGGAATCTGCTGGTTCGAATTAGTCCGATTTTTTTCACATTTTTAAACGCAATGTAGAAACAAACTCGAACCATTTACATATTTATTATTGTGTAGATTCAGATTAAGATAGACATAAAATAGATAAATTTACCAAGCCCGAAAGAGAAGAAAGAAAGAAAGAAAATATTTTGATTTAGGACAAAAATTAAGTTAATATAAATAGAAAAACAATAGAAACGAAAAGTCCTAAATTGGACCCAGTATCAAGCTATGGTACTTACTCTCAAAAAATTTGTAATGTCATTGATGACATTGTGAAACACGAACTCCTCCTTGACCAGGTCGAACCAGCTCAGCTTGGTGATGCGGGCGAATAGGGACACCAAGGCCTGGAAATTATCAAATTTATAAGTTACTAGCTGTACCCGGCAGACGTTGTCCTGCCTTTAAAAAATAAAAATCTACAATCCGATTCCAGCGTCATCTACCGGGACCAAATGTTAATCTAAACATTCTCAAATCCACTTGAACAAACAAAAAAACTGGAGAGAACGAAGTTCCTATTCATTATTAGTGAAGGAATTGTAATAAAATTTATTTTTTAAGTTATAAAAATATAAATGTAATATGGCTTGTGGTAACTGAACTAGGAAACATCTGTTTGGGATTCTATTTTATTTGAATGTGTTGAAAAAACGTCATCGATGTAGTATTATATTTTGTTGTTGATTCTTGTGGATTATTGTTTATTCTAAATCAATTTCTTCCTCTAGAAACTGCAGCAATTTTGATTATTCATTACTGAAGTTGTTGTTACAATCACCGGCCAAAATGAGTGGTATCCTATGTTCATTCTCGGCATCGAAAATATATACATATACATATATATATACATATATATATATAGTTCAGCAATCGCCATATTTTCTGAACGGAACAGACAGACAGAGTGCATATATATATATATATATATACACACACATATATGTATATATACATCGCCCACACCGACCAAATGCACCAAAATGACAAATCACAAAAAAGTGTCACTTTTTAGTCTTAAAAATTTCCGTCTAGCCCCCTTTCGCCATTCGTACCGCGCGATAAGGATCTTCATTCCAAAAATTTCATCACAATCAGGCCCAGCGTTTAGGAGTATCGCGGCGCCACCTACTGGGTCCAATCGTTTATTTAAACCATCCCGGGACAAACTTCAACACATACAACAACACAAAGAACACCTACATTCTGGTACCCGATTGCAGCGCCATAGAATAGAATAACTTTACTGCACACAATGTTACAAAATAAATTCAAAACATACAATCATAATGATAAGTACAATGGGCGGTCTTATCGCTTGGGAGCGATTTCTTCCATACATCTACCTGGTTCAAATTAAAATCTAAATCATCCCAATAGAAAATTATAAAAATACTAATATCACTATTAAAAAATAGGGGTTGATCATAGAGGGCTGAAAGTTTAGGGTTGTATGTGTTTTTTATGCTGTATCATAAAAAAATAAAAAAAAATCAAAAAATTAAAAAAAAAATTAGGGGTGGACTACCCCTTAACATTTACATGGATGAAAAATGTCCGATTTCAGACCTACCCAATATGCACTAACACTGTGACACGAGAATTTTATATATGAGATACTACCACCTACCTACTCAACCATATTGCTGTATAAGGACAGCAAAGTGCTCGCGTGCCGCAGCTTTTCATTTTGAAATTCATTTTTTATTTTATTTTTAGTTCCCCTCCTTTTTATCTTATTTTGTTTGTTGTCTTTTTTATGTGCAGATATTTTTTTCATTTATCATATGCATCCGCTCTTTTATGCATTTTCTTTTATTATCTATATCTAATATGACCTTGTGAGAATAACAATTGAAACAAAAAAAAACAACCAGACAAAGCCGAGTGTATTTGCTAGCTTATACGGGATGAGACAGTAAAATAAGTTTACCTGTACAACAAAAGTGGCCAACTTAGGTCTGGTGGCGAGATAGTTGAGGACATAATTTCTAATGTCTAATCTCTGTTGTACGGACAGGCCGGCTGTCGATCTGCAAACACAAGTATCATTTATATGTGTTAATTGTTACTTTGAATTTAACATAAACGAAAAGAGTATATATATTTCAGCCAGGTGGTAGGGCATTTGCCCGACTGGATGGCTACCACCCCTGGTTTAAAGCATGTCGCCATAACAACTTGATTGTTTCCCGGCATTAGTGACCAGGTTCCAGTCTCCCTTAAGAGAGCAGCAGCGCATTTGTAGCACCTTTGGTGTTGCAAATGTCCATAGCGGATGGTAACCGCTTTCCATCAAGGTGGCCATCTGGCTGTCTGCTGAACTCCTGCAATAAAAATAGAGAGATATAGATATATACACACACACGCGAGTGTGTGTGTGTATATCTGTGTCTCAAATGCATGGTAGAGTGTGGAATATTCTTTTTATTGTATTAGTGTATTTTTATTTATTATGTAATGCACAATACATTATAATAATGTCAGCCCATATAATATCCCACTGCTGGGCTCGGGCCTCCCATTATAGGGGGGAACGGATAGTATACCTGCCATACTCGACCAAGGCGGCTTCGCAGGTTTGACACATCGGTTATCTCGATGTGCAGGTTGCATCACGATGTTTTCCTTCACCGTTTTTAGCACGTGGTAATTGTAACAATATGCACATTCGATCAGAAAACTGACTAAGAGGTGCACGCGTTCCGGTCAGGATCGAACCCGCGCCCTTCGATTTAGGGCGCGTGCGCTAACCATTACGCTACCACGACTTATTTAATGCATAATTAAAGAAATATTATAATTCTGCACTCCTTCTCTATATAAACTAAAAGTGTGCGAAATTTCATGCTCCTCCATCTGCGCAACTTTCGTAAAAAGGGGTACAAAATTTTTGCTTCACGTAATTAGTATATAGGTTTCTTATTTTCTACATTTCAAAAGTAGCTGCCAATTACAACATGTACTGGTATGTTTCATAAGACAAAAGCATTCGAGCAGTACGGTGCCGAGACGTGGACACTGACAGCGGGACTAGTCCACAAATCCAAAGTCGCTCAACGGGCTTGGAGCGAGCTGAGAGATGAGGACTTCCGTAAGAGAACGAAGGTAACGACATAGCTCGCAAATTTAGCAAGTTGAAGTGGCAGTGGGCCGGTTACGTCTGCAGCAGGACCGATGGCCGATGGAGCAGACGAGTCCTGGAGTGGAGTGAGGAAGACAGGGACCGGGATATGTGGCGCGTACTTGGGGAGACCTACGTCCAGCAGTGGACTGAGATTGGATGAAATGATGATGTTTAATATTGTTACGTGCGAGCGGGGGTACGCTCTTATGGATTGCAAGAAAACACCAGTTTTTAACTAAACGCTTTTATTGATTTACTCAGCCGCACGCAATACCTCTCTGCAGGGTTGCCCTTATACGCACGACTAACGATGCACAGTTCTGACGACAAGGTCTCTCGCTCACAATACGTCGCCGATATTGCTTAGACCACCTCCTGGTTCTGCAGTGCTCTACTCCGATATTGCCGCGTGTAGCGAGCTTCTGGTTCGTCTCTCATCTCCTTCTTCACTTACTGACCACTAAACTCTTCTTCTAACTCTTTCGTATCGCACTTGTCGCTTGACTGCTTGAACTGAACTCAAATCTACTGCCCGGTAGGCGCACCTTACGCTGTTTATATACCCGGAAGAATTTTCTAGAACCCATCTATATATCTCTGTCGCTTCCTTCCCGAACCTTCTGTTCCGGTACTTTCGTTTATACACCTACCCTTTCTAACATCTATCTATCTCTTTCTTTCGTTCATCATCTATCCCTTTTTAAATATATCCATCCTTGTCTTTTACTTCTAGAATGTTCTAGTTTTTTCTAAGTTCTAAAACTAACTAGATGGTTCCACCATCATTCGCCACAATACGTTTGACACTGATTTCAAAATAAGATATTTCACTAAACGGTTGACTTTTCAATGGAAACATGCAACGGTAGTGAGATATAGGAAAATAGTGTGATTTACCTGCTGACGAGTTTGGCGAGCGTCGTGGCCGCCAACAGCTGGGAATAGCTCGAGTCGGCGCGCTCCAGCAGCGCCTGGCATTTGCTTAGTGTGTCCGGTGATTCCTGAAGTATAAGAAACATTTTTCACCTTAGATAGCTAACATTTTATTATACACCATTACCGAAAACACAGAAAAACTTACAGCCTAAAAATATTCTAAATGTGCACAATGGTCAGTCTTATCACTAAAAACAATCTCTTCCAACCTGTGGCAGGAATAAAACATATTATATTTGTCAAAGGTGGTATACATAAATATTAGAGACTATCCAGATAAGACATGTAGTTATATTATAGTTATGCGTATTATATTATATGTTGAGACATATATAAATACAACTATTGATATTATGTATATTTATTTTTTTAATTAACTTAATTTCAGGAACTACTAGTCGGATTTGAAAGTCTTTCATGTTAGATAGCCCATTTATCGAAGAAGACTATAGTCTATATATCATTACGCTAAGACCAATAGGAGCGGAGACCAATGAAGAATGTTTCAAAATCGAAGAAGAAGAGAAGCTAGAAGAAGTTAATCATAATGCGACATGACTCTAAAATATGACATCTTGAGTCATAAGTTGTTGCAATCTAAATGTGACATAAATATATTCAAATTCAATTTTTTTTATTCAAACCTTTCGGCCCCGGGAGACGTTGTCCTACTCTGAAAAAATAAAATTTACGACCCGATTCTAGCTCCACCTACCGTTCCAATTGTGTATTTAAACCATCCGGGAACCCACTCAAACACACAAAACAGATCACAAATCCAGGTGATTAGGATTCTAAACACGATCTCAGCGCCACCTACCGGTCCCAACGGGATAATAAGTATCGTATGTCCGTCTCCTCCTATGCTACCTGCCCACCAATTTTCAGCCAATCGGGTACAGCCGTACTTAAGTCATAAATAGTGTAACTAACACGACTTTCTTTTATATATAGATAAGCTATAGATAAGTTATATAGGAATAATTTACCCTAGTCAGTACACCTTAGCAACGTTATGCTGTTAAGGAAAAACAAAAACTCCCCAGCAACGTATCTAGGAATATAACTAACCTGGAATGCAACAACTGCCTTCTCCGCCTGGTCCCTGACCAGGGCATCTTGCGACTCGTACAGCTGTTTGCACAGCACCTCTATCTGAATCACCTCCTGAAACAAAACAGAATAATCAGCAGACAACACATGGTTCATATCCACACCATAATGGACCACTGTGGAGCTCGATTTAAGTTCGGGTGGAATCTTGCAGGTTAAATTTGACCAACTTCCCGGTTTCCGATTGAGCTCAAATTTTGCATGCATATGTATATCGCGTGACAATGCAATAATATTGTGCCATGGAGCTGATCTGATGATGGTAGTCGGAAGGTGGCCATAGGAACTCCTGTACTAAACAAGATAGACCCGTCGTTTTACTTGTCTTGGCTAGCACTCTGTTGCTACATGATATGCAGGATCTCAAAAGCATGTATTTAAAAAAGTTTTATTTGTGTTTACTGCTGAATTGTAAACTTAATATAAGTTGCCTATTTATTTTCTCTTTTTTCTTTCACCATATCCCAATTATTTGGGGTCGGCACAATATGTCTTCCTTCCATACTCCTCTAATCTGACATACATCTGTCACAGCACACATCATCATATCATCCTTCACAGAATCCATTCATCTTTTTTTTTGGTCTAATTCTACATTTGTAGTCTATCTTGTAGTTTAACATTCTTTTTGTCACATGACTTTCATCCCCCCTCATTATATTTTACAGCATTTACTTCTAAACCTATGTTAATTAATCAGCATGAAAGGGCCCCATGCAATAGACATGAAAGTTTCTATTGCATGGGGCCCTTCGTATACAATAAGCTTTTGAAATGTCTTAGACAAAAAATTGCTACTGACCATTAAGGCTGGTGTGCACAGAGTTTTAACCGATGGTTAAAATAAAATAATCACCAAAAATGTACGGAAAAACAGTGATTACTTTTGGTTAACCGTCGGTTAAAAGTCGCTGCACACCACTCTAAATCCTATAATAATATAAACATGTTTATGGATGATAAAACACCATGAACTGATATAAATATACTTGAAATGCTTTAATAGTAGAAATTTTATTATTTAGATAACAATTTATAAAATACAATTTAGCTATTGAGTTATACAAAGACATTGAAACTAAAATATATTATGTAGCAGATCACTGCCAATGGGGAGCGTTCCCAAAAGGCAGGCTGCATTACCAAGCTGTATGGCAATACTTATTTGTTGTGCAGGTTTATTAAATACAATTTATTAAAACAATTACATACTATTGAATTTTCATTTTTTTATTTTATAATATAATTGTATTTAATATATATATAATAAAAAATTAATAAAACAAATAATTAATAAAAAATAAATATAATTATTTAGATTAATTATAGATTATTATATTGTATGTCTTTGTTATGTACTGAAGTGAAGGTAGTTTGGAAAGCAGCGAGTCTGGTCTGTCATGGCGTCGCGCGCGCGTCGTTTCGATCCCGTAAATTAGTGAGTATTTAACAGTCTTGATTATTAATTTTTAATTTTAATTATATTGATACATTGATTGTAAAAATAGGTTTATTAATCAATATTGTAATTTTAATTTTGCACCCCCAATTATGGGCCAAATGCATTTTTACTGTAAAAACCCTAACATATTTGTAAGTGAATTACGCAATAAATATATTCTATTCTATTCATGTCTTTTGACTTGTTGCCCTTGCTGTCTTACTCCATATACCCCTGCTTGTTCTTTTAAGTCATCTTCCTTCAGTGTTGCCATTCTCTTCTATTAAGGTTTATGGCTTGGCAGCTAGGCCTTTAAGCCAGATCTTAGTTTACAATATAGTTTCTTAATTTTCTTAAGCCTATGTGTAGCACAGCTGAACTATAGGTAATCAGCTAGTGCCATTTAACGGAGTTCTTGTGACAACTCAAAAGGCCACATTTGACTATACAGTTCACATTTCTTACAAAACACATAACCACTACTCAAAAGCTATCAATATCCTACAACTATTGTTGCTACACTGCACAACATCTCCTTTCAGTTCCGCCAAAAACTCCTCGTTCTCTTCTCTTTCCATCCATGAGTTGCCATTCTGGTATTTTGAGCTTGACCATAGACATTAGTAAATAATTGAAAGTGTGTTCCAGAAAACAATGTCCTAGCATTGTAAAATTAATTTAAAAAAAACAAAACTTGTGAGCCTTTGAGTTACATTGATCTAGACATGCGCAGACAGCTCACTCAATCACAAAGCCCATGTATTCTGAAAATACAACACGGAAAATACATTTTTCCACAAGGTGTGACATTGTATGATAAAGGGTGAGAGGGGTCCTAAATTTCAGGATCTCACATTTCAAAATCTATATAACTATATATAATAAAACTGTAGAGGTTTTCTGTACAGTGAAAAAAAAATGCTAACAACGAGTCAGGGCAACGGCAAGAAGTGAAATAGAACTAATTTAGACTTTTTTCAAATTTTTGTTTCTCTGTTTGCATGTTTGTATGGATTAATTTCCGAATTGACTAGACTGATTTAAATGAAATTTTGTATTACGGTAGCGTATATCCCTGGTCAACATATAGGATACTTTTAATCCCAAAAATGAAAGAGCTCCTGTGGGACTCAATATGTCATTATGAAATATCTTTGTAGAGGCTTTTGGTCTCAGGACCCCATGGTCCAAGTCTTTTAACAGCAAATGGCACAGACGGATAGATCTCACTGCCAGGTTCCATGATTGCACAGCTTGAGTGATTCAGACATATCTGCTGAACCATCCGATCTAAATGTGTTTGGTTAATGGATGCGGTCAACATGTCCATGTAAGACTCATCCCATACCAAAGGTTTGCCACATTGCCAAGGAATCACAGTCAATAGATTAACAAATCAAATCAATTTGCTTGAAACATACAGAACCAAATGGTATTCATGTATATGTTTATATGGATCATTTTGGTTGAATCATCCAAATTGAAGGATGGAAATGAAGAGTCCAATATCAGTTTTACATGCAAACAAAAATGTCTCAGTGGTTTAATGCTGCCTGGGTACAACACCTAAACTATCCCTAATATTTTTAGTAAAATGTGTGTATGGTTTGTACACTTATGATGCTGGGCTTAATCGTTGTTAACGATAGACCCCGTTTGAAGGGTGTTTGCAAGCCAAACCACATTAAGTTGTTGTTTATTAAGGTCATTTGATGACCTAAGACGCACAACTTGCAGTGCACATGTGCCGCACGTGATGGAGATGTTAATAGATTTGTTTTACTATATTACTTGTTGCATATTTATGTAAAATATGCTGTACGAGCAATAGTGGCTCATAAAATTGTGCATAGTAAAATTCAGGTACATTTTAAATTTAACTACTTTAAGTAACACATTTCAGTCCAAATTACTATAAGTGTAGTAAAATTCAGACACATTGCCGCCTTGAAATTATACAGACCTCAATTAAAACTGAATAATCGGATTTTAATATCTATTACATAAAAATATGGTATAAAATTGAAGAAGTTGGTATTTTTAATTAGGTCTCTATAATTCTATGGGTGTGACATGTATTTTAAAATTAGATAATTCAGTCCAAGTTTCTATGAAGTTTATAATAACTTAGTAAGTATAATAAAATATACCAATATATAAATCAGATGTAATGTATGGATGATTGTATATACTAAACGAAAGTTTTTTTTTCCAAATACATGTTGATAATTGAAGATAAATCATAAGCCTTGTCATAAGCGATGTTAACAATGTTTCGACGCTGATAGTAGTGTTAAGTCATAGTTTCCGAAACTAGGGCGTCGAGCAAATAACAATGAATCGCTGTAATTACCACTCAAGGATGCACTATGAATTTGACAACAGACTTATCATAATATAACCAAAAAGCCGGCGAAACTTACATTGTCACAAGAATACACCATTAAAACTATACATTCGGATTTATTTTATGTTATTCATAGATGGACAAGCGAAATATATGCAAAAATCTCAATAGCTGCGCTAACTTTTCACGAAATTTTGTTGATGGACATTTTTTAGAAATTAAAGCATGTCGCCTAAAAAACTTGGTGTCAAAATTGCAGGTATGTTATAAAACTAAGATTTTATGCAATCATATATTTCAATTCATTTAAAATTGTACAAAAATAATAATATTTTGGAACTCACCTGTTCTTCAGCCATCTTTGTTATTTTCTCGCATTTGAAATGTCGTTTCGGTTTAGGCAATGATGTTAGAAACGTCTAACGTAGTATTTATAAACATTATTATTTTTTATGCATTATATCCTGTTTCGACAATTGAACTAAGAATTTAATCAAATTAAAATCACTGCCTCATTACATCATTTTATAAAACACGTTAGCATTTTGGATTGGATTAAAAAATAGTATAAAATGTGTAAGCCAATAATAGCCAAATTACCTACATGTAACGAAACGTAGTCTGAATAATTTAGAAAAGGATGCGTTCGATTTAATTCATGCTACTATTGTCTTTAAGAGGGAGAATTAATTGACGTAAGAATTTCATAAATAATACTGGCAAAAATTTCCAAAAAAGTCTGAAAATTTCGATAGACAAACAAAAATTGTTTGTCAATTATTATGCAAAATGTCTAGTAACAAAAGATGGAGTATCAATTTTTGGAGATTTTACAATAAAAAGATGTAATTTTTTTCGCTATTTATCACATTCATAATATATAATTACAAAATTAAGTTTGTTAATATTTTGAAAAATGTTAAGAATTACAGTTTCAAAGATAAGAAGAGTATGCACACTTGTCTTCTGTGCTCGATTTGGACGGGGGAATTTGGGATACAGTCCAAATAGATTTGCTAAATGTGAGTTCTTCTTCATTACTTTCTAATAATCATCATTCAGCCTATTTTCAACATCTAGTCTTCCGGTATGTAATCGAAAAAATATAGTTTTAATTTTTTATCTGTACAATAATCCGATAATTATAATCCCAATCACCGTAGTTGAAGAACTATTTTAACGTTTTCGTCCAAATAATAAAACCGTTAGTAAAATTGAAAAATTGCGAAAAAAGTCCTTGATAATGATTGGAAGGGAATTATTTCATCAAATATATTTTTAATTTATTTTTTACTTACCCCAACATACTCATGACTTTTCTCGCTATTTTTCAGTATCACATGCACAAATACGGAAGGCGGAAAATAGCACAAATTCCGGTTCTAATAATGGAAAGAAGAAGAGGAACATTGCGAGAAATGCAAAAAAATAATTGAACTTGCATTTGGCCCTAGCAAGAATATAGAACTCCAAATTACAAAGAAAGATCAGTTGCCAGAAGTTATAAATGCACCTGAATTTCAGCTACAGACGCAAGATAGCTCCAGGGATAAAATTGATGAAATTGTAACGTCGCAAGCACATATGAAACAAGAAAACCAATGTGAGAAGTGCCAAAGAATTATACATGACATTTTTGATACAGATTTGCCACACAAAAAAGCAGCTGAGCGAGTTGATGAAGTGTCAATAAAAGATATAATCGTTCATGCAACAACTGCGAAGGAAAATGAAGAGAAGCTGATGCAAAAGTTAGAAACCATTGAAGAAACACCTCTAGTTGAGGCTGCCAAGCCAAAAGTAGAAGGTTTTAACCTAACACCGAAGGTTTTAGGGGATACCGTTGATATGAATTCTTCTGAACGTTGCAAAGAGATTAATATTGCGATTTATAAAAATCTCGTTGACGAAAATTCCAATTTAAAATACCAGAGCTATCGAAGTAATTATTTTGAAAAAGCACAGAATTCAGGGAAAAAACCAGATGTAGAAGAAGAAATAAAAAATAAACAAACGGAAATTTTTGAAAAAAAAGAAATTGTATCACCTACTAATGTAGAACCTATTTGTATTATCCCAAATAGCAACGGACAAAATTCTAATCATAATCAATATTATTATCAACAACAGCATTATAGCTTTCCTTACTCACAAGATAATGTGTACAATCAGAAAAATAGTTCCATTGTAAATAAAGATCTAAAAAGAGAAAAATCTTTCAAAGATCACGGTTACAATTTTGTTGAAGATTCAGCGAAAAATCGAAAAACAGGGTCAACAGAAGCTGACGTTCAAATAGATATGGACGAAGTGGCTAAGAGATGTCTTAATTCGCCAAGTCACCAAATCGATGAACGCCTACTTAAAGAAATGGAAAAATTAGCTGTTCCACAAACAGAAACTAAGCCTCTGGAACACCTATGTTGAACGACGTTATACAAATCGATCTACGTAAAAGAACTAAAAAGCAAGTTGAAAAAAATGAGATAGATTTAGAAACACGAATGATAGATAAGCATATAATAGATGTTAAAAAGGATTGTGTGGAAAAATTGAACCCACCTTACGAAGCTAATCATTTAGAAAAAGAAATTATTAAACAAGACATAGAAATATCGGAGTTGAAATATGAAAAGTTAATCCACCATTTTAACAACTCTTTACTAAATATTGAGGAAGAAAGGAATCATAAAGAGGAGTTGCCTATAAATACAATTAACTCTATAAATAACATTTATAAATCAGAAAAAATGTTCGACGTGAACGCAACTAGCTATATTAAAGCAATACAAGCTGAAAATACTACTAATCTGGAGAAGAAATTAGGACATGACCTAAACGATATAAAATCAGAAAATACTCCTGAAAAAGCTACAAATCCTATTGTCAATGGAAACGAATTTTTATTAGATACTACAAAAACACATTACGAGAAAATTATGCAAATACTTGCGACAAGACAGTCATTTCATCCTAATCAAGTTCACATCGACCCATATGACAAAAATACCCTTTCACACGATGTAGATGAACATGATCATAAAACATTGGCCGAGATGAACGTATCGGAATACAAACATACCGAAGAAGCCGATAAATCACAATTATCAAACAGTGACGAAGATGAAAAACATGCAAGGCTTTTCTTAGCTACAAAAGAAACGTCTCCAGTATCGGCTCGTGAACTTTCACCACTAGTGACTGCAGCTGAAACTAGTCGCCTTAAGCCTTGTAGTGATATGGATGTAAATAAGGTGAAAGTACCACAAATGATATCTATTGATAAAAAATCTTATCCTACACGATACTCCTGTGACGTCCAAGATACAAATGTTTGTAAACCTGCTGAAAATGAAATAGCAACCACTCCTGTGCTAAAGAGTAATGATACTAAGGAAAATATTATTAAACAATCAGGCGTTTTACAAGCACAAAGGTTTAGTGATCCAAAGCATTCAGTAATCAACACAGTTAGTACTGCGGAATATGAAGTTACTACAAATAAGCACCGTACTCCGTCAAAATCTGTTCGAAAACCTCTAAAAAATTACACACAAACTATGCAAATACCCCCAAAAACATATACGAATCGTGCTGCAAGGGCTGAAAATGAAAATCCAAAACAACCAGATACCATTAAAATAGATTTGAAAGAGGAACATCCAAAATCTACAGAACAGATATCGCATAGTTTCCTTAAATCTGGAAGCATGATCAATCCATTATCAGAAAAAATTGAGACAGGACATGGTTTGAAAGGCAACCTATCTTCCCTAGGACCTTTACCTAAGCTGAAGGACGAAGAACTAACTCTCTCACAGCTACTCCGGAGAATAAGAGCACGTAACAAAATGAAGGAGTGCAAGGAGTTTGAAGGACATACTCTACGTTCACAGACAAAGGTTGATACCCTTGAAGGAAAATGTGGGGATAAAAAACCATTTGTCCACCACCGGCTCCGAAATGTCCTCCAAAGGATCCTTGCCCTCCTCCGCCATGTCCGCCTCCTCCACCATGTCCGCCTCCTCCGCCCCCTTGTCCGGAACCCTGTAAACCGAAATGTCCTCCACCTTGTCCTCCGCCATCTCCGCCCCCTTGTCCGGAACCCTCCAAACCGAAATGTCCTCAACCTTGCCCTCCGCCTAAGAACCCTTGTGATAAATACGTAAAAACGTGTTATGGAACTTTGAAAGATATGATCCAGATATTACTTTTGGGCCAGAAGCTTCCTACAGTAAGTGAAAAACGTTATCTGTCAGCAGATATTGAAGCTAAATTGCGTTCTTTATTCTTTATCCTAAAGGTATTACAGCTTCAGGGTCGATTTAAAACTGGAAGAATTGATTCATACACCAACTCTGGACAAATATGTACAAGCATGATAATGGCTAGAGATTTTGAGCCTTGGACACCAATTCCCAGTTGGCCTATTCCGAAGAAAGAAAAGAAGATACCACTTGTATGCCCTAAAGAAGGTTGCAAGGCTTTTCCTCCTGTAACGCCTAATTCAAACTTACCATACAGGCCTAAACATTGCCCAGGATTTCCGAAACGCACTTTCTCCATACCTGATTTATTGGTTACAGAAAACGAAAAAAAATGTTTGACCTTGGATACTTTTAAATAAAATCGAATTTGTAAAGAAAAATACCGGGATACAATTTATGTTTTATTTTGTTTATGGTTAGATAAAAAAAAGTAATACACAATAATACTCAGGACGCGTTCCTTTAGTATCTCACAGCGTCCAAAATGCCGTCTACCGTTCGACCAGGCAATCGCGGTCGTTATGGTCGTGGCGAAAGCGTCCCTAATGACGTTATCATTTTCGATCATGCAGCGCTCACAACGAACCAAGTCAAGAGCTGGGTCGAAGTGGACCTTGACCACAGAGCATTAATTCTCTCTATCTCTTGACATTGAAAAAGGCGCGATTTTCAAATTAATCAATGACATTTGTGTTTAGTCGTTTATGACATCAACGCCTCATAATTTGTTCCACCAGAGCTATGATTGTAACGTCCGCAAGCAAGTGGACGAAAAATCGCGGTCATGAACGTGGTCGTTCTGAGACTCTTCTAGAACTTAGCCTAAATAGTTTATTTTATTGCGAAGCTGGAATAAGGCAGACTGGCCAGTTGATGGAAAGTAGTTACAGTCGCCTATAGACGTATGTAACATCAGGAAAGAACTCAACACATCGCCAGCCTTTAGGATGAGATCATGATTTTGGGATAGGGTATGAGCTAGAGAGATCAGACAGGTGGAATATAGTATTATAGTATTGGAATAGGGGTTACAAATAATCGAAAATCAATCATCGAACGAAAACTTATCCATGCAGGAACGGAGAAAGAATACAATTTCCTCGGCCCTAGCAGTGCGTTGTATATTACCTCTAGCACAAGCGTAGCTTGCTTAAATTGGGGCAATATGTGCGTTTGTCTGCCGATTATTATTATACCTTTTAAATAATAAGACATTGATTGAAAGTTTCAATTGAGATTTTTTATAACAAGAACGGAGTAATAGCGCCATCTGTAATTGAAGAGTGTGTTACTAGTTTTGTTGTATACTGGTGGTTGTCATTGTGTATATTTATTTCTTCTATTTCTACTGTATTTCCTAGATGTCACTAGTAAATTAATTTTAAAAGTACTGCATATACTTCTGGATTCTATTAGCTATACTTATTATAATTATATTATTATAAAGAGGTAAGTTTTGTATGTTTGGATATTCGAGGTCACCTGGAACTAATTATCCGATTTTGAAATCCTTCACCAGTACAAAGTTACATTATTCCCGAGTGACATAGGCTATATTTGATTGTGAACTAAAAAAGTAAAAACCTTCTACACCCAGCGAAGTGCGCACGGGAACGTCTGAAAAGAAACCGTAATCTGCACACTTAGCTAATTTTTCCGGCGAACGGCCAACAGTGTCCAAAACAATAACAATAGGCTATTGTCTAATTGCAAATTTTAAACACAAAGTAAACAAAATAACTCTAAATGCGACAAGATAATAAGCTGCGTTTTATGACAGGCAGGTGTGCCTTCACCTTTGTCATGCATGTTCATGCATTAATCGCAATAAATGCGATTATTTTACTAAAAAAATTCAATCGTTTCTATCCGCAAATACTATTATAAAGGCATAGAGTATATTTTGCATTGAACATTGCATACCATAAAAATTACCATTCAAACTGTTAAAAGATATTGTAATTTTCATGGTTTACTCGACACCGACTTCAAGATTTTGAAAATGTTATATTATTTTGTTTCTTAATAAACTTAAATGTTAGTCAAAAATCTTTATCAAGTTATTGTATACTTTTTAGTTTATGAAGTAAGAAAGAAAGAAAGAAAATAATGTTTATTTAGAGTTATTCAAAGTGATTACAAAATACACAAACAGTTTAATAAAACACAAACTTAACTAACTCTAAACAGGCCCTAACTCAGCAGATGCTGGTTGATAACAACCAACGCTGGTCTTCCGTTAGTGCCTAGCAGCAACGTCACCTTCACAGAAGAAAAATATAACAAAATAACTAATTAATATTTTAATATTATTTATAATTAGACCACCATGAAAACAAAGAATAGACATATTTCGAATAAATTAAAATAAGTACATAATATGTTATGAAATAATTATTGAAATTTGAAAATAATGATTTGGAAAAAATAATAATAGATAAATTGCAAACAAAAGAGGAAAAAAACTAAATATTAAAAAAGACTCAACAACGCTACTAAAAGGCGCTTGTATCTAATGCGAGATCTGCTTGCTGCCTCTGGTGTTCGTACAGGAACGCTTTCAGTCTACTTTTAAAAATATACGCACTTCGAACGGTTCTTATTGGTGGCGGAATATGAAGTCGGTTTTTAACGAAGTTTTTTTAATGCTTGATCCGTTTAATATCAGCATTGTAGGCAACGGCTTTAACTTTAATGCAAATAGTAGCAACCAGCTGCGCCCCGCAGTCTCTCCCGCGTGGTGATTGAAAATCGACATAATTCCAAAATAAAAGATTTTTCTAAACTAAAAGTAGCCTAAGTTACTCCTTGTTACATCAGCTACCTGCCAATAAAAGTCCCGTCAAAATCGGTCCAGCCATTTCAGAGATAAGCCGGAACAAACAGACAGACAGACAAAATTGTAAAAATGTTATTTTGGTGTATGTACCGTATATATATACATAACTCAAGTTTTTATAACAATTCTTTTACTGTTAAGGCCATACAGCTCTGGAACGCGCTTCATGTTACAATCAGACAAGCAAAATCGCTAGCGATATTTAAAACTATGACCAAAAAATACTACCTGTCGTTGGAATATGATATTTAAATTCATTTATATTTTCCAAACATATTTTACACTTTTTTTGTATATTTTTTACAATTAAATTTAGTGTCAATTGAGAAAGTTGTGATAATATGATAAATTTAGCAAAATATAGTGAGTGGGTGAAATAAGTGAGTATCGGGATATGTCACGTTATTGAAGCAAAGAAGCGATGTATTTGTATGGTATGTATATTAAGTATATATATCTATGTAATATATAAAATTTCTTCATATATGTATATATATCATTTATGTATTTATTATTAAAATGTAAGTAGTTCGTACTATATGTTACGTATACCACCATCGCCATTATCATCTCAATTTATTCCTGGGGTTGTCTGGAAGAGATCGCTTTTTAGCGATAAGACCGCCCTTTGTACATAAGTAGATATAATTTTAGTCTTTAAGTTCATGTTTGTATTGGTGTACAATAAAGTGTTATCTACCTATCTATATATTCATATCCATATGGTAAAAAGTGGTTATTTCAATATTATAAGACAGAAGACACTCCAATTTTATTTATATGTATATGTTGGCGATTTTGCAAACTCCTGCGCATATTCCTTATCAGTGCAAACTGTTTAAACTATGCACATTAAATATGGGTTGTGGAGTAGATAACAAGTTGACAAACAGGAAAATAGATCCATTTTATTGCATAAATTAGAAAAAAATCCCCTAGATACTTATAATCATGAATTCATTTTACGATCTTCCTCAATATCGATGCTAATAGATCAGAATTATCAGATCAAATAGTTGAGGAAAATGTACCTCTATAATGTTACTAGTATACTGTTACGAGCTACAGGACTCGAATTAAAATTCCGTTGGAATGACTATAGTTTATTAGAACTGTACAAACACTTATAAAACAGGCACAAATAGGACTACTTAGACACTGTATATACTGCACGATTCAATAACACACGTAAAATCCGTCACTATATCGCTTTTCGAATGTACTATACACGTCTTACTAGTATAGTAGTCGTCGCTTGACTTCCTCACCCTTCCGTTCGGGCATTGCTTTATACTAAACTGTATAATACATACTAAGGGCCGCGTTCACTGAGTTAATCCGCACATCTGGCAAGCTTTGCCGTAATGCAACAACAAGGATTAGTTCCACACTAATGACGGCCATAAAACAATTACGATAACAATAGGATGTTTTTCTTAATTGCAAATTTTAAACACGAAGAAACGAAACGAAGAAAAGAACAAAAGAACTCCGAATGCAGGAAAGGTAATAAATTGCGTTTTACAACAGCCAGGCGTGCGCATTTCTTTGTCGGTATGTAACAATATTATTGCATGAATTAGAAAAAAATCTCCTAGATACCTATAATCACTAATTCATTTTACGATCTTCCTCAATGTCTATGCTAATAGATCAAAATTATCGAATGGATTAGTTGAGGAAAATTTACCTCTGTAATGCTACTAGCTTAAAATCTGAAGATTTGTATGATTTTGTTCTTCTGCAAGCAGACGGGACTTTTTTCTTATTACGTAGAACAGAGACATATTCAAACACCAGCTTGCCGGCGCGGTTTCACCCGCGCTCTGTCCCGCTCCCGTGGTATATAGCATCATAATATATAGCCTATGACACTCCCTGTTAATGTAGCTTCCGAAAAAAAAAATTTTCTAAAATCGGTTTAGTAGATCTAGACATTACGCCCTACAACATCACAAACTCATAAACATTACCTCTTTTATAATAATATTATACGAACACGAAAAAACTAGAGATTTTTAAAGAAATTTGACTATGGTATCAATTAATTTTGGGAAATGGGTATCTTGCCAAAAATATTTTAGGAAGCACTGTACTAGATTTTATTGAAATAAACATTATGACTTTGTGACCTGCCAATTCATGTTTAAAGTATCAATTATTTATTTCCAGTGGACAATGATATCTCGCAACTTGTCAGGGGTTTCTACAAAACTGACTGGACAAAACCTAAGGTTGATGTCAACAAACCTTACGTCGATAAAAGATTATCAGAAAATAACAAAAATCATACTATTCTTCAAACTAAATCAGCTCTTCGTTCAAATGTAAAGATTTCTTTTATACGTGTTATATACAAAAGAAACTATACAACGAAGGTACATGAAAATATGTTGCATAGTATATTAAAATATTCACAAATAGATAAAGAAACATTTAAAATAACTCCACAAATTACATACTTAAGTTGTAATAATTCAGTTATTGCTAGAAAATATTCTACTAGAAAGGCTGATGATGATATATTCTGGAAACCAAGAGCACGAATACCAATTGCCTTTACAAATAAAAATATTGATCCAAAATTCAAAGAGAACTTAAAGAAAGAAGCCAAATATCTTCTTCTTTCTTTCGATGATATAGGTTTAGTAAGAGAGAGCAGGAAGGAAGATAAGTTGAAGAAGGATGTCAAAGTGTTGAGCAAGTCAGAATATTAACTGAAGCTGTACTTAGTGCTCAAATAAAAAAAACTGAGTAACATCTATCTTACTCATATAATGTATGTAATACATCATACACGAGTTTGAGTGAAAGAGTTTTTTGGGTCTGTTGCGGACGAGTTTCAAGTTTAAATTGACATGTTCTTATAATAACATACATACATACATAACTTCACGCCAGGTCCCTTGCGGGGTAGGCACGAACAACAGAGCGCCACACAGGCCCATTCTTACACACCTCACTTGCTTCTTTGACATTCATAGTTCTTGTCATGCACGCTCGTCTGTTCTTAAGGCTCCTGACATCACCTACTGCTAGATACATGATCACTTTGATCATGGAAGGTGTGTCGAGGCCTTCCGTGACTTCTGCATCCATCCACTTTTGCATTGTATAACTGTTTAGTCATTCTTTCATCATACATTCTTTCCACATGCCCGAACCACCGGAGCATTCCTTTCCTTACCTTCACCCCGACAATTCTTATAATAACAGATTGTTCGTATTATGTTATTAAATAAAAAATACGTAATGTCTACGATTTTTGTTTGTAAAGTGCGTCCAAGAGCGTGCAGTCATAACATACCTTGAGTTCCGGCATCAGATTCCAGTCCCCCTTTGAGGAATGGACATTGTGGCACCTCCGGTTAAGGCGTCTTTAGCCCATGTGGCGCCCGTGTGCAATCATACCCTGGCGCCCTCTAGTAGGCGCGCAATCAAGATGGAATCTTTACAGCTATGTTTTCACTAGCGAACAGAAATTTGGGTACAAATGGTGCAATTTTATCACGTTCAGAACAAGAACTCTCATAGAAGCCGTGCTAAAATAGCAATTGCATAAATACTGTTGTTTCATTTTCCCCTATGGTACAATTAGGTGAGTGGGATAGAGAGATATTACTGTTGATGTTTCGAAAATGCAATGTTTATGTGTCAAATGTCCGTATTTCGATTTTTGCTATGTTGGGAAGCGCACGGCGTCGGCCATAGTACAGGCGCAGGGTCTTTAGCCTTGCTGCAACAAGTGCAGCGAGTATTGGACCCGTAAGGGCGATCTTCAAAGCGGCTTCGCTGCTCGCCGCATCCCCATCTTGGGATCTCAAAGCCAGTGTCCTCGCGTCGCTATGCCGGTGGCACAAAGAGGCCTTGGCGAGGGGCAAGAGACGTAGTCGAGTAATCTGGGAAGCGCGCCTTAGACACCCCAGCACGGGCCAAGATTGGCTTAAGAGATGTCATGGCACCTTGACGTTCCGGCTGACGCAGGTCCTCTCGGGGCATGGTTGCTTCAGGAGGTAGCTGTGCCGCCTTGTACACGCCGTGACACAGGCGTGCATACGTTTTATCCGTGGAGGAACAGAGAAAGAATATAATTTCCTGCGGCCGAGCGGCTTGTCATAATAGGCGATAAAACAGCCCATAACCAGGTGGTAGGGTATTTGCTCATCTAGATGGCTATCACCCATAGCCTAAAGTATGGTAACACCTTTGGTGTTACAAATGTCCATAGGTAATGGTAACCGCTTTCCATCAAGCAGTCTGTCTGCTGAGCTCATGCAATAATAAAAAATGCCACCCTTGTTCTATAGTATTGCGCTTTAAGAACCTTGAGTTTAGTGGCTAAATTCCAGTCCCCTCTTCACAACAGTCAGCAACATAGTGGCAGCATTTTCAGTGTTAAAAATGTCTATCGACTAGACGACTGTAAGTACTTTCCATCATGTGGACCGTGAGCCTTTCTCCTGTTCATCAGCTACAAAAGAAATACACCTCTATCGTTTTGTTACGAGTTGCAGGGCTCGAATTAAAATGCCGTTAGAATTACTATAGTTTTATTAGAACTATACAAACATAACACAGGTACAAATATAACTGAACACAACCAGTCCAAACGTAATGCACGATTCATAACACGCGCAAATTCCGTCACTAAATAGATTACCAAATTTACACAAGTCTTACTCCGCTTGTGGTTATGGGGCAGTCGCCCATCCCTCTATTGGGGCATTGCTTTATACTGTACATATACATTATGTCTGCTCGACTGCGTGGACTGAATTTTCTCGAATCACACTTAGCTAATGACTACCATAAAAGATTACAATACACAATGGGCTGTTTTTCTAATCACAAAGTAAACAAAAGAAGTCCAAATGCCGCAAAGGTAATAAAATGACTACAGGTATGCAGGTGTGAATTTGTCTTTTGTCGACGGTCAGGTCGTAATAGTATCATAAAAATAGGCAACGCATTGGCCCCGCCCCTGATGTTACAAACGACTTACCATAAGACCGTCTGCATCTTTACCAGCTTTGTCATAAAAAGCCAAGATATGAAAAGACCCAATAATTTTCGAAATATTACTGTGACATACAAAGACACACAGACTGAAGTACGGACGGATATTAACGAAGAAGAGATGTTTATTTTTGCTCAAATAGCTTCTGGACTCTTAAAACATGATTTGATGTCGCCACAGGTCATTGCACACTGGCTTTTCAAGGTTATTAATATACAATATTTTTCAAGACAAAACCAGTCAAGAAAGTTATGTAATTATTTTTGTTTTATATTTAAAACTGGTTTGGTCAGTTTTATTGATTTGATTTGCATATTGTTGTGTGACATGTGCTGACTTTGAATTTAACTATCGCGAGGAAAATTGAATGTCGGAGATACCTATGAAACGCACAAATCTGAGTTTAACAATCGTGACATTATACTTCTGCGATAAAAAGTAACGGCCAAATTCCACTACTAGATTTTGATAGTGTCAAAAATTCGTTGAATTAATTACACAGCTCCACAAAAAAAGTTTTGTTTTGTTGCCCTGGATATCATCGCAAATTTTTACGTTTTCAAGTGCCCAGGTTACGAATGTATTCATGAAAGTTCTCAATGTGCTCACATTTTCATGATTCTTGCATATCTTATATTTTGAACAATTAATTATTGCTGGTCTTTGAAAACAGATTGTCCCCTGCAAGATTATAAAAGAAAAGCTCATAAAAGGCGTTTTATGGAAATATAAAATATATTTTCGACATTTTCCTCTTTATTTACTTCGATGTATCCTAATTTCTCAAAATATTACTGAAATTATAAATATGTCTGTTATTTTATTTCTCGTTTTTTGATTTTTGTAATGTGAAATGAAAATAAAGATAAAAAAATCAGAGCAAATCTAACAAAATGATTGATAGTTTCATGAATTGTGTCCATAAATGGACCCAAAACCATTTTCATATCTAGGGCAACAAAACCACTGTAGACCAGTGTTATTAGTATAACGTAATTATAAAAAAATATCGTTGAATTTTATTTATTTAGGTTTATGGCTTGGAAGCTAGGCCTTTAAGCCAGATATTTGTTTATGATATAGTTTCTTCATATTCTTAAGCCTATGTGTTTGAACTGTAGGTTATCAGTTGGTGCTATTTAACGGAGTTCTTGTGACAACTCGAAAGGCCACATTTGACTATATAGTTCACATTTCTCACAAAACACATAAATACTACTCAAAAACTATCAATATCCTACAACTATTGTTCATTTTAGAGTAATTTTACACATTTTTAGAAAATAAAACTGCACAGCACAACATCTTTCAGTTCCCGCCAAAAACTAAAAAAAAATCATTGAAAGTCGCCTTTGAGCGTAGAATTTAAAAAAATAAGCAAAGACAACACCCGAAAAAAGTATGTATATATCGTAGACAGAGAATTCTTCTCTGTCTACAGTATACATTATGTTGTGTTTATTTTTTTATTCTACGCTCAATAGCGACATTCGACCAATTTTTGACATTATCAAAATCTAATTGCGAAATTGGGCCATTGGTTGCTATCGTAGAAGTATATTTTTCACGATCTTTTTTCATGACGTCAAAACGTAAGTAAAAAAAATAAAATATTCATGCCAGAAGATTCGAGATTTTTCCGAAACACGGAAGAACCATTCAACCTTCATGATCTAATAAATTATCCCATGTATACTGTAACGGGTAAAATCCCTAAGCAATTAAACAATAAGTGGATTTCTTGCAATTTCTGAATCACTCGAGGCTAATCTATGTCTCATTCTCAAGAAGGCAAGGACACTTATTACAAACTGAAGACGCGGCTTTGTTTGAATTTTTTTCAAAATGTGACGATAATGTCATATATTGAAGTGATAACTTCTTATTGGAGGGTAAACCGCTTCGTTACGTAACGCGTTACGGCGCCAGTCTGTCTGGCTTCTCTTCTTTCACGCATACGGTAGTTGCCGTATGCGTGAAAGAAGCAGGCTTTCGGTAATTAAATAAAACAATGATACAAATAATGTGTACAAAATTTTAATGTGCATATTCAAGAATTGTAACTAATAATAAAATATATTTTATAATCAATAAAAGATTTTTTTGATGAATTTTTTAGGAGTTCAGCAGATAGGCAGACGGCCCTTTTGATGGAAACGGTTACCATCGCCTACGGACGTTTGTAACAACAAAGGTGCTACAAATGCGCTGCTGCTCTCTTAAAGGAGACTGAAACCCTCTCACTAATTCCTCACAACTCAAGGTTGTTAGCGCCATACTCTAGACCAGGGGTGGTAGCCATCCAGTCGGGCAAATGCTCGGCTGGATACAATTTTTGCAAGCGGAACTTAATTTTTTTTCAAAAATAATCTAGATGCCATTCCGCATCGAATGACACCTCATTTATAATTGCCGGAGACTGCTGAAAAAAGTTGGTCCAAAAGGCACTTGTTTACCAGTCTATTATGTTTACATGTAAACACATTGCATTGCCTATATTATTATATTGTTTCCAAGCGTGTTTGCCCATCTATCAAGTATGTACTTCTTGACAGTGAAGCACACATGAAATAAATGACAAAATTGTCGTACTATATTGTTGTGGGTGACGTAATGGTGATGTTTAGTAAATCATGTCGGGCACAAACTATTAAACCTTCGATACTGGATTTGAAAATAAAAAATGTTCCATTATATTAAGTTTTTTATAACTTTATTATGAAATGACTTATCCTTATCTCTGTTAATATTATAAATGCGAAAGTAACTCTGTCCGTCTTTTCCCTTTCACGGAAAACTACTGGACCGATTTGGCTAAAGCTCAGTATATATATTTTCGATGCGGAGAATGAAATTAGGATACTTTTATCCCTTAAAAAGGGATAGTTTCCGGGATACAAATATAATGCTTTTACGGAAATACTAATAAACCAATTTGGTGGAAAATTGGTATATAGGTAATTTTAATATTGAGGTTGGACAAGGGATGCTTTTCATCCCGGATAATAGGATAAGTTTGGGGATAGATTTATGTAAAGATTATCCTATAAAGTAGGGTACCTTTTTATTTGTGCCATTGCCATTTTTGTCATTTTGGTTGATTTGGTCGATGTGGTCGATTGGTAGATGTAGTCCATATGGTCCATATGGCCGATTTGGTTGATGTCGTCGGTGTGGTCGATGTGGTCCATGTGGTCGATTTAGTCTATTTGGTCATTTTGGTATACCTATGTAGTTTTAATATCGAAAAATGGCATATATACTTTTCATCTGGGAGATGGGATAGTTAGCGATAGAAAAGGAAATGAATCTACTGGCGCAAATAGCAGTAATGTTGTAACCTCTTTAAACAAGAGGCACGCACTATGGGTTGACTCGCGGCGTGGCCGCGGGATTAACTCTAGTTACTAGAGTAGAGAGTTTCTAGATACTAGAGTCTAGTATATAGATAAGTAAAATTTATTTTATAACAAATCATGTCGGTAACGTATTAGGATATTATTAATTGATCCGTCATCGACCTGTCAAAGTCAAAGTAAAATAAATTTTTGGAAAGGGTGTTACTGGACTATAAATTATACATCAACAATAGTATATCGATAGTCGTAGATCGAATAGCTAGGCTGGGCTTGAGGGTCTCCCCCGCGAAAACGGAGGCCATCATGTTCCATAGGAAGTTTCGCAATCCACCCCCGGATCTGTCCGTTACAGTCCAGGGGGTGGCAATTAGCGTAGGGCCCACGATGAAATATCTTGGGCTAGTCCTAGACGGGAAATGGCTGTTCAAAGCGCATTTTGAGCAGTTAGTTCCCAAACTCGTGAGTTCCGCGGGCGCACTCTCAAGGCTTCTTCCCAACGTGGGGGGGCCGGGGGGTGCGACGCGGAAACTATATTCTGGCATCCTGAGGAGTATGGCCCTTTACGGTGCCCCCGTCTGGTTCGATTCGCTTCACCGCCACAATCGAACCCTGCTGCACCGGGCGCAGCGGGTTCTGGCCGTGAGAACCATACGTGGGTATCGTACAGTGTCTTGGACGGCGGCGACACTCTTGGCAGGCGAGCTGCCCTGGCCTCTCCAGGCAGACGTCCTGTCCAGGGTTCGTCGTACCCAGCAGGATGCCCTAGTTAGAGGACTGACCTTCTGTCAAGTCGAGATAGAGACGGTCAGGAAGCGGGAAACCGCTTCCTGCCTCGTCGAATGGTCTCGTGACCTCGAACACCCTGCGGCCGGCGGCTTTACGGTGGACGCAATCAGGCCACAACTGGAGGAATGGGTTAACCGCACTAGCGGCACCCTCACCTTCAGGACGACGCAGATACTGACCGGACACGGTTGTTTCGATCAGTATCTGTTTCGCATTGTGGGCTGCTTGCCTTCTCCGGATTGCCGACAGTGTGGCGCACCCGATACGGCGTTTCATACGCTTGTCGAGTGCGCTGCCTGGGCGCCGCAGCGTTTCGAGCTCGAGACAAAGTTAGGAGCCGTCCGATCGCTCGGCGACTTGGTAACGGCCATGTTGCAGAGCGACGACCGCTGGGATACTGCGGTTTCTTTTTGTGAGACAGTTATGTCTCTGAAAGAGGCCGCAGAAAGGGATAGGGAGCGAAGTCCTAGGGCGCGTGCTACGGTCTCTTCTCGAGGTCGCCGGCCTTCAGCCGGCACCCGGAGAGGCAGGTACGCGCATTACTTCCCTCCCTGAGTTAGGATCCGGAACGATGGGGGCCCTTAGCTACTAGGTAAAGCAAGGGATTTTACAACTACCCCCGTTCCGTAGTGGAGTGTGTTCTCCCGGGGCACACTTCAGCACTTTATGCGCTGGATCGACTGCTGAGTAACTATGTTCTACATCTCAGTCTTTCCTTCACATCAAAGCGCAGGGCCGCGAAGGGAGGAGGGGTTTTTTAGTGGGTATTGAGGTTGCTCGCCCGCGCGGCATCGCTCGGAGTCTCCACACTCCTCTGTGTAGTCCATAGCGGACGGAGCGCAAGTAGAGCATACAATTGCTAGCGTTACCGCCCCCCGTGGATTCGTGCCGTTTCCTAGTGACGGCCCAGAGAGTGCGTAAATCGGTTAGTCATTTTTCCCCGCCTCAAAAAAAAAAAAAAAAAAAAAAAAAAAAAAAAAAAAAAAAAATACATCAACAAATAGCTCCATGTAACGTGATGCAACGAGAATTGATCGATGACAAACCCGTAACAAATAATGGAGGAAAATAAACATAAAAACGTTGTATAATTCTTTTGCCTTTTATTGTACAGGAAACATTGTGTTTTTGCAAAGATCTTTCCTTATTATGCTAAGAGGTGAATCCCTGTAGTTCAATACACTCATGCAGGTGTACGAGTATGTATAATTGACCTAACAGGGTTGTCACTGGCATGGTACTTGGTACGTATTCTGATGGAACGTGATTTTTCAGCAACAAAGTAAGACATAGGAACTGGCCATTAGTAACAAAAATACGTTAGCTGTTTTATTAATATCATTGTTACATGCCGACAAAGTGAATGCACACCTGCCATAAATAGCAGTTTATTACTTTCCCCGCACTTAGACTTCTTTTGTTTAATTTGTGTTTGTAAAATAATTAGAAAAACAATCCATTGTGTTATCTTTTACGGCAGTCATTAGGCAGGTGTGTCGAACTGATTTTAAGAAATCCGATCTATGCGGGCTGCAAGCCATCTTGTATCGGTGCAGCAATAGCCCCATGGGGAGATCGGCAGTCAAGCGTGGATCACGATACGAGCAAGACATACATTCGATAAGCTATATAGTGATGGACTTTGCACGTGTTATTCAATTGTGCAGTTTGTACTGGTTGCATCCAGTTAAACCTGTACCAGTAGTACCTGTGAAATACTAATAATATAATTTCAACGGCATTTTAATTCGAGTCCTGTAGCTCGTAACAATATAAACATGTGTTTCTTTGGATAAATAAAACATATTATTAAAAAAAGTGTTTTTAAGACATTCTTACCGCCCCTAAGTTTTGCAGCCGTACGTGGTTACGTACCGTGTCTACCTTCTCGAGCCGCCCTTGATGTTCATAGGCCACGATAACCACTTTCCATCATGTAGAGTATAGACCGTTAGCTTCCTTGGTGCTCCCCATAGTAAAAGTTTATAATAACTGGTAACAAGTTGGTTTAGCACTTGATTGTGCCAGGTAGTAGGGCATTTGCCCGTTTAGATGGCTAGAAAGAACTGAGAAAGCATACAATTTCCTGCAGTCGGACGGCCTGTCGCAAGGAGCGACAAAACAACCCACAGCCAGGTGGTAGAGTATTTGCGTGTCTGGATGCCTTCCCTGATCTAGAGTATGCCGCCATAACAACCTTGAGTTGTGTTCCGGCATTAGTGGCCAGGTTTCAGTCTTCCTTTAGAGAGTTGTTACAAATATCCATAGGCGATGGTAATCGCTTACCATCATGGGGGCCGTCTGGCTGTCTGCTGAACTCACGCGATACAAATATTATAAAGTTGGTAAACAGGCAGATGGCCCAGCTCATGGGTTGAGTGGTACAGCAACCACTTTCCATGAGCTGGGCCAACATGTATTTAGCCTTTGCGAGGGAAAAAAGATGTTGGGATAGGGCACTTTCCTGATGCTGGGCCAACGAGTATAGGATGTGGGCCATCTGATCTCTGCAATACAATATTTTTTATTGCATGAGCTAAGAAGGAAGCCAGACAGCCCACTTGATGGAAAGCGGTTACCACCGCTTTTGGACATTTGGAACGCTCTTAAGGAGACTGGAACCTAGCCACTAATGCCGGAATACAAATCAGGGCTGTTATGGCGGCATACTCTAGACCAGCTGAGGTTGCCATCCAGACGGGTAAATACTCTACCACCTGGCTGTGGGTTATTTACATTTTAACGCAGGAAATTGTATTGTTTCTCCGTTCTTGCACAGATAAATGATGCTTAGCTTCAAGTGAATCATTTCCCGCCGGCCCTAATAGCTGTAACCAAGAAAATTATTCCAGCATTGCTCTGCCATATTAAATTTTGTTCTATATATAAACCCTACTAAGCAACTAAGTATTACTGAGCCTAGGTTATCGTCCTATCCAGTGGCGTAGCTTGTCTTAGACGGATGTCAAAATGTGTTGGGGAAGGAAGGGAGAAGTTATTTTATAAAAGAAACAAAACATTCTTGAATTGAATTAAAATGCCGTTGGAATTACTATACAATTTATTAGAACCATACAAACACGTATAACTGAACACAACCAGTACAAACGTAATGTACGATTCATAACATATTATTATTATTCACATATACGTATATATATATATATATATATATATATATATATATATATATATATATATATATAAATAAATACATATAAATAACAGTGAACATCGTTCGTCTAGTGTAGTTGAAAAACGTTAGCATCCGGTTGCCTGCACATGCTGAACTGCACCTATTTAGTACCATCGCGAGACTCTCTAATTTTTATCACGTACGTGTAATTCATTCCATGTCTGTCTCGTTGTGTTTTAATAAACGTCTTTTTTTTTTTTTTTTCTTTCTAACACGCGCAAAGTCCGTCAGCAAAAACTTTGTACCCTTTTTTACGAAAATTGCGCGTACCGGGGAGCAGAAAATTTCGCACACTTATAACACTTAAATCAACAATAAAAACATTACACACTACCATGTATTTGACACACACACGCATACTATTATATACTCTTTTGGTTAAAGTCAAATTAACAGTGTATGTAGGCCTTGGCGAAATCTGTGATTATAGATATACTAGCTGTCCCGGCAGACGACGTCCTGCCCGGTAAAAAAAAAAAAAAAGGGTGGACTACCCCTAACATTTAGGGGGATGAAAAATAGATGTTGGCCGATTCTCAGACCTACCCAATGTGCACACAAAATTTCATGAGAATCGGTCCAGTCGTTTCGGAGGAGTATGGCAACGAAAACTGTGACACGAGAATTTTATATATTAGATAGTCTTTGAAATTAATTATTATGGTCGAATTTCGACCACTGCCGACCACTAGTATGATACAAATAAGTTTTCTTTTAATGTATTCGATTATTTATAAATTACTTAATTGTACTAGCTCAGTGCTTTTCAATCTTTTTGAATACGCGACCCCTTTACAGGTTGCAAAATTTTAGCGACCCCCTTAGGTCATAGACAGACAAAAAGTTAGTAATTTAAAAGACGTACGTTTATGTTTTTCTTCATTTTGTTTTTTTTTTGTTTTTATTCGTGCAGGAACGGAGAAAGTATACAATTTCCTGCGGCCGGGCGGCCTGTCATAAGAGGCGACAAAATAACCCACAGCCAGGTGGTAGGGCATTTGCCCGACTGGATGGCTACCACCCCTGGTCTAAATGTCCTATGACGCCATAGCAACCTTGAGTTGTGTTTCGGCATTAGTGACCAGGTTCCAGTCTCCCTTAAGAGTGCTGCAGCGCATTTGTAGCACCTTTGGTGTTACAAATGGTCATAGGCGATAGTAACTGCTTTCCTTCAAGTGGGCCGTCTGACTTTCTGCTGAACTCCTGCAATAAATAAAAACTCATATTCATTATTAGGGCCTTATATTCTGCAAAGAGCAGAAGAGAGAGTACTTTCTAAGCTCGGCAAGCTTAGAAAGTACTTAAGTACGATGTAGAAATTTAAATTACCTTTTCCCTTTTGCCGGTGACTCCCCGAGGAAGGCTCTGCGACCCCTAGGGGTCGCGAGCCACAGAGTGAAAAACACTGTAGTAGCTTATAATTTATGTATATTAAAGCAGTTTCCAGTAATTGTTTGTTTATAGAGATTATTATATCCAACATACTTCTTCCAATGGATAACCTGTCTGATCCTCGAGCGTCCTTTATCCCGCAGACTACTATGAATCGTGATTTAGGCGGGACGTCCCGATTTTTAAATCAAAATTAAATCTCCCTCGCTGGACAGGCTTAGTCCCGCTTTCGGGGATAACTCTTCTTTTTATTTCGCGTGCACGTACGATTACTTACGAAGGTACAACAAATACCATTTGTTTCAGTGCTTGGAAATCAGTGAGCAAGTAGTGAGTTTTTCTTTCTAATCAGCCTGTTCTCAGCATCGCAATAAAAAAATGGCAGGGCACTGAAGGTGTTAAATGAAACAGTGTATCAATTACACATGTATGCGAAGTCTCATATGAATAATCCTACGGGTTATCTGTGTGCTCATCATGCGTTGGTACTTTACATTGCCTGTAAACAAACACGTAAGTCGAACAGGTATAAAAAGACTATATTCCGCCACCATTTTATGCAGTGCATCTTTTCCCGCTCACGGATACGAAGGTGCGTTCAATATTTTAATAGTTTTATTATATTGTTAATCTGTTATACATACTTTTTTAAAACTTAGTTTTGGAATGCGTTCAATAACGTTTTATATTTTTTTATTGTTTGTTTTTATAATTTAGATTTTTGTTCGTATTTTTTTAAATTTCAATTGTAGAATTCTTTTAACATTTTATTTATGAAATTTAAATTATAAATTATTATAATATCAAAATAAAAAATACATGGAGTTTTAGCAAATGTTAATGTCCTTAATTAAAAGCCAAACTTTTTAAAATATTTTAAACAATTACTTTTTTGAAGAATTAATAGCGTTGTAGCAAATATTAATATTGTGTCATTTCTTTACAGATAATAATGTTACAAGCAGTGAATTTTATTGGTGTTGCCGCGTGCATAGTTTTATGTAAGTCCATTATAATATTATAGTCTATATTAGATGGTTCATTTTTGACTTTCAATATAGATGAAGCAACCAAAGTGAATCATGTACACATAAAATTGAGTCATTCAATGTCATTAAATACTGTATTACCGTCTCAGTTTATGCGTTTTAAGAGAATTGATTCAATTTGGTTGAACCGTGTAATGTCGGCTTCAGTATATCTCTACCATTGAAAAAAAAGTCGAATTTCTTTACAATGAAAAAAATTGCTAATAACTGAGTCAGCAGGATGTAAGAAGTGAAATGGAACTAATTTAGATTTTTTCAAATTCTTTGTTTCTCTGTTTGTACGGGCTAATCTCCAAAACAACTGGACCGAGTTAAATGAATTTTTGTATGGTGGTAGCTTTTATTTCTGATCAACATATAGGCTACTTTTGATGCCGAAATATTAAAGAGTTCCCGTCGGATAGTTAAAAAACTTTCCACGCGGCCGACGAAGCGGGCAGAAGCTATCATAAATAAAAATATAGTTTATTAAGTATTATACAATTTTTGACTTGAAATTACAAAATACAATAAAAGGAAACTTTATTTGCATAAAATATGATAGAAATGACATTTAACTAGCTTTTGTCTGCGGCTTCACTGGTTTTAATGCTGTAAAGGAACCGTATATTTTCCTAAATAAAAAGTAGCCTGTTTGCTCTTCTAGACTATAATAATCGGTGTCAAATTTCATTCAGATACAAAGAGCCGTTATGGCGTGGTTGACCAACAAACATGCAGCCAAATTTTCGCATTTATAATATTTGGATAGACTTATAAGCTTTTTTTAAAAAGGTTTTATATACAAGCTTTTGCGATCCTGGATATCATGTAGCAGCAGAGTGCTAGCCAATACAAGTAAAACGAGTCCAAACACGACGAGTCTATCTTGTTTAGTACAGGAGTTGCTATGGCCACCTTCCGATTCCATCAAGAGATCAGCTCCAAGGAACCATATTATTGCATTGTCACGCGATATACATATGTTTGAAAAATTTCAACTTAATCGGAAACCGGGAAGATAGTCAAATTTAACTTGCAAGATTCCATTCGAACTTATATATATACATACGTATAATACGGCCGGCGTAACTTGGCAAATGTGAACATAGGCTCTGCGAACTTTAGAGTATGTACACTCGTGTGATGAGTGGGCATACGACTCGTCAGTGAATACAATTGGTCGCCCTTCATCCCTGTATTTTTTTATTGCTTTGTAATAGTTGATCACTGTGTTTTCTTCACGAGTTTACATGCGCTAAAGTTCGCAGAGCCTATGTTCACATTCGCCAAGATACGCCGGCCGTATTATACATCCATTGCAAGTTAAATAAAAGCTTGTAATAATAATGTAAGATCTCATCCTTAAATTGTCAACGGTAAATAAGGTAACAGTCTTGTATTATTTCTAAATCGAATTTTTTTACAGGCGCCGGTCTGCCGATTGAGCAAGCTCCGGCCTTGAAGGAGGAGCCTGCTGAGGTGCTCTTCAGGGTTGGCTCCAAGCCCGCTGTCATCGAGTGCATAGCTGAGAGTCAAGCCAAGGATATCAAGTGAGTGTCAAATATATTAATCCCTGAAGCAAAAATGTGTACGCTCTTTTACGAAAAATGCGCGGACAGAGAAGTGAGAAATTTCCCAAGCTTATAGTATATATCGTTTCTTTGCTTCAATAACGTGGTATCTTGAAAAACCCAAATTTACAGTACGCACTTTTGAAGTTTCAAAAAGATTTTACCCAAACATATTATACATTTTTAAATATTTTTACAATTAAATTTAGTGTCAATTTACTAAGCTTTTGAATACATGAGAAAGTTGGATAATAATGATAAATTTATCAAAACAGTGAGTGAGTGAAATAAGTGAGTATTGGATATGTCACGTTATTGAAGCAAAGAAGCGATATAGAGAAGGAGTGCAGAATGCTAATTTTTTTTGATTATACGTAAAAAATACATTAAATGATCGCCTTTAAATAAAATTAGTTAATCATATTAAACTGCCCAACTACGTTTTACACAAAACGTATCGACAGTTCTTTAAACATATTTAGCGGCAAATTTGCGTTGTGCATGACGCTTATTGTTTTTAAGGGTGTTAAATACGTTTTGAGTTTCTTAAATAAATTTAAGCAACATTATGAAAGCGGCCCTAAACCAATAAAAACCATTACTCACTCTACCATATATTTAACATTTGTTAAAGTCAAATCGTGTAGCTTTGGCGAAATCTGTGATTATAGAAGTCTTTGATAATAGAACCTTATGGTCGAAGTTCGACCAATGGGCGACCACTAGTAATTGAAGACATAAGTGGATGAAGGTGATAAGTCGCATAATTCCAATTCTGAGTAAATCGAGATAAAAGTTTTACTTTTAAACTGAACTGAAACTGAGCACCCTTTTCAACTTTTTATTTTTTAAATATGCCTTATATCTATGGTCTTGGGTCTGTAGTTATTTAGTATCGACTTATAACCTTCATCTACGCAAAAAAAGGAAAAAACCGAATATGCGACATATCACCTTCATCCACTCACGTCTTCAATTATAATTTAAGGGCCGCTTGTATAAGGTTGCTTAATTTTATTTAAGAAACACGAAATGCATTTAACATCCTTAAATACAACTAGCGCCTTGCACAACAAATATGTTTAAAGAATTGTCAATACTAAACGTATTTGTAAAAAGTATTTAGACAGTTTAATATCATTAACTAATTTTTATTTCAAGGCAATCGTTATGCAAGTGGCCCTAAGATTCCATTGAAATTAGTACATTAATTCAATCCTTTTGTCAGATACTCCTGGAAGAAAGATGGCAAAGAGCTCCAATTGACAGCAAACATCGTCCAGCGTAAAGATGAAGGTACTCTAACCTTCTTGAAGCCAGTCGCAGCGGATGAGGGCATCTACCAATGCCTCGCTGAATCTCCTGCAGGAGTTGCAAGCACACGTCACATCAGCTTCAAGAGGACATATATCAACCATCCTCAAGTCAAAGTAAAGGAACATAATCCAGTGGACGGCAGGCCTTTCCATTTGGACTGTGATATACCAGAGAGCTATCCAAAACCGACCATTCAATGGAAGAGTCAGCTGATAGATAATCCTGATATATCAGAGAATATCTTGGACAGGAAGATCACGCTTTCCCCCGATGGCACATTGTGGTTCGCTGAAGTATTGCCTAAAGATGCTAGCAAGAGGTAAGACCTGTTTCTTAGCATATTAAGGTATCAAGTGGTTGCGAATTCGATTTCGCCGGAACATTTGCGCGTCTGGATCGCCACCAACCTTGGTCTAGTTTATGCCGCTACAACGACCTTGATTTGTGTTACGCTGTCAGTGACCAGGTTCCAGTTCGCCCTTCGAGGCTGAAAGCACATTGGTGTCACCTTTGCTGTTGCAATTGTCCACAGGTCGATATTTGGAATGAGCTTCCGAAGCTCAAAGCAGAACTGTGGTAATTCCACAGCGCTACTATATGGGGTTTTTAAAAATGTAGTAGCAACATTTCTTTGAGGCCGGCAGCGCGTTGGTGATATGTCTCGTGTTGCAAATGTCCATAGGCGATGGTAAGTTCTCCATCAAGTGTGGCGGCAGCCTGATTTTTGTTTTTTTAGCTTGAGTTCAGCAAACAGGCAGACTTCCCACCTGATTTTGAAAGTAGTTCCTATGGACATTTGTAATAAATGTGCTACCGCTTTCGAAAGGGAAACTGGAACCTAGCCACTGGAACAGAACTCAAGGTTGGTATGGCGACATACTCCAGATCAGTTGGTAGCAATTCAGTCGAGCAAGTTCCCTACTACCTGGCTGTGGGTTGTTTTGTCGCCTCTTAGGACGGGCCGCCCCAACGCAGGAAATTGTATTCTTTCTCCGTTCCTGCACAGATTCTGTGAATATGGCAAATAAGCAGACGACCCCTAATGGTAAATAACTACCGTCGCCTGTAGATGTTTGCAACATCAAGGACGAAGCCAACGTGTTGTTTAAAGATGTAATAGAGGGGATGAAATAGAAGTAAGCGGACGTGTGCCAACGGATCTTTTATTTATAGCAAAAATACGAGTTCAAGGCTTTTTATCCGTAGGAACGGAGACGGAATACAATTTCCTGCGGCCGGGCCGGGCCGCCTGTCGTAAGACGCAACAAAACAACCCAGTCAGGTGGTAAGGTATTGCCCGTCTAAATAGCTACCCCACCTGGTCTAGAGTATGCCGCCATAACAAGCCTGAGTTATTCCGGTATTAGTGGTCGGGTTCCAGTTTCCCTTTCGAGAGCTGTTACGAATGTCCATAGGCGTAGGAACCGTTTTCAAAATCAGATGGGCCGTCTGCCTGCCTATTGAACTCATGCAGTAAAAAGGCAAAAAAAGCTAAAAGTTGTACGTCGATCTTCTATGAGAGTGTGGTATCACACCAATCGAGCTGGCCAAAGCACTGCAATTAAGACGATTCCAGCAAGGTCTAGCAGGTGGGTCGTATACCTGCTACAGACTAAAAAGAACCTCTCATCTTTTCCAAATAATTAAAAAAACTCATTTTCCGAGGTATAAATACGTCTGCGTAGCTGAAACTCCCGCTGAAGATGAGCCAGTGGTTCTTGCTGAGCACATCATCAAGGATCTAGTGAAGGACACGAAAAAGAATGACGGTGAATTGGTTCCCCAATATGTGAGCAAAGACATGATCGCGAAGGCTGGCGAGGTCACTATGATCTATTGCATTTACGGCGGCAAGTAAGTTGTTAAAAAAGTTTTATTTATAATTATGGCTTCGCATGGTTTTGTATCTGCTCAGTATTATTTGGCCATAACGTGTAGAACTTGAACTATTTTTTTGCCTTCTGGCAATAATCTATGTCAGTTCAATTGTCAGTGAAATATAAACAAAGATCAATAATTTATTCATATTATTTTTATTTTAAATATAAAAATACTATTATACGTTTCACATAAGCAGTGATTTTTAAAGTTTACTTTTGCGTTATAATTTGACTATATTCTTCTTGTAATCAAATAATTGTCCTGTTAATCAGTTACAAGGTCTTATAAAGCTCTGGCTTACAAAATTATTTTATTTTTTTATTATTAAAGTAAACAATATTGGGGTTGCTAGAGTTCAAATAAATGTACGAAAGTGGCGCCCCTATTTAAATTCTACTCTTTTGGACCAAGCTGTAGCTATATAAAGTGGTTCGATTCAAAGTCCATAAAGAAAGTACAAACCAGACATTTAAATTTCCAGACCTTTGAACCCTCCGGACTGGTTCAAAGACGGTAAGGATACCAATGGAGAGGACCCAAGTACGGCCCGTATCACCAGGCACAACCGTACCGCTGGCAAAAGGCTGCTCATCAAGGACACATATCTTAGTGACCAAGGCACCTTCAAATGTGTGGTCAATAACGGCGTTGGGAAACCACAAGAACATACCATGAAGCTGACTGTAGTTAGTAAGTACAACTCTTATTATAATTATTTACGGACCCAGTACAGTAGGGAAGGAAAAGAAGAAAAAATGAAAATGCGTGTCAACTCCGACGCACAACTGAAGTTTACTCCTTAAGTAGGGTTGCCTTTGAATATGAACTAATGGATATTATTTTAGATCTTATTTCATTGCATTAAAGTTCTAAATGTATAATAAAAAAAAACAACGCTTTTGACTTGATACAAGCGACAGCTTGTATTATTTCATCTTTCATAAAATGTCCATATGGCCTTATATGAAAATCAATAATTCTTAGAGAGTAAATTACAAAAATATTTTAGGATAGCTAAACTAATATAAAAGTAAGTGTTAACAAACATAAATTTAAAAACAGAACTTGTCGTAAAGGGGGAATGAGTCTCAGAATAATGTTGATATGTCGACCAGCGCTGATCTTCCATTAAGCGTATAATGGATTGTCATGGCAGACTACAACATTACGTAGGTGATGGACTAGCTAAAGATTCTTTCTCTTTTTCATATTATGTTATCCTGATTTATGGTCTGTTTTACTGTATGTTTAGAGCTTGTATAAAATACACCCCAATCTATCGTTAGCAACAGATAGCTAATCTGTTGTTAAATTTAGAGTAGACATAAACTTGCCGTAGATTACATAATTATATCTTAATATCAAAAACCATGTAACAATGTTATTTTTCTCTTTATAGGCGCACCGAAATACACCAAGAAACCTGAAAAACAAATCGCTGCGAAAGAAGGCCAAGACGTGACTATCCCCTGCGAAATCTCAGGATTGCCAGATCCTAAGATCACCTGGACCTTCAACTCCAAGCCTTTGAATAACCCAAGGGCAACTGTCAACGCCCATGGTCTGGCCATCAGCAAGGTCCAGAAATCTGACCATGGATACTATGGTTGTCAAGCTGTAAATGAACATGGAGAGTTATACTCTGAGACCTTCCTCCAAGTTTAGGACAACAAATAAGTCAAGCCAGTGGTTATGTTTTAGCATAAACCATTTTAGATATAAAAATTGTATTAACTTTTTTGGAATAGTTATCGAATAAATTAATATAAAATTTCTTTCTTTTTAATTCAATGAATGTGAGAAAAACATAAGCTGTTATTGATCGATATTTAAGGATCGACAATATATACAACACATACAATATAATACACACAAATATAATCTGAGCATATTGTCTGTATAGTTTCAAGCACGAATCTTGAGCGGTCGCCGGAACAGTAGGGATTGCTTTGCGTATTGATTGTAGCCAATGTAATGAGGTATATCGATAATATTATTTTTACAACAATTTTTATACACAACATATATAATATTTAAATAAAACTAAATTATTACAACGAAAAAATAGATTTCCGGTCACTGTCGTTTTCAAAATGCTGGCTGCATTATCACGCTGTATGGCCATGGCCAATGCGTTGTCCAAAATACAGACTAACCTTTTGGTCACGCGAGACTTCTTTCATATATACAATGCACTCTGAGTTTCTTTCAAAATTATTGAAAGATCTCGATAGAGTATTATGTATGTGTTTTGCCTCTTTATTCGAAAGAGATAATACCTCATAGTTGTGTGTATGACAAAATAAAGTAACCTGATGCTTGTACGATGTTTGACATAATTTAAAAAATTACTAGTAAGTATCAAAATTATCCATGACATAATATTGTAATTGCTAGAGTTTAGATTTTGCGAAAATGGTGCCACTATTTACTCTATTTAGCCATACTCTACACCTTTAAAATAGGAGGAATGTTATTCTTATTTTTTAGTTTATGGCTTGGTAGCTAATTATTAATTTCATGCGTAAAACGAAACGTTCACTAAAGGTGCCTACACATTATGGGACGAGTCTGTCTTCCGTCGCTAACTGCTGCGTCCGTTTTAATGTGCACACAAGAACCATAACACATTTTCCAGATTGCTTTAGGACGTCTGTAAGCTCAAGGTCACGTCGGCGACTTGCGACTTACAATGTGCAAAGTTCAATGGACTTTCCTTATCCAGATACATGCCTTTCATTCACGTCCATCAGGCATGACTTATAATATGCACACACCTTTTCACTCAGCTGGAGTGCAAATGTCAATGTCATTGCCAACGCGTATAACCTCAATGTACTTGTGAAAAGTTGAAAAAATCAAAACAAACTAAACAAATAGAAAAAGCAATAAATGCAATATGTTATTCCTATATTTATTAAGTATTCTATCTTTATTAGTGCAAGCCATATTTGTCACATTAGCTATAGGTAATCTTTTGCATCAATTTATTTTTAATATTTTTGACTAATTCGAAAATTATGCTGAACATGGATATATTTTTATTGAATTGTTACACCTATTTTAAGGGATAAAAGGGATAGTATCATAAATATAATAATTATTTATTTACTAATATATTTTACTTATAATCTTATAGCATTATGAGAATATAAGTTATCTTTATTGCACTACAATTTTTTGTGTATTTTGAGTGAAAAATGAGATGTTATAAAAAATGAATTTGAGGAGTTTATAATTGCAAGGGAACAGGTGTCCCAATACAATTTTAGAGGTTTGAGTTATTAGAACATCAGAAAAACACAAATGAGTGAAATAGAACAGAATTTTAATTACTTTGTCTTTGCAATAAATTTAAAGTTGTTTTAATTTTATTTTCTATATGTTTTTGCTGAAGTATGTTTGATTCACCAAAGGTGAAGCGATAAAGCCAATTCACTTAAAATGTAATAGAATACAGCAAAGGTGCTACCAGTGTCCCAATGTTGGAACATAACACAAGGTTATGTTGGCATACTGGCTGCTACTGTGGATTGTTTTGTCTCTGATTTAACAATTTTTCCAGCTGCTGGGCTATATTATTTAGCTGAAATAGTTGAAGAATACACTGTTATGGCGAAGTATGTAATAACATGGACAGTTATTGTAAGTACACACAAATATCTATCTATATACCCATATATGATACTAGCTGATATCCGCCCGCTTCATGTGCCGTAAAGGAATTTCATAAAATACATTCTTAACTGACCTCTACTTGGCAAAAGGAAGGTCCATAGCATATTTCAAGTCTATAGATATTATATGTAGTTCCTGAGATATTGTGATGAGTCACTATATATGTGGATTTTAATTATATATACATATATACAGATTAATATTGTAAATATGAAAGCAACTATCTGTCAATTGTGTGACCTCAGAAAATGACTGGACTGATTTAACTGAAACTAGGTCAGTTTATATTTGGTTTCAGTATATGGAGGATGGTCATATGATACTTTTTCTTGCCAGGCAAGAAATCATTTTTATTGTTCTATAAGTCCGTGATATAATTTTTATCATATGTAGCAACACCTAATATCCCTGAGGTTGTTTTGGTACTGATTTTTCAGTTTATAACATTCCATAGACAGTTGTTTTTCACATGCTATAATATTTATTGTGAATAGAATAAAGTATATTTATTAAAAATTATAATGAAATGAACTTATTTATCTCTTTAACAACTACAACTGTAGCTTCATAATGTCTCCTATAATTATACAATACATTAGCTGCCATAAATATATTGCCAACACTTGGACGTCTACTATGTCTTAATTGGATTGCCATATAAAAGTCATATTGTTACAACCTTTTTTTTTTTACATGGGGAAATGCGTTGTCGCATCGTCAGCCGCGCGGGGGATTATGCGGCACCGGTATGTGGGGCTCCCCGACGCCGATTAATCAATACGACCGGCGCCGGTATACCCACTAAAACCCCATGGGAGCCTTCTTTCCGCCTAGCGCCGGGGTCGCGGTACATGCGCGAGCTTAACCCGCAACCCCGGCAGCGGCTGGCCGCCTCGTAAACAGAGGCGGCCTCTCCTGTGTGCGGGCCGGGGAATGATGTTTCCCCGGCCCTGAGAGGGACGCGCGGCTACCTCTCGCGCCCTCTCGCGGCATCAGTGCGGGCGGAGGTCATGTTGATCCCCCAGACCTCGACGCCCGCTGCCGCCCGCCCGTGGCTGCCAGGAGTCACGGGCGCTATCCTCCTTCGGTGGGGGAGGAGGAGGCTGCGAGGATTGCTCCTGCGCCTTCACCCCTCCCTCGCCTTCCTCCCCCCCTCGCCGCCTCGCGCTCTCAGCAGTGTCAGCGGTGGGGGGGGGGGGGCTTCGCGATAGGGGAGGGGGAGGCTGCGAGCATTGCTCCTGCGCCATCACCCCTCCCTCTCCTTCCTCCCCTTTTCCCCGCCGCCTCGCGCTTACAGCAGCGTCAGCGGTCGGAGTCGGGGGAAGGCCACCTAACTTCGGAAAGGAAGAGTGTTTTGGGAGGAGGTTTGGAAGGAAGGGAAGGCTTTTAGGATGAGGAGGCGGAAAGGTGGGACACCACTGTCACTGAGTGAAGGGGGGAGTGTGACAGTGGCCGCTCGGGGCCCCGGGGACGCATCCCCTTGTACCGCTTCCTGGATGGAGGGGAGTCCAGGGCGGCACCCCCTGGGGAATATTGTTACAACCTTAATGTTATTTTTTGTAGTTCCAGTTTACACCATGTAGGTTCTCTTTTTGCACAAACTCTAAATCTCATGTCCTGATGATTTATAGTAATATTTTTGGTAAATTATTGATCAGGTACAAACAAAACAACTATTTGACAAATGTCAAATACTATTTGACAAATGTCAAATAGTTGTTTTGTTTGTACCTCATTAATATTTACCTGTATCATATCTATTTCAGGCAACGGCGTCAATACACATAGGGCTGATAATCTTCGAAGACTTGCCTCTTTACCTGAATGTATTGGGGTTGGCACAGCAGCTTCTACATGGAGTCCTGATGAAGGACTTTCCTGTTGTTAGAGTGACAAGTATAACTTTCATCGCAGCTCTATGTATGCTGGTGGTGCATCATTATATGGCTTTTAAATACTTCGGAGAGGTTTATTATAGTTTTTCAGAGGTGAGAATACCATAAACATAGCTATTTATAGCTTATTATTTTTAATCTGTAATTTAGTTAGTTATATTAGACCAGAAAGGTTATGTTATGATGCTATAGTACTTTAACCAAAAGTATTGGATTTCCGAAATTGTTGCGGACAGAGAGCACCCCTCTGACCCGCTCACCGGAGCACACCTACTCTCCTCGCCGCGCATACCGCCGACGCTCATAGCTCGCACAATTAGCAGCTAGACGTCGGATGGTACGCGAAATATAGCAACATATATTTTGATTATAAGTTATTATACTTAATGCTGCTAACAGCTAAGTTAGATAGACAATTTAAATCAAAGACAACTTTTTCGGCAAGCTTATTTTTCAAATTAACCATAGCTGAAGATGATTTCAGTTTTTCTAGATTTTCTGCCTCTATGAACAATAATAATAATAAGTCTCTGTCTGTTAAAGCATCACATGAAAACTACTGAACAGATTTTAATGTAACTCAAAACATAGCTAACGCGTATCCCGGTGAGTAAAATAGGATAAATATCGACCAAGTTGAGGGTTTACCATACACATGAGTTTGGAAAAACCAACAACCGCACGTGTGTAATAAAACGTTTTTCAACACATTGACGAGAAAACAATACTATACCTGATGAAACAAACTTATATATCCTTTGGCAAGTCGCAAAATTTTTGACATTTGCAATATGAAAATGGCACCACATGCGCATGGAGAAAATTAGAACTAGTCTTTCGTCTCATTTTATGTATAGTATAAAAGTGAGACAGATATAATGATCAAAAGCGCTTCCGAGGAGGTTCGATTATTCAACTTATTTATTCTCTTTATATGAACTTCCTTGGTAGAACTTAATATTTTTCGCCTACTTTACCACACATTCTGTTGTGTGGTTCGTAATTTTTAACTCACGAACAATGTAAAGGCTTCGTAAATGCATTTTTTTTTAGCAAATGTGTTGAAGATGTAAATTATGTTTTTAGGTGTTGGCATACTTCACGATATGCCTGTGGGTGGTCCCATTCGCACTGTTCGTTTCTTTGTCGGCGAACGACTACGTTTTACCCACTACTGGGGAGCGGCAGCCATTGTTGGGTGAGTGACTGTTCATCACTTTGGAAGTGACATTGACTTTCTCCGAGAATGTATGAATCTTAATAAAACTACGTTTTAACCGGTTTGTAGCGCGGTATTTTATTTGTTGAAGTGATAACTTCTTATGGGTGGGTAAACCGCCCCGTTACGTAACGCGTTACGGCGCTAATCTGGCTTCCCTTTCTCTCACGCATACGGTAGCGGTAGGCAGGCTCCTCTCTCACTCTAACCCACGCGCTATATACATAAAACTTAAGTAATAACCTAAGCTTTTCTCAAGTTAAACAATTTCAATATTAAATAGTTAAACTCAGATTTTTTAATGCTGTCGTTTCGGCCACTTTTCAGTAGCCGTGATCACGGAAGACAGATGTCAAGTGTCAATGAGTAATGTCAAAGTTTTAATTTAGCTTACCGCGGACTTGTTCATTTTAATTATTTAGTTTTAATTTTGTTTATGGATATTATTTACTCTATGGGAGCCTAATCTAATTTACCATCGCTTCACAACATGTTGTGGCTTGAAGAGAAGAAGCGGCGCAAGAAACTGTTCAGCAAACATGCCTAGTTCTATTTTTTTTATATAATATTAAAATGGGTGGAAGGAAAAATGAAAGAAAATATTGTTACATACCGACAAATAAACGCGCACCAGTTTTATTACCCTTCCCGCATTTGTAATTCTTTTGTTTACTCTGTGTTTAAAATGTTGCAATTAGACAATAGCTTATTGTTTTCGACTTTGTTGGCCCTTCGTAGGGCTTATTAACCAGGTGTGTAACGTTTTCTAGAAAAAAAACAGTACACGATTGTCGATTGTTGTATTATACAGTTTACTATAAAACAATGCCCGAACGGAGGGGTGGGGCAGTCAAGCGACGATTACGATACTAGCAAGACGTGGGCAGTACATTCGTAACGTAGTTTTATTATGTACACAAGTCGCGAAAACTTAACAAAAAATAAGTAATGCTATATTTTTTATTTAGCCATTAGACATTTTAATGCGAAGAAAACAAAGGTCATGGTGTTAGAAAGAGAAGAAACCAGAACGAATGCAAGGATAATAGTCGATGATGTTATGCTGGAACAAGTGAATGAGTTTGTACATCTTGGATGTGCTTTTAGCAGGGATGGAAGGTACACCGCTGACATAGAAAGAAGAGTGAATTTGGGGAATAGTGTGAATGGAGCGGTAGGTAAACTTCTAGGCGCTAAGAACCTCAGCCAGAAGGCCCAACTTACCATACACAACGCGGTGCTGGTACCTACGCTCACGTGTGAAAGCGAGAGTTGGGTATGGAATAGAGAGCATGAAAGTAAAGTAAACGCGGCCGAGATGCGAGCACTTTGTAAGAAAGAAAGAGAGTTGGTCTGAAAGAGAGTGTCGGGGTGAAGGTAAGGAAAGGAATGCTCCGGTGGTTGGGGCATGTGGAAAGAATGTGTGATGAAAGAATGACTAAACAGATATACAATGCAAAAGTGGATGGATGCAGAAGTGGCGGAAGGCCACGACACACCTTCCATGATCAAATTGATCGTGTACTAGCAGAAAGTGATGTCAGGAGCCTTAAGAACAGACGAGCGTGCATGACAAGAGCTATGAATGTCAAAGAAGCAAGTGAGGTGTGTAAGAATAAGCCTGAACGGCGCTCTGTTGTTCGTGCCTACCCCGCAAGGGACCTGGCATGAAGTTATGTATATATGTAGCCTACCACCAATTTTTTCATTTTAATGTTTGTTTGTGGTTATTGTTTATTGCGATTTGCTATACACTAAAATTCGTTTTTTTTCAGCGGACAACAATGTTCTCAGCGACTATCTATCAAGAAAATCGAAGCGATACAGTCTTCTTTCGTTTTTTAGTTTCGCCAAAGAGTCTATATTGCCTCAGAGGAATAAGAAAGCATTTTGAGAGGACTCTGATGACTTTTTAAATTTTGTGATTGATTTTTTGTTAAGCGACGGTTAGTGGTGTGTGTTTTGGATGGGTGGTCGATCGTGGTACAGAGATACAAATAAAAGTAATGTGGTAATACAGAATTTTGCGAGGGGGTAGGGCATTCGCCCGACTGGATGGCTACCACCCCTGGTCTAAATTATGCCGCCATAACAACCATGAGTTGTTCCGGCATTAGTGACCAGGTTCCAGTCTCCCTTAAGAGAGCAGCAGCGCATTTGTAGCACCTTTGGTGTTCAAGTGGGCCGTCTGCCTGTTTGCGGACTCCTGCAATAAATAAATATATATATATCGAGCATAACCTTTATTAAAGAACGCCGCACGTCTAAATTCTTGGAAAAAAGCTTGTATACGCGTGTAGGTATTACATTTTCTACAAGCGCTTAATTTTTTATATGCATTGGAGCATAGTGTTGTAATGGTCACAATTCTACTCAGTGGTGAGTTGAATCAACGACTCTCACAATTCACTCATGAGCGAGCCATACTACAACACTATGCTCAAAGCTTGGAACATAAAAAATCGGAGTTTTTGGCGGGAACTGAAAGGAGATGTTGTGCTGTGCAGTTTTTTTTTAAATGTGTAAAATTACTCTAAAATGAACTCCTTTGAATGGCACTAGCTGATTACCTACAGTTCAGCTGTGCTACACATAGACTTAAGAAAATGCAAAAACTAAATGTATATTATAAACTAAGATCTGGCTTAAAGGCCTAGCTGCCAAGCCATAAACCTAAGTAATATATAAAAAATTGGTCGCAGCTGTCATTTTAGCCCAGGTAATTAAAAATAACAGTATATTTTTACTCTGTACTATATCTAAAATGTTTGTTATATTACTTAACTGTTTTTACTGGAAATAAGGTTTATTATTTTTTAAATATAGATGAAGAATATGAGGTGACAATATGCTAGACAATATTAGATAGTAATTAAAATGCATCTTGTAAAGTTATCCAGAGCGCGCTATAAATCTATTACCTCCTACCACCCATGCCATAAACACGGAAAGTCTAGTCACATAAAAGACAAAATTGTTGTAAAACGTATCATACCCTTGTAATAATATAGAGATAATAAATTATACCATATTTTTAATTTCATAGCATGACTCAATACTTACTCTTCACTTCATAATAGTCTTGTGCAAAACGGTTCACTGAAAAGAAAAGAAAGATATACCTTTCTCTTTCGCTTGAAAGAGCTCTATCATTCTTTTGGCTCTTTATTTACGGCAAATCTACAGCTAGATACATATGAATAGATAACTACAATTAACAAAAGAAAGCTAATGAAACAGGTTTTCATGAATAAATTGTTGATTATAAGTAGCATACAGACGTAAAAAAGGCACCGAGATATTTTGTCGCTGCTGTAAAATTTACAGCTTAGACACCGCTTCTGAAATGTTGATCACAAACGGGACTATATCATCGTATTTATTTACATTAAACAATGACTTGCTCGCACTAGAAATGAATTTTGTCTGTAAGGTGTTCTGTTTGCCAGGTGGGAGGGCATTGGCCCGACTGGATGGCTACCACCCCTGGTCTAAAGCATGTCGCCATAACAACCTTGAGTTGTGTTCCGGCATTAGTGACCAGGTTCCAGTCTCCCTTAAGAGGGCAGCAGCGCATTTGTAGCATCTTTGGTGTTGCAAATGTCAATAGGCGATAGTAACCGCTTTCCATCAAGTGGGCTGTCTGCCTGTCTGCTGAACTCCTGAGCTAATTTTTTTTTAAAACAGGTCCAATTTGCGGGGAAAAATAGTAATATGAATGAGGTTCCAACAAAACATCTATTTGACATTTACTGATCAAAAAATTTGTTTGTGCGAAAAGAGAACCCTCTTGATGTAAATTGGAAGTACAAAAAATAACATTGAGATTGTAACATTATTAGTTCTATAAGGCAATCCAATTAAAACTTTCATACTTTCATATTTATAATAATATATAATATATATATATATATATATATATATATATATATATATATATATATATATATATATATATATATATATAATATCCATATGCGATGGTAACCGCTTTCCATGAAGGGGGCCGTCTGCCTGTCTGCTGAACTCCTGCAATATTTTTTTTTTGGTAAAACTTAAAGGTACATTAATAAGTTGATTAAATTATATAGACTTCGCTGAAATATTAATGTGGACCTTGTTTAGAAGATCTAGATTCTAGACAATCAATATCGGAAGAGATAATTTTTGTAAGAAGCAAAAAATAAATATCTCGTAGGTTTTTTAAGTTGGAAGAGGTGAAACTCTTTGCAAATATCAAAAAGAGAATATTTGAATCATTTAGCTCAATAGAGACGCGCAGTAGAAGTCGGAGCGACGCGACGCATCTCGCTTTAGCTCTTTCAAGATGGAAAAAGTCAGAGTGAGTGGTGTTGTGACTAAGGCTGCCAACTATTTTTGATAAAAATAACGTATTACATTTTACAAGTAGAGTAGAGTAGAGTAAACGCGGTCGAGATGCGAGCACTGCGCAAAATGTGCGGAGTGACGCTCGCGGACCGCGTTCGTAATACCGAAGTAAGAAAGAGAGTTGGTCTGAAAGAGAGTGTCAGGGTGAAAGGAATGCTCCGGTGGTTGGGGCATGTGGAAAGAATGTGTGATGAAAGAATGACTAAACAGATATACAATGCAAAAGTGGATGGATGCAGAAGTCGCGGAAGGCCACGACACACCTTCCATAATCAAATTGATCGTGTATTAGCAGGTGATGTCAGGAGCCTTAAGAATAGACGAGCGTGCATGACAAGAGCTATGAATGTCAAAGAAGCAAGTGAGGTGTGTAAGAATAAGCCTGAATGGCACTCTGTTGTTCGTGCCTACTCCGCAAGGGACCTGGCGTGAAGTTATGTATGTACATTTTACAAGTAGAGAAAAAAATTAAGTATTTGGGAGAAAAAGTAGTTTTCAAAATATGATTTATTTTTCTCTCGAGATACTGTTTTTGTGTGCTTTTAGCACTAACAACTTTTCAGTGCGTAAATTTTTGGAAGCTGTCTTTACATTCCCAATTTAAATTTATATAAACAACATTTTTTTATTATTATTAAATTTAAAGATGCCTGTTCCTTTATTCTCGCCATTTTAGATTCATCACTGAATAAACTCTTTCAATGAAGCTGAATCGATAATAGTTCAGTAATTATGCATAAAGTATTTCATTCATCGCCACTTCAAATCGGAATATTCTTGCCACGGGTTGTCTGGAAGAGATTGCTTTTTAGCGATAAGACCGCCCTTTGTACCCTACTATAATAATACTAGTTCGTATGTTTTTCTGTAATAGTGTACAAAAGATGTTATCTACCTATCTATCTTCATTTTACGCATCAGAGGAAATATTGGAAATATATTATTTGACATACTTTATTTTCATGCAGAAGTATAAAGTATATTTACCAAAAATAAAGTAGGATACGTTATTATAAATATAGTTGGCAACCCTAGTTGCGCGCACGGCGAAATATTATTTCACAGACACTCCAGTGCGTAGACAGAGTCTCTGTCTACGCTCCAGTGTGATCATAAGGATTTTTAACATTTATTTATTGTAACCCTCAAAGTAACTAGCATTTTTGTAATATTATTTATGGCTTAACCTGTTTAAGCAATATACTGTATTATACATTGTAAATATATGTAATAAAGATTTGAGTTGCTTTGATTTTTTTTATTCGGGAAACTGTTGTTGTGGAATGTTGAAGTCAGTCAGACTGTAGCGCTGGATAAGTAGTACATATCAATTAACATTTTAAACTAGCCCGCGACTTTGTCCACGTTGGACAGGTAACAAAGATTACAGTTATTTTGCCAAATATAAAACCAAACGGTTTCTTCGACATAGTAATTGTTTTTTTTAGAATCGCGATAATTCCCGCAAAAACTATGAGTAATGTTAGATTAAGTTGTTCAGCAAAAAAAGTCGATGACTGCAAGTGCAACTGCAGTCTATATGCATGTTAATTACAATTACGAATATGTGAAAGTAATTAAAGAAGACTTATTTTTCTAAAATATATACTTAATGACATTTATTTTTTAACAGACACAATAATAATTCTGGCTTAAAATTACTAAACTCCAAGTATAAAATAATTATTATTTCTAACTATAATTAAATATTTCTAACCAAAAATAACAATAAATGTTGATGTTTTAGTCTCCTCAACGGAGTTCTTGTGAAAACTCGAAAGGACACATTTGCCTTCACAGTTCTTATATCTTGCAAAAATAAATAATTACTACTTAAAAACTATTAATATCCTGCCACTATTATTATTACATTTTTAGAAAAAGGGACTAAAGCACAAAGTTAACGAACGTCCCTTTTTAGTTCCCGTCAAAAGATCGTTTAAGCACCAATTAAGAGATGATAACGTGTCTGGGCTGATAATAATAAACTATAATATGTCTGTATGTACTTACTTAGTTCCTTTGCCTGCCATCGTAGAAAATTGAACAACAGAAGTAAAAATTAACCACTGATTTCTAATCAGACATAAAAGGCAAATTTCACTAATATTTCACATACATTGTACAATTCTTGCTTAAAAACAACAAAATATATTGTTCATGTTTAACAAAAATTACTCTATTACAGAAACTAAAACTGCAAAACAAAACATCACACACTTCCCGCCGAAAACTCTCTAGTCATTTTTCTGGCTTTAAAGCCTAGTTGCCAAGCCATAAATATTTAAAAAAATCTAGTCATTTATTAAAATTTGTGGCTTGAGAGCTAGGCTTTTAGGTCATCATTTAGATGTCACTATTGACAGTTCTAGCGATGTCCCACATCAGCAGAAGTAAACATTTTTCCGTTTGGATCATCGAGTCGATCATTGCTTGCGCAATCGGCCAGAATTGTTATACCGTAAGCGAGTATTCCCAGAAATATGAAGCCAACTAAAAGCCCCGAAAGAATGTGAGAGCTGAAATAAGGACCGCAATTCACTGCCTTGCCGAAGGCACCTGTTTCGTCACTTGTATTCCCTTCTTTTAGAGGTTGGATCTAAAACAACAAATTGTTCAATAATGAAATACGTATATCTAATAATATCAGTAATATCATCTAATAATAGTAGCCAGTTCATAGTTTAGGGGAACGGATTACATGATATTTTTTTTGTATAGAAATTTAGAAGTGCTATGCTATGGCTTGTTTCGGTCGTTCTAATAAAATGAGAACAATTTGATAAAATGTTAGTAAAGATAATTCAGACTTCATGTGTTTTTGATTTTTTTCGAACACCTTTGAACAGTAAAGTGAAAAACTCAACCTGATACTGCGCTATGGTGACAGAGCTGCCATCTCTCGTATTGGCGATGATAAGCGGCTCCCCACAAATATAAGACCATTCCAAGGGATGCAAACATCCATTTGGGTCCTACCAACTTCTTCGCCGCCTTCGTAGAGTGTCACAGAGTCTAAAAAGGAGCGTGATTTTTAATTGTTTTATCCATCCGTGTTTGTATTTATAGATGGATATATGAGTATAAAATTTAGCAAGAGTGTGTATTCTATATGCTACAGCATAAAAATATAGTAAAATTGCGGAATAACTGAAAATTAGCGGTGACTCTCACACATGTAACTCCACTGGGGAAAAATCTACTATACGTAGCATACAGGGTACCGTTAGTTTTACATAATTTATGCCAGAGCCATGTTATTTAAAGAGAAGAAGGTATTGGACTCATAAAAAAGGATTTAGCTTACCAAGCATCCATTTATTAGGCCCGAACTCAAAATTGAATTGCAGTTCAAATTCGGAGTAAGCCATTCGCGTGGATAGTTTATTGTCTTCCCAAATCTCTTCAGCAACCAGTGGCACTTGCTTAAAAGCTGAACGACGATTTACTGATACTGTTTGCACATCTGTCAAATACATGTTAATTGATCGATCAATTGAATCGAATGAAGGTAGTAAACAGATTCTTAAAATGTCAATAAGATAGGCATCGGCTTTTTTTCTTGTTTTGGATCTTCAACCTCGGTCTGTTAAGTCTCACCACTGAATTTTATATCACCGTCGCCCGTCATCAATCTCTCAGAGTAAAAGCTTAGATCAGGTCAGGGGTCGGCAACCTGCGGCTCGCGAGCCAAATGTGCTTTTGATGTAGAGCTTATATTTAGTTATATATCGAGGGCTTCATAACAAATGGGCGTACAGACAGAAGTACAGTGTTACCCAAGGGCCAAAATTGTGAATAAAACAAAACAAGTTGATTGTATAAGGCTGAAATCCGGAATACCCTTCTTCTTAGGTATACTTGCATACTAGTAAGATCTAAATTTGTAACATGCATATTTTTTGTAAAAAAACAAAAAAATGGCATTTTTGCGTATACCCCTATATGTTATGAAGCTCTCGATATGTAAAAAAAAGACATGGCTTTCATTGTGTTTGTAAAAAAAGTGTCGCGACACTATATATCTAAATATTATAGTTATGCTACAATAAGTGTTCTTTTATTTTAAAATTTTAATTAAAATGCCGCCGCTAGAAAGGGCTCTTTATTTGTATCTTGGTATTAATCCTTATCAAAATAAATTACTTCACATTCAAGACTGCTTCAATACCTTTATATAACTTTTTGAATTATTCAATTTGGACATTCCATTCAAAGATATCACGAGTTTTTAAATGTAAGAATTAGACCACGTCACCGTGATACTTTTTCGTGAGCGAAAAATCGTAAGACCCCGTCTATATAGTAGTTTCACTTCAAACACTTACCACGAAATTTGAAGATTGCCCCAGCAGATCGAATGAAGACACTTTTATCAAGAGGCTCAGCAATAGGCTCAATCGCTACAAACGAAAGCTTTTCCACAACAACCGGATTATATTTACCCGTATAAAAGGCCACAATAGGCCCTAGTTTTAATTGTCTTATAACAAAATATACTTGTTTAATGATCAGATCGTGTCTTCTTAAAGCTTGAGTTCTGCTCTCATTCTTCCCATCTTCGAAAAATACGTAAATGTATTTAAATTTATCACGCAACTCTAGTTTTGTGCCAATATTTAATAAGAAAACGTTAAATGGCTGAGGTTGGAAGATTTGATGTAAAATCGAATATGGCTCCATGACTGCTGGGAAATATTTTACGCTTTTATTCAATACTCCTTGGCGCAAATGAAAGAAGGGGGTTCCTAATTTGTCTTTAGAAGAGACATCTTCAGTACAGAACATATCCTCGATAAACATAATGACTCCTTCACTCCTTTTTATAGTCTCGTGAACGACATCTCCGAAGTCTGTTGAAGACATTTTCCTGAAAGGATTGGCGTCGTATTTCAAATCTTTCATAACCTGATCGTTGTCTATAAGGAATGCGGGCACAACTTCTTTATCAGCGGTAACTGTTTGAATAGAAATAATTACAAACAGAATCAATTGCACCATCTTTTTAGAACAGACCTATTTTTAATCTGTAATGACTATCAATTTGTTCAGGTTTTAATATTATAATGTTCTTTGTGGTTTACGTGCTAGTAAAAAGTTTGTAAAAATTAATAGAAGGTTAAGCCAGTGAAAAGTTTGTATATGTGATAGACCCGAACGAGGCAAATTATATATCAATAAATTAAAATAATTCTATTTTCATTTATCTAATTTTGTATGGTGAAAGCTTATATCCCCGGTATATATAGGATACTTTTAATCCCGAAAAATTAAAGAGTTCCCGTGGGATAGTTAAAAAACTTTAATTACTTAAATAGCTTATATCAGACTGAAAGCAATTTCTCTGCAACGTAACATAATAGATGCGGACATTTTGACAGGGCGTGGTGTCGGTGAGAGAGTTTTATTTTATATAAAGCTGATAAGTTTGTTTCTTTGTTTGTTTGCTTGAACGCGCTAGTCTCAGGAGTTACTGGTCTGATTTGCATTTTTTTTCAGTGTTAGATAGCCCATTTATTGAGGAAGGTTATAGGCTATATACCATCACGCTAAGAGCAATAGGAGCGGAGCGACAATGAAGAATGTTTCAAAATCGCGGGGTTTTTTTAACTTACTTTTTTTAAACTATTCCAAGCGAACGAAGCCGCGGGCAGTAGCTACTACAATAATAAAATGAAATATGTGAAATATCATATTTTCCTTAGGTTCGAATAACAACCAACTCGATTTTCTTTTAATTATAATAATGTAAAAACCGAGGGGCCAGTATTATAAAACTTAAACAAATAATTATTTATTCCATTACAGTATAAACTAAAAGACATTAAAATTTTGTATTAATTAGATTTTTGTTAAATAACAGTAGTATATTTGTAGCCGTCCTAGCTTAACTAATTGATTGAAGCAAAGTGATGCCATAGACAAGTTCTTTTCCAGTGTCAATTTGACATTGAGCATAAAATCGATATTTTTCACAAAATCCGGTATATACAGGGAATTTTCAATAGTTTACATATGTTTCATTATTAATATTTTGCAAAATACTTATATGTATTCGACTCAAACGTTTACTTGCAGTTCGATATATTTTATTTTATCGAAAATGTTTTATTTTAACAGTCTTGAATAAGGTTTTTATCATGTTTATGACTAGTTTGCAAAAAATATTACGTAATTTGTGTGTTATTTTATGGCAATATCGCAATACCATAGACGCGTTAAGCTATCATATGATCACTTTTTCACATGACCGATGGTTAGTCGTCATCGCCCATTTTCAGTTTTATAAAAATAGGCCTTTATCTTGTTAAATTTAATCAAGAAACGTCCACTAGTTTTATTAAAAATGGCGTTTAGCCGCTTACTCTTACTTTTGATACTAAGTGTTTCGTGTTACGCAAGCAATGTCCCAGTGTTTATGTGGGGAGACCTGGAAAGGACATCGCAGAAGTCCAATCCCTTGTCTACCATAAGTAGTTCGGAATTCAGTAATATTGTTGAGCAGGAGCTAGTTGACGACCCAATGCTGGTCGTGTTTGTAGAAGAAACACTATCCGTCGAAGATTTTTCAAGAAAAAACCAAGATGGTGAGACTTCATTCCCTTACCTCCACGATAACTTAAAAGATTCGTTATATCTTCCTAACGTTCAAAGAGCATTAAATGCGTTGAACAAACTCGCTGATCCGGCTAAGGCCGAGCATGTGAAGCTCACAGAGAATGGATTATCAGCTGAAATCGTAAAAGACGACAGTAGAGTTCTGTTCATTAACCTTAAAGATGCGAGAGAAGGTGAATCGAGATGGGACCTCCTTCGTCGCCACAACGACTTTATGGAGGAAATGCTGTCGAACTTAGGAAAACATTACCAAGTCCTGGCATGCTACACTGCACGTAATCCATCTTGGACCATTCCAGAAATTCATTCTAGGAGCCGTCGTCAAGCAGCGGACGTTACTCCCGGTGATTATTCATTTGATGGTCTCAAATTGTATGTAAAAAACTTCCTGTTGAATGATGGTACAACTGACACAAATCTTGGTATCCCAACTGCAACCTCTGAGTTCAACTCAACAACTATGAACACAACATTGACCTTCCCAACCACTAAGCTGACTCTCAACTTCCACCAGACAGGAGGATACTGGTTCTTCGGTGAGTTCTTACAATATTTTTCTAGATGTTAAATTATTGTGGACTGTAATTTTTTTAAAAAGAAGTAGACAATGATTCTGAGTATGAGATTATTATTTATATAATTCATTTAGTAATGTGTAATGTATATTTACTTAAAATCTGATTATATGTTATAACTAGCTGCACCTGCGGCATTACCTGCATATTGATGGAAAATCATTATATCTTTATAAATTATAGCCATGTTTTATTCTGATGTGTAAGCTGTAAAGTTTCATCAAAATTCATTCATGTTTATTACTCTTTCACACAAAAACTATTTGTGTGAAAGAGTAATAAACATACATATGTATATATATATATATATATATATATATATATATATATATATATATATATATATATATATATATATATATATATTCTTACAAACATTTGCGTTTATAATATTTATTTTAGAGAGAGAGAGAGAGAGAAACATACAAAAAAACAAAAACAGATCATATTTACAATATTATTTTCTAGGCGATACAATAGGCAGCTTATTGCTCAAGGTGATTTCTTCCAGGCAAACTAAATCAAAAACAAATTTGAATCAGGCACTGTAGGTAGTGCAGAAAAAGGCAATGGATACATAAATGCTCAAACTAATTTAGCAAATAAATATACAAATACATACATATATATGTTACGTATACCACCATCGCCATTATCATATAATTTCATTTCTGGGGTTGTCTGGAAGAGATCGCTTTTTAGCGATAAGACCGCCCTTTGTACATAACTAGATATAATTTTAGTCTTAAGTTCATGTTTGTATTGGTGTACAATAAAGAGTTATCTATCTATCTATCTATCTATCTACATAGTTAAAAATATACAGGTATAGAATAATATATAACAAAGACATAAGTTATTATAATAAATGTATTAGCATGATTATATTGTGTTAATATTATATTATAGGATTGTCCCTCTGAGGCCATTTAACTGAACCGCCTGCAATGGGTTGCCTGTGACCCTGGGCTTTTATGAGTGGCCTGCCTGACATACTACACAGTTGCACAAAAATAATATAAAAATAGAAATAATAATAAAGGGTTGCACAAAAATAATATATAAATAGAAATAATAATAAAGGGTTTGTAGCTGGTTCGTGCTTTGGAATAATGTTTAAGGACTCTAGGAAGCGAAATGGTGATTTTTTCTTTATGAGAAATGAAACAATGCCATTAAGTGTGAAAATGGAAGAGGATTTTATTTTACTTTTCTACATGAATGACATTTTAACATAAAACAACAGACACACTTTTGTGGGAATTTAAAGGCGGCACCAGATACTCGCGTCAGCCACAGGGTTGTTAACATGTCTGGTGTTGCAAATGTCCATAGACTATGTATCCATTTTTTATCACTTGAACCATAAGCCTATCAGCTGTGAATTTAAGTAGTAAAAAAACACCTACATATATTTGTGGCCTGTGGCACCTGATCTAATATTTATTTGTTTATATTAATTCCGTGGACTTCGTAGCGGGGACTAGTTAAAAAGAAATAGTATGTTAAAAGCCCCCCCCAATTTTGAAACATTCTTCACTGGTGCTCCGCGCCTATTGGTCTTAGTGTGACAATATATATAGACTTCCTAGATAAACAGGCTATCTAACACTGAGATTAGCTTGTTCAAGCAAACAAACAAACAAACTCTTCACCTTTATATATAAGTATAAGATCTTTTCCCAACTATGGGATATTTACTTGCTGATATTATATTTCCATGCATTTCCATTCTAGACACCGTGACACTACAAGTGACCAGCCCTGAAGCTGTCACAGAGACACTATACGCCGCCTCAGAGGTGTTTGCACTGATGGACTTTTCCTACAGGTGCCTGCAGAATGTCTCTTACACCAGCATCAATGAGACAAAGCAGTACACGCTTACCTTCCAAGACTTCAAGGTATGCATTTTATAATAATAATAAGAGTACTTCCACAGACATAACCTAGTAGCTAGGATCATCCACCAGCAACTTGCTCTTCGATACGGCCTGATGGCGACTGAGGTACCTTATTATAAATATACCCCTGAGCCAGTTCTCGAAAATGGTCATAACACGCTCTACTGGGATCGATCTATTATCACAGACAGGACTATTGTTGCCAATAAGCCTGACATTGTGATAATAGATTGATCTGCGAGAAGTACAATGCTCTCGATCTCGTAAAAGCTGAAACTGACAAATTAACGAAATACCTTGACCTCGCACACGAGATTACGGCACTGTGGTGTATGGAGTCAACGATCATCGTACCGATAGTGGTGTCTGTTAACGGTCTAATAGCGAAAAGCCTCGACCGACACCTAGAGAGACTCGCTTGGTAAATGGGTGAAGGGCCAGATACAGAAGGCAGTTCTCCTGAGCACGGCACGCATTGTGAGGAAGTTCCTGTCCCTGGAGCCTTAACCACTGGTAGCTTGGACCCTAGGCCCCGCTGCCGACGGATGTCATCTTTTTATATTTTTTTAATGTGTCTATTTTTATATATCTGTATTAAAAAACATAAAAAATAAATAAATAAATATATATGTGAAATAATTATAATAAGCTATCACGGACAAGACTATTGTAGCCAATAAGCCTGATATCGTGATAATAGAGCGATCTGTGCGACGAGCAATACTCGTTGACATCAGTATCCCGCATGGCGATAACCTCGTGAAGAAAGAAAAATACTTAGATCTTGCTCACGAGGATACTGCTATGTGGCTTCTGGAGTCAACGAGCATTGTGTTGATAGTTGTCACCGTCACCGTCAGTGGTCTTATAGCGAAAAGCCTCGACTATCATCTAGAGAGGCTTTCGTTGGGAAGCTGGGTAAACGGCCAGATACAGAGGGGCAGCACTCTTGGACACGGCACAAATTGTGAGGAAGTTCCTCTCTGGAGCCCTAACCACCGGTTTTATATTTTTTTTATATTTATTTATTTATTTATATATATTTTATAAGAAAAATGTAAGAGATTTGGATAATATAATAATAATTTATTTATTTCAGACACAAAGATTGATAACTATAAAATTTTATAAAAAGCTATGCTAGCTAGTTATATAACTATATATATAAAATAAAAATCTAGAAACTGTTCTATTTCGAAAATACCTGCTAATTTTTGTAACAGAACAGTTTTTAGATTTTTATTTTTTAAGCAAGGCAAGACAATGTCTGCTGGGTACAGCTAGTTACTATAATATAAAATTTGATGACCTTAGTACGTTGAAATAATAAAGTTTCGGCCCTTGATCTGTGACTTTTAGTTATTTTTCTCTTTTTAATAAAGTGTTCTATTACTGATGTTGGTACGAAGAAGAAAAAAATAGCTAAGGGTTTATCTAAAACACGACATTATTCTCCAGATCCAACCGTTCTTCCAAAATACGACGGGGCCCCTTGTGTTTGGAGACTCCTTCAACTGTGTTGGTTTCTTTACCGCTCCGATTTGGGCTGGCCTCTTCGTGGTGTTTATCCTTCTGGCCATCACCTTCTACGGTATTATGATGATGATGGACATCAGGACCATGGACCGTTTCGATGATCCCAAGGGTAAGACTATCACTATTAACGCTTCTGAGTAAACTTTTTTTATTGTTAATAAGTTTTTGCTGTGTGGTAATGTCACATAAAAAATATGTAAAATAGTGTATTTAGAAAATTTTCATAAGTATTTCAATTCTACATTCTTTGAGTTCAGAGTTTTAATATTTGAGTCTTAGTTCATTTCTGCCTTTCAATTTGATTGAATCAATTAGAGTGATCTATATAAATGTAAACTTGAATCGTTCAATGGCATTGAATACTGTTGTACTTTCCCTTATGTGCCTTTCAACCAAATTGATTTGATTTGGTTAAACTGTCTAGTATTAGGATTACCACAACAGGGGTATCTGTCAAAAAGTAGCATTACCACACAAGGGAATCTGTCAAAAAGCATCATTACCACACAAGGGAATCTGTCAAAAAGTAGCATTACCACACAGGGGAATATGTTTAAAAGTATTTATCGGAATAATCAAACGGTGCAGTGTTGAGACCTTAAATAGCTCAAAGTTATTCCAAAAACTTAATTTATTGACATTTATTGTACAAAAGTAAATTGTTCGATTAAGTGTAGTGACGTTAAATTTGAATACAGTGGAGACTTTATCCCGAGAATTGAATACAAGAAGGAAAGCAATTTATGTGAAAATTATTAACCCTAGATAGATTTGCCTTGACACATAATTCTTCATAATAATTTAAAAATGTTATGAATCAAAGTCTATAGTATTGCAGTTTTAATCATGACCTTTGACGTATAGAATATAAAAACGAAAATATATTTTATTCGATTTGGCGTCGCTACTATTACATATATAACTTAAAAAACTGGTGCCTCACAAATACAATAATGTTCGATGTATAGGATAATTAAATGTTAAATAACTGAAAGAACGCTTAAGATTATAATAAACAGTTGCAATATATTTCTTTAACATTAACCTCGAAAAAAGCGATCGAGTTTATAGCTCGAGCAAAACTAAAGTGCGCCCCTGAAGTTAGTACGCGTCGTTGCGCAGTACATAATAAGGTTCACAGACAGCGCTGAGAGGTGAGAGTGTTGTCTCACTCTGTCACTATCAAGACATCAGATTCCTTTCGCACAACACACCGTAAGAAGTAATAAATTCGAGTGGACCTCTTCAAATTCAGGGAACTAACTTCCGAAGCGCATTAAAGTTTTGCACGTACTTTGATAAGTATTTTGTTGTTTTTTTTAATGATATTTACAGTTTTGATTGATTTTAATTTCTAGGATCATTGACACAGAGTGATTTTGTTAACGTGACCATGCTAGTGTTGCCATGTTTAGAATGTAATCATTTATAAATATAGGTGAATTTATGCCTTATTGGATTTAGCGGTTTGATGCGCGATGTAATCAAGTCTAATAGCAATATATGTGTTTATATGTGATATAATTACTAAATTATGCCTTTAAGAGAAATGCGCAAAGTCAGAAAGTCGCCAACGAAATTGTGTGGTCCCGTTCGCGTGATCAATCCGTGTCAAATGCACTTTATTGTTGTCTATGTCCATTGATTTCTGTGATTATGATAATGTAAATAATTTCCCATTACGTTACTGCTACATCTGGGATAATAGTAGTGTCTGTTTCACGCGGATGTAGTAAAATTATCCCAGATAGAGTACGGACATTATACATATTAGTTATGGTCGGAATAAGCAAATGATGCAAATGTGGACTTCAGGCTGATTTTTCAATCACTTGATAAAAATTTAATCATAGAATAAAGTATAAAATGGAAAAATTAAAATGTCAGTGTCAGGTGTCAAAGTCAAAGTAATTTGTGTAAAACAGTTAAATGGTGTCACTTATCAATTACCTCACGTTATAATTTATTGACGATTGAAAAATTGGCCCTTACTGTGATGTAAATGGAACATCCATATTTGTATTATATCTGACCGTTCTTGCGTTTTGTTAACGCATTGTAATATAATGATGTATTTTAAGCATAAATGCTCTTTCAAAACAAAAAAACTAGCTCGCTTTTTTAAGGGAAATGTAGTGTATAGAGTGCTAAAAGGAATTGTATATGTATACTCTTTTACGAAAAAATACGATATGCTACGAATATAACTAGTGGATGTTTGTTAAAAGAATTAAACAGTATAAATATTCGCTTTAAATTAAATAAGTAAAATGCTTCCTATATTCTGATGTAAATATATAAAGATTTTTAGACTCGTTTAGTTGAGAAATGGCAAACTGTTGGGCCGTAAGAATAATCTGTATTGTATCTGAAGTACTTCTAAACTTGTTCCCTCCGATCCGATATTTGGTCGGATGATAAATCGGATCAATTGTAATAATTAGAATTTTGAGGTGTTAGACCTAAAGTTATATTTGGGTTTAATGTTAAATCAATAATTTATTAAGATATCACAGATGCATGAGTAAAGAATCTGTTTTATCTTGATGTTAAATATGTTATCTGATTGATAATTTGTATACAGTTAATGACCTTACAAGAGACAAAAAACGTTTTTTTTAATGATTCCTCAGGCAGGATTACACACTTTATAACAGTGAAAAAATATATATGTCAATCTTGATCATATTTCTGAGCGATAAGTTGCAGCTTAAACGCATTTTCGATCAATATTCTCAATAGAAAAAAATACATCATATACTTACTACACATAAAGTTTCTTATAAATAGGTGATTATAAACTGCCTAACAAATCACTGCCAGAGAAGAACGAGAAACCTTAATTGAGTGAAATTAAAGGGTGATAACAATTGTAGGTCGAACTTTAATCGGATCGGTCGGAGAATTAATAAGATTTATCTGATCATGAATTAGTTTTTTCGGTCCATGAAAATTATTAACTGAACAAAAACTGAAATTGTTTTCCCACTTGTGTGACAATATCGAATCATAAATCCGATTCGTAATGAATAAACTGAAATTTTATTCCACTAGAAAATCCGGCTTGAAGGACCAAAAATCTAATGTCCGATTCATCAAGGAATTTATTCCTTTTAATTATTTTTTCGTGTGAATATATAAGAAGATATCTGAAGTATATTACAGATAATTCGCTTTATGGCTATTCAATAAGTTTTGAAATCCTATTTAGTACTAGAGTTTTGCCCGCGCGTACGCCGTTAATCACTGAACTCGAGTTGACTCGTTCGTGGCTTGATTCGAGCAACTCGAGTCAAATAGCTCGACTAGGACATCGCTCTGACAACGTAGGTATTTATTAGCGAATTGCAAAAGGCGATTGCAGTGCCATCTACTTTTCTAATTCGTTATTCCATGGATGGTAAAATGTATCCCAAGTGTTAATTCGGGTTATAAGCGAGCACTATGTCAGTTTTATTCATATAAGTTTTTAAACGAATTGTATAAACTCGAACCAATTACAGTTTTATTGTAGTATAGATAAATCGACATTACCAATAATGTGCCTCAGGTCTTCAATATGATAAAAAAAGGTATGTTGTATAGTATGTTAGAGATTTTAGAATGTGTATACTGTTGAATATAATTTAAGAATAAAATGTTCCATTTTTTGGTTTATGTTTTGTTTTCTTTTACCTTATCCTTTTTTAATTTTGTTTTTTTTTCGACTAATACTAACAGATGACATTGACATTTGTATAAATATTGCCATGTAAAAAGTTTAAGTATAATTCGACTGCTACTTACGATTGGACCAAAATAATTACAGTAGATGATACTTCATTAACTGGACTGTTTATATTCGGATAATTGAATTTATGTAGGATTTCGAATATTTTATTTTAGAAAAATAGTTTACCTCACCTGCATATACGCGATCATTTAATTTATCTTTATTAATCATCTTATCTTATTAGTCTATATAAATTATAATTTTGAAGATATTATCATGTTTAAATACAGTAGAGTAATTAAAAAAAATAATCACAGTTACAGTATTTTTGAAACTTCTGTTTTCAATTCAATTATTTTATATTTGATTGATTTATAAGCGGTATACACATATAACATCTATTCTATTGGCATGTTTAGCGCTTCGTAGGATGTTCTCAAAGGCCTTCGTTATAAGTCTGAATGAATACAGATTAATAAATATTTCAGTTTTTTACAATTGAATGAATGAAATATCAAGTGGAATATTGGAACTAATTCTATTATCGCGCGTTACTCGTCTGATGGGGATTGGAGGAAAAAAATGTTGGCGGAAGAAACAATGCTGAACAGTAAATATACAATTTTGGGTTTAATGCAATGAAATAAGGCCTAAAACTAGCAAAAGTTGTCTACCTACTAATAATTAATTAATTACTGATTATTTGTGTTTAATAAAAAAATTGGCCTATTTTAAACTAAACAACACTCTGTTTACATCGATATTACTTCTTTAGTTTTCTAACAGATGGCATTAGTAATAACAGTCCAGTTGACATTACACGTGTCTTATTGGTTTTGTAATTTTCGACAGATGGCTTTAGCAATACCATACGCTGTTCTAAAGATAGGTCTTGTAATTGCCCTTATTATACAATTTCTACGATGATGTCCGATGGCCTCCGATAGATAGTCTCCGATACCGGACCGACGGTCTTCGATGGTCTTGGAAACTTCGTTCCAACCCGGTCTTCTAAAAATATCTCATTAGTTTTTGTTCTGTTGCTCAGCTGTGCTCAACCCCATACCCCAATGGGAAACAGGCGTGACAATCTCTGTTTGTATAAAGAAGGTTGAGTAGCCTAAGTTAATAATATTTGTACTTCATCCCGTTCTTTACTCAAAATCTCAGCAGCTTACGAACTTTTCCTGAAAATTTTACTCAAATTACTTTTAGAGTTCTAAATAAACCGCTGTGCCGTTACACGTGTAAGACTTAGATGTGAGAGTGTCTTACTAGAGCCTGGCTCATGTTAAGCTATTGAAGGAAAAACTGTAGAGTTGCGCAAGGTGCGTACTGCGTACCCTTTTAACTTATAATATTCAATTGTAAAAAACTGAATTCCGCCACAACGAATTCAATAATATATTCAGAGCTTCATATTTATGCTTAGATCGTTAAAGTGTGTTCATAATTACGTCGAGTTGTGAGTTTGTTTTTGCCTATTATAGAGGAATTGTTTGATGGTCGTTTGTTGAGTAAAATGTGACTTTTCTAGTTGCCGCACTAACTAACTAACTATAATAATTTATATCTATACAGACAAATGACGTTGAAGTATCTGTTTGTGAAGTCAAATAACAGCTTTTTACTAAATGAAAATCATTTTAATTTTCTCTTGTTTGTCTCTGGATGTTCCAGCTAATCTCTGACGCGGATGTTGGACCGATTTTGACGGGACTCTCATTATCAGATAGCTGATGTTACACGGAGTAACTCAGGAAAATTTTTAAAACTTTATTTAATGTTCCACGAAAAATGAACCGCGCCTATATTAAAACGGGTGGGAGTTGTGGTATAGTGTTTTCCGGTGCGCCACTTCTCTTCAGGCAAGAACATGTTGCGAAGTGGTGGTAAATTAGTTACGGCTCTCATAGAGTAAAAAATAACCATATACAAAATTATAATTAAATATTTTAAATGAACAAGTAAGGGGTAGGATAACTAATAAACTTAAAATTATGATCGTTCTCTCTCGCAATCGTTATCTTCCGTGATCACGGCTACTGAAAAGTGACTGAAACATCGGAATACCGAATAAAACTAGAAATAAAATATAATGAAGCGCTTAATACCGTCAAAACGTAATTTTAATTACTCTTTTGACATGATTTAGGGGCTTTTTACATCTTATTTTATGTCATTTTTTTTTCATGTCTCTCTTTCTGCTCCTGAAAAAATAAACTCACAATTCCTTGTTTTAAAACAGTAAAGTAAATGTGTGCCCTCCATATTAGTGCCAATTCGGTGTTTAGTCATTTCAATTAAAAAAGAAAAATAATAAATAAACGACGCATTTGGCGATTTCGTTCAGTTCCTAAAGATTTTACAATGTTATAGATACTATTTAATTACTTATATATACATTGTTTAACCCATAGGTTCTCAATAGCGTCTCATTGTAGCGTCTGAGACTTTCAGGGGGGTAGTAAAAGACCCAGAGAACTTACCTGCCGTTAAGGTGGCATAAACGGAATGTGTGCAGTTATTAGATATTGTCTCAATAAGAAATAAACATAATAAATAAAAGATTACGAGTCTATGACCGTAATCTTTTTTTAAATCGCCTTTTGGAGTTTTTGGCGGGAACTGAAAGGAAATGTTGTGCTGTGCAGTTTTATTTCTAAAAATGTGTAAAATTACTCTAAAATGAACAAAGTTGTAGGATATTGATAGTTTTTGAGTAGTAATTATGTGTTTTGTGAGAAATGTGAACCGTATACTCAAATGTGGCCACAAGAACTCCGTTTAATGGCACTAGCTGATTACTTACAGTTCAGCTGTGCTACAACACATAGGCTTAAGAAAATGAAGAAACTATTAAACTAAGATCTGGCTTAAAGGCTTAGCTTCCAAGACATAAACCTAAATAAATAAATAATAATAATAAATCGCCTTTTGCGTCATTTAATAAACTGAAATTATTGTTTAATGGAAATATTTAAAAATGTATTAGATTTTTAAGTACATATGTACGTTAATTAAGTGACCTTCACAATAAATAATATTAATGAAAATATATCGAGTATATTATTTAATTGCCAAACGACCAACAAAACAAAACCTATACAGATCAATGAAGTTGAAGTGCCTGCTTGTAATGTCAAAATAACAGCTGTTTTCTAAATAAATGCATTTATGCATACATACGGTATTTATATAAAATGCCGCCACTAGAAAAGGCTCTTTATTTGTATCTTGGTATTCACCCTTATCAAAATAAATTACTTCATATATATACTACTTCATATATAGCAGTCTTTTAATACCGCTATATAACTTTTTGAATTATTCAATTCGCACATCCCATTCGAAAGATAGCACGGGTTTATTTTAAATTAACAAAAAGATAATAACAGATATAATACTACGTTCGCCCTTTCTCACTCTCTCTCTCAATCGGTCTCAATCACTCTCTCCCTCTTCTTCGACAAAAACGCTGCACATCTTCGTGACGCTAAATTGCGTTTCATCCGTAAAAATCATGCGCCTAAAGAAGTTTCACTTCAAAAATCTATTTAATTTTTTTTTTCTGTCTGGGTGTTCCGGCTTCTATGTGAAACGGCTGGACCGATTTTGACGGGACTGTCACTGGTAAATAGTTATGTTATATGGAATGACTTAGGCTTTTTACTTTTCTAGGGATCCGCGAAACTAAATCCACGCGGACGATGTCGCACTTAACTTGCGTTCTAAATGCAGAATCATGATCGAACTTTCACAATATTATTGGAGTTGACTTTATGTTGTAGGTCAGGAGACCTCGGTTTTCGGGGCGTGCGCCTTTGCGAAGTGAAGGTCCGCCCGGGGGGCAACTTGTTCGAGGGAGCTTTACCTCGGCTGGGCTGATGCCATGAGAGGGGGATGAATCTAATGATGCCCACCGCAGGGCGAAACAATACATTAACTGAGAACGGGCGACGGGTAATATGAAGCCTGCGGGGAAGGATCCCAATGGTTCGAGGCGGCCTACACTATATTACTGCCGTTTCGCAACGTGTTATGCATGGAAGAGATGAAACGGCGTAAGAGACTTCCCAGCAACACGCCTAGTCTATCCTATGTCTCCTGACGTCTCTTGTGAGGACGTGATTGGTGGCGACTGAGACACAGCCGTTTGGGTCCGTCTGTCGGTACATGCCAGCCGTTTTGCAATAACACCGACCCTGCGCGATGCGATAGCCGGGAGAAGGCAAAGGGACGGGAAGAAGCAGAGAAGGACTCACCTCACCACCAGTCCACCGCCACACTGCGATCGTCCCCCGAGGGTTCACTCACTCACTAGGATATGGTTCTGGTGAAATTGTCGCAATTTGTGTTCCAACAATTTATATGTACGTATGTATTCGGTGACAGAGTGACAGTCCTGCATATGTCTCTTGTTTAGCCATTCTTCATTTAAAGATTTATTCTATTCTTGATGGCGAGGATCGCAACCAGACTCTGTCCATTAGGACCTTTCGCCGAGGCTTGTAATCGAACGCGACGATTACAGAAACAAAGACGTTCGAGTTTATTTAGAAGTTCTAGAGAAGCGTCCAGAATACATACATCGGCGTAATCTAAGAAATCCTATCCATCTCTCAAATCCATCCCTATTGCTTTAATTCCATCTTAAAGGTTGCAGACTCGTTACCTTCATCTCTGGTATTGCATATATCTACTAGGTATATTAGACGGTAACCACTATTTATTGGGTGGTACTTCGAAATGATAAAAAACACTCAGATTAATTAAGATTTTATTCGAAATTGGATCTGGTAAAAATAAACAAGATATATACTTTGTGCGCTGTATCGTGATGAGGACAATTATATATATATATACTAGCTGTCCCGGCAGACGTCGTCTTGCCCGGTTAGAAATAGAGGTTGATCGTTGAGGGTTGAAAATTTAGGGTTGTATGTATTTTTGTATGTTGTATCATAAAAAAATAGAAATTAAAAATTTTGTCTAAAAAATAAAAAAATAAAATTTAGGGGTGGACTACCCCTAACATTTAGGGGGATGATAAATAGATGTTGGCCGATTCTCATAGATACCGGATAAGCACAAAAAATTTCATCAAAATCGGTCAAGCCGTTTCGGAGGAGTATGGCAACGAAAACTGTGACACGAGAATTTTATATATTAGATATATATATATATATATATATATATATATATATATATATATATATATATATTTATTTATTTATTATAATACTATAGCAATTGATATGCAATTTCATTGTATTGAAAATAGTACTGAACAAGAAAACATTAAATTCCTTTCATAACTTTGTAACATAACATAACCGTGATATTGAAGTAGCAGCTAAAGCGTGAAAATAGCGGTAAATTTAAAAAATAAAAACAAACGGTCCCCCTAATGTCACACACACCACGCTGCAGCGCTCAAAGTGTAGGTATTAACTGATTTATTTTAATTATTCTTGTAGGAGCTGGTCTCATACTTGAGCGAGACCTTACTGTCCACCCAGTCCCGAAGGTTGGCAACATTCACATATACGCCTGGGGTTCCGTCTCCACCACACCCAATGCCCCAGGCCACAATACCCGACTGCATGTAGCGGCCCGGTTCATCCTGCAACAACCATTTTAATAAATAGATAAAACTTTATTGTACACCATTACAGAAGACACAGGAGAACTGGCCTAAAAATATTCTCAAAGTGCACAATGGGCGGCCTTATCGCTAGGAAGCGATCTGTTCAGACAACCAGTGGCAGGAATAAAAGATATATGGTCACAGGTGGTTTATATAAATATTAGAGGATATGCAGCTACTTACATATATTTTATACTTAATAGACACATATAAATACACCTATTATATTATATATATGTCGGAGGGAAGTTATAATTGGATGTATTATTGACTGGATGTATAACGCACAATATCATTTGTTAACATTTTAATTACTTCTAAAATTATTAATTTAATTTAATTAGATTTGTTAAATGTTTCTATAACTTAAAGATCGTTCTAACCTAATAAAAGTTATGAATGTTGTAATTTAATAAACGACCAATGAGAGCAGAGCATGTCTAGAGCGGGGTCAGCGCCCTCTATACTTTGAGTAGTATCTACTTCGCTACCGAAGTAGATACTACTCAAAGTACCGTGCAGTGCAAAAAGCACTGCAGTATTTTAACCATAACGTGAAACTTATAAAGATTATTTGTGCTATACCTGAATAGGGCAAACCAAGGGTGACCCTCCATCCCCCTTGCAGGTATCCTGGCCAGCTTCCCCTCCGGCGCACATGAATGAAGAGTGCAGCTCGAAGAACCTCCCGAGTCTCGTCTGCCGTAGTCTGGATTGACACGTAGCGTGGTCAACTACAGGAACTTCAACCTGAAAGAGCAAAAATACAAGTTAATGCGAGTCAAATTAGTTTTTCCTGGAGTACGGGGCGTTTTAGACCTTGTAGGAATACTACTGCTGTTGCGGCACGGGGCCTATTGAGCCCCGTATTGTTATAAACCCAAATCTTTTTTGGATTATGTTTAAAATAGTTTATGGAAATTAATTTTGTGCTGCGCTGTACTAGGTCAAGGAAATACACTAGTAAAAGTAAAAATGGACAGTTTCGTTAATGAGCTTTTATCACTTTTTTACCTGGGATGAATGAATGAATGAATGAATATTGTGGCGAATGATGGTGGAGCCATCTAGTTGGTTTTAGAACTTTTGGAAAAAATAGAACAATCTAGAAGGAAAAGACTAAAACGGATATATTTAGAAAGGGATAGACGATGAACGAAAGAAAGAGATAGATAGATGTTAGAAAGGGATAGATGTATTAACGAAAGTTCCCGAACAGAAGGTTCGGGACGGAAGAGACAGCGATAGATAGATGGGTTCTAGAAAATTCTTCCGGGTATATAAGCAGCGTAAAGCGCGCCTACCGGGCAGTTTAGAGTTGAGTTCAGTCCAAGACGGTGAAGCGACAAGTGCGATACTAAAGAGTTGGAAGAGAAGGTTAATAGAAGACAGAGACGAATTAAGTGGTGAATTTAGTGACCAGTTTGGTGGACAGATACGTGAAGGAGGTGTGTAGCGTAGTTCGAGAGAGGAACCAGAAGCGAGCTACACGCGATAATATTGGAGGTGGTATACGCAATATCGGCGACGGCATTGAGCGTGTGACAACTTATCGTCGGGACTGTGCATCGTTGGTCGTGCGTATAGGGGCAACCCTGCAGAGAGGTACTGCGTGCGGCTGTGTAAGTCAATAAAAGCTCTTAGTCAAAAACTGGTGTTTTCTTCCAATCCATAAGTGCGTAACCCCGCTTGCACGTAACAATATGCTTTGTTGTGTTTTAAAAGACAAAGTTAACAGAAATAAAATTTACAATACAATAGGGGGGGGGGGGGGGGATCTTATCCCTTTTAGCGATTTCTTCCAGATTACATTATGCGTTACACTCATCAGGACCTGGCTTAAGGCAAAAGAGAGCTGTATAAACTAAGGTTCACTTAACAACAACAATGTTTAGGAATATTGTACTGACCTTCTTCAATATGACCTGATAGCGACCCTCCTTTCCGAACTTGTCTTTGCCCCAGCCGGCGGCGAAGCAACGGGTCCCGGGGGGAGTTATATATTTGGGTGGAGGAAGGCACACCACTCCAACATTTTCAGCCGTAGTATCCATTGGCTGGCTAAGGAACAGGAGCGCAATGTCGTAAAAGAGATTGCCTAGAAAGAAACAAAACCTACTTAGTAGTAGAAAATATTTGCTTTTGAGTTTGAAGTCTATGCGTTCAGCAGCCAAGCGGACGGCCCACTTGACGGAAAGCGGTTACTATCGCCTATGACATTTGCAACACCAAAGATGCTACAAATGCGCTGCTGCTCTCTTAAGGGAGACTGGAACCTGGTCACTAATGCCGGAACACAACTCAAGGTGGTTATGGCGACATACTCTAGACCAGGGGTGCTAGCCATTCAGTCGGGTAAATACCCTACCACCTGGCTGTGGGTAGTTTTGTCGCCTCTTACGACAGGCCGCCCCAACGCAGGAAATTGTATTCTTTACGCAATATCTCAATATCAACATTATTAGAAAGTGGGTCAGGTGTATGGATAAGTTCTCTTAAGACTGCAGATTGACACTAGACGCTGCTTTCAGTATCTGTGAGAAACAACGAGCAAAACACCCACCTTTATTGAAGTCTTCGTGAATGACGACGTTTTCCACATCTCTGTCTTGGAACGGAAAAGGTTCCTTCGTGTTCTGGGTGTCCCACTCTCCAGCTCTGACCCGTAGTGCGTTCGCTTCAGCCACATAATGGGCAGCAGTCAAGACCACGCTTGGGTGGATCAATGATCCTCCTCCAACGTATACATTCAACTTCTGACCATCGGGCTCCTTGTCGTTTACTGGTTCAATCCTGGGACATTAATTACAATAGAATACAATATTGTGGAAAGAATGTATGATGAAAGAATGACTAAACAGATATACAATGCAAAAGTGGATGAATGCAGAAGTCGCGGAAGGCCACGACACACCTTCCATAATCAAATTGATCGTGTATTAGCAGAAGGTGATGTCAGGAGCCTTAAGAATAGACGAGCGTGCATGACAAGAGCTATGAATGTCAAAGAAGCAAGTGAGGTGTGTAAGAATAAGCCTGTATGGCACTCTGTTGTTCGTGCCTACCCCGCAAGGGACCTGTCATGAAGTTATATATGTATTTATGTAATACAATATTCTTTGCAGCACACAATGTTGCATCGTCGACTCTGCTCGGTGTCTAAAGTCGATAATAACATCTTCATCTCTCCCATATTTACGTAATTCTATACATTAATAGCTGTCCCGGCAGACGTAGTCCTGCCCGGTAAAAATAGGGGTTTGTTGCAGAGGGTTGATAAATTAGGGTTGTATGTATTTTTGTATGTTGTATCATAAAAAAAAAGAAATTAAAAATTTTGTCTAAAAAAAAAAATAAGGGGTGGACTACCCTTAACATTTAGGGGGATGAAAAATAGATGTTGGCCGATTCTCAGACCTACCCGATATGCATACAAAATTTCATGAGAATCGGTCAAGCCGTTTCGGAGGAGTATGGCAACGAAAACTGTGACACGAGAATTTTATATATTAGAAGATTACTATGATAATTATTTATTTATTATATGCCAATTGTAGTATATTTTTGTCTTTACCATGTCTATTGATACTTGCCATTTCAAAATCTTACATAATTTTTTACATTCTATTTATATTGCAAAAACCACATGTTACACAGATGATCTCTAATCCACTGTAAGGTTGTCTGGAAGAAATTGCGTTTAGTAATAAGACCGCCTATCGTCTTCTGTACTTAAACTTCTTTAATTGTATCTCAATGTTATGCAATAAAGTATATACTATTCTATTCAACTCACACATACGACCTTTATCAAAACGGATATCTCTTCAGGTAGCATGTTTCCATCCAGAGTGACTGGTGGACAACCATGAGTGAATATTATATGCGGTGATTTAGTTGCGCTCACGTTACCTAATTCTCCACTTTTTCAGCCATAGGTCAGCTCTTCTCCAAGTCCAAAAAGTTAGTTATTTAGTTAAAGTCTTACTCATTATTCTGATCTAATGTTTATATTGTTACATTAACCACGTGCTAATAACGGTGAAGGAAAACATCGTGATGCAACTTGCACATCGAGATAACCAATGTATCAAACCTGCAAAGCCGCCTTGGACAAGCGTGGCGGGTATACTGTCTGTTCCCCCCCTATAATGGGAGGCCCAAGCCCCAGCAGATTTTTCATTTATGGGATGTTATTATTATCCTTGAAGCGTCATTTTTTAAAGTGCTAGGGTACTTCGTGTCCCGGGAATCCCACGAGAATTTCAAGTAAAGCGTGAACGAAATCGCGGGTACATGGTCTAAAGTATGTCGCCATAACAACCTTAACTTGAGTTCCGGCATTACTGACTATAGTATTATTATTTTCTCCGTGCAGTTTGGGTTATAAATCAAACTCGGCCTCAGCCCGGCTAGGGCGGTGAGCATATTGCGCGGGCGCAACACCATTAACGATAAAAACTAATTCTTATCAAAGAAAGATTATTATTCTTATAAAAATCATTATTATCTTTTTTGCTGTTAATTTTAAACTTAGATATATGTATTTATATTTATTTTTAATATAACTTGTTACATTCTAAACTTTTGTACTTATAGTTTTTTAATACATAGATACCTAATTAATAATTTATTTTAAATCATTATTATTCTTATTTTAATAAATAAGTTGTTTTATCTATTTTTTCTTTCATTTATATCACTAACCCACAAAATGACAACACTAAATACACTATCGATAACGCTTATCGACAACAATGATGCGTATCACTCTACCTGCCCATAAAGCCCATGAGTGGAAGAGAGAGCGAAATACTCGCTTCACTGCTCCGATTATTTATGACCCAAACTGCACGGAGAAAATAATTCTACTATAGGTTCCAGTCTCCCTTAAGAGCAGCGCATTTGTAGCACCTTTGGTGTGGCAAATGTCCATATGCGATGGTAACCGCTTTCCATCAAGTGGGCCGTCTGCCTGTCTGCTGAACTCCTGCCATAGAAAAAAAAATACATTCGAATTTGAAGTACAAAAAATGCCTATTGATAAGCTAGTTTTTTAACAGTAGCTTACCTAAGTATAGCAACCACCCATGGGAATTCTCCGAACTGAGTTTCGTTTTGGGTAACACCAACAGCGACGAAGCCTACCCCGTTTGGATTCCTCCAACCGCAGCCGTCGCGCTGGAAGATGAAAACAAATTGAGAGTTGTTTCGGCTTTAGTGACCAGGTTCCAGTCTCCCCTAAGAGAGCAGCAGCGCATATGTAGCTCCTTTGGTATCCTTAAGGGCGTGTTCCCACTATGTCGTAACGATTAATTTATCGATGAACGACTGTCGCCTCTAGCTGTTCCCATTATAACGATTGTGTCATCAAATTTTTTTCTCGTTTAGCGACTCTCGTATCAAGTTGTTCCCATTGGATCGCGACGACGTGGCTACGATAGATTTGCCGTCACGATTTAGTCGTAACGATCTTTTATCGTTTTACGACTGTCGTGCTAGCCGTTCCCACTGTCATGACAATCTGTCGTCACTGCAAAAAATGTAGGCGATAGTAAGTCGTGTCGTTCTATATGTGAACACCTCCATTTAAACATATAAGCCACGACACTTAAAACTACACGATTATCTGTCGTCGCGACATAGTGGGAACGCGCCCTAAGGTTTCGCGACTAGTATACAGAAATCTTTAATTGATTTTTATTATTCCAACGTTTCGGCCACTTTTCAGTACCCGCGATCACAAGACGAAAACACGTGGCCGAAACGTCGGAATAATATTTTATTATTTATTTATCTAATACTAAAAATTTCCATGATAAATACAAATAAGGCACCACTTAAACCTATGAGGTTTGCGTGTGATGTAACACAACCTCGCAATTTCAGTAAAAAATAAATAAATAAATAAGAATACAAAAAAAAAATATTTTAACTTATACATCCGTCTATGTACATTAATAAAATTGTAGAGGTCAAATTTCTGTACAATAAAAAAAATGCTAAAAACCGAATTCGGGGGATGTAAGAAGTGAAACAGAACTAATTTCGAATTTTTTCAAATTTTTGTTTCTCTCTTTGTCTGTCTGTTTATACCGGCTAATCTCCGAAACGTCAGGGCCGATTTACATGAAATTTTGTATGGTGATAGCTTATATCCCTGGTCAACATGTAGGATACTTTTGATCCCGAAAAATTAAAGAGCTCCCGTGGGATAGTTAAAAAACCGCACTACGCGTACGAAGTCGCGGGCAGAAGCTAGTATTTACATATAACTAGTCACATCGTATATGCAGATACCATGTATAGTAACAAACGTTCATACAAATAGACTTTCACTGCAATTTTGTTTTTCTAAATAATAGTTTTTTAATTTCCATTTAATATTTTTACTATTTAAAGATAATGAAAATCGAATAATCCGCGTTATAAACCGTCGAAACTTAGTTATATTAAGTTACCCCGTCTAGTCTAATAGATAATTGACTGTGACCAAACGATTAAAATTGGAAATATGCGAATCGTGCCGTCGTTTCATAAAAAAAAGAAAAAAAGACGAGGTGAAAAACCGAGAAACTGGTTTACGTCATTGCAAAGCTAATTAATGACACTAGCAAAAGTCTATAGTTTGACTGGTTTTGTCGGTGACCCCAGTTCATGATGACGCCATGTTTAATCTAATGCTTCATACTAATCTTTTCTTGGAAGTTATTATTTAAATAACAGTTTTTGACCGAGGCTATCTTTAAGATTTCCTGTTTTTTTTTTTTTCATGCACGTCCAGCAATTGTCAATTATTGATAAAAAATATTTTTACTTTATTGTTGTGTTTATTCAAATTTATTTATTTCTTTTACGTATTAAATATTACATAAGTGGAATTAGTTTGATTAATGATTATTTATTATTTTATTAACAATACTAGCGGCCCCGGCAGACGTCGTCCTACTCTGAAAAAATAAAAATCTAGGAGCCGATTCCAGCGCCACCAACCGGTTCCAATTGCGGATTTAAACCATCCGGGGACCCACTCAAACGCACAAAAAAAATATCACCAAAATCGGTCCAGGTGATTAGAAGGATTCTACAACCCGATCTCAGCGCCACCTTCCGGTTCTAACGGGATAAAAAGTATCCTACATTCGTCTCTTGATTCTAAACTACCAATTTTCAGGTTCAGCCGTTCTTGAGTTATAAAGAGTAAGGAATGTAATTACATCGCATTTCTGAAAATAAAGTTTTTCTTTCTTTACCTGCGCCCTATACGCTTGGCTTGAAATTCCACGGTGTTCCCGGGGCACATAGTATCGCAGTATAAAAACATGAAAACTATTGTCTTAGTGAAAACAAATTTCTATGCACCCTAACAACTTCAAACCGCTCCCGGAAACATTTCTGCGGGATTACCGGGATAAAAAAATCATACATTTTATAACATAAATTTGCCTATCAATCAGTAAGCGAATTACATTAAATTCGATTTGTTTTTCAATCTGGTCATTTTAAATTTTAATAATTCCAGGAAAAAATTCCGCGGGATTCCCGGGATAAAAAGCAGCGCAGTTAAGTCTAAGAATTAGCTGTCGATCAGGTAAAACCGTACCTAAATCGCTCCAGTAGTTATTACGTGAATCCCAGACAAAAAAGGTAAAAAAATACATCGTGTTGTATTATAAAGATGAAAAGTTTGTGAGTTTGTGACGTTGTACGGGGTAATCTCTGGATCTACTAAACCGATTTTGAAAATTCTTTCACCAGTGGAAAGCTATATTATTCCTGAGTGACAGACTATGTTTGATTGTGATTAATAATTATTTTTTCTGTTGCGCTGCGAAGCGGCAAAAAAAACAAAATACCTGGATGGTCGGTTTTGGAGTCACAGGAGTGGTCAGGGTATGACCTAGTAAGCAGCACGTGTCCATGTAACTGGGGCATGGACCGTCCAGATCATTCAGCCTGCACATAAACAAACAAGTATATTAATGTATTAAGTATGACCTCTGGGCCTAGAAGTCCTTTAAGCCTCAGAAGAGACGTTGGCGCTCTAAGCATTATTTGATTTGGTGCCTATCTCTCCATTTTAGTACCACACTGCTGGTCGGGTTTGGAGGCAAGGGTCGCCCTAAATGAAACACCCCTTAGCAAGTTGACTGTATTTATTTATAGGCGCTACAACAGCAACAGGTGCGATCGGCACAACTTAGCACTAGCCCCGTACGTTACACTGAACGTAGATAGCACTAATTATATCGATTACATCGATCAATACGAGTGGCACTAATCACAATCACTGGTGGTCCACAAGATCCACGTAGTCCCGCTGAGAGTCCGTTGGCTGTAGAGTCTTCCGAATGCTCCTTGATCTTCCTGGTCTTCCTGGTCTTTGTTGTGTGTATATATTCGACCGAGGTGGATTATGTTGCCGTAGGCTCACCCCGTGCTTACGACTTACGACGGCGACTGACTTCTACATTTCCTCTGTAAGTCATCCACTCTACGTGGCGCTCGCAACTTTATGCCATACGCGAGCATGCTACGGAATCAAGCTCCGCTCATCATCGCTTCGCTATGCACTCCCTCCCGCGTGTTTCCCAGAGCGCTACAAAATGGGGCTCTTCAAAAAGGGCGTTAACAAATATTTAACGTCTCAATGAGGTAGGCAGTGCATCGGCTGCTTTAGTATTGCAGATGTCCATGGGCGGTGGTAGCCACTTGCCCCCAAATACTGGTGTACTTTTGTCGGTTTGAATAAGAGTAAACATACCCGCTCACCAGCGGATCAAGGTTTGGTGTGTCAAAGTGGCATATTGTGACCATCGGTGCTGGACGCTGTTTCTGAAGTTAATGTTTCGAAAAAATAAAAACTGGAGGGATTGGAAGTGGACATTGGTAAATATTCAAACAAAACAAGAAGTCAGAGGGAGTGGAGGTCAAGATCTCGCTCGTATGCGAGTGGATGTATGGTCTAAGAACGAGCATGTTTACCTAGAAGTTAATTATTCACATGGGACTTGAAAGCACCCAGGTTGGTACGTCCAGGTAGGTCTCGGAAAAAACACACTCCGGCAGTGAGCTCCACTCTTTTGCGGTACGGACAATGAAGGTGGACTCAAAGCGCTTTGTTCGTATAGGTGCTACGTCCAAAAATAAAAAGTCGGAGGGCGGGCAGGTGGAAAAAAGAACTATTGGTGAATATACTGACTGTTGCGGACACAGAGCACCCCCTGATCCGCCCACCGGAGTACACCTACTCTCCGCGCCCCGCGTACCGCCCACGCCCATAGGTCGCACAGTTAGCAGCTAGGCGTCAGACGGGATGCGGGATACAGGAGCGGCTTTGAGGTTAGTTCCTCTTCTTTAACTTATTATGTATTTCATAGTTTTAGTGACGCAGTGTTTGATTTAGAACCAATAGATTTAAAAACTCTACAAAAAACATTTAAAAGTCTGAAATCGAACGCAGTTGGTAGCGATAACATAAGTTTGAATATGCTTTTAATGACGTTTCCTCATAGTATAAATTTAATATTATCTATTATAAATAACTCAATCTGCACGTCCACATTTCCGGATATATGGAAGCGTGCTATTGTTCGCCCTCTACCTAAAATTTCGAACCCATGTGATCTTAAAGATTTAAGACCAATTAGTATTTTACCATGCTTGTCTAAAATTATGGAGAAAATAGTAAGTTTTCAGGTAACTAAATTCCTTGAAGAAAATCGCATTCTCCCTGAAGCCCAGTCGGGATTTAGAAAAGGGCGCAGTACGTCAACTGCACTATTAGATGTAATTGATAATATACTCGTCGCGCAGGATAATGGGTGTTGTACGCTATTAGTTTTATTAGACTTTTCAAGGGCTTTCGACTCGATCAACATTAATCTGTTACTTTCTAAGCTGAGTTACTATGGATTCAAAGCAAAAACTGTTAAATGGTTTCAAAGTTTTCTTACTAGTCGATACCAGCAAGTTAAGCTCAATAATATTGATGGTAGCTCACAGCTCTCTGAGAATTTGCCAATCAATAGAGGCGTTCCGCAAGGATCAATATTAGGGCCAATTCTCTTTATCCTGTATACCGCAGACTTAGCAACACAAATCAGACATTGTAAAGTTCATTTTTACGCCGATGACACACAGATATATATTTCTTTTAAACCATCCGACATAAATGATGCGATAAACAAAATAAACGAAGATCTATATAGAATTACTCAATGGTCTGAATCTAACTCCTTACTTCTTAACCCTGTTAAAACTAAATATCTTCTTTTTGGTTCCAAACATCAACTCAGTACTCTTCACCCATCAGCAAAAGTAATGCTCATGGGTCAACCAGCAGAACAAGTTTACGTAGCTCGGAACTTAGGGTTGTATGTAGATTGCGATTTAAAGTTTGAGAAACACATTGCTAAGTCAGTGAGAACTTGCTTCTATAAGTTAAAAGTTTTATACGGTATAAGACCTTTTATAAATGAAGCATTACGCATTCAGCTAGTGGAATCTCTTGTTTTATCGCATCTAAATTACGCAGATGTAATTTTTGGTCCACGGCTTCTTGCTAAAACTAAGCGTCTCATTCAAAGAGTACAGAATGCTTGTGTACGGTTTTGTTTCAAAGTTCCCCTAAGAGGTCACGTTACACCATTCCTAAACAAGCATTCTATTTTAAAAATGAGACATCGTCAAAAGTTGCATTTAGCTTGCTTGCTTTTTGGTGTTATAAATAATAAAACACCTTTGTATCTTTACGAAAAGCTTTCTTGGATGTCAACAAGAAGGTCACTCGGTTGTAGGCAAGGCTCGGTGCAGCTCGCTACTCAGCCGCATTGTTCGGCTGCCTTCAGGGGGAGTTTTCGTTACGCTGCATCGAAGTGCTGGAATAACATACCGCCGCCGATAAGGAACCTGCAGTCTGTCTTTGGGTTCCGAACAAACTTAAAAAAATTCTTATATGACCATCAATTTCGCGAGAGAGACCTTAAATATGACACAAGTATTTTATAGTATTATAATACCTACTTGTTTGTTAAAAAGTACGCTATACAAACCATTACAAATTTTTCATTTCTGTTTCTTCGTCACTGCTGTCCGTTATTTTTATTATTTTATTTTTTGTTTGTTTTCTTTTATTTGTTATTATAACAGTGTTCATATACACTAGTAATAATTTTGCATAATTTTATAACGTATGTTTATTATTGTTTTAATTTGCTCTGTGGAGCCAAGCCGTGGCATCACTGGGAGGTACTTGCGGAAGATCAGCGCTAGTTGTGAAACTAGCATTATGCTGAGCGAGAGCCTTTTTAGGACATAACAATTAATTGTAATATATATTATCATGTAAGAATTTCTGTATTTTGTCCTAAATAAATATTTTTCTTTCTTTCTTTCTTTCTTTCTTTGGAGGCCGAAAATTAATTAATATCAACATTAGCATTTGACAACTTTGTCATTCGTACTTCTTTGTGTATATTTCTAATTTATGTAATAGTTTAATAATAATAATCATACAGTCCATTATATCGAGTTTAATTTCGGAAAAACAAACAACTACCAATACTGACCTTATGTCAATCAGACCAACACCGTCAGTAATCACGGTGTTATAATCTGGATCACAGAGGTAGTAGTTGACGCATACCCCTTCCTTGTTGTCAGGAGTCATGCATGAAGTACGATTCTGCTGCGCTAAAAGCGCAAAACAAACAAGCAAATGACATAATAGATCAATCAAATCACCAGATAAACAAATACATCGGGTACAGTAGCGTTTTGTATCTTATCGTTCCAGAAACGGAGCAAGAATACTTATGCTAGAACATTGGGCACACGTCAGTCACGTATGCTGATCTAGGCACGTCTTGTGTAGGTCATAAAAGATGTACTATTAGGAACCGGTTCACTACACTGTACTAAAAGAAACGTTTCGAATTCTCTTGATCAGTGCTCAGTGCATTGGTTAGTGACTCAACAGTCTGGTCTAGTTCATGTTAGATGAACTATTGCGACTTGTGGTTCGATTGCAAACAAAGAATATCGAAAAGTTCTAACGACCGTATTAGATACTACATATTAAGGTGAACTAGTTCAGTGTCTGAATTATACAAGGAAGAACCTCTCTTTTGGATGACTGAATAAGAGTAGACTGCGTAGTGAATAACAAGACTAGTGTAGTGTAGTGGCTTGTTCTTTAGAGCATACGTTAAACGACTCTATGGGAGGTACATGTCTATTTTTCGAGCATATGAGGTCGGCTCGGCGAATTTGAGTTTAAACTGCGATTGAGTGGTTATTAAGTGTACCACTCTGATGGGGAATCTGACATTGCTTCAGAGCCGTACAAATAACACTATTACATCAGTATCAGTAAAAATGATAGCTTACCATTATTAGCTGTTATTACTCCTGGTACAAGGGTTGAAGGTCCTCTCTCATTCACCTTCGGCGTGGTGCTTGTGGTGGTCCATATCTCTTTTATGATGGAGTCAATGTCGCCTCCTTGCTGGCATCTGGCTGCTGCCAGGAAAAGGAGGATCAGATACCGGGTGTACATCTGTTAGAGATTATAAATTTATATAAATAAAAATGTATGTAAGTATAACTTGAAAATGACTTTACCTTTTTGATGAAATTTTTAGGTAAAGATGAAAAAAATTAATTCCTTGAACGATTTAGATTTAGAAAATTGGTGCTGGAATCGGGTTCTAGAGTCCTCCTAATCTTCTGGACTGATTTTGATAGATATTTTTGTTTGTTTGAGTGGATGGTCCTTGGATTGTTTAGATTCACAATTGAAAATGAGTAGGTGGTGCTGGGATCGGGTTCTAGAAGCCTCTTATTCTTCCGGACTGATTTTGATGATTTTTGTATGTGTTTGATTGAGTCCCTGGATGGTTTAGATTCACAGTTGGAAACGGTAGGAGGCACTAGAATCGGGTCCAAAGTTTTTATTTTTCAGGGCAGGACAGTCTGCCGAGACTGCTAGTTATTAATACTTAAAGAGAAATATTTGTACCCATTTTTAAGGGTTCTGCGTGCACGGAGGGTTGTCGAATTGGACATATTAAAAGCTTGTATGGAGAAGTGCAAAAACTATATTTTGAAAAGGTTAAAGGAGCAAAAATATTTTCCAAATTTTTGGGTGATTTTCCAACATGCTATAACTTAAAAATGGTCGTACAACCAATTTGAAAATATCAAATTGGGGCTACAATTTGATATTTTCAAAGTGTCTCGTTTTTGACTATGTACTTTATACCCTACCCTACCAAAGACTTTCGTCGTCAAGAATAGCGGCGCGCTTTAGTAAAGCCTTTACTGACTTCTAAACAATTTACACGATGCCAGTATCAAGTCAGCAGTGGTTTCCTTCGACTTTTAAGTCAGTAGCAGTCATCATCATCCGAGCGTTAAATCCCGGTTGCGTTCGGAGCGTTCACTCCGACGCCAAGGGTCCGCTTTCCTACTTTTTCTACTCCACTTCGCGCGGTCTTCGGCATCCCCCGTTTTGAGACCATTGGCACGCATGTCATCCTTCACGACGTCAAGCCAACATTTCTTGGGCGTTCCCCTTCGACCGGGACCTGGTGGAGGTGGCATGGCTAGACATTTGTTCCCCACATAATTAGCCGGTCTCCGTAAAACGTGGCCGTACCGACGTAAGCGACACTCTTGCAGTTTGTCTGCTATGTCACGGACATGAAGACTGCCACGGATGCGGGAGTTCCTGACACGGTCTTTCCGCGTCACTCCACAGATCCAACGCAGCATATTTATCTCCGTGACACGCAGCTCTTGCTTGTGTCGCTCAAGTACAGGCCACGCTTCACTGCCATACAAAAGGACAGGTCTAATGATAGATTTATAGACCTGCCCTTTTAAATTGACTTTAAGTCAGTAGCAGTATCAATGTAATAATATTATCGCAAGTGGAAGCCCTACGGTTATACAAATAAAAACCTTTAGCTACCCGCACACACAGTATTGTAACGAGTTGCGAGACTCGAATTAAAATAACATAAGAATTATTATTGAGTTTATTTGAACTATACACACACGTATAAAACAGGTACAAATATAACGGAGCACAACAAACCCAAACGTATTGCAAAGGTCGTAATTCAATAAAACGCGCAAAGTCCATTACTATTATTGTAGTCGTAGCCCAACTGTTCCCCTCTCTCCATCAGGCCGTCGTTTCCTCATAAATACAAATGTGTCCGTATCGTATTCGACGTAATCCGCAACACCTGGCTAATGATTCAGCCGCAAGCGGCCGTAAACGAGTACAATAGAACAATAGGCTGTTGTTTAGAAACGTATGTAAATAAATAAGTGAACAAAAGAAGACGATCATTAAAAGATTAGAATTAGTTCAAATGCCGACAGGTCAAAAATGTGTTTTTACAGATTAGTAGTTGAATTTGTTTTTGTCGGAACCTAAGTTGTAACATTGGCAATAATTTACTTATCTATAATATCATAACATTCTCAACATGCCATGTCTGTACATAGAAGCTTAAAAAAACAAATGGTATATAAACGGCGGAGAACATGATGGATTTGTTTAGATTTTTGTCTGATTGTCGGTTAGTCTGTTTATTCGGGATTCACGTAAAAACTACTAGGCCGATTTCCACGCGGTTTTTGCTTATTTACAACAACATTCTTAGACTTAAGCTGTACATTACTTTTTACTCTGGGAATCTCGCGGGAATTTTCCCGAGCACGGTTTCTAGCTGTTCGAGTGCGTTAAAATTAGCTTATACCGACACAGTTTTCGCTAAAATGATAGCTTGCATTCTTTTTCAAATGCTGCCGTATTTTATGTTCCGGGTTCCGGGAATTTCAAATCAAGCGTCGACGAAATCGCGGGTATATCCTAGTTGTTAATAATATTGTTCCTTTGCGGGTATTGCTTCGGCGTGATTAAATTGCTCAATACTATTGCAATCTAGCATTGACAATAATATTGTATGGGTGCGGGTAGCTTAAGATGATTTATATATATAGACAGACTATGTAAACAACAGCGTCAAATGTTTATAACCGTAATGTTGTAAGATATTGACATTATTGTGATGACAAATACAGTCGACTCTCGATAATTTAACACTCGTTCATTTGAAATTTTGTCCCAATTCCTTGAAAGATACTCGATAAATTGAATAAAAATCGAAATTAATTGGTCACCTCGGTAATTTGAAGTTTAAGAAATAGCATATTGCCTGCCAACATGCAATAATTTGAACTCCAGGCTACTTTCTATAATTTAAAGCGCTACACGTTTTTATGCTTTCAGAATCGACGAAAATTCAATGACGTTGATAGACTGATCACTGTAGTCGCTCAACAGAAAATTACGGATTTATTTTTAAAATAAATATTTGTGGGTACTACTACCTGTACCTACAATTGTTTAAAAAATATATAACAAATTTAGGTCAAACTGTTGTTTACATGTTTTTTTCCCTCCCTCTCTCTTGGTTAGAAGCTCCTGTTATTTTGAGCTCTTGGTAATTTAAAACTTTCTCTAGTCCCTTAAGTTTAAGTTTAGATCATTTATTTCTCAAATAACAGTTCATTTAAAGAGAAAAAAATCATTATTATGAATGTAGTGAAATTCATCGAGTACACCGTATACGGTGTCATACATATAAGCTAACTTAAATAAAAACTGTATATCTTTATATATAAAATTCTTGTGTGCCCGTGTAAGTGGCTGAACTCCTCCTAAACAGCTGGACCAATTTCGATGAAATTTTTTGTGTGTATACAGGTAGATTCAAGAATAGTTTAAATTTACAATTGAAACCGGTAGGTGGCGCTGGAATCGAGTTCTAAATTTTATTTCTTTAGGGTAGGACAATGTCTGCCGGGATACCTAGTTATATTTATGGGAATCATGATAAAATTTTTAACGATGGAGATGCTCTATATCTAAAGGCAAACCATTATACAGAAGTGCACTTAAAAATTCATATGTGCAGAAACGGAGAAAGAATACAACTTTTTGTTTTTGTTCTGCGGCCATGCGGTCTGTCGTAAAAGGCAATAGGCAACAACTACAACCAGGTGGTAGGGTATTTACTCGTCTGGATGGCTACCACTCCTGGTTTTAATTATGCCAGAAAACCCTCGAGTTGTGTTCCAGCATTAGTGGTCAGTTTCCCCTTTCCTATTGAGAGTGCAGCACATTGGTATCAACTTTGGAGCTACACATTTCCATAGGCATTGGTAACCACTTTCCATCAGCAGTTGTCTGCGAAACTCGTGCAATAAAAATATGTATTTATATTCGACAGCATTTGGTTTTTAGTGTTGAGTGTCAAATTATCGAGAATCGACTGTACAGACACTATGACGACCTTTGCGGTCATCTGTGTTGACCTCAATTATCGCGGTATCGTAATATATACTGTACGATACTTAATATATATATAATTGATTTACGTATAACCTGTTTCTATGCCTATTCTACATCTGCACCAGTGGCGGATTTGCAGTCTTGGCCGCCCTAGGCCCCAGGCCATATAGTAAGTACCAGCCACCCCTTTCTCAGCACCCATCATATTGAATACATAATGAATTTACTTGAACGAAATAATTACTTCACCTTACACTATCTATATTTATAAGAATGGAATGGAAAAGATGTATGATGAAAGAATAACTAAACAGATATACAATGCAAAAGTGGATGAATGCAGAAGTCGCGGAAGGCCACGACACACCTTCCATGATCAAATTGATCGTGTACTAGCAGAAGGTGATGTCAGGAACCTTAAGAATAGACGAGCGTGCATGACAAGAGCTATGAATGTCAAAGAAGCAAGTGAAGTGTGTAAGAATAAGCCTGTATGGCACTCTGTTGTTCGTGCCTACCCCGCAAGGGACCTGGCGTGAAGTTATGTATGTATGTATGTATGTAAAAAAACCGACTTCAAAAACTAAAATGTATAAAATAACTTATTTCTATAGCTATTATTATTAATATATATTATCTAAAACATCTTGAAGTCGGTGCAAAGTAAATCATAAAAAATACTATAATATTTTGAAAATTACTGATACTTTTTAGTGTTTTAGTTTTTGAAGACGGTTTTTTAAACGAAGTTTTTTTTAATAATAAATATATATGAATATCTGTACTGATAATTATTATAAAGAGGAAAGATTAGATTGTTTGTTTGCATTGAAGAGGCTCTGAAACTACTGAACCGATTTGAAAAATTCTTTCATTGTTGGCAAGCTACACTATCCCCGGGTGACATAGCCTATATTATATTTACAAAAATGTTAGGGATCCTTACTAAAACTCCAATAATGTAACCCAAGTTTAAAATGTTGACTATAGTTAATTTCAGGGTGTCGGTTTTCCGTAACGGTGTGTGCGCGCATCGTAAAAATTTACTCTCATCATTTTTCCCTAACGCGACAAAAAAAATAGTTGCCAGACTCTAGTCTCCCTTTAGAGAAAGGCAGCCCCATTAGTAGCCAGTTTGGTGTTACAAATTACAAATGTCCATAGGTGATGGCAACAACTTCCCATCGGGTAGGCCATCTGCCTATCTTCTAAACCCGTGCAATAAAAAAACCCATACACCGTCATCCATTTGCGTTTTCAATTGTTCAGAAGTGATAACTCAAACTAATCTAACGTGAGAGAAAAGGAAGCCAGGCAGACTGGCACCGTAACGCGTTACGTAACGAAATGGTTTACCCTCCCATAGGAAGTTATCACTTCAAAATACAAATTAGCTACACATATAAAATAATTCTAAAAAACTATAGAAATATGAACAAACCTTGAAATTTAGAATGGTTTTTGAGAAGTAAACACTAATACATAATTCTACAAAGATACTTGAGTTCAGTTTCCTCTTAAACTGGTTTTGATATCACAATGTTTTTTAAAATAATTTTCCTTGTATTGTCGAACAAGGTTATTTACCGTCTACACAGACCGGTATTCCGAGAGACACTGCGTCGAATGCTTCTGTCCTTTTGTTAATTTCTTTACGATGGTCATTGGTCATTCACAATCCAGTGTTGCTAGTTAATGGAGATAAAAATCGGAAAAAACAAAAAATACTTTATTTTAGTAGTTTTTATTGTGAAACTGGTACACTGACAGACGACCCACCTGATGGAAAGTGGTTCCGGCACCTTTAGACTGTCGCAATTAACACAAACACACATACACACTCTTTTAGATATTTCGTTTTAAGTTGTGGTTAATGTATTTTATGTCATTGTTTTTATATTAAGGGAGAGGATACTGGCCCCTATAATACAGTCCAAACTATGTTAATGGCAAGTAGATTAAAGAAACAAATACTGTCTGATTAATGTATAAGTTTAAAATAAATATATGGAAAATAGATGAAGTCAACGCGTTTTCAGCTGAGATTATTATATATGATATATCTGAGGATGAGAATGAGGTGATAGCATATAAGGGCTGAGCTATCTCAGCACCAAGTACCCGCAGCAAGGTGCGGTACAATAATCGGCGCAGTTTGATGTTTAATTGATCCATAGAAAATATAACATTTGATCAAAAACAACCCTTTCCTTTGGTTTGTTGTTTGATATTACTTTACAGTAATTGATCATTACAAGCTATACTAAGATTCGGTATAATAATACAGTGTGTTTATGTTTTCAATATCAGCCGATTTGATTCCTAACAAGGGTTATTGATTTTTCTTAAATATTACGATATCATTTTAGTTCTCGTCAAAATCGGCCCCAAGACTCCTTTGAGTAGTTTTTGCTATCCAAATCCTTAACTATGCTAGAGTTAAGGATTTGGCCCTGAAGGTCCACTTGACACATTTACCCTATGTATATATATATCGCTTCTTTGCTTCAATAACGTGGTATATTGAAAACCCCAAATTTAAAGTACGCCACTTTTAAAATTTCAAAAAAAGATTTTACCCAAACATATTTTACACTTTTTTTGTAACTTTAGTGTCAATTTACTAAGCTTTTTGAAATATATGAGAAAGTTGTGATAATATATAATATGTATATATATATACATATATATATATATATATATATATATATATATATACACATATATACACACACACACACATACATACATATAATATATATATATATATATATATATATATACACACATAATTGTGAACTTGTGATGCGTATTCAAGGTGACTTCGAACAAATGAGTAGTATTTATCTTAATTTAATTTCTGTGAAGTTTATAGCGTTATGGCTAGCCATAACGCTATAAACTTTACACACGCGTCCCAAACTTAAAAGGCGCGGGTTGAATCCGGGTTGGAAAGCATGCACCACTTAGTCAGCTTTCTGATCTAAAGTCCATATTGTTACAATCATCATGCGTTAACAACAGTGAAGGAAAACATGATGATGATGCAACCTGCACATCGAGATAGCCGATGTGTTAAACCTGCCAAGCCGCCTTGGACAAGCATGGCGGGTATACTTCCCGTTCATCCGTTCCGTATACATTCCTTTCATCAATGGGAGGCCCGAGTCCAGCAGTGGGATATTTATTGGCTGATATTTTGAAAAAATATGAAGTTATGCATCTCCTATATCGCCAGATTATAAGGCCGCCGATTATTCTGAAAAACATTTTAACTGAAGTAGTCTGTTATTTTGGTGAGGAATAAAGCTTTATTTAACCTAAGTTATTTAATTAATTTTAATTCGAAGGCAACACCGAAAGAGTCGTTAGCTAGCTAATTAATAAACCTGCTATTTTCCGTAAATAGATTTACAACTGGCAGTTACTGGTAACACTAATTGGTCAATGTTATTTTACAAAATGTGAGGTCACATTTACTGTAGGTTTATTATTATGTTATGTTTTATTCAGGTAAATCCCAATTGGCATTTGTAAAAACATTATGGAATTACGCGGTTCATGTTACAGTCAGTGCTTCCTGTTAGATTCACTTTTCAGAAACTTGAATCTTAGTCATGAAACAAAGGACAAGGGTATTACATCAAGCAGGCAAGCCAAGCTGGAAATGGCTCGAGAAAACCTGCGTTTCTCCAGGCATATCTTGAGGCTCAATCCCGGCTGACATATTAATATGATAATGTAAGGAAAAGTTCTTTATTAACAAAATCTTTTGTTGATTATCTAATATATAAAATTCTCGTGTCTCCGAAACGGCTTGACCGATTTTGATGAAATTTTTTGTGCTTATCCGGTATCTATGAGAATCGGCCAACATCTATTTTTCATCCCCCTAAATGTTAGGGGTAGTCCACCCCTAAATTTTTATTTTTTTATTTTTACCGGGCAGGACGTCGTCTGCCGGGACAGCTAGTATAATATATTTTTCAACACACTTGCTCATAAAGTGGCTCTATGGTCCGCAATTAGGCACAGAACTACACCCATAATCAAACTGTGAGTTAAAAAAATTATAACTCACTAGTGAGTTATAGATTTTTTTTAAATTTTAATGGTTGAGTTGCTTTGTTCTTAAAAAAGTTTTTATTAAAAAAAAAGATCGTGTTCTATAGAACAAATAAATTAATGTTCCTATTGCTTGCTCATTCCAGGCAACTTCTTATTTAAATAGATAATTTTAACCCATACGTGTTTAATAAATAAAACTTTCACTCATATATAACTTTTTTTTCTCTGTAATAAAAGAGAACTTTAAATTCCCCATTTTGTACGTGGCAGAATAGGCGCAAACCCTATGCGCGGAAAATAAAAAAAAACCTCATCCCGTTAGTCTGTGGCCGATCGCAATGCGCGCGCATAGGAAAACTGTTATCTACTAAATAAAATGAGATTTTGTTGTTATTTTATTGTCAAGTGTGTTGAAAAACGTCGTATGATACACGTGTGTATTGATGACTACCGTCCTCGGCTCTCCTAACAGCCTCGCCTACGGCTCGAGTCTCAATGGCGCCTCTGCAGTAATCACCAATGTTACACACTAGTACCATAATGTACAATTATTCTCAGTTAGGATTCTCGACTGTGTATGTACTTTTTAATATCACTACTTAATCTAATTACCGAAATACGGTTAGCGCTGTGGGTTAGAGTGAGAGAGGAGGAGCCTGCCTACCTACCTATCGCTGCCGTATGCGTGAGAGAACGGGAAGCCAGACAGACTGGCGCCTTAACGCGTTACGTAACAAAGCGTTTTATCCTCCCATAAGAAGTCATCACTTCAAAAGGATTTAAATTAAATTTAAAGTGTAAAGACCAAAAAGGGGTAAACTAAATAACCTGTATTTTTTAATAGTCGGCAACCTGCACTTCAAAGTTACAAGTTATTCTCCGATAAGAACCGCAGAAATTGTATTTATGAATTTATTTAATGTTTGGTGATTCTGAGGCCATGAGCCTCTACCAAAAATTATCAAAACGACTTATTGGACTCATGAGTTCAGCAGACAAGCAGGTGGTGCACTCGATGGAAAGCGGTTACCATCGCCTATGTACATTTGTAACACCAAAGATGCTACAAATGCGCTGCTGCTCTCTTAAGGGAGACTGGAACCTGGTCACTAATGCCGGAACACAACTCAAGGTTGTTATGGTGGCATACTCTAGACCAGGAGTGGTAGCCATCCAGTCGAGCAAATACGCTATTACATGGCTGTGGGTTGATTTGTCGCCTCTTACGACAGGCCGCCCGGACGCAGGAAATTGTATTCTTTCTCTGTTATTGCATGGATAAAAAATTAAATCGATTTAGGTAAATTAAATTAGTAAAGTTAACTCGGTGGTGCTGAATACGAAAATAACACTAGATTTTTTCTAGTGGCTCTAGTTTTTGAGTTTCATACATGTTGTTACAAGTTGGGCCACCTGTATATCTATTGTTACATACCGACAAATAATGCCTGTCGTAAAGAGCAGTGTATTACCTCCTCGTATTTAGGAATTATTTTGTTTACTTTGTGTTTAGAATTTGTAACTAAGGAAAACATTATATTGTTATCGTACTTGTTTTATTGCTGTCATTAGTGTCGAACTAATCCTTGTTGTTATTGTATTGCGTCGAAGCTTGCCAGTTATGGGTCGGTGCATTATAAAGGAATGGCCCAAGGTGGAGGGGCAGTCAAGCGACGATTACGATACTAGCAAGACGTGTGTAGTACATTCGAAGAGCGATATAGTGACGGACTTTGCGCGTGTTATTGAATCGTGCAGTGTTACGGGTATCCAGTTATATTTGTACCTATTTTATGCGTTTTTGTACAGGTCTAATAAACTATATGGTAATTCCAAAAGCATTTTAATTCGAGCCCATGTGGCTCGTAACAATATTTTTAATTCTCATAGAAATGTATGTTTTTCCACAGTGTAGGGTGTGCAGCTAGGGTTGCTAACTATTTTTGAGAAAAATAACGAATTACATTTTTTAAGCAGAGAAAAATAAAGTATTTGAAAGAAAAAAATATCAGTAAAATTTTATTTATTTCTTCTCTCGGAGACACTATTTTTGTGTGCTTCTAGCACACACTAACAATTTTTACTATTTTTAATTTTTTGGAAGCTTCATTCACAATTTAAGTACCTAATATATTTTATTAAATTTATAGATGTTCCTTTCTTCTCGCCATTTTAGATACATTACTGATTTTTTTTTGTGAAAGCTGGATCGAAAATAGTTCAGTAATTATCCATACTTATAAATATTTCATTTTACGCATCAGGAAATAGAATATTTTCACATATTTTATTTTTAGTATATTTATCAAAAATAAAATAGGATACGTTATTTTAAGGTATGTTTGGGAACCCTATGTGGAGCGCATACGTGCGCAGGATCTTAGGGGAAGTCCAACACTGCTCGCGATACCTCCAAAAGCATGCGTCCATCCAATTATAATCATTATCATCCAACAAATGGGTTTTTAACACGAATACAGTACTGTAGAAATCTTTTGGAAGACACGAGGTAAAAAAGAAATTTACAAACATACAAGATACACGGGAAAAACATACCCCTTGCTTCGGAACTCGGAAGAGGTGACAAAACTAGTTTGGTTTTGATGTTGAGATGATGAAAAATGTCTGTGGTCATTTGATAGTTACTTTATTGGGGAAACATAGATAGATAGATAACACTTCATTTTACACCAATAAAAAAATGGCGACGTTATTACAAAACAGCTGGTTCGGATCAGCCCACCTGCGGTTAGGACGGCAAGCTGGCAGGCACCGACAGACAGACGCAGGCGGCGGCGTCTCAGATGACGCCAATCAGGATCACTCCACGTCCCCGTGAGGGATACCAGAAGACATAATATCTCCCCCACAGGACAGACCAGGCGTGTTGCTGGGAAGTTTCTTTCGCTGTTTCTTCTCTCCTAGCCATATATAACACGTTGCAAAACGGCAGTAAGATAGCGTAGGCCGTCGCGAACCACCGATCCCGGTCCGCCGGGATTCTTCCGTCTATATTACCCGTCGCCCGTTCTCAATTACTTCATTGTGTCGCCCTATTGTGGCCATCATTAGATTCATCCCCCTCTCATGGCAAAAGTCTAGGTAAAACTCCTTAGGGAGCTCCCTCGAGCAAGTTGCACCCCGAGCTAGAGCGCCTTGGCTCCGAAGACCCCGGTAAAGTTAAAAAGTCCAATAAAAAAATACAAAAATAAAGACTAAAATTATATCTAATTACATACAAAGGGCGGTCTTATTGGTGTACGTTAACATATAGTACGAACTACTGCTAAATATTGCTAGCGATTTTGCTTGTCTGATAGTAACAGGAAGCGCGTTCCAGAGTTGTACAGCCTTAACAGTAAAAGAATCGCTATAATAAGTTGAGTTATAGGCAGGAGTGTTCAATTTAATTTTAGTAGAAGGGCGTAAATTATGAGAGCAGGAAAGAAGTTCAAAACGCTGTTTAAGGTTATCAGGGACTAGGGAAAAATAAAGTACTATAGAGAAAAGGGGATATTTTGAAAGTTGAACCCGTGACTGAAAAATTGTGAGGAAGAAGATTAAGTTGGTATGGGCATATAATGAGGAGAGATGAAAGTCACGTGCCAAAAAGAATGTTAAACTACAAGATGGATGGGTGCAAATATAGACGTAAACCAAAAAAGATGGATAGATTGGGTGAAGGATGATATGATGATGCGTGGTGTGACAGAAGATGTATGTCAGAGTAGAGGAGTGTGGAAGGAAATGACATATTGTGCTGACCCCACGTAATTCGAGTATGGTGAAAGAAAAGAGAGAGAGAAAAGCAAGATGTGAGTATTCCGGCGAAATCGAATTGGCAACCACTTGAGTTTTCTTCGGAATTCAGAGACACAATACTTGCGTAGTCCAAATATGAACCTTATGTGAAAAATTTGGAGGCGCGCAAGTTTAACAAAACAAACGGTACACAAAAACAAAAACGTCAATTGACAACTGCTAATTGTCAAACTATACACATTCCGTTTCATTTTTGTTTTTATTAAAAAGCACGGTAAATCAAATGAAAAAGTATGTCCTATTTATGTTTCGATTTGATGTTGTAAAAAAATAATTTATTATTGTAAATAATACAATAAATAAATTAAAAAAAACAAAGAATAAGTTTAGTTTTATGCGTTACGTCGTTAAATGGTTATCGTAGAACGGAACGTTTCACGAGGCTTGGATAAGTGAGAGGTAAGAAGCTATCTATCATTAGCTATGGATAGAAAGCACTTATAAATACTTGATTAGGAGTTTTTGGCGGGAACTGAAAGGAGATGTTGTGCTGTGCAGTTTTATTTTCTGAAAATGTGTAAAGTTACTCTAAAATAAATAGTTGTAGGATATTGATAGTTTTTGGGTAGTAATTCTGTGTTTATTGAGAAATGTGAAGTGTATAGTCAAATGTGGCCTTTTGAGTTGTCACAAGAACTCCGTTGATTGGCACTAGCTGATTACCTACAGTTCAGCTGCGCTACACATAGGCTTAAGAAAATGAAGAAACTATATTGTAAACTAAGATTTGGTTTAAAGGCCTAGCTGCCAGGCCATAAACATAAATAAATAATAAAACAAGGGATAGGTTTACTGTTACTGATGGTCGGGATAGCGATCTATCTATCTGTAAGTTATTGAAAATGGCCGTAAGAAGTTCTTGGGTTAATGTAGATAGCCGCCGTCAGCATATTCAAGGATAGGAAGTAATAAGGATTCTGCTAGTTTAATTTTCGTGGTAGTGGGTAAGAAGGATTCTTTTGCTTAAATCGTATAAACGCTGGTTTGGTAGTTTTGACCCTCGATTTTGCTATCTATCCAGGCCCGTACGCGGGCAACGTCTACATAGACTCCGGGGATGCCGTTTTCACCGCACCCAATGCCCCAGGCCACAATGCCTGTCTGCATGTAGCGTCCTGGTTCATACTGAAAAAGACCAAGAATAGGCATATATAATCTTATACTAATGTACATCATTTTATCCGTGCAGGAACGGAGAAAGAATACAATTTCCTTCTTTGGGGCGGCCTGTCGTAAGAGGCGACAAAACAACCCACAGCCAGGTGGTAGGGCATTTGCCAGACTGGATCGCTACCACCCCTGGTCTAAATGGTATGTCGCCACATCAACCTTGAGTTGTATTCTGGCATTAGTGACCAGGTTCCAGTTGCCCTTTAGAAACCAGCGCATTAGTAGCAACTACAGTGCTTCAAATGTCTATAGGCGATGGTAACCACTTTCCATCAGGTAGGCCGTCTGCCTGTTTGCTGAACTCATGCAATAAAAAGGGACATCTTAGGAGGACCTTGAGAACCTTGAATTGTGTTCCGACATTAGTGACCAGTTTCCAATTTCCCCTTCAGAGAGCAGCAGCGCATTTGTAGCACTTTTGGTGTTGCAAATGTCCATAGGCGATGGTAACCGCTTTCCATCAAGGGGGCCGTCTGGCTGTCTGCTGAACTCCTGCAAAAAAACCCTGAAGTTTGTTTGTTTGCTTGAACGTGCTAATATCAGGAACTAGTAGGTCAGGTGAAAATATCCTTCCAATGTTGGATAGCCCAATTATTGAGGAAGATTATAGGTTATTTACCATCACGCTAAGACCAAGGAGCGGAGCACCAATAAAGAATGTTTCAAAATCGGGGGTTTTGAAAACAACAGACGAACAGGCGAACAGACAAAAGTGCGGTTTTACACAAGGGACATAATTGTGAATTAAACAAAACTACTTGAATTTATAAGGCTTGGAATGCCTTCTTTTTAGGTACACTCGCATACTGGTAAGACTTTCTTAATTGTAACATGCATACTTTTTAGTAAACAACAAAAGAATTGCATTTTTGCGTATACGCCTATATGCTGTGCACGCGAAGGTGAAAAAGTCTTTATTTTATACTGTGCAAGGATAATATGATCCACGGCATACCTCGATGGGGCATGCTAAAGGCGAACCGCCGTCTCCTTTACAAGTGTCCTGGCCAGCCACTCCCCCGGCGCACATGAACGAGCTGTGCAGTTCGAATAGCCTCCCAAGCCTTGTCTGACGCAGCCTTTGCAGACACGTCAAGTCATCCATTACCGGTAATTCAACCTGAAGGAAAAATCAAATAGAAACAAAGAAAATAATGTTTATTTAGAGCAGTGGTTCCCAAACTTATTTTGTATACTGCCCACTTTGAGAATAAACACACATGCATCCGTGCAGGACGGAGAATACAATTTCCTGCGGCCGGGCGGCCTGTCGTAAGTGGCGATAAAACAGCCCACAGCCAGATGATAGGGCATTTGCTGAACTGGATGGCTACCTGGTCTAAAGTATGTCGCCATAACAACCTTGAGCTGTGTTCCGGCATTAGTGACCGGTTCCAGTCTCCCTTAAGAGAGCAGCAACGCATTTGTAGCATCTTTGGTGTTGCAAATGTCCATAGGCGATAGTAACCGCTTTCCGTCAAGTGGGCCGTCTGCCTGTCTGCTGTACTCCTGCAATAAAATAAATAAAATAAATGCATCTCAATGGCCGAGTTAAATCGTCAATGGCTGCCTAAATATCGTTGTGCCATAAAACCTCTCTAAAGTGCCAACTATGTCCCGGACATCCAGTCTAGTGTTTGTGTAACATCAGGACTCGCGAATCAGTTCGAAATCCTGAGTAATTTCTTACACAGTTCCAGTGATGGTAAGTAAGTTCAATGGGATTTCCGAGGCGGTATCAGGTCTAATAGAGAATGAGGGTTTGCTTCGGCTAAGTGAAGGTGGAAGAGGAAACGTTGCCGGGAAGGGATGTTTTCCGTTAATGTGACGGATGTCGTACCATTTTGTTAACTCACAGATATCTCAGTGAAACCAGTCTTACGGTAATCGTGTTTCGTGCGACGAGTGAAAGCTCCAAGGGGGCACATTCTCTCCCTGTCCAATCTCCCCATATCACATCCCTCCTGTCTGATCCTTATATGTATCCTACCCCATCCTAAAGGCTGGCAACGCGTTAGCTTCATCCCTGGTGTTGCAGACGCTGTAGGTGATGGAAACCACTTTCGGTGAGCTGGACAGTTGTTTGTTTGTGCTACTTGAGAGAAAAATCAAACATATTATGTACTGACCTTCTTCAATATGACCTGGTATTGACCTTCCCGCCCGAACTTGTCCTTACCCCAGCCGGAAGCGAAGCAGCTGGTTCCGGGAGGAGTGACCGTTTTGGCTGGAGGAAGGCACACCACTCCAACATTCGGAGCCATATTCATTGGCTGGTCAAGAACAGGAGCGCAACGTCGTAGAAGAGTGTGCCTAAAAGGTACAATGGAATTGAATATTCTTGCCTGTTCTTACCATGGAAGAAAATTGGTGGAATTAATAAATAAATTAATAAATGATTATGCTTTATTGTGTGCTAAAAGATATTGTGGCGACTGAGGGTAGAACTTTCTGGCAGCTGAAGCCAGTCTCAAGATTAGAAAAATGTAGAAGATTTTGGAAGAAAAAGACAAGGACGGGTATAGTTTAGAAAGAGATAGACGATGAACGAAAGTTCTAGAATGGAAGGTTCGGAAAGGAAAATACAGAGACAGATAGATGTTTAGAAAGGGACAGATAGTAAATAAAATAATAACGAAATGATCGAAATGATGGGTTCCAGAAGATTCTTACGGGTATATAAGAAGCGTAAGGCGCGCCTACTGGGCAGTTTACAGTTGAGTTCAGTTCAAGACAGCGAAACGACATGTGCGATACGAAAGAGTTGGAAGAGAAGTTTAATAGAACATAGTGACGAGTTAAGTTGTGAATATAGTGATAAGTTAAGTGAAGGAGGAGTGTAGCGTAGTTCGAGAGACGTACCAGGTGAGCTACACGTGATAATATCGGAGGTGTGCACTGCTGTAGCAGGAGGTCGTCTACGCAATATCGGCGACGGTATTGTTAGCGAGACACCTTATCGTCGGGACTGTGCATCATTAGTAGTGCGTCTAGAGGCGACCCGGGGAGAGGTATTACGCGCGGCTGTGTAAGTCAATAAAAGCGTTTAGTTTGAAGCTGATGTTTTCTGCCAATCCTAAGTGCTCATACGTAACGACATTAATTATTTGTGTTTGACACAATATGTCTTTTCCTTCCATACTCCTCTATTCTGCCAACGTCCTCAGTCACACCACAAATTATCATGTCATGCTTCACACAATCCATCCTATTCTTTTACGGTCACTTTTGTAGCAGTCAATCTTCTAGTTGTATCTTCAGTATATAATATATAATGTCAGCCCATAAATGTCCCACTGCTGAGCTTGGGCCTCCCATTATAGGGGAACCGATGGAAACGGAAGTCGTGGTAGCGGAATGGTTAGCGCACGTGTCCCAAACTCAAAAGGCGCGGGTTCGATCCTGGCCGGAGCAAATTCACCACTTAGTCAGTTTTCTGTTTTAATGTGCACATTTTTACTGTTACATGCCGACAAAAGATGAATGCACATCTGCCTGCCATAAATCTGGTTTATTACCTTTCCCGCATTTGGACTTCTTTTGCTCAATTTGTGTTTAAAATTTGCAATAAAGAAAATAATTCTATTGTTATTATACTTGTTTTATGACAGTCATTAGGCAACTGTGTCGAACTGATACTTGGAAATGATTGTTTTGCATCGAGGTATATTGTATTTGGACAGAACAAAAGGAATGACCGAACGGAGGGTTGAGGCTGTCTAGCGAGAACTACGATCATAGCAAGACGTGTGCATTCGATAAGCGATATAGTGACGCATTTTGCGCGTGTTATTGAATCGTGGAGCTTGTACTGGTTGTATCCAGTTATATACAGGGTGGCGCAATAGAACGTGCATATTTAAAATATTGATTAAAAAATAAATACAAAAGGTATAGTTAAAATAAAACTGAGGTATTATTAAGAAATAACTGAAGTTTATTTTTTAAAAATATCATCGTCTAAATGATGACCCTCTCTACGACGACACTCCTCTAATCGCAAACGGAAGTTATTGAAAACTTTCTTCAGTAATGCTGGTGTAATTGCTGCCATTTCACCACGGATATTCTCCTTGAGCTGATCGATGTTTTTCGGATTATTGCAGTAGACTTTGTTCTTGAGGTATCCCCACAAAAAAAAGTCAGGAGGCGTGACGTCTGGACTACGTGGGGGCCATGGGATATCACCTCTTTTCGAAATCAGTCTGCCAGGGAACATCTGTTTCACAACCGCCATGGAGTCATTTGATATGTGACAGGTAGCTCCGCCTTGTTGAAACCAAGTCCTAGAATTCACTATTCTTGAATTATCAAGCTCTGGAGCCAAAAAACCTTCCAACATCGCAACATAGCGTTCGGTATTAACAGTGACGTTTTGCCCTCGCGCATTTTCAAAGAAAAACGGTCCAATTATTCCTCTACCAGAGATTGTTGCCCATACTGTCACTTTAGGACTATGCAGTGGTTTCCGGTGCTTGAGTTTGGGATTCTCACTGTTCCAGTAACGACAATTTTGACGGTTTACGAACCCATTGATATGGAAGTGGGCCTCATCTGAGAAAAGGATATTGTCAAAATTGGAAAATCGAAGTATTTCATTAGCAAATGCGAGCCTTGCTCCGAAGTCAGACTCTTTCAATTCTTGTGTTAACTGCAGCTTGTAAGGATGCAGTTTAAGATCCAAGTTTAAAATTTGTTGCAAACTTCGTCGCGATAAGTGTAAGACAGACGATCTCTTGCGAGTAGACATTTGTGGATCTCCTCGTACAGACTGCATAACTCTCTCAATATTGTCGTCGGTTCTAGATGTTCTTGGACGACCTTTTGCTTATGGTTTAAACGTTGAACCAGTCTCTTCAAAACGCTGTACCCATATTTTAATTAAATTAGCACTCGGAGCTTCACTAATTTGCCGTAGTCCATATTCAGAACAATATAAACGCCTAGTAACGATGTATGAACGAGAGTTCTCGTAAAATGGGCGCACGCAAAATGCGCGACGCTTCCCGTCGAAGTGACTCATAGTGACTAAAACTCCATGAGCCCGCCTACCCAACGATGCAGGCTCCCCCCGCCCGCGCACTTTCTACCCCGCGAAAAAAGATGATGCAATATGCACGTTCTATTGCGCCACCCTGTATATACCTGTGTCATACGTGTTTGTAAAGTTATAATAAATTCTATGGTAATTCCAACAGCATTTTGATTCGAGTCCTGTATCTCGTAACATTACAATTACCACGTGCTAGCAACAGTGAAGAAAACATCGTGATGCAACCAATGCGAGATAACCGATGTGTCGAACCTCCCAAGCCGTCTATGAGAAGCGTAGCGTACTGTATCTTCAATGTGGTTTAGTAATTATTGTTACAATTTGGCCAAAATTTCACAAAGCACATATAGTGTATCATCTATGCACACCGACCTGCCATAAAGTAGGGTTTAATTACCCTCCGCATTAGGAGGTCTTTTGTGTTTGAAATTTGCAATTAGACAATAGCCTATTGTTATTGTACTTGTTTATGGCCGTTCGCAGACATAATCTATGTTTTCTGGGAATAGCGATGACAGAGGCCCAGGTGTGATTCGTTGAAATCATTGTTTACCCTGTCGTGACCCATTGCAAGCTGAGTATAAAGGGATGCCCGAGCGGAGAGATCGGCAGTCAATCGACGACTACGATACGGTTAAGATGTGTGAAGGACTTTCGATTAGCGATATAGTGACGGACTTTGTTGGACGCTTGTTGAATTGCACTGAATCGTGCAGTGTGAACCGGTTGCATCCAGTTTTATTTCGTACTTGTTTTATACGTGTTTGTACAGTTCTAATAAACTCTATAGTAATCCCAACGGCATTCATTTCAATACGAGTCCTGTAGCTCTTCACATTATATAGGTATTGTGGCGAATGATGGTGAAACCATCTAGTTAGTTATAGAATTTTTGGAAATATCTAGAACAATCTAGAACGAAAAGACAAAGACGGATATATTTAGAAAAGGATAGACGATAAACGAAAGAAAAAGATAGATAGATGTTAGAAAGAGATAGACGACGAAAGAAAGAAAGAGATAGATAGATGTTATAAAGGGATAGATGTATAAACGAAAGTTCCCGAACAGAAGGTGCGGGAAAGAAAAGACAGATTTAGATAGATGGGTTCTAGAAAATTCTTCCGGGTATATAAACAGCGTAAGGCGCGCCTACCGGGCAGTTTAAAGTTGAGTTTAGTCCAAGACGGTGAAGCGACAAGTGCGATACTAAAGAGTTAGAAGAGAAGGTTAATAGAAGACGAATTAAGTGGTGAAATTTAGTTAGTTTGGTGGACAGATACGTGAAGGAGGTGTGTAGCGTGTGAAAGAGGAACCATAAGCGAGTTACCCGCGATAATATCGGAGGTGGTCCACGAAATATCGGCGACGGTATTGAGGGTGTGACAACTTATCATCGGGACTGTGCATCGTTGGTCGTGCGTACAGGGGCAACCCTGCAGAGAGGTGCGGCTGAGTAAGTCAATAAAAGCTTTTAAATTAAAAACTGGTGTTTTCTTCCAATCCATAAGTGCGTACCCCGCTCGCGCGTAACAGTATAGATAGAGATTTTATGTACCTGGCATGTAGTCTTCGTGCACAATGTGGTTCTTAACATATCTCTGTTGGAAGTGATAAGGCTCCTTGGTGTTCTGGGTGTCCCATTCACCTGCTTTGACCTGCAGAGTCTTTACACCGGCCACGACGTGGGCAGCAGTGAGGACCACGCTTGGGTGAATCAAGGACCCTCCACCTTTGTATATTGGCGCCAACTCACTATTGGGTTCATCTTCGTTAACTGGTACAATACTGCAAAGATAATTAGCTTTTCATAGTGGAAGCCAGTGATTTCGCCTACATTTTTCTGGAATTGCCCCGTTTGTTAAGAAAGTTGGGTTTATATAAAGTTGCATGTAATAATGTTACACACCGACAAAGACCGCACACCTGCATGTTGTAAAAACGAATTCTTTTATCTACTTCGAGTTTAAGCTTTAAATACATGTATTCCTATCGTACTTATTTTATGGCTGTAATTAGTGTCGAACGAATTAATTCTTGTTTTTATTGAATTGCGTCGAAGCTTGCCAGATGTGCGTCAACGGGGCCCCTTTGTCGGTATTATACAGTTTAGTATAAAACAATGCCCGAACGGAGGGGTGGGGCAGTCGTGCAGTTTGCACTAGTAGTGTCTAGTTATATTTGTACTTATGTTATACGTGTTTGTATAGTACTAATAAATTCTATAGTAATTCCAACGGCATTTTAATTCGAGCCCTGCGTAACTCGTAACAATATGATAGAAGCAAATATATATAAAAAAGGAACATGTCAGTTCAGTGAACAATAAACAACAAAAACTGGTGGTTAACAAAAAAGTTCATACACATAGGTAGCATGCTCTAACAAGTCCACAGTTGATGGTTTTTACCTAAGTACAGCCACCATCCATGGGAACTCTCCGAACTGGGTTTCACCTTGTGTAACCCCAACAGCGACGAAGCCAACGCCGTTGGGATTTCGCCAACCGCAGCCGACGCGCTGGAACAAAAAAAAATCTAATTAAACTGGGAAAGTTGAGTGGTAGTAGTCATGGGAAAAATCACTCACCAAGAAGAAAAGAGTGATTGATACAAAGATATATATCACTCTTTTATATCTTTAACTCTTTATCTTACAGTGAATAGTGTCAGTGTCAACTGCAGACAAGATGAGTTATTATCTGTGAGTGATATACTAGCAGAGCCTTACTGGTTAACTGTGGCAACGCAAAATAACATACAGGCCATTTAGATGGCCTTTGACTTTTGGTAAATATTACAAAATTACGCACGCACGCACGCACGCACGCACGCACGCACGCACACACACACACACACACACACACACACACACACACACACACACACACACACACACACACACACACACACACACACACACACACACGCACGCACGCACATATATATATATATATATACATATATACATATGCTTAATTAGTACCTCTGGTTCGCTGATAGTTGGTTCCTGGGTGGTCGGAGGTTCCGAGGTGTCACCATCTAAGCAGCACGTGTCCATGTAACTGGGGCAGGGGCCATCGTTCAGTCTGTAAATTCAAAATAATTTTCGAAGTGAAACTTCTATATAGGCGGGGTGTCTTAGGATTTTTCTGTCACGAAAAATCGTTACGGCCGCGTGGAGCAGCGGCATAAATGTAGACTAGACATGGTGAGAGGCAAGGCTAGTTTTTTTTTTTTTTTTTTTTTGGGAAATATACAATAATTGATATTCTTAAATATAAAACACTAAATGATTACATATATCAATCAAGTTTCCACTATAAAATAGTTTATATAAAAATAAAAAATGGCTCAAACAGTTAATTACAAAAAAGAAATACAATAATTATACGAAAATTACTTAAAATGTCTATTTAATTTACATTAGGTCAATATTGAATAAAATAAAAAGAAAATGTCACCAAAATAATTACTGATAAAATACAGATAAAAAAGGAAAGTACCTATATAAAAAAGTTTATGTCATTATTCTAAAAATTGTAAGTCATTGGATCATTATAAATTACAACATTTTTTAATTTGGGTTTTAAATTGATATAGGTTATCTATGAAAGGATCAATACTTGTAAATAGTGCATTGTATTGCTGACAAGCGCGGTATAAAACGTGTTCTTAGTAAAGTTTGTTTTTATAAGTGGTACTGAGAATAGGGATTTATCACATGAGCTTAAAAGGGGACACTTTTATATATGTATGGTACATGACATTGTCGTAAAGAAAAATATACAGCTGCCAGACTATTCCTATGGGCCATAACTTTTGACAGACGCATTAAAAAAAAAGCGGGAACTTACGTCATTTTAGGAAGGCTGAATTTGATATATATAATCAAGTATAATATTTTAAAATATTTTCCAATGAACCAGACAAATCTGACGGGCCAAACATCCTCCCAGACTCGTTAAGAGTTCCGCTATACGAGGAAGTTTATATTAAACTACCGTCGGCTGATTGGCTTGACTGACGGCCTCTGTGGCTGAGCGGGCTAAGGCTTTGACGGGCTACCTCACTGCAACCCAGAGGTTCCGGGTTCGATTCCCGGTCTAGTAAATTTCGTAATCGTATTTTCGCCGTTATTTACAATGGTCGGGGTGTCTGGGATCGGCCCCAGAGTGGTCCGTTGTATATTACCCATAACACAAGCGTAACTGGCTTAATTTGGGGATATACAATGTGTGTTTGTCTGCCGATTATTATTATTCTTATTTGTATTTATTTATTTTCAAAATTTTACATTTTTTTAAATATATAAAGACATTTTTTCCAAAAAAAAAAAATTACATTATTCTTTTACAAAAATACATCAAAAATAAATATACCATCGATTATTATTATTATAATTACCGATCCTAAACACTTCATTTTCCTAAAACCACGACAGTCTGGGGTGACTGGGATCTCACGCTATAAAGGGTTCCACAAAATGTATAAATTGTGAGATAGTAATAGGGCTCGCTTCACTCGCCCTGATTATAGTATGGTTGACGACCCTACCCTCAAGGCCTACTTGAAAAATGCACCCGAGAATTGTACTTTTTTTTTGAGGCGAGGGAAAATGCTTAACCGATTTACGCGCTCTCTGGGCCGTCACTAGGAAACGGCACGCATCCACAGGGGGCGGTAACGCTAGCAATTGTATGCTTTATTTGCGTTCCGTCCGCGATGGATTACACAGAGGAGTGTGGAGACTCCGAGTGATGCCGCACGGGCGAGCAACCTCAATACCCACTAAAAACCCCCTCCTCCTTGTCGACCCTGCGCTTTTGTTTGTGATGGAAAGACTGAGATATAGAACATAGTTACGCAACAGTCGATCCAGCGCAATAAAGTGCCTGAAGTGTGCCCTGGGAGAACACACTCCACTTCGAGACGGGAGTAGTTGTTAAATCCCTTGCTTTACCTAGTAGCTAAGGGCCCCCTCGTTCCGGAACCTAACTCAGGGAGGGAAGTAATGCGCGTACCTGCCTCTCCGGGTGCCAGCTGAAGGCCGGCGACCTCGAGAAGAGACCGTAGCACGCGCCGAAGGACTTCGCTCCCTATCCCTTTCTGCGGCCTCTTTGAGAGACATTACTGCCTCGCAAAAAGTAACCGCAGCATCCCAGCGGTCGTCGCTCTGCAACATGGCCATTACCAAGTCGCCGAGCGATCCGACGGCTCCTACGTGGGTCTCGAGCTCGAAACGCTGCGGCGTCCATGCAGCGCACTCGACAAGCGTATGAAACGCCGTATCGGGTGCGCCGCACTGGCGGCAATCCGGAGAAGGAGACAATTGTACTAACCTAATGTCAATCAACGTCGAACCGTCTTTGTTTATTCTATTATTTTCGCAGAGGTAATAGGGAACGCATTGGCCGTTCTTTTTGTCTTCCGTGATGCATGGTATATTAGTCTGCAATAAAAAATAAAGACAAAAACGATTTAAAAATAATCTTGGAAAATATTCTACTAGAATATCACGTTTTTACAATTCATACTGTTACAACTCAGGTCCCGACAAAAACAAAATCCAGCTGCATATCTGAAACAAAACACATTTTATTACCTGCCGGCATTTAAATTAGCTGTAACTCTTTTATGATCGTCTTCTTTTGTTTATATTGTATTAAAAAATTTGCTTAGAAAACAGCTCATTGATTTATTGTACTCTTTTATAGCAGTCATTAGCCAGGTGTGGCTAATTAAGTCGACTTAGTTCCGGGGACATTGCATTTGTGCAGTATAAAACGATGACCTGATGGAGGGGGAGGCAGTCGAACGAGAAACACAAGCGAGACGTGTGCAGTACAATCGGACATCTAATAGGTGACAGACTTCGCGCGTTTTATTAAATCCCGACCTTCTGCATTACGTTCGGATTGGTTGTGTTCGGTTATATTTGTACCTGTGTTATACGTTTTCTATAGTTCTAATAATCTTGATATATTTGATGCCAGTCCTCATAAATTCTTCCAAAAAATATCTAAGATACATTACGTGTGTTGAATAACTGCTTTTCCATTATTATTATTTTATATAATTGATATACAAATATGCAACCCTCAGCGAGAGTTATGTTGGTGCCGTTTGCTGTCGAGATGCAATTGGAGGAAGATTATGTAGAAAACTAAAATATATTTGAACAAAATTTTGCGGTTTTTAAAATTGATTCGAAGAACTTTTTGATTCTCCGACATATGTATACATAAATATACCAATGATATATCAATCTTTGTTATATGTCTTTATTCACGAAATTATAAATTACATATAATTGTTTGAGCTTCCAGAGTTCGCAGTGAGAAATCATAAGTGGTAGTTTCTTGAGAATAACTAATTTATTGGAAGATTACAAAGCAGTCGGTTGAAGTCACTATTCAATAGTGTTTCAAAAATTGAAGTGAGGAACGTTACTTCTGTCACTTTGACATTACATGTCTAAAGTTATTGTCGCGTTCGCGACAGAATACAATAAAAGAAAACTTATTTGTATTGTATTTTACCGATGGTCCATCAAGACTTCAAGTAGAATACTGATCCTAGATCACCGTTTTCTATGGGTAAGGTGCCCAGAAGGCTGGCTTCGCGTTGTAATATTTGAAGACGTGAGTGGATGAAGGTGATAAGTCGCATAATTCCAATTCTGAGTAAATTGAGATAAAAGTTTTACTTTTATTTGAAACTGAACTTAACATCTTTAGCAACATTTTATTTTTTAAATATGCTTTATATCTATGGTCTAAGGTCTGTAGTCATTTGGTATCGACTTATAACATTCATCTATGCAAAAAAAGCAAAAAACCGAATATGTGTCATATCACCTTCATCCACTCACGTCTGCATTTGTTCTTTTTTATTAAAATTTTTTATAGTATCTAAGCAACCTTATTACTTGTCTTTACAAAATAACTCTTCAATAAATGTGTACATGAAGAAGACTTTTTTTTAATTTCAACACTTCGTTTTCTCGCTGGGTCGCCATATTGATCCGTTGGCCGAGGCAGGCAATAGCCCTCCGATCACCCGAAGAGTCAATGAATCGTTTTGATAATTATTTATAAGGGTTTCAACAGCAAATATTACTTAATTCTTTGAAACAGGTTATTGTATTTTCTTTAACTTAAACCATTATTTCTTGTTCAATTTATTACAATAACAGAAACTTTGTCCATATGGGCAGTCTAGACTATAGACAATTAGATATTATAATTTACTTTATTTTTTAGTATTTAGTTTATTTTTTTTATTTTTTATTTTCTTTATAAGTTAGTTTATATAATTAGGCAGGTAATTTGGCGATTACAACGTGTTCCGTAAGTTATAACAAATAAAAAAATATGAAACAATGTGCTGACTAATTTGATTAGATGTCATAATCAACTCAATCGAATTATTATAGGTTAATTAAGAGTAAACCAAACATTGAATAATTGAATATTGAATAGTACATTGAATATAAACCTCAAAACATACATTTGACTAGTGTTTATATTTTCCATATAAAGAACAATCGAAGCCAACCTGATTTGATTTTTTTTTAGGTTTATGGCTTGGCAGCTAGGGCCTCTAACCCGTCATAGTTTACAATATAGTTTCTTCATATTCGTAAGTCTATGTATAGCTCATCTGAACTGTAGGTTATCAACAGACGCTACACAACAGAGTTCTTGTGATATCTCGAAAGGCCACACTTACTATACAGTTCACATTTCTCACAAAAACACATGATTACTAATATTTTCTTAAATTTTTGCTACCAGTATACATAATTAACACTAAGTTTTAACGGTTTTAAGCGCGGTTATTTATCTGATTTTTATTATTTCGACATCGCGATCACAAAGATGTCAAAATTGTCAAGTCTCAATGAGTATTGTTAAAGTTTTATTTAGTTTTAATTTTGTTTATGGTTATTATTTACTCTATATGGGAGCCTAATCTAATTAACCATCGTTTCGCAACGTGTTGTGGCTCGTAGAGAAGAAGCGGCGCAAGAAACTCTTCAGCAAACATGCCAAATATGTATTAATTAGTAAGAGAACGCGATTGTCCGTCTATTTAACTACAGTTAGTGGAGACCACGTTTCGGCAAATGTAACGTAGGACGGCCTCCAGTCCGGTGAACTGACCTGCGCAAGGTTGTCGGCAGGAGCAGCATGAGGAAGACGGGCTATGGAGCGAGCTGTGTTAGGTATTTACCTTATGGATCGAATAAAAAATGAGGATATCCATAATAGAACCAAGGTTACCGACATAGCTTGCCAAATTAGCAAGTTGAAGTGGCAGTGGGCTGCTCACGTGTGTCACAGGACCGACGGCCGATGGAGCAAACGTGTTCTAGAGAGGAAACCACGTCTCAGCAACCTTGCTGTGTTCCGGAATTAGTGACCAGGTTCCAGTCTCCTTTAAGAGAGCAGCAGCGCATTTGTAGCACGTTTGGTGTTGCAAATGTCCATGAGCGATGGTAACCGCTTTCCATCAAGTGAGCCGTCTGCCTGTCTGCTGAACTCATGTAATAAAAATAAAACGTAGCGTAGAACACCAGCTTGGTGATCTGACGACCTTCACAATCGCCAACAGGATCTAGATGAGGAAAACAGAAGACTGGGATAAGTGGCGCAAGCTTGGGGAGGTCTACTTTCAGCAGTGAACAGGGGCTGGATGAAGAAGAAAAAGAAGACGTCTATTTCACGGAAAGGATTAAGGTATCCTAGGCACTGATCCGGAATATCAGCCAGCATTGTGTCAAGTTTTAACCGTATCTGCAGCGCTATATTTTCACTGTTTTCGTTTATCCCATGAAGACAAAGTCATATATCGGGATAAAAGTATCGTAAGGTACGCTCTGGGATATGAGCTCGCTCTGTGCCCAAATTTATTTAAATCCATCCAGTAGTTTCCAAAAAATATACGACTGCAGTGTCATTTTTTTCACTGTTTTCGTCTATCCCATGAAGACGAAGCAATTTATCGGGATAAAAATTATCCTAAGTTACACCTTGGGATGTGAGCTAGCTTTGCGTCGAGTTTTATTTAAATCTATCCATTAGTTTCCTAAAAATATATGACCGCAATGCCATCTTTGTCACTTATTTTGCCTATCCCATGGAAACGAAGTCATCGGGATAAAAAGTATCCTAAGTTATGATCTGAGATATGAGCAAGCTCCGTGACGAGATTCAGTTGAATCAGTCCAGTAGTCTCTAAAAAATAAGCGACCGCAATGCAGTCTTTTTTACTACTTTCGTCTATACCATGGAAACGAAATCATATATCGGAATAGAAAGTATCCTAAGTTATGACTTGGAATATGAGAGACCTCTGTTTCGAGTTTCATTTAAATCCGTATAATAGGTTTGATGTGATGCTCTAATATACAAACAGGCAGACAGACAAAAATTCTAAAAAAAAATGTTTGTTGAAAACTATTGGTTCGAATTGATTAGTTTCACATTTTTAAACGCATTGTACTAACTCGAACCATGAACACATTTATTATAGTTGTTGTGGGCAGTGAACAATCCCCTGACCCGCCAGCTGAAGCGCACCTTCTCTGTACCTGTAGCTCGCAAAATTAGCAGCTAAACTTCGTACGGAACGAGGGATAATAGAAGCGGCCTTGGAGATCGGAATTGCTCAGCTACTTGCTCACATTGCTCATATAGCACCAATACGCACTCTCTGTGTTTCGTCTATTTATGGTCAATTGTAAAGTTATACAGTCCACATCGAGATTAATTGAAAGAAGCAACTGCCATCAATAACAGTTTAGAAATTAGATAACAAAAAAAGGAATAGAACATAAAACGGGAAATTTATTTTAAATATTGAAAAAAAATTAGTAAAGACTTTTAAAATGTGAACGAACGACAAAAACGTTTGGGATTGAGCCTTCTGGTCCGAATTAGCCCCTCTGAATTTTTCACATTTTTAAACACATTTTACAACTCGAACCATTTACAATGACTAATCTTCTTCTTCTTATATATAAAAATGAATGTTTGTCTGTATGTCCTTTATAGATTAGTAAACTATAGATTTGATCATGTGATGATCTTTAGCAAAGTTGTTGTGCATGAACCAGAGAAGGTTTCTGAGTTGGTTCACAATTGGACCCGGTAGGTGGCGCTGCTGTCGGCATATCGATTGAAGCTTTTCCAGGCAGGATTACGTCTGTCGGGACAGTTAATTATAAATAAAAGACAATGAACTCTTACATCATTGACGTTCGGTGTGGTGGTTGTCGGCCATATCGACCGAATCACACTTAGGTCAACTTGCTGCTGTTGGCACTTAGCTACTGCCACAAACAGTAGGATCAGCCACCGAGCGCACATCTAAGTATAAAAGATTTTTAATATATTTAAATGTATTTATCAAAAAATAACAACAAAATAAGGAGACAAAATAAGACGTGGTTTATCCGTGTAGGAACGGAGAAAGAAGACAATTTCGTAAAATAGAATTTCGTTCGTAAGATCCGACAAAACAACCCACAGCCAGGTTGTAGGGCATTGGCCCGACTGGATGGCTACCACCCCTGGTCTTAAGTGTGTCGCCATAACAACCTTGAATTGTGTTCCGGCATTAGTGGCCAGGTTCCACACTCACTTAAGAGAGCAGCAGCGCATTTGTAGCACCTTTGGTGTTGCAAATGTCCATAGGCGATGGTAACCGCTTTCCATCAAGTGGGCCGTCTGCCTGTCTGTTGAACTCCTGCAATTAAAAAAAAGAAAAAGACGACCACTTGTTGTACTCTTGTAGAATATTGCTTTCTTCTACTTACTAATTTATATATACAATATAATATACAGAAATCTCATCGTGATGTTTCTGTAATCGATGTGCCAACAAACCGCTCGCCAGCGAAAAAATCGGCAGCGCCCTTAGTGACATTTTCGGTGTTGCAAAAGTCCATAGGCTTCGGTAGCTGCTTTCCATCAGGTAGATCGTCTACCGGTGTAGTTCAGGCGAATATTTACAGTCCGTTCACAACCACAAATTCGATCCAGAGACCTCTGTGTAGATACGTCACCCAGCTTTGGATAAACTTAACAAAGAATAAACAAGGATCGATCGATGTGTACCAGCAGAAGGTGATGTCAGGAGCCTTAAGAACAGACGAGCGTGCATGACAAGAACTATGAATGTCAAAGAAGCAAGTGAGGTGTGTAAGAGTAAGCCTAAGTGGCGCTCTGTTGTTCGTGCCTACCCCGCAAGGGACCTGGCGTGAGTTATGTATGTATGTATGTAAGAATAAACAACATACCTTGTAGTTTCGACTGCCTCTTTCAAGACTTCAGCACTGATCACAGGTCCCTTCTTGCCTTTACTTTTCTGAGTTTTTGTCTTATATGGTTACAAAATTATCTTGTCCGCAATAATTGGTGTCTGAACAGACATTGCGTATAATGGCTTTATTAATTGTGTTTTTATTGTTTTCTAGTAATGATTCATTACACATACTTTCACAGATAAATGTTGCTATAATAAAAAAATCTTAAGTTTTCGCGACTTGTATATATAATAAAACTACGTTTTGACGGTTTTAAGCGCAGTAATTTATTTGGTTTTGGTTAATCCGACGTTTCGGCCGCTTCTTAGTGGCCGTGGTCACGGACGACAAAGATGACATTTATCCAACGAGTATTGTTAAAGTTTCATTTAGCCTACCGCCAACTTGTTCATTTTAATTATTTTATTTTATTTTGTTTATGGTTATTATTTACTCTATGGGGGCTTAATCTAATTTACCACCGCTTCACAATATGTTGTGGCTTGAAGAGAAGAAGCGGCGCAAGAAGCTCTTCAGCAAACATGTCTAGTTCTAAAATTTTTATGTTACTAGCTGTCCCGGCAGACGTCGTCCTGCCCGGTAAAAAATAGGGGTTGATCGTAGAGGGTTGAAAATCTAGGGTTGTATGTATTTTTTCTATTTAAAAAAAAAAATAGAAATTAAAAAATTTGTCTAAAAAATAAAAATAAAAATTTAGGGGTGGACTACCCCTAACATTTAGGGGGATGAAAAATAGATGTTAGCCGATTCTCATAGATATCGGATCACAAAAAAATTTCATCAAAATCGGTCAAGCCGTTTCAGAGGAGTATGGCAACGAAAACTGTGACACGAGAATTTTATATAATATTAGATATAAAAATGGATGGAAGGAAAAACAAAAGACATTATCAGTCAAGTTGGTTTGTGTTCCGTTGCACGCAGAAAGAGCTCACAGTGTCTTGAGGTCTGACATTTGGTTTTTGCTGGATTTGGGTCTTAATAGTTTTGATGACCGGATCCTAAACAGGTGGTACTTGCCAACCATCTTCTCTATTTAAATTTGGATGTCTTGTGATTTCAATAGCCTCACGCATCATTCTAGGTATGTCTAGTAAATTGTTTTGCGACTGGTAACATTCCGGACTCAGGTCAATATTTATATTTACAATATGTACGTTTACAATGTGGGGTCGTAAGTTATCATTTATCTCTTTTTGTGAATTCCAATTACCTACTGTTGGATATATTGTTGGAAATACGCCGCGTGTATTTCTTTCTATGAGGATAAAATGAAGTTTAATTGATAGATATTTTTTAAAATGTTAAACTGTGTGAATGATGATTTTCTATACACATAAGACACACACTGCACATGCACTTCCTCACAACACCAGCATGTAACAGATACACTCTACATTAGCATAAGTTTAGCATTAAAATTAGAATAAATTAATATAATAAGTTATTCGTAAGGTACACCACAACACAAAAATCAGTAAATTAATGTCACACACAATAACAAAAATAACCACTAAGCGTATATAAACTCTAAAAATTTTCTTAGAAATTAAGTTGTAAAAACGGGTACGGATCTCCAGTCAGTAGAGTATTAAAAAAAGTATGATGATGTTCACTATAACTTAAATCTAGACAATTTAATATGAAAACATTTCCATTAGAACAATGGACGGCCTTATTGCTTATAGCGATCTCTGCCAGGCACCCCAGTGTCCAAGGAGACGTTAAAAGAAAATTTAAAAAAAAACTTGAGAAGTTCCTTTCCATTAATTAGTGAAGGAATTATAATGTTATTATAATTTTATTTTTTTAAGTTATAAAAATAGAATGTAATATAATCAGTAGGCTCAATTTTAGTAATAATTGGCTTGTGGTAATTGAAGTAGGAAACATATGTTTGGGATTCTATTTTATTTAAATGATAACCTTTACATAAGTCTATCCCAAAATCTATCCCATTATCCGGGATAAAAAGTATCCCGTGTCCACCCTCGATATAAAATTTACATATATCTGAATTTCAGCCAGATCGGTCCATTACTTCTTCCGTAAAAGCATAACAAACAAATAGACAAATATACATTTATCCCGGAAACTATCCCATTTTTCGGGATAAAAAGTATCCTATGTTCATTCTCGGCATCGAAAAAAAACACATATATATACACATATATATATATATACTGAGTTTCAGCCAAATCGGCCCAGTAGTTTTTCCGTGAAAACGGACAGAGTGCATATATATATATATACATCGCCCACTTCAAACACACCGACCAATTGCACCAAAATGACAAAAATGGCAAATCACAAAAGTGTCGTTACAACTTTTTTGGTCTTAAAATTTCCCGTCTAGCTCCCATTCGTACCGCGCGATAAGGAACTACGTTCCAATAACATTTGGTGGTTTTACTGAATTAAAACTAATTCAATCGCAATTAAATACAATTAAAGAAGAAACAAAAATCAATAAACTACTATAGATTTACATAGTTAAATAGATTATAATAATATAAATAACATATACCTACATGCGAACAATAATAGGATTCTATTTACTGCAACAAATTTTATATAATGGACAAATCATTTTATTTTATTTTATTTGGGGGGTTAACAGCAGAAATCTTACAAACTAAAGTTTAACAAAGTACAATTACAAAGATAGCTTAAGATCAGCTATTTATAAACCTCCACAGATATAATGATACAGTAATTTTTGAAAAAGATAATAATACGAAAATTTTGTGACCAGAAAACTAATTATTATTAAAATAGGCTTTGATTAAACTCGCATTTACGGATGCTAGATTATCCACAAACAAGTCAATGTCGACATAATGCGAAATGGTCGATAATGGTCAGTGATCAAGTATTTGAATGTAGAAATGAATGTAGCTTGTCTGATTTTCAACGGGATTTCCAGTGGCGAACAGTCTGCACGGCAAACGAATTTCTTACAACGGACGAAGTGTGTTTAATATCATTAACAGAAGAATTTCATTTGAGCGCAAATTACAGGAATAATATTGGTAGAGGAAACAATAAAGATCCTCTAAATATGGAGGAGTGCAATCTATGGAAGGGATATTGTGCAGAAGTGAGAATTAGTGAACATTCCGGCGAAGGCGAATAGCGAACCATTTAAGCTTATTACGAAATTCGGAGATATGATCATATATATAGCAACTTAAATATATGAACTAGATACAAACATTTTGAAGGCGTCGAAGCTTATCTAGTTGTTCTTAGGTTATGTTTATACAGCAAGCATCAGCATAATCAAGTAGGAGAGCAGCAAGGATTGAGCAAGAATGATCTTAATAGCAGGTAGGAAATTCTTTAATCTTCTTAGAGAAATCGATGAAGCGTAAAGTTTGCGACTAATTTCAGTCAAGTGAGGCCGCCAAGACAGTTCTTTACTTACTAAAACTAAAATATTATATTAGGTAGATTCTAGTTAACATTCTGATAATAAATCTAGGGCATTGATCAGACTCCTCAAGAATAAAATTGCGCGTAACTTGAAGAAATAGCATTCACTTACCTAGGTGACTTCAAGTACCTAAGACCTAAGTACGTAAATATTTTTAAGCTTTTAGTATATTGTCTACATCGTTATTATCTCTCTTTTCAACAAAACCGTTCGATCTAAAAATATTATTTATTTTATAGAATAGAATAGGTGACATTATTGCTCACCAAATATACAATTACAAAAATGCACAATTATAATTTTGTCAAGGTAAGAACAGTAGGCGGCCTTATCGCTTAAAGCAATCTCTTCCAGGTAACCTAATACACTCTTCGTAAAATGATCCCAAGACAGATTGCAGGCTTCAGTGATGCTGTTTTCATCATCTAATGAATCCAGTGTGAAAACTTACATTTTATATACTTAAATTAGTAATTGAGAAGTAAAAGAGGAAGAACATTCACTTACCATCTTGTTGGGATGATTTTACCTTAATATATCGTTTACAGTACGAATAATTATATTTTTTTCTTTTTCACTTTTACGAATTAGCACTGAGCCGTGGTTTCACCAGATAAATTTGAACATTCCTTTTATTTCTTCTTTTGCTTTCCACAGCAGAAAGGCAGTAGCCGGGGTTAGACTTTCTCGCAGATAGATTTTACTGGTTTTTTCTAAACCTAGCTTTTCCGCTTTTTTGGAACGAAGTTCCTTTTCGCGCGTTGCTAAAGGGGGCTATATATATATATATATGTGTGTGTGTGTGTGTGTATGCAACTTCGTTCCATCCGGGTGTCCTTTGACACCTCTCAAGTTTTTTAGGTGAAGACTTGGCAGGTTCTATCCAGATATTATTTCTGTGTTCTATCCACATATCACGAATCCCTTCCTGTAGAATCACGATAATTACTGAATTATACATGCTTTTCCGAATATTCGGTCAGTTTCTCTTCTCTGTATATACTTTAATTTTGTTTTATGGGGCCTGCAATATGCTCATAGATATGTCTTTGGCAATTTTTTCCACATCTTCCTTTTCTGTTTCTCTAATACCACAGATTTCTAGCTGGTTAGTTAATTGCGATTGTTCTATCTGATACTTTTTCGTTTTCAGTACTTTATATTTAAGATTAATGTTTTGTTAGGTTATTTTGAAAATTTTTAAAAGTGTATATAATAATAAAAAAACAAACCTTGGGTATGGATGGATTATGAATGTAAGTGTCACCCTACGTTGCTCTTTCTACAATTCTTATATACTTCATTTCCCATTTTTAACCGACTTCGAAAATAGGAGGAGGTTCTCAATTCGTCGGGATCTTTTTTTGTTGCTTTTTTTATGTATGTTCGCCGATTACTCCGTGATTTATGATCCGATTTACGTGATTTTTTTTGTTCGACGCGGAATAGCTTCCAATTGGTCCCCAAAAATTTTTACATAGTTTGGCCCAGTAGTTTTCTTTTTATAAACATTTTTTATGAAAAAAAAATCCTTTTCGTTCCATATGTACACCGATTACTCTGAGATTTATGATTCGATTTACGTGATTCTTTTTTTGTTCGACGCGGAATAGCTGCCATGTGGTCCCCTAAAAATTTGACATCGTTTGGCCCAGTAGTTTTCATTTTACGAACATTTTTTTGTTCCCGTTTCTTGGGACCTATATTTTTAAAGATGTGCGGCACCATTCGTAGGTCCACCCATACATAGCTAGACATTAAAAAGTAACAAATAAAAAATAAAAACAGGGTTCCCTTATAAGCAAGATGTCCGTGGAGTAGGCCTACTGGGGATAATACGTAAAAAAAACGCGCCTGCGATCTCTATCTCATAGGTGGCGGGGAAAACGAGGGACCTTTTCTACCTGCTTAACATTCGATAAGTTAAATTTGGTAAGTTCTATGGTAAAGAAAAGAGTTAGGAATGAATAAAAAAATTCTCACTTTTTGCTTATAACTTCTTTAATTTTTAATATAGGGCAAAAATTTATATAAACATATTTGTAGGCAAAACAATTTGCTACAAATTATGACTTTACAAATTTTTTGTAAGACGCATAGTTTCCGAGATATCGCGAAAAATGTGTTTTCACCCCTTTTTCCAAGATGGCGGCCGGGGGACAAGGGTGGCGACCCCACAAACTTGAGGTTAAGCTTCTATTGAACCCCCCATACAGGTTCCAAAAATAAAATTGCGTCCTCTAAAAAATGCAATATTCGGTCCTTAAATTGTAAGATTTCAATGAACTAGTAGGATTTTTGTGAGAAATGTGAACTGTATAGTCAAATGTGGCCTTTTGAGTTGTTACAAGAACTCCGTTTAATAGCTTCAGTTGATAACTTACAGTTAAGCTGAGGAATATATAGGCTTAAGAAACTGAAGAAACTAAATTGTAATCTAAGATAATAAAACTACGTTTTAACGGTTTTAAGCGAGGTAATTTATTTTATCTAGGTTTATCCGACGTTTCGGCCGCTTTTCAGTTGCAGTGGCCAACTTGTTCATTTTAATTATTTAGTTTAGCGGTAGGCTCAATAAAAACTTTGACAATACACGTTTGACAAATGTCATCTTTGTCTTCCGTTACCACGGCAACTGAAAAGCGGCCGAAACGTCGGATAAACCTAGATAAAATAAATTACCGCGCTTAAAACCGTTAAAACGTAGTTTTATTATGTGTACAAGTCGCAAAAACTTAAGAAAATATTATGTAATCTAAGACCTAGCTTAAAGGCCTAGCAGCCAAGCCATAAACATAAATAAATAAATAAAAAACCATACAGACATCGTACAGAAATGAACATAAATATTATACAGTGTCTCTTGAAATACCGGTCCGTGTAGATGTTGTATATTTTTGTAATCTTGTGTAATTCATTAACGATATAGGTACTATGAAGAACTGGTTTCCCTGCAGTGTTGGCACAACGTTTAAATATATTGTTAAAAATTTAGTAATTCATATATAATATGTTCATATGCTTAACTATAATAGTGTTTAATGTTTATCCAGAATAGTAAATATTATTAGAGGAAACGTAGTTTAAAAGCACGGTGAGTCAAGAGAGTCATTATGAATTCTGTTAATCAAAAATCTTCGTTTAAAAAAACGGACTTCAAAAACTAAAAAGTATATAATAACTCTCATTATAATATAAATTACATACTATTGAATACAATGTAAGAAAACTTAACTTATTTGTATTGTATTCTACCCATAGTCCCTCAAGACTATAAGTAGAATACTGAGCCCAGATCACCGTCTTCTATGTGTAAGGTGCCCAGAAGGCTGGCTACGTTTCCTCGCTGAATCGCCATACTGATCCGTTGGCCGAGGTAGGCACCAGCCTTTGATCACCTGAAGAGTCGATGAGTCGTTTTGATACATTTTGGTGGAGGCTCATGGCCTCATGACCTCACGGTCCAAGCGTCTCGACAGCAAACGGCACAAACATATAACTCTCACTGAGGGTTGCATATTTCCGCCGCTTGAGTGATTCCGCTGTTTCCGCTGCCGAACCGGCCGATCTAGAAGTGTATAACTTATTTCTAAAGCTACTATTAATTATAACATCTTATTTTTATATGCATGGCAGGTTGCAATTGTTGTTTTTGAGAAAAATTCTTGCACTCTTGATATCTTTTTAATATTGTTTGTATGTACTAACATTAGCATGTATCGTAACTTACATTACGAAGGTATTGCAACAGATTTGTTGAAAGGTGACGATCTAATTTCTGATGGTGTTTTTTTCCTTAATTTGAATTAGATTATATTGAATAGTTTGGTGTTTAGTGACACTTACCGGGAAGATGCTAAGATCGTAGTATGTATGTTGTTAAAAACGAATTCTTTTATTTACTTCGTGCTTAAAATTTAAAAACATCTATAATTGTTATCGTATTTATTTTATGGCTGTAATTAGTGTCAATCGACTCAATCTTTGTTTTTATTGCATTGCGTCGAAGCTTTCCAGATGTGCGGGTTAACGCGGCCCCTTTTATATAGTTTAGTATAAAACAATGCCCGGACGGAGTGGTGGGGCAGTCAAACAACGATTAAGACGTGTAGCACTTTCGATTAGGATCGTAGTGACGAACTTTGCGCGTGTTGAATTGCATTGAATCATGCAGTGTGAATGATTGCATCCAGTTTTATTTTGTACTTGTTTTATTTGTGTTTTTGCAATTCTAATAAACTCTATAGTAATTCCAACGGCATTATTTTAATTCGAGTCCTGTAGCTCGCAACAATATGTATAATTAGCGGTTTCGGCAGACGTTGTCCTGTTCTGAAAAAAAAATTAGGGCCCCATTTCAACATCAAGTATTTTGTTTTGATTGATGGGTTACATTATTGAAGTTTTAGTAGGGATCCCTAATTTTCATATAACCTAGTATTAATCAGGGATAATGTAGCATTCGAATGGCCCCAGTTGAAGAAGTGAGTTTGCCTTTCCCAGGGCAGTCTCAAGCACTGATGCGCCAGGATCAGCGTGGGCGTAACTAAGTTCTAAGTCTCACGCTCTTCCTGCCATAAGCGCGGGGCACATTGAAGGACCCTCCTCCCATGTACCCCGGGAGTAGTTGAGTCTCCACTCCACACAAGCCGGCGATTTGAGTCTGGTGCTCCATTCGTGGAGTCACCTCTCGTCGCTTTGGTCTAATCCCTAGTAAAGGACTCGGTGGTGTGCGAAATGCATTTCCCCCGCCTCAAAAAAAGAGAAGTATAGATATATCTGATCTCTCTTTTTCTTGTTGTGTTTTTATCATGTTTTGGTTACGAAGATATAGCAGAACATTCTTTAAAATCAGATGGAAAACAGAAAAATGATGTAAGATCAAAAAGTTCGAATATTATTAGAAAGAAACCGCTCTCTTGCATGACCGAATCAAAGACAAGACTAGTTAATAACATTGTAAAAAATACAAGGAAAATGATATTCAAAATATTGGTTCAAAACCTGTTATACGAGGAAATATGCAAGTAGTGTCCTTGTGGAATGATGTATTAATATTCTCAGAACGAAGACTTTTAATGTTAAGAGATTTGTTGGGGTTTCGAAAGCTTTTATGATTTCGTAGTCATTACATACATTATACAAATTTTAATATTTCATGAGGCATTTTGTATGTGTTTTTTATAATATAGGTATACAATTGAAGTCATGAAATTTTTCATTTATTTCATAGAATCGTTGTGATTTGAAACTCGATGAAACGAAAAAGCGACACTTAAAGGAGATAAACATATAAATTTATAGCACTAAGCCTGTGAGAGAATGAGGTACGAGTTTTACATGTGCAGCACAGATTAGAGAGTCAATAAGACCGCTGATTAAGAATAGGTCCAACTTGGACCTAAATAAAACTGGTAATAATATTTTACTACTAAAAGAAATTATATTTATATATATAAATAAAAGTTAGAAAATAATGATCTGTGAGTTCTCTTTTATATACCAAATACGAATATACTAGATGCTAAGGGAACGCGCTCAGAGTCAACACAGGGCTTATTATGGATATATTTTCGATGCCGAGAATGATCATAGGATATTTTTTATCCCGAAAACTGGTATAGATTCCGGGATTAAAATATATATGTCTCTCCTTTTTTCTTTTTTTTATTGCAGGAGTTCGTCAGACATGCAGACGGCCCGCTTGATGGAAAGCGGTTACCATCGCCTATGGACGTTTGAAACAGCAAAGGTGCTACAAATGCGCTGCTGCTCTCTTAAGGAGACTGGAACCTGGTCACTAATGAATGAACACAACTCAAGGTTGTTTGGCGACATGCTTTAGACCAGGGGTGGTAGCCATCTAGTCGGGCAAATGCCCTACCACCAGGCTGTGGGTCGTTTTGTCGGCTCTTATGGCAGGCCGCCTAGCCGCAGGAAATTTTATTCTTTCTGCGTTCCTGCACGGATATTTTTTTGTTATGCTTTTACGGAAAAACTACGGGACTGATTTGGCTTAAATTCCGTATATATATATAGGCTGGCTGCACTTAGGGCAACGCATCAGCGTTGCATCCAACGCGAAATGCGGCCAGCATTTTGGCACTCTCCCCGAGAGCGACCTGGAGTCTATTTTTTACTTATAGTTGTATTTTTTTTTTATTTTAGTTTAATTTTAGTTAATATTTATTTATAATTAGTTTTATTACAGTCTATTAAAATACTATTTTGTTTACATAAACAGCTTGTTAAATGTTTCTTTGGTGAACGAGTTAAAAATAAATAAATATTAACCCTATATATATATATATATATATATATATATATATATATATATATATATATAATGTGTTTTACTTTTGATATATAAATTTAAAAAAATAATGGTTGCTCTAAGAAGAGAAACAACATTTAAAGTTACTAATTCACAATTTCAATCAATCTATTATCTTTTAAGAATTTTAAAATAGCACTTAATTTGTTTATATTTTCTAACTGCTAAAACTCTGACAAGTGTGTTGTACAAGTGACATAACACTGACACTTGACGTATACAATGAGCATGCGCGCCAAATTCAAACTAAACGAAGTTACTCTTCATTTACATATATATGTAATTTTAATGGCGGGGTTGGACAAGGGTTACCTTTTATCTCGGACAATGGGATAGATTTGTGTAAAGTTTATCTCAAAAAGTATAGTATATAGGATATTTTTTTCGATTTGCCATTTAGGTCATTAGAACACGCGGCCGTGACACTTTTTCGTGAGCGAAATATCGTAAGACCCCCTCTATATACAAGTTTCACTTCAAAAAGTAATAAACCTCAATCACTAAAAAATTTCTATTCAATTTTAAGGAACTTTGCACTACATTTTTAGAACCCGTAGTCCAATAGAAATTAAACTAATTATATTAGACGATCTAAAAGATATTTTGAATACAACAGTTCAGAAACAAACAAAAAAATACCTTAATAACTACAAATTTGCTCAGAAAACACTATTTGTCCACAATTAGCTATATATCTGATCGACACAAAATAATCATGCTTATACATTTATTATAATAACTTATGTATATATGACTATGTATGTATGTATTTATTTTGTACATTTATAATTTATTTCTTAATTTAATTTGAGTATTTATGTATAGTTATTTTCTTCACCACCTATATCGCCTGATTCAAATTTCTTTCATTTAGTCTAGAAGAGATTGCTTTGAGCGATAAGGCGGCCTATTGTATTGCCTAGAAAATATTGTGAATATGGTCTGTTTTTGTAATTGTATATTTTGGTGTGAAATAAAGTGTTCTCCCTCTCTCTCTCTCTTTCTCTCTATACAAATTTTCTATGTAACTTCGGGGATTTTTCTGCTATATCTTCGGAGTTTAAGGTCCAATAGTGATAAAAACTATATGCAACCAGTAAAAAGGTAAAAATATAATGCAAAAAGTACGATAAAAATCGGTTAAAAACCAAAAATGTTATGGCTGAATATATTTAGAGAAAATTACAAGACGAATTGAGAATCCCCTTTTTTGAAGTCCGTTAAAAATATATGTCTGCACTTTTTCGCCATATCAATTTTAACTATGCCCAATCTACACTCCTCCATGTTCGCATAGGCACGTTTAAAAAATGGATATAGAGATTTCTCTTTACACACTATACTAATATTATAAAATGATCTCCTACAGATGTACACCCTGTATCTGATCTTCCTTTTCCTGGCAGTAGCCAGGTGCCAGCAAGTACGCCAATTAGATCCGTCCGTCTTAGAGTCAATATTTGTTAAAAGCCCCACGCCGAAGGAAAATGAGATACGATCTACTAACCTTGTGCCTGGAGAAACAAAACCTAATGGTAAGCTATAATTCTTAGCAGATTTACCTTTTTTTGTGGTAAAAAACAGTTTTTTTTTGGAGTACAGCAGACAGCAGACAAACCTTATGGAAAGTGTTTATCGTCGTCTATATATGTGGCGACACAAGTGTTAGCAATGTTTTGCCGACCTCGAAAGGGGACTGGAATTTGGCCACTAATGCCCAAGCACGACAAGGTTATTATGGCGATCAGGCACTCGCAGTGAGAACTCGCTTTGTGTGACAGGTTATTGGCTGCGAATAGATTCCCATAGTCCTATTGTCACCATGTCAGGATCTCATGCGTGAATTTCAAGGAATTAGAGAACTTACAAAAATTGTGAACCAGCTTTTTCGTAACACGATATATTCTGATTTCGATGACCCTTAAAGAATGCCGTGCGCCTAATTTCTTGTAAGAAGCTTGTATGTGCGTGTAGGCATTACATTTTCTACAGGCGCAAACAAATTATGTAGATCAATTTAAAAAAATCTTTACTCGTAAGTGTATACTCGCGATGTGGTCCCATAGTCACCAAGTTAGGATTTGAGGAGTGAATTCTAGGGAAATCGATAGCAAACCTTATAAAAAAACGCTCTTGGTTGTTCCGTCGCCACGTTGCCTTTACTAGGCCTGATATGATGATTTGAAGGAGCAGGACACCACTCGCGAAGGAAGTTTTTGTCTTAAGTAGACGCGCATACGGCACAGGTTTTTTGGTGAGGATAGCCGCTGAGCGCGTCGCGGGTTGAAATTATGCGTTTAAGCAGCGCGTGCAGAAGACCGCGGTGAGGTGCGGTGCCAGGCGGGGTGAGAACAAACTGGAGCACGTTTGTCCACCTTTCTTTGATCAGGGAAAATTATGAAGTGGCACAAACAATGCGCAACTAAAAAAATAATATTTTTTTTAACAAAAACAAAACTGACTTCAAATTAAAAACCAAGAAATTAATAATAAATAAGAATGTATGATGAAAGAATGACTAAACAGATATACAATGCAAAAGTGGATGGATGCAGAAGTCGCGGAAGGCCACGACACACCTTCCATGATCAAATTGATCGTGTATTAGCAGAAGGTGATGTCAGGAGCCTTAAGAATAGACGAGCGTGCATGACAAGAGCTATGAATGTCAAAGAAGCAAGTGAGGTGTGTAAGAATAAGCCTGTATGGCACTCTGTTGTTCGTGCCTACCCCGCAAGGGACCTGGCGTGAAGTTATGTATGTATGTAAGAAATTAATATTTAATCGACTTCTTTCAACAACATCTTGAAGTCAGTGCCAAGTAAAATATAAAAGAGCAAGAAAAAATTACAAAATATAGGACAAGATAACGGAGTCACCATCCGTCGGCTCATTTAAAACACTGCTCAGGAAATGGTTATTCGAGCACACCTGCTATACTCATAAAAAGTTTATATCCTATAATATGATATAATTTTAATTTTACTTATGACCTCTGAATTCACGTAGAAATTGACGTGCAACTTTGTTATGAATAAATGATTTCTGATTTCTTATAGCAATTTTTATGTTCCACTTGACACGACTCCAAGATGTTGTAGAAAGAGTCGGTTAGAGAATAGTTTTGGTTTTCGTGTGAAGTATATTTACTTTTTGATATTAGTATTTAATTTTTTTAAAGTTACAGTAAAAACTCTTTATTCGCGGGGTATATGTCCCATAAATATGCCGCGAATATAGAAACCATGAATACGGAATTGTAATTTATATGGGATAATAGGGATACGTTCCTAAGTGACAAAAAAAATATTTAAAAAAAATCAATGAAGTTTTTGAACATTTTGACATGCAAAGCGGCTTTTACCATAGGAGTTAACGGCAACATTTAAAAATATACTTTACTTATTGAATAATAAGGTTGCTTTCATTCTGTTTGTTTACATTCTCAAAAACACCGATCGCGGAGAAGGCGGTTTATGTCAAAGTCCTATATCATTTAACAACATACTTTAGGCAAATTTGTAATAAGATTTATTTTAATTTTTTTATCAGTCCATTTGACGACATTTACAAAGGATATTGGGTTGGATACCTATTGGAATACTTTTATTTAATGTATGTACTTATTAGATCCGCGAAGAGTGAAAACGCGAATGAAGGAAGCGAATATCGAGCATGATTTACATATCTTGTCAAATAAATGCAATTAATTAAAAAAAGAACCTCGTAAATTTATTTTGACCATTCTTTCGTTTTGTTGTGATTTAATTAATTTAATATTTAAATTGATTTTCTTTGTGGTCTTTAGAGCAGCAGAATCGTACTCTTTGCCTGACTGAAGACAAACAGGTTGGGGAATGCATACCCTACTACCTCTGCTCTTCACCGGATACTGTTAACTCCGACGGCGAAGGCGTGATAGACATAAGGTCAGTATATGGTTCTTTTTCTCCACCTCTCTATTCCCTCCGACTTTTAGTTCGTCAGAGCATGGTACTAGTTTTTAATATTTTTATATTGTTTCTTTTCAACCAAGATTGTAGGGATTTTGGATATCAGCTTATAACTAACTAGTGTTCTTGGTAGACGTTATCCTGCCCTGAAAAAATTAAACCTGGTATTTATTTTATTTAAAAAAAACATTTACTCAACGAATTAACATTCTCGTCCTTCTTTTGAGTTAGGTTATAAATTAATAATTACTTCAACATCTTGTGTAGATGTAAAATGAAGAAGATGTAGAAAATATTAATTTTTGATTTTTAGTTAACTGACTTCAAAAAAGGAGGAGGTTCCCAATTCGTCTTTCTGTTGTTTTTTGGATGTTCGTCACTCGATTTCTCCGTCAATTCTAAACCGATTTTCTTTTTTACGTTTATACTCCCGAGGTGGTGCCATGGTCAGGATCTAATTAGTGGATTCCTGGTAAGAGAGTATCCAGTACTTATTAAAGAAAGCCGTGCGCTTAAGTTATTGGAATAAAAGCTTGTATATTCTCCGTATACTATGGATTGTTTTTCTTGTTCTTTATTCGTAAGAGTATACTCCCGAGGTGTTACCATAATTACCAAGATCTGATAAGTGGATCACAGGGAAATTGAGAACTACCCTTGTTTACGAGCGTCAACACCGAAGAGTGAGAAACTTCTATTCGCCTGTCAGTAGTAGTAGAACTTTCCCGCAGCGTAAACCAGTCGCAAGACTTTTATAAAAAGGTAGAGGATTCTGGAAGCAAAAGACAAAGATGGATATATTTCAGAAAAGGATAGACGATGAACGAATGTTCTAGAATAGAGACCTCGGGAAGGAAAATAAGGAGATAGATAAATGTTAGAACGGGATAGGATGATAAACGAAAGTTCTGGAATAGAAAGTTTGGGAAGGAAAAGACAGAGGTCGATAGATGTTTAGAAAGGAACAGATAGTAAATAAAAGAACAACGAAATTATCGGTTATAGAAGATTCTTCCAGGAATATAACCAGAGTGAGGCGCACCTACCGAACAGTTGAGTTCAATTCACGAAAGTGAAGCGTCAAGTGCGATACGGAAGAGAAGTTTAATAGTAGACAGTTGAGTGGTGAATTTAGTAACATAGTTAAGTGGACAGTTAAGTGAAGGAGGAGTGTAGCGTAGTTCGAGAGAAGAACCAGACACGCGATAATATCGGAGGTGAGCACTGCAGTAGCAGAAGGTGGTCAACGCAATATCGGCGACGGCATTGTGAGTGTGAGAGACATCTTATCGTAGGGACAGTGTTTGTTAGTCGTGCGTATAGGAGCAACTCTGTGAGGAGGCATTTCGTGCTGCTGTGTAAGTCAATAAAAAGGTTTAGTTAAAAATTGGTGTTTTCTTCCAATCCTAAGTACATACACCCGCTCGCACGTAACAATATTATTTCTAAAGCTATTAAAGTGCTTGCGCAAATAAAAATTTACTTTTTCATCAAAAACAAAACCGACTTCAAACTAACAAGCAAAATAATAAATATTTAACTTATTTATTCATTTTTTTACTTTTTAGTTTGAAGTCGGTTTTGCTTTCCGCTATAGCATATAGCTTCAGATTCAGGCATAAAGTTCTACTTGAAAAAGTACAATACTGATTTATTTTGGTACAGGGCAACCATCAATGAGAATTGTCCCAGTTACTTGGAAACGTGCTGCTTGATGAATCAAACTCAGTACATGTCCACGACTCTAAAACCAAACATCGACCAGACAGAGGTATTATTGCTATATTATTTTACTTTTCACTTCATTATTTGCTTTCAAGGAAATACCAGGCCACTCAGAAAGTAATGCGATGTTTTTTTTAAGTATAGAAAGACTGGCCAGTTATTATCTATTTTTAAAATATGAATATTTATAAATAAAAATAGGTGTGTTCGAATTTGAACATTTCCACATTGTTTGCGAGCTAATTTAAATTGTCGTGTCTCATTAAAAAATGGATCTGCGCCGGGAAGGTTTTCGCGCTATGATTTTTGCGAGTTCAAGTGTCGCCTAAAAAATTAAATCCAAGACAATAGGCGAGTTACATATTAAGAGATTCAGCACGTACTGCGGCTTGGTTCGGGAAGTCTTAATGTGACACGTGCATCTTCGCGTGAAGATCCTCCTCGCGCTGGGTGCCGCACAACCTTCTCGATGTTGAGAAGCAGGCTCGGGTGCAATGATGTCGTGATATGATAAATAAATTTGAAGTAGGCTCCTCTCGCGCGTGTTTACGACATCAATACAGGTGATGAGACCTGGATTTATTTATACGACCCAAAAACGAAGCGACCGTCGACGGTTTCAGTGTTTCAAATTGACACGAAAGTAAGGCGATCGAGAAGTGGGGGTAAGATTCTGATTGCTAGTTTTTTCAGTTTGACTAGCTACTCGGTATCAATTCCTTTACGGTACCAAAGAAGCATTACCGCCGAATGATATACTACCAAATGCTTGGCAGAATTTTTATCTGGTTTAAGCAACGATCGATCAAACACAGTACTCTGCGGGCTACTGCTCCACCACAATAATGCGCCCGCCTATACTGAGCTTAAAACGAGGGGCTTCCTTGACAGCGTGCCGGTCAAAATACTAGGTCATCTTCCTTACAGTCCTGACCTGGAACCATGTGACTTTTTCTTATTCCCGAAAATAATAAATCAGCTCAAAGGGGTGCAATGTTGTAAACGAGGTGTCTGCGGCGGACTGGAAGAAGTGTTTCAAAAACTGGCTCAAACACATAAAACTTTGTATAGAAGCTGGTGGAGAGTATTTTGAAAAGATTTAATAAAAAATTGAAGAATTGACCTATGGAATTTTCTTTTTATTTTCGTAAAACTTTCTGAGTGTCCCACGTATTATCATTATCACGCCACAATGTCCGATGGAAAGGCGCTTGCCACGGCTAAAGAGGATCGGCTCTTTTAGAGCCGAACGGTATTGCACGTGACGATGGTAGGTGTCTTGACGAAATGACTCTAGTTCCCTGGCGATGTGGCAAACTTTTGGCATGGGACGCAACCTGCGTGGACACGTTGGCCGCATCCCATGTACCAAATACGTCTAGGTTGGTCGGTTCGGTAGCGAAAACAGTTGAATAACTCAAGCGGCGCAAATATGCAATCCTCGGTGAGAGTTATAGGATTGTGCCGTTTGCTGTTGAAATGCAGACGTTTCAAAACGTCGTATTGATTCTTTGTGAGGTGAGCGGGCTGGTTCCTACTTCGGACAAGGGATCAGTAAGGTGATGGAGAAGTGGGCAAGGGTCAGCTAGTTTACTATATTTTAGGGATTCAGAAATATTTTTATTTACTTTATTAAAACATATTGCTAGTACTGACGTAATCTGACACGAGTGCTTTTTAAGAACCAAATCAGTTAACGTCTGTTGTCCTCTAACATCTGTTTGTGAATTAATTAAAGTCAACAAAGCTTAATTAAACCTTGATTTGCGTGTGTGAGCATGTGCGTGCGTACGTGTGTATTTTTGATGACACCGAACAAAGTGGTCAAGAATCTCAGCAGAATACATAAATAAATAATCAGCAAACAAACACAGTCATATATTGTGTGTCACCAAATTAAGCAAGTTACGCTTGTAATATACAACGGAGTACTCTGAGGCCGATCCCAGACACTTGAACAAAGTAAATAACGAATAAAATTCCTTCGTGGAATTTACCATACCAGGAATCGAACCCGGAGCCTCTTCTTTGCAGCGAGGTAAGCCGACAAAGGCTTAGCCTGCTCAAACACAGAGGCCGTCAATTATGTAAATAATGTTAGAATTTATTGCAACATGTGCCCACAACGCTATTTCGCAGTGGAATCGTATAAATCACCTGATAATATTATATTATTAAAAAAATATTTTTGTATACAGATTAAGAAATGTGGTGACGGGTCCGATGATACGGGTGTGTTTGCGACCCAAAAAACGATTCCGACTCACCAGTGCCTAGGTATGTCAATTTTTATTATTATTTTACTAAATTAAATCAAACAGCTAATACAAATGTGAGGATGGTGGCTGGCAAGTAAAACAAACTTACTACTTGAGGGATGAACTGTTGCAGTTTTACCTAAATTACTTCCAGCTTTATATGCCTTTCACACATTTACCCCTGGACCCCAAGTAACTCTAGCTTCCTCTGCTCCAGCAGCAGTTGTTATTCTTGGGCTTTGCAGTACCAAACACGATTACGCTAAACCCCACCCCAAATTACTAAATACCGGTACAAAAAATAGAAGTCATTAAAAACTTTTACTAGAATACAAACATAAAATATTTATTATCAAAAATATAAAATCTTCCGACATATTGAAAGCGGGAGTCGGGCCCCAGCTGTCGATGGTTAGGTCTGCAGCGAGAAGAGCCTCACAATTCGCTTCATGTTAAAAAGTGCCGCCTTCTGCATTTACTTCTTTACCTAGTGACCTCGCCAGAATTCCTCTCTCATTATTTATATTGTTATTAACCAAACTTTTGTAATCCACAGCGCGCCAAACAGCGAATGTATCCTTCCACCGTACCCTGAACATGGCAGCTACGTTGCGAATATACGCAACGCTAAGCCTGGACAGAAATACGACTCCTTCCAGATCAACGTCACCTGCAACAGAGGATACGGAGTCGTGGGAGATTCTTCTATGATCTGTTTCGTGGGTGGGTCGATCACCAAGATGCCCGAGTGTGTTCGTAAGTAGAATTATGCATTTTCTTTCCCAATAATTTGAGATTGATAGAGTAGGTATGCCTTTTACCCCTACTTCCCTATTCTGGAGTAAAACAATTTGTTTGTTGTTAATGTAATTACATGTCCATACCTTAATCTACTTTTCAAATCAACTTCGGGTACATTTTTTGGAGTCATACGTAGGTACATCCATCACCTCATCCATTCTTGTAATATCACACAGCTTTCCTAATTCTTATTTGGATTTAGGATCTAAAAAGAAACTTCGGTACCTCATGAATCTATCTCGAGGTTAGAATAAACGTTTTGAGCTATGCGAAGAAGTGCACATCGAAATTTTTATTTCAGTGACAGGGTTTTGCCTAATATAATCTTTTTTTTTATTGCAGGAGATCAGCAGACAGGCTGACGGCCCACTTGATGGACAGCAGTTACCATCGTCTATGGACATTTGCAACACCAAAGGTGCTACGAATGCGCTGCTGCTCTCTTTAGGGAGCCTAGAACCTGGACACTAATGCCGGAACACAACACAAGGTTGTTACGGCGGCATACTCTAGACCAGGGGTGGTAGCCAACCAGTCGGGCAAATGCCCTACCACCTGGCTGTGGGTTGTTTTGTCGCCTCTTACGACAGGCCGCCCCAACGCAGGAAATTGTATTCTTTCTCCGTTCCTGCACGGATAAAAAATATAATATATATAAAAATATATCATAATCTATACATATAATAAAATTGTAGAGGTCAAATTTCTGTACCATGAAAAAAATTGCTAAAAACCGAGTCAGGGGGATGTAAGAAGTGAAATAGAGCTAATTTAGATTTTTTCGATTTTTTTGTTTCTCTGTTTGTCTGTCTGTTTGTACCGGCTAATCTCTGAAACGGCTGGACCGATTTACATGAAATTTTGCATGGTGATAGCTTATATTCCAGGTCAACATATAGGATAAAATATATGATCCATGATTAAATTGATCGTGTATTAGCAGAAGGTGATGTCAGGAGCCTTAAGAACAGACGAGCGTGCATGACAAGAACTATGAATGTCAAAGAAGCAAGTGAGGTGTGTAAGAATAAGCCTAAATGGCGCTCTGTTGTTCGTGCCTACCCCGCAAGGGACCTGGCGTGAAGTTATGTATGTATGTATGTATGTAACATATAGGATACTTTAAATCCCGAAAAATGTAAGAGTTCCCGTGGGATAGTTAACAAACAGCACCACGCAGACGAAGTCGCTGGCATCAGCTAGTTATAGAATATAAACATATTAAGTGCAATTATAAAAAAACATAGATTGTGTATCTGTGTAAAGTAAAGTAAATCAATATTATAAATCTAAACCTAATCAAAGTCATTGCTTTAGTTAATCATTTATTGTTTTTACAAAATTATTAAATTTTACATGTCATATTTACCTATTCTAAAAATATATATATACAACTTAATTTATAAAAGATAAAAACTATGAATAATAAATAGGTCCCAAATCACCGTCAGTCGGGAACGTCCCCAAAACGCTGGCTGCATTACCACGTTGTATGGCAACGCTTATGCGTTGCCCAAAATATAGACCAACGATTTGGTTTCGTGAGACATCTATCAACCGTTTTGATAGGTCTCGATAAAAGCGATGGGCTTCTGGACCCCATGGCCTGAGAGTTTCGACAGCAAAAGCCGCAAATATATATCCACTACCAATGGATGCATATTTGCGGCGTTTTAGGCCCTCTTGTCGTGCGGCAGCTGCACCAGCAGTATCGGAAAGATGGGACGCTGCCAAAGTGTCAACGCACGTTGCGTCCCAAACTAATGGTCTTCCCATCTTCCATGGCAACAAAGACATCCCGTCCGGTCTCTTGCCATCGTCGCGACACTTGCTTTAGGAAGTACAGACCGATTTAAATTAAAATTATCATATTTATTTCTTGCAGCAATCTGCAAACTGAACAAACATGCTAGTGTGGAGTACTATTGCTTGGTGACAGGTGTTGTGACAGGAACGAGAATCTGCAACCAATACGAACCGACAAATACACAAATCTTACCAGAGTGCAAAAAACCCAATTATTATTCACACAATTATTTACCACAGATGAGATGCATTGAAGGCAGCTGGAATTACGTGGCTACGTGTGAAGCAGGTTTAGTAAAATATGGATTTTATGTTTACTTTTAAGTATACTTGTTAAAGGCACCGTTGAGATTTATAACAATAGAATTAATGTAGATTCTACTTAAAGTTTTAAAACAAGAACATTATTTAAATTAATTAAATCGATTGGAGAATGATTGTTCTAGATAAATCGCTTCTTTGCTTCAATAACGTGACATATTTATATATATTATCCGTGCAGGAACGGAGAAAGAATACAATTTCCTGCGTTGGGGCGGCCTGTCGTAAGAGGCGACAAAACAACCCACAGCCAGGTGGTAGGGCATTTGCCCGACTGGATGGCTACCACCCCTGGTCTAGAGTATGTCGCCATAACAACCTTGTGTTGTGTTCCGGCATTAGTGACCAGGTTCCAGGCTCCCTAAAGAGAGCAGCAGCGCATTCGTAGCACTTTTGGTGTTGCAAATGTCCATAGGCGATGGTAACCGCTGTCCATCAAGTAGGCCGTCTGCCTGTCTGCTGATCTCCTGCAATAAAAAAAATAAAAAAAACATATCCCAATACTCACTTATTTCTCTCACTCACTATATTTTGCTAAATTTATCATATTATCACAACTTTCTCATATATTTCAAAATGCTTAGTAAATTGACACTAAATTTAATTGTAAAAAATATACAAAAATTGTAAAATATGTTTGGGTAAAATCTTTTTTTGAAATTTCAAAGGTGGCGTACTGTAAATTTGGGTTTTTCAATATACCACGTTATTGAAGCAAAGAAGCGAAATATAAATAATATATGTTGACGACTGCGAATATCCAATAACACTCGCTGCGGGTAAATTCGTGTGTCCAGGAGACCACACAACGACGGATACGTTGCTAAAAATAATGTATAACCTCGTGTAGGCCAGCGATAGGGTTTTTATATTGTATAATTTGCGAAAGTACCCGAATTAATTTCCTATAACAAACAAACAAATCCGACTTCTCAGTTCATACCACCAGGCTGTATCAAGAAAAACAGACTCCGGCAACGACTTTCAATCTTTTACCATGCGCGAAATCATGAAGACCTATCCTCTCCACATTATTTCCACACTGACAGCGATATAGGCAACTTAAACAGTGTATGTATTTTTTTAGAGTGTGGCAGGATAACACCAGGGGCGACGAAACTAGTGATCGGTGGGAAACTGGCTAAACGAGGCGAGATGCCGTGGCATGCCGGCATATATACAAAAACCACCAATCCTTATAGGCAGATATGTGGAGGAACATTGGTGTCGACAACAGTCGTAATATCAGGTATGTAGAAAAAGTTCGTGCCCTAGAAGATTGGTCATCATAGTATGGGAAGTTACTTGCGTGGATACTCTGGTAGCGTCCTATCTGCCAAATATGCGTACTATGGAACGTAATTATTATATTTAAATATCGCGTAAAAAGAATGCTTAACTTTTAATTTCAGCTGCGCATTGCTTCTGGGCGGATGACGGAGAAATGGGACAACTCCCGGAGAGCCAATTCGCGGTGGCTTTAGGCAAAATATACAGACCTTGGAATGATCCAGCGGATATAGGTGCACAAAAATTTGACGTAAGTTCTACCTTCGCTAGGAACTTCCTTGGAGTACCTAGTAGGTGGACTGACGGTCTACCAGATAGCAGGTGTTTGCCGTCGCCTATGGACATTAGCAACACTAAAAATGCTGTGCTCTCGGCCTCGAAGGGGAGGGTGACTGTACCGGATCTTTGCCACTTTTGCCAGAAAATAACTTAAGAGTGTCATGGCGGTATAAAGTATGCCGCCATAACACTCTACGTTATTTTAAAGTAAAAATAATAGTAATCCAGACGTGCAAACGCCCTACCAATTGACTGTGGGTTGTTTTATCATACCTTCTTACGACATGCAGTAAGGGTGCAGGATTTAGAGTGTTTTCTTCATTCCTGTATAGATAGGTTTAATCCAGAATAGCTTCTGACGCTGTATAAAGTACAATGTATGGAGTATGGATTCTCAAAATTTAATTAAATCCAATCATCATAATTATTCATCATCTAACACATCTAAATATAAATACGAAATGTCGTTGATCTTCGGGGTGGCTCGGCAAAAAATACTTGAGTAGATTCAAAGAACAGTCAGGAGGCCGTTAGACAATGATGACGAAATCCAGTGTCTGTAATATCGCCTATCTATCACAGTACAGTTGAGCTTTTCAATCTGATCTCACCGTTTCCCTTTCAACATCAGAAAATCAGACGCATTGGTCTGCGGCAGCGGTATATGGTCCATATACTACTTATACGAACAAAGCACTCCATTCATTTTCGTTATGGATACAACAAGGTAATTCGTTTGATCGGGAAAGGAGTTTCATTCGTTTGCGGTCAGTTTCACTCAATACGGATAACTATAATTCCTGTGCCTATCCAACTTTGTACGATTAGTAAGATGATGGAACTGATAGTAATATTAGAAACCTTTTTTTATTCTGGGAGCAGGCAAACACACAGATGGACCTGACACAAAATGGTTACTGTCGCCTATGGACGTTTGCGTTTGTAATGGGATAGCGAGGATGAAATTGGAAAATAATACAGAGGTCAGGATAGGGGCATGGGATAGAGGGAAATTGGGCCAGTTGCCGCACTTATTCACCGTATTAAATACAATTAGCTCAAAACTATTTCACACCGATATTCTGGAGGGCATGGTATTACGACCTTTCGAGCCGGTCTTACGAGCTATAATAAAGATAATTCTTCTAGAATGGTGCTATCACAACGAAAACCTGGCTAAATCATGCCAAGAAGACCTCAAAGCGACTTTCTTCTGTTACAGGTTAAAGATATCAAGTTACCAACAAAATTTAGAGGAAACGCAGCAAATTTCCAGGAAGATATAGCCCTCGTAACTCTGTCGGCGGAGGTGGAATTACAGACCCACATAAGACCCGTCTGCTTAAGCTTCGATCCTTATTTCAATCAAAGACAATTGCAGCCCCAAAATTTGGGAAAGGTATCATGTTTTATTTGGTTATCTCGTCATTGTACTGTCGCTTTTTGATGTATTAGGGAGTGTCGGAGTCTATAGGAGAACAATTTACATTTGAAACAATATCCGTGCAGGAACGAAGGAAAAATACAATTTCCTGTGGCCAAACCATCCCAAAGTCAGGTGGTAATTTGCCCGACTGGATGGCTACCACCCCTGCAAGTATGCCGCCATAACAACCTTCAGTTGTGTTCCGGCATTAGTGATCCAGTCTCCCTTAAAAGAGCAGCAGCGCATTTGTAGCCCTTTTGATGTTGCAAATGTTCATAGGTGATGGTAACCGTATGCCATCAGATGGGCCTTCTCCCTGTCTGCTGAACTCCTGCAATAAAAAAATAAAAACCTTCCAAAAGGCATTAAATACTTGAAAGTTAAATCAGTTGAGATACTTCTTATCATCTTGTAAAAATTCAAAGCCTTGTCAATTTTGTACGAGCATAGTTCAGCTGTGCAATTTTTAAGCCTAACAACTAGCATTGTTTTCAAATGAACGTTTGTACTTTGACTGTCTAAAGCCCCTCGCCCACGGCGACTTTTTGTAACGATGCGGTAGCGATGCCGTCGCGTGTCGGCATCGATACAGTCGCGAAGCGGTCGCTAGCTGTGTGCCCTCGCCCATGGGGTCGCGATGCTGTCGCGCTTCTGTCTCGAGCAAGCATAACAGCTCTCGACCTGTCTATGTTGCACTGATGCTCGGTTCTCCATTCACGTGCCACCCTTCCTTCGTTCTCTCCCCGATGTCGTCCGACACGGTCGCGCGTTTGCATCGCCCATACAATACAGTCGCAATGCAGTAGCGCACTGGCATCGCCCATACCATACAGTCGCAATGCAGTAGCGCGCTGGCATCGCCCATACAATACAGTCGCAATGCAGTAGCGCGCTGGCATCGCCCATACCATACAGTCGCAATGCAGTAGCGCGCTGGCATCGCCCATACCATACAGTCGCAATGCAGTAGCGCGCTGGCATCGCCCATACCATACAGTCGCAATGCAGTAGCGCGCTGGCATCGCCCATACCATACAGTCGCAATGCAGTAGCGCGCTGGCATCGCCCATACAATACAGTCGCAATGCAGTAGCGCGCTGGCATCACCCATACAATACAGTCGCAATGCAGTAGCGCGCTGGCATCACCCATACCATACAGTCGCAATGCAGTAGCGCGCTGGCATCACCCATACCATACAGTCGCAATGCAGTAGCGCGCTGGCATCGCCCATACAATACAGTCGCAATGCAGTAGCGCGCTGGAATCACCCATACCATACAGTCGCAATGCAGTAGCGCGCTGGCATCGCCCATACAATACAGTCGCAATGCAGTAGCGCGCTGGCATCGCCCATACCATACAGTCGCAATGCAGTAGCGCGCTGGCATCGCTACTGTAGCGCGTTGCAAATCCGACAAATTCGCATTAGTAGCGATGCTGTCACAGCAACGCTACAAAAAGTTATGTATTTACTAGTGGTCTTCCATAGTCGAAATTTCAACGACTATATATATCTACTACAATCACAGATTTCGCCAAGGCTATTAATATAAATAAATTAAATACTGTTAATTTGACCTGAACAATAAACCAAAAGAGTATACCTATAATTATATGCGTGTGTGTGTCAAATACATGGTAGTGTGTGTAATGTTTTTTTATGTATTTTTCTGTGCATAATTAAAATAAATATTAGCATTCGTCGCTTCTTCTCTATATATAATCTATAAGTGTGCGAAATTTCATACACCTCCGCAATTTTTGTACCCCAAGTTTATGCTTTACGAATTATAATATATAGTATTGATGCATGATGCTTATTAAAACACCAATAATAATAATAATGCCTCTACGTGCTGGCCTCCCCATGGCCCCACGCAAGCCCTCCAAAAGTCCGGGCCCTTTTTATGGCCCGTGGTCTTGAAAGACATACATATAATAATAATAATAAACCCGCAGGGGGGCTTTGTGGCGAAGCCTTAGGTGAGTGGCGACATCTCGTACCTGACTCCGGGGGCCAAGACAAGGCCCCCGCCTCCGTGCTTGCCTTAACCAGCCGGCACGGGGTGGAGATCGCTAGAGCTAAGACTCAAGCTCCAGGGGTGGAAGTGATAAATGGCCTAATGTCGGAAGTAGCTTCGGTGAACCTGCAGCCCACCTCTCTACACCCCTTAGCCACTCACATCCATGTTGCCCCTGCCTTTTATGGCATTTTCAGGGGCCCATGCAGGGAGTGGCGAGTCACCGTCTGCCCATTTTTCCATGTTCCCCGAACATTACAGTACCACTAACAGTTCACCCCAATAGCTCGGTACTTTTTGTCCTCATTTCCCACAATAGTCCTACACTGGCCGGGGTTTGTCCTTGGGTACATTATTTCTACTATTAAGTACTAAGTACTATTCTTATTACAATAATAATCGGGCAGTATTGACTGTCGAGAGACAGCGGTCCGTGCACCACGACGCAATCTTTTGAAATGCGTGCCGTTTTTTTTTTATTTGACTTGACTTTATGTTATTGGTCCGAAGACCTCACAACTTTCCCGGGGTTGTGGGGCGAGCGCCTTCGCAAGGCGAGCCCGGGGTAAATGCGTGCCGTCACAACTGCGCAGCTCGTTTTATAGGCGATTGCTAGAGAGGGGAGACGTCAGAATATTTCACTGGTTAATCAAATGACTAAATTATAATTTTCAAATGGTGCATCCGGTGCACATTCCACCAGCGCCGTCATATGGTTACTTTATAATAACAAATACTATTCTGACATGTATGTATTTGTATATTTATTTTTTAAATTAGTTTGAGTATTTATGTGTCCATTGCTTTTTTCCTGCACTACCTACATCGCCTCATTCAAATTTGTTTTTGATTTAGGTTGCCTGGAAGAGATCGTTTTCAGCGATAAGGCCTCCTGTAGTATCGCCTAGAAAATATTGTAAATATGCTCTGTTTTTGTAATTGTATGTTTTGGTGTGCAATAAAGAGTTATCTCTCTCTCTCTATATATTTATTCCCATTTTTTGTGCAGTGTTGTGTAAAATTTCTTGAAATGCGTTTTTTAAATTTTAGGTGGCTGGTTGGGGTCTGACGTCAGAAGATGGCGACGCTTCCCCAATTCTAAAGGTGGTCGATCTTCCTTACGTGGACACCATCAAATGCCAAGAGCAAATCCCAGGAAACTTCCTCGAATACATAACCAGCGATAAGATGTGCGCTGGATATGGCAACGGTAAGACATCCTTTAATATTCTATAAAATTTTATCGTCGTTAATTTTAATAATAAAACTGGTCAACAAGACATAGCCTCTTTAAATCCAATAAATAATAAAAACTTCGTTTAAAAAAACCGACTTCAAAAACTATAAAACTAAAATGTATGAAATAACTTTTTTCTAAAGCTATTATTATTAATATATATTATCTAAAACATCTTAAAGTCGGTGCTTAGTAATTTTCAAAATATAGTAATTTTTATGTTTTACTTTGCACCGACTTCAAGATGTTTTAGATAATATATATATATATATATATATATATATATATATTAGAAATAAGTTATTTTACACTTTCTCTTTGTCTATACTTTGATGTATACAATATCAGTACAATTTTTTTATTGTAAATTTAGGCACGGCACTGTGTAGCGGTGACAGTGGTGGAGGGCTGGTATTCCCAGCAACAGAACATACCGGAGTCACCAGATACTACCTCCGGGGAATAGTTTCGACAGCACCTAAGGACCGAGCCGCCTGCAATGCTTTCTCTGTTACGACATTCACTGAAGTACTGAAACACGAATTCTTCATTAGGGAAGGCACTTTCACGTAGATTATGCGAACCTAATACAATTTAAGAGATCACATTATACGTTTTCTTATTTAAATACAATAATAACTAAGTGGCGCAATTACTTAATAAATGTGATTAATGTTTTGATTTTTTTATACCGCAACCAAAAAACATTATATGTGAGGGGTTACAGTCTTAACAGCAAATCATTCACTCTTCAAACATTCACTGAAAGAAGACTTACTTATTAGGGAGAGCACTTCCGTCTAGATTATGCATCCCTAGTACACTTCGAGAAGTCATGTAATGTATTTATTAATTCACAATAACTGATCCAGTCCCAAAAATAATCAAAGTTATTTATTTACTGCCTGCAACGTTGAAGAACAATGAAGGGGTTTGAATTTTACAAAATGCAAACATACTAAAAATCTATAGGAAATCAATTGCTGATACAAATAAGCACTGGAAAATATCAGTGGTAATTGATTATCGTAGAGTTCCGTCCATAGAAACACTTGGTTCAGTCTCTACACCTCTGAACATTCAAAAATTGTTATTCCTTGGAAGATGGGAAGGCCGCTTGTGTGGGACACAAGATGTGTTGACACTCTGGCGGTATCACATCTTTCAATGACTAAGTCAGGGGCTGGCAACGTGAACAGCTGAAGATCTCAAACGGCGCAAATATAGGAATACTAGAGTTTACCCCGCGGCTGTGCCGCGGGTTAACCTCTAGTGCGTGTCTCTTGTTTAAAGAGCAAGTGCTACAGGTTATATTATATTACAATGTTTTTATGTATTTGCCCACGGAAGATTCACTTCATTTTATATCGCTAATTATTATACTATCCCCCGTCTATCTGTCAACAAAATAAATTACAAAACTTGACCAAAAAGGCCAAAATGGTCTAAATGACCAAAAGACCACAGTGACCGACATGGCTAAAATGACGGAATAGGAAAAAACGGCCAAAAAGGCCAAAATAATCAAAATGGTCAAAATGACCAAAGAGGCCAAAATGACCAAAAAGGCCAAAATGACCAAATAGGCCAAAATGACCAAAAAGGGCAAAATGACCAAAATAGGCCAAAATGACCAAATAGGTCAAAATGACCAAATAGGCCAAAATGACCAAATAGGCCAAAATGACCAAAAAGGTCAAAATGATCAATAAGGCCAAAATTACCAAATAGGCCAAAATGACCAAATAGGCCAAATGACCAAAGAGGCCAAAATGACCAAAGAGGCCAAAATGACCAAAGAGGCCTGTAGGAAAAAGGAGGAGAAAAAAGGACTAACCTGATTTCACTTCAGTTTGTAGGTCGCTGGATTGTAGTCTTTAAGTACACTTTTTTAACACGTTTCTTTAACAGAGTTTTTTAATGAGATATTTCTTTTTTTTTTAATAAATTTCACACGATTCACGACACGTTTTTAGCAGAGAGGTTAGATTTGCGAGGAGATGCGAGGCGAGTGAATGAATGGAATGAGAGAAGGATAGGACCGGGAATGAGTGAATGAGACAGAGTAAAATGTGTAGTAAATAAAGTTAGCTTAGTAGCTAACTTTATTTAGCTAGTGCTAACAGATGGCGTTAACAACTCCCCCGGCCTAGAGGGTTTCCCTCTAGAGTGAGCAAGAGAGTGAGTGAGCAAGAGAGTGAGTGAGCAAGAGAGTGAGTGAGCAAGAGAGTGAGTGAGTAAGAGAGTGAGTGCGCAAAAGAGTGAGTGAGTTTTAGAGTAAGAGAGTGAGTGAGTAAGAGAGTGAGTGCGCAAAAGAGTGAGTGAGTTTTAGAGTAAGAGAGTGAGTGAGCAAGAGAGTGAGTGAGTGAGTGCGCGAAAGAGTGATTTATTAAACAAAAACAAAATAAAACGAGAGTGCGAGTAAATTAAAAAAATAGAGAGCAAAAAAAGTAAGTTTATTGAGATGGTAAAGGGCAAACTCGAACTACAGGTCGAATGTAAGTACCGGACTTGGTTCGTACCTTTATAGTTCTGATTACATTGTCTTTTCCTGGATATTCATTCTCTACAATGCCCAACGGCCAACAAAGCGGATGTGTACCTGAATCTTTCAAAAGTACAATATTACCTATTTCTATAGGGTTAGAAGGCGTATTCCATTTCTGCCGTTGTTGCAGAGAAGTTAAATATTCTTGGCTCCAACGTTGCCAGAATGAATGAGTGAGTTTTGTGAGTAATTGGTATCGAGTTAAGCGATTATCAGGAATTTGTAATAAATCTTCAGCGGGTAAGTATTTTATTGGAGTTACATTAAGAAAGTGATTAGGGGTTAAAGCTGACATGTCTGAAGGATCTGAACTTAGAATGCATAAAGGTCTGCTATTCAGCAATCCTTCTATTTGAACAATAACAGTAGAGAATTCTTCGTAAGTTAAGATCTGAGTACCGATAATTTTAAATAAATGAGTTTTAACACAGCGAACGTTTATCTCGCTGAGACCGTTAAAATGCGGTCCATATGGCGGGCTATGTTTAAATTGAATTCGAGATTCTGCTAACTGTTGACCTATGTAATTATTATGAGCTTTGGACTGTATTAATGCATATATTTCGTCTAATTTGTTTTTGGCGCCAATGAAATTAGTGCCTCTATCACTATATATCATGGAAACTGGTCCTCTTCTAGAGATAAATCTTTTAAAGGCGTCAAGAAATAAATCAGAACTTAAATTTGAGACTAGTTCTAAATGAACAGCTTTCGTGGATAAACATACAAAAAGACAAATGTATGCTTTTTGACTTTTAACACCTCGGCGGCGAGCATGCGTTATGAAAAATGGTCCTATGTAATCTACGGCTGTGCAAACAAAAGCTTTAGCTTGAGACACTCTAAATTCGGGAAGATCTCCCATGAGTGGTGTTTGAGACTTGGGATTCAATCGAAAACATAAATTACATTTGTGAACTCTTTGACGAACTAAATTTCTAGCTGCAAGAATCCAAAATTTTTGTCTGAGTAATGCAAGCAATAATGAGGGTCCAGTATGGAGATTATTTATATGATAATGATCGACTATAAGTTGCGTTATGCGCTCTTTAGCGGGAAGAATAATAGGGTATTTTTGACCATAGTCTAATCGAGAATTACTTAAACGTCCACCAACTCTTATTATTTCATTATCTATAAAAGGGTGGAGTTTAATCAGAGCTTTAGAGCAAAGTCTATTATTTTTGAGTGAAACTATATCTTGAAAATAGTGTTTATTTTGGACATAGCGAATAATATAAAGCTCTGCGAAATCAAGATCTGAAACGGTAATTAAATCTTTAGAGTGCAAAAGTTTACAAAATCGAAGTATGTATACCATAATGCGAAGTAACTTTGACCATCTAGAAACGCGATCAGCAAGAGTTTGAATGGGGTGTATAATATCAGAAGTAACTTTAGTTACTGTTAATGTGACGGGTTTGGCTTCAAAAAATTGAGTATGTGTGTTTACTTGGAAATGTTGAATAGGCCATTGAGAAATAGGAGACGAAACCCATGAAGGGGCGTGAAACCAGAGATCACGAGTTAATAGTTCTTTAGAAGTTATAGGACGAGAGATGATATCTGCTGGATTTTCCTGGCCATTGATATGGAACCAATGCTTATCGTGGAGTTTTGAGTTAATATCAGTAATTCTATTTGCGACAAAAGTGTGAAATTTATAGGCGGGCGAATGAATCCAAGTGAGAGCCACTGTGGAATCTGAGAAAGCGTAAATGTTGGTTATTTTGCAGCGTTTAATAAATATGTCATATACAGAATTGAGAAGATTTGCTAACAAAAGTGCGGCGCAGAGTTCGAGGCGAGCGATTGATATTTTCTTAAGCGGGGAGACTCTAGACTTCGAAGTAAGCAAATAAACTGAACCGTCATGGTCGAGGTTATCAGAAACACGAATATAAACGACAGCGCCGTAACAGTGTTCGCTTGCATCGGCGAAGCCTACTAGAGTGATTTGAGATGAAGAGTATATTCCTACATGACGAGGTATTTTAATGTGTTCGAGATATGAGAGTTCGTTAATAAATTGTTTAAATTTTTGAGAAAGCGATTTAGGTACTGGAGTATCCCAGTCGAGACCTAACTTCCAACATTCTTGAACAAGCAGTTTCATGAATGTCGTTACAGGTCCTATCAGACCTAGGGGGTCAAATAGACGAGCGGTGACTGAGAGTATAGAGCGCTTCGTATATTCACGAGTATCAGAGTTAATTTTAAAAATAAAAATATCTGAATTAGGATGCCATTGCATTCCTACAATTTTAGTATTATCCATTGAGTCAAAATTAATAACTTTAGGGTTTTTTTGAGAAGCGGGAATTTTATTTAAGAAATTTTCATCATTAGATATCCATTTAATTAAATTAAAACCACCTGATTTAAACATGTTTACCATTTGTCGGTAAGTGGATTCAGCCTTTTCTAAGCCGTCTACAGAGTTAATATAGTCATCCATATACATGTTATTTTTCGCGTCATAGGCGGCGAGCGGGTATTTGTCAATGTTATCATCCGCGAGCTGATGAATTACTCTCATAGCGAGATATGGTGAGCTTGAGATGCCAAATGAAACACGAGAAAATTCGTAAGTGTCTATTTCCATTGTAGAATTAAATCTATATAGAATGCGCTGATAAGCGTGATGCGATGGTGTGAGTTTAATTTGAAAGTAATGTTTTTCAATGTCTGCGGACAAGGCGATTGAAAACATTCTTAAATTAAGTAATAGATTAAAAATATGAGCTTGTAAGTTCGGGCCGATATAAAGCAAATCATTTAAAGATTTTTTATACGTAGTTTGACAACTAGCATTTAAAACGATGCGCGTCTGAGAAGTCTGTTTATCAGGCCTATATACAGCTCGGTGCGGTATATAGTAACAATTAGAATTATGAGAGGGATCTTCAACTTTATTTAAGTAACTATTATTTATATATGATTGAAGAGTGTTATTATAATCTTCGCGAAGCTGCGTATTGGAATCTAACATCTTCTCTAGTTGAAAAAGTCGACGCTTTGCGTTAGAGTATGAGTCACCTAGATTAGAGGGGTCTTCCTTGAAGGGTAAATGCACGATATATCTACCTGTTTCGTCGCGGGAGTGCGTAGTTTGAAATATGCGTTCGCAAGCTTCATCGTCGGGACTTACGTGATTTTTATTGGGGACGTTTTCAATCTCCCAGAAGCGTTGCATGAGCGTTTCGAGCGATGTCTCATCTGTTGTACAGCAAAAAACCTCACGGGACGAGTCGCGCAGAGGATATTGGCTGCAGTCTGCTTTACCCATCGCGATGTATCCTAACGTGGATTGGATAGCCACAACCGATGAGTGCGGCGATATGATTTTATCACACCCAAGCATGAAGGGAAACAGTTCGTTGCCTATCAAACAATCGACTGCTGCGGGCGTATCAAAGCAATCATCTGCCATAGGTAAATAGCGTAGATGCGAAAGTAGCGAAGTATCAATGCGCGTATTTGGTAAGCAGTCCGTAATTGTTTCTATTACCCTAGCGTTAATAGTGTAAGAACAACGAGAATCAAAGCGAGAGAAAATTTTAAAAGTAGTAAAGCCAAGACAAGTTGTTTGCGATTCGCCTATACCTTTTATAGCCGAAGGCGCGAGAGTTATATTTAAATTTAATCGTTTACAACAATTTTTCGTAATAAAATTACTCATGGAACCCGTATCTAGAAAAACTCTAATTGTTTGAGGTTTAAAATTATTATAAACGTAAACTAATGCAGTAGGTAACAATACGGTACTATTTTGTGATTTATTTTGAGTGAAAGTAGTAGTTGATAAAGCTAAGTCGTTCATATTTTCGCGCTCTAGCGTATTGGAAGCGAGCTGAGCCGAGTGCTGTTGATCGGAATTTGCAACAATGTTATGCGGCACACAAGCGAAGTGCGTGGATGCTTGAGGGGTGAGATGGTGCGCGGCGGGCGAGTCAGAAGTAAGCGCGGAAGAAGGTGCGGGGGCGCGGCAGTCTTGCGGGCGATGAGGCGAGGAGAGAAGCGCGGGCGCGCGGTGACGGTGAGGCGGCAGGGGCGCACACGGGGCCGCGGTGCGGGGTTGATTCATAGTGGTTGAAGCGTTATTGTTTCTATGATTATGTGAGTCATACGATTGCGAGGTACAGGGTTCATTAATGTGTTGAGAAAATGTATTATCAAAATGTAGTAAGCTATGGTGCTTACGTTGACAATGTGAGCATCTGTTTAGAGATTTACATATATTAATATTATGAAAGCCAAGGCAATTTTTACAAAAACCATATTTATTAACTAGATTGTTTCTAGTATAAGGGTTTTGATTGAGAAACTGTTCACATTTATAAAGAGGATGAGAATTTTGAATATTACAAATAACACAATAGCGCAGATTACCACTATTTTGACTATTATTTGTGTTAATTACAAAAGCATGAGTGCGAGAAGACTTTTTATTCAAAGTTAAATTAGTTTTAGACATATGAGTTGAAGATGGAGTGCGAAGCGTTTGAATTTTGATTTGTTCTTTTAAAAACATAGTTAAATTTTCAAAAGATGGAAAATTAATATTCTTATGTGATTGTTCAAACTGTGTTACAATTTCTTTGTCTAATTTGCTAAGAGCTATATGAGTAATAATAAAATCAGATAAATTGTTCAATTTTAAACGCCTAAGTGCAGCTTCAGCTGTGCAAAAATTATCAATAAATGATTCAAGAGATTTAAATTGTTTACTTTGTATCATGGTATCCAAGTACATTGATGCTTGGATCCTAGTATCCTGATATCTTTCAATAAGAGAGTCCCAAAGAATAGTATAATTATCAGCGGTGGGAGTTAATCCTGCACAGACTGTTTGTGCTTTGCCTGAAAGACATCCTATTAAGTATTGAACTTTCTCAGCGTTTGAAAGATGCTTGTTATTATGTATTAAGCTCTTAAAGTTTTCATAGAAAATTTGCCATTTTAAAGGGTTGCCATCAAATGATGAAAGTTGAAGTGGAGGTAACTTTCTGCTTAAAAAATCAACTTGTTGTCCGTTGAACATTTCTGTTCTTTCTTGTTGTAACAAGTTAGCGGTTTCTTTGATGCAACAATACAACTGATCAAATGCATGAAAAGGCATGTAGTTCGGTTTTGATTGCGGATTAGAGGCTAACTGGGCTGCAATGAGTGAATCTAATGTTTCAATAAAGTCAGAACGCGTTTTATCTATTGAATTGATACGCGAAAGAAACTGTACTTTGGAGTCTGGGTCTGTTTTAAGGGTTAGATCATAGATTTGTTGAATTATTTCGAACAAACTATCCTTTTTGGCTTCTAGTAATAGCACTTTCGTATCAATTGGAGTTTCGGTTGATTTTGCTTTTGCCATTTTAGATAGATGAATAATATATTAAAAAGTTGAAATATAAGTGTGCTAGGTTATGCGTTGAAGTATGAAATAAATGAGTGTTTGTGTGATTTGCGCGTGAGTATTGAGTAATGCGTTGCAGTACAATATGGCGTCGTGAACACCGCGTGGCGAAGCGATTAAAAGAGTGTGAAATATGTGTAAATATGGTTAAAATGTAATAATGAGTAGTGTGAAACGTGAGTATATTATCCGGCTCGAAGGACCAAAAAAGGGGTTGTAGGAAAAAGATATTTCTTTTTTTTAAAATAAATTTCACACGATTCACGACACGTTTTTAGCAGAGAGGTTAGATTTGCGAGGAGATGCGAGGCGAGTGAATGAATGGAATGAGAGAAGGATAGGACCGGGAATGAGTGAATGAGACAGAGTAAAATGTGTAGTAAATAAAGTTAGCTTAGTAGCTAACTTTATTTAGCTAGTGCTAACAGATGGCGTTAACAAGGCCAAAATGACCAAAGAGGCCAAAATGACCAATAGGCCAAAATGACCGAATAAGCCAAAATGACCAAATAGGCCAAAATGACCAAATAGGCCAAAATGACCAAATAGGCCAAAATGATCAAATAGGCCAAAATGACCAAAAAGGTCAAAATGATCAATAAGGCCAAAATTACCAAATAGGCCAAAATGACCAAATAGGCCAAATGACCAAAGAGGCCAAAATGACCAAATAGGCCAAAATGACCAAATAGGTCAAAATGACCAAATAGGCCAAAATGACCAAATAGGCCAAAATGACCAAAAAGGTCAAAATGATCAATAAGGCCAAAATTACCAAATAGGCCAAAATGACCAAATAGGCCAAATGACCAAAGAGGCCAAAATGACCAAAGAGGCCAAAATGACCAAATAGGCCAAAATGACCAAATAGGCCAAAATGACCAAATAGGCCAAAATGATCAAATAGGCCAAAATGACCAAATAGGCCAAAATGACCAAATAGGCCAAAATGACCAAAGAGGCCAAAATGACCAAATAGGCCAAAATGACCAAAGAGGCCAAAATGACCAAATAGGCCAAAATGACCAAAGAGGCCAAAATGACCAAAGAGGCCAAAATGACCAAAGAGACCAAAATGACCATATAGGCCAAAATGACCAAATAGGCCAAAATGACCAAAGAGGCCAAAATGACCAAAGAGGCCAAAATGACCAGATAGGCCAAAATGACCAAAGAGGCCAAAATGACCAAAGAGGCCAAAATGACCATATAGGCCAAAATGACCAAATAGGCCAAATGACCAAAGAGGCCAAAATGACCAAAGAGGCCAAAATGACCAAAGAGGCCAAAATGACCAATAGGCCAAAATGACCGAATAAGCCAAAATGACCAAATAGGCCAAAATTACCAAAAAGGCCAAAATTACCAAATAGGCCAAAATTACCAAAAAGGCCAAAATGAAAATTATCCCTTGTCCATCCTCAGTATTTAATTTACATACGTGCCGAATTTCAGCCAAATCGGTCCAGTAGTTTGTCCGTAAAAGCATAACAAACAAACAGACAAATATCATTTTATCCCGGAAACTATCCCATTTTTCGGGATAAAAAGTATCCTATGTTCATCCTCGGTATCGAAAATATGTATATACTGAGTTTCAGCCAAATCGGTCCAGTAGTTTTTACGTGAAAACGGAACAGACAGACAGACAGACAGACAGACAGACAGACAGACAGACAGACAGACAGACAGAGTTACTTTCGCATTTATAATATTAATAGGGATAGGGATATATAACCCTAGGAAGGGGTTACATAGTTGTGGCGTTTGGAGTTGAAACTTTAGGTCTGTGGGGTCATCGGTAAAGAGTTTCTTTGTAAGTAAATTTGTAAGAAACTTTTTGATACCACCCGTGATCAGAAGGCTGATTCAGCACAGCCATAAAGCATGTCAATGCTGCCAGCGTTCTGGGCACGCTTTCCTCTGGGAGCGATTTCTTACATACTTTATATTAATTATTTATAATTTAGTTTATTTTTAACTATTTAGTTAAGTTTTTATTGATATTATTTATAATTTGAATATACATTCAGAATTAGAACTGCTTCTATGGTTCTGACATCGATAGTCAAAAATGTTTACAGCTTGTCAATGTCAAAAAATATATTTAAAACACAATAACAGTTTTAAATCAAGCAAAAAATAATATAATGAGGCGATTGAAAACACAATGGGATCTTTTAAAAGTTTATTCGTGTAAGTATATTTATTATGTATTTTTTTTACAGATGACTTAGATCTATCTCGCTTGCCATAGACGGGATGTTCACTTCAACTTCCTTAAGCTTACTTAACTCTTAATTATAAATCCTATATCGACTTTATTGCAAGGTCAGGCACTACTTCACATCGCTCTAGTTGCTGAATCTTTACCAAGCACAAGTACGATCTTGCATGGAGTACTGCTGTAATCTCTGAGATATTGCAGCTAAATATCAGGGTCAAGTTATTCGAGTCAATTTAGAAATGATCTACTAAGCTATCCGTACAGGAACGGAGAAAGAATACAATTTTCTGCAGCCAGGCGGTATGTCGTAAGGGGCTGCAAAACAACTCTCAGCCAGGTGGTAGGGTATTTGCCCGTCTGGATGTGTATCCTGATCTAGAGTATACCGCCATAACAACCTTAAGTTGTGTTCCGACATTAGTGGAATAGTCTCCCTTTAGAGAGCGGCAGCAGTTTGAGTGTTACATATGTTCATAGGCGATGGTAACCGCTTTCCATCGAGCCGTCTGCCTATCTGCTGAATTCATGCAATAAGAAGAAGAAAAGGAGCTAGGATGGGCGATAACCGGATACTCAATAGGAGGTTCCAGAGCCTAGATCGTCGACATAGAGTCGCTAGTTTGACGGTATTTTACAGGCGAGTGTGCCGCGGAATTGCACGAATTAATGTCTCCCTCATCTTTTTCCACCGGACAAGCAGACGTGCGAGCTTACGCCACCAATGTATGAATGTTGGAAATATCAACAAAGCGGACAAAAAGCTATATTTCCACTTTTATCATACGTAACGCTGAAGAGTAAAACTTTTTACAGTCGTCTGTTTTCCTGAATCATACGATTTATTATCCCCGCAAATTGCTATTGCGCTTGGCCGCCATTTTGGTGACGTAACCGTAGCCGAACACTCAGTACTGTTAGCATCACTGGCCGGCGAGTACGCGTTCATATCGAGTTGCGGATGACCTCACGTGAATGTTAATTTGGCAAGGTTCCAGCGCTTTACCAATTTGCAGGGATAATAGGTATCTTCAAGCCTGACGTGAATAGGTATTATCTAGGTAAGTGTGCCCTATCTTAGACATTTCCATCTGACATTTGGTGCAATGTCGGTCAAACTCGAACCTATCTATACAGATAAATAAAATAGAAAAAGTTAAAAAAGTCAGGGGAGATAATTCGGCCCAGGAGATTACGAAAATGTACTATTTTTTTCTGTCTGTCTAGATGTTCCGGCTAATCTCTGAAACGGCTGGACCGATTTTGGTAGTTATAAGTTGTTATAAGAGGTAACTTAAGCTACTTTGAAATTAGGGTTTCGCGAAAAAATTCCACGTGAACAAAGTAGCGAGCGTAAACTAGTGTAATATAAAATTAAATGTATCATTTTGTATGCAGTCAATCAGATTCGTCTGGTTTCGAATGTTGCCAAGCAAGATTTCGCACCGGGCCTTATATCCGAAGCATCACAGTCTTCGAGCGATATTGGAGGATGTAAGAAAGAAAGATCTTATGCGAAAGTCACACCATTGGAACAGTAAGTTCTTTGCGTACAGGAACAGGGAAATAATACTAAAGGCTGACTTACACTGTTCCAGCTACTTGGGGAGTGGACTGACATCAAAATATTCAATAGGGAAGATTGAAGTCAGTCAGATTTCGTAGTGCTATATTGATTTCAAATCACTGGCTTCCCTTTTTTTATTGCAGGAGATCAGCAGACAGGCAGACGGCCCACTTGATGGAAAGCGTTTACCATCGCCTATGGACATTTGCAACACCAAAGGTGCTACAAATACGCTGCTGCTCTCTTAAGGAAGACTGGAACCTGGTCACTAATACCGGAACACAACTCAAGGTTGTTACGGTGACATACTTTAGACCAGGTGGTAGGCATCCAGCCGGGCAAAGCCGTACCACCTGGCTGTGGGTTGATTTGTCGCCTATTACGACAGGCTGCCCGGCCGCAGGAAATCGTATTCTTTCGCCCTTCCTTCACGGATAAAAGTTCCTCCGACTTTAAAGCCAGTAGCCAGATTAATGTAAATCAGCTTTAATTCCTGCAGCTTGTATTCCTGTTTTGTCGCCTCTTACGGGAAGCCCTTGTCGTAAGAGGCAACGAAACAACCCACAGCCAGATGGTAGGGCGTTAGTCCGTCTGGATTTGATTTATAGAAAGAAACAAAAACCATGTATTCATAATCTTATTCCGCGGCAACGCTTTGTGCTTTATAAAGCCCAGGTGAGGCCGCATATAAATTACTGCTTAAGTTATACGTTACGCCTACGTGTAACGTGGTTGGCTATGATCGGGAAGTGTTGGTGTAATCATACAGATAATTATACTGTTTCGATAAGTATCTGTGTCGCATTGTGGGCTGCTTGCCTTCCCCGGAATGTCGCCAGTGCGGCGTGCCCGACACGGCGTTTCACACGCCAGTCGAGTGCGCCGCATGGGCGCTTCAGCGTTTCGAACTCGAGACGCGCGTAGGTCGACTCGCTCTGCAATTTGATGAAAGCCATGTTGCATAGCAGCGACATCTGGGGGGCTGCGGTTACTTTTTGTGAGACAGTAATGGCTCTCAAAGAGGCCGTCGAACGAGATAGGGAGAGGAGTCCTACTGCGCGTGCAAATGCGTCTACTCGAGGTCGCCGGCCTTCAGCCGTCACCCGGAGACGCAGGTACGCGCATTACTTCCCGCTCTGAAATAATACCGCTGCGGGGGGGCTTTAGCTTAGCTAGGGAGCAAAGGATTCACGACCCCCGTCTGACGAAGTGGATGCATGTGTTCTGATTCCCGGGGCACATTCAGGCATTTTTTGCGCTGGATCGGACTGGGCGTAACTCTGTTCTAAGGCTCAGCCTTTCCTACACAAAAGCGCGGGGCACATGGGAGGAGGGTGGTTTTAGTGAGTAGTATGGTCACTGTCCGTGCAGTTTCTCTGAGTCGCCACACAAGCTGGAGTCGATCGCGGGTGGATTACATTTGCATGCAGTAATGCCGCGCCATACCGATGCGATGCTGATCCCTGGCCAGAACCCAGTATTGTGCGTAAATCGGAAGCATTTCCCCCGCCTTAAAAAAAACATACAGATATATAATGTATAAAAATTACGCGTATAAAGCCGCAAATTGCTGCTCTCCCCTCAAGACCCACACCACTCATTCAACTCGGCCTATAAGTTCATGGAGCCGATGTCGACCCAGAGAGCTGTGTGTGCAAATAATATACATACATATAATAAATAAATAATAATCTAAAATGTTATAATCAAAGTTTATTACACTAGAATTATTACAATTACAATGTCAAAGACAGCACAGTAATACACAGAAATATTAAGACTACTCCAAGAGTCGTCTCCACGCTTGTCAGATGTCGAGTTATCGACCACAATATACTATGGGCCTTTTGTCCAACAGAGCTACCGCTCTGTTAAACCGATGAACGTAGAATCACGGTTGTAGACTCGTAGACTGTCGGTTTAAGACTGCCCCTCCTCTGCTCGAACACCGTGTATTTATAAGGTCCTCGTGGCGCGCTGCAGTGACAATATCCGGTAATGCTGTGGCGCCACATCCAGTTATACGACTTCCGTTTACTACATTTGACTACTTCTGTTATATGTATATGTTATATGTATATATATGGCATATACATATATGTTGGGCACAAAAATTACACATAGCTACTGTATTCTTTGTTAATACTTAATACATTATTTCGACCCTTTGTTTACATATATTCCTATATGTATATATACAAAGGGAAAGGGTTGTTTTTGCACTAAATGTTCTAATTTCCATACATTGATTGTTTTTCGCTATTTACCATATTTTAGGATTTTGCCCTAAAGGCCTTCTTGAAATATTTGCCTCTGTATTCGGGGCTTATTTTTTTACTACCATATATCACCTCATAGGTCACCTCACTCCCAATCGTCTTTAAAGTCACCACCAGTGTTAAAGGTGGTGCAAGTGGAACGTCTACCCGACGACGAAAAGCCTATAGACTTTGTGATGAAGAATGATGGGATAAGACCGAAGATGAAGCTTGGTGCTTGCGTACATTTGGAAATACCATCAGCCAAGGTAAACTTTGGGATTTTAGATAAACAGACAGTCTAGATAGTTGACACCGTGTCGCTAGTATATCGATGTATAGACTTGACGAATGTGCGACGTACTTGCAATCATTAATTTCTCGTCAACTTTTTACAATTTTTTTATTTTTTCGGAACTCATACATACATACATACATAACTTCACGCCAGGTCCCTTGCGGGGTAGGCACGAACAACAGAGCGCCATTTAGGCTTATTCTTACTAAAGATGGCGTTAATGGTTGAATTTATTTATCTGTTAATTGGTAATTGATAAATTTTTTTACCGATATTTTTATTGGTTGAAAATACCGGTAAATGTTTTCGTTGAAAAATTAATTTTGCTAATGTGAGCTCGAATGGTTGAGTTTATTATATGTATTATTTTTGATTCAATGAACTTTCCTTCATACTTCTACATTTTAAGTTAGATATAAAATTTAAAAATCCATAACAACAAAGTAAACAAAGTCTCAAACACACAAAAAAAGTCAAAACAAACACAAAGTACAAATCTCTTGAAATACAAAAACACAACTTTACCTAAATAATAGAAAATATGCACTGACCCGCCGTAATATCAATTAGCAAACAATATATTACGTTTAAAAAATCAACCAATCACGTCATCTTCGCGATCGGTAAAAATACCATTTCATTTCAATCTTCTAACAAATAAAAATACCATTAAGTGTAAAAAACACCAAGTTGAATATTGTACTTTATTTTGAGAGCAATAGAGCATACAATCAAATACTCAAAATTCAATATTTACATGATAAGTTGAAAACATCTGCAAAGCGAAAATAAATCTTGTGTTGAGAATAGTAAAGTTGAAACTTGCATGTATATAATTTCTAATAATTACCTACGCGACTACATGCAGTGTATTTGTTAAATGGTATTTTTAACCGTTTAGCTTAATTTTATTTACCGAATGGAAGTGTTAATTTTTTTTACCGGTAAATTTATTGGTTAATGGTTATATTTGCCACCACTAATTCTTACACACCTCACTTGCTTCTTGCTCGGAACTCATTTTGACAATAATAAGTAATAATAATCGGCAAACAAACATATTGCATATCCCCAAAGTAAGCAAGTTATGCTTGTGTTATGGGTAATATACAACGGACCACTGGGGCCGATCCCAGCTATCCAGACCAGTAAATAAAGGAGAAAATACGTTTCTGAAATTTACTATAAAAGGAATCGAACTCTGAGTGTCCTAGATGACCTAAGCATTAGCACAAAAATCACTAAATGAAACACTTACTTGGAGTGAACTGGTTTATTGAACTGAACTGAGAAAATACATAAACATCGTTATTATACAAATGTATTGCAAACTATATTATGTTTAATTAGGAAACAGCGCCATCTAGTTTTGCACTAGTAGAACTATAGAACTTAATATGGCGCTGTCTCCGACACGGAGCCTCTGCGTTGCAGTGAGGTAGGCCGGCGAAGGTTTAGCCCGCTCAACCGCAGAGGCCATCGCAGACTATTCTTTTAGCTTTGATATCAGTATAATTTCTAGTTACTCCTGCATAATTTTATGGCTTGTAAATACAAATGCAGGCTATTATTGGAACGAAGTTCCTTATCGCGCGTTACGAAAAGGGGCTGGACGGAAAAAATTAAGACCAAAAGTTGTAAGGACACTTTTTGCTATAGTTGTAAGCCGTGTGGCGTGCGCGTGTCTCTGTCTGTCTCTTTCTCTCTCTCTCATAGAAAGCAAGCCGGTTATTTTCGTTTCGTCTTTCTATTTCGCATTGAACAGTGGTGTCGCGACGATTATTTTTGGGGAGTGTAGTAGGTTTTTTGTAATAAATAATAAAAAAAGGAACTTCGTTCCATCTGGGTGTCCCTTAATACCTACAAGTTTTTTTTTATATAAAATTACAAATTTCATGACTACTTGCTTAAAATTCCCTATTTTGGACCCCTGTTTGGAGTTTGTGGACCCATTGAACTTCGATATGGACCCCCGGGGGTTCATACGGACTACTTTGAGAACTTGTGATTTAAATGAATCATTTATAAAGCTACTGTCGCACTTACAGTACTTTCATGAAACTAATTTATAGACATCAATTAAAAATATTCCAAACTATAATAACACTGGTCGGCAACCAAATCCTCCTTTAAATAAAAATTCGATAAATACCATAGTATTTAACATGCTGAATTTAGATGTTTCTTGCTATCTTGTATATTTTGCTTCTAACTGAATATTTTTTGTGCAATACTTTTTTCTTATAATGTCAGTAGATTTCATTTTCTTTTCCACAAATCTTTAAGCAATATAATGTTGTTACGACCTGAATGCCGACAAAAGACAAATTCACACCTGCGTCTGTAGAAACACATTTTATTACCCATTTGGCATATATAGAGAAACGATACGAATGGTAAATGCTCAGATTTATATGTTACTTCATTCGCCACAAAATTACAATATAATACATAAAAATGGTGAAAACTACTAACTGGAATGAGTTTATTAATTAATTAGACATAAATAATTTTGATGACTTCAAATGTTTTCACTACACTATGAACTGTTTGAACTACACTATGTTTTTGTTAATTAGTTGATTTTCAACTTAATTACTATTTGCATGCCTGAAAAGGCAAAAACATGTGAAACATTACACAATATACAGTCATCTAATATTTATATAATACTAACCATGTTTTTAAGCAAATAAATGATTTGATTTCAAAGGAATTAAATGAGCTATAATGATAATAATTCAATGTGCATTTTGTATGTAAAGCAAAAATAGCGGTTAATTTAAAACATCAATTACAAAAAAAATGACGTGGTACATATCTTTTAATACTATATTTATAATCATAAGTGTCGAAATAATAAAAAAAAAATTACAAGGAGTGAATTTTCATATTTTTTTGCCGACCAGTGTAATTAGTTCAACGAATATAATGACGATAAAAAGGTCCGAGAAATGATAAGAACATAACTCACCAAATTCGCGACTTAACTAACTAAGTACTGTACTAATTACTAATGGGGATTGTTCACAAAAAAATACCCTCTGATTTTATATTTTTATTACGTAAAATAGGGTATTTTAAGCGTTAGTTTTTTTATAATTGGATTTTAAAGTTACTTCTCCGATGACGTCATAAGGCACAAGTTTACATTGATTTCTTTGTCTAGGAAACAAAAATAATAAAAGCAAGTTTTATCTATATCATAGTAATCTGTGCTACTTATTTAAATATCACTGTCATTACTCATTACGTATCGTGATCATTTTAGTCGCGGAAGGCCACGACACACCTTCCATGATCAAATTGATCGTGTACTAGCAGAAGGTGATGTCAGGAGCCTTAAGAACAGACGAGCGTGCATGACAAGAACTATGAATGTCAAAGAAGCAAGCGAGGTGTGTAAGAATAAGCCCAAATGGCGCTCTGTTGTTCGTGCCTACCCCGCAAGGGACCTGGCGTGAAGTTATGTATGTATGTATGTATGTATCATTTTAGTGTATTTTGTCGCTAGGCTTATAATTTTTCGTGTTCAACCATTATTATTTTCTATAGTTATCTTTAAATTTTTTAAAGTAGTCTTTAGGGAAAATCCATGTTACATAACTTAAATCAAATAATGTACAGCTAGATTTTTTTACACCTGAAGTAGGCAAACAGGCAGACGGCCCACCTGATTGGATTTAGTAGGGTCAAATAAAGGTCAAACGCATTTCTTACAAAATACAAGAAGAAAGAAGAAGATTGAAAAAAAGTGAACAATCCCCATTCAAGTATATATAAGGCTTTACTGCGATTGTCATTACCAATGCTTCTCTATGTCAATACATGCCTCCCTTTATCAGTTCTCAACATCTGCTATTTTGAAGAATGAAAATAGTGGACGGAGTGAGGGAGGAGCCAGCGCTCCCCCAAAATCGGCTACAGCCGGCGCTGAAGGCCAAATCATTGCTGGTGAGTGAGAGAATATCAACAGCACATGATCATTGAAAGAAATAAACAAAGAAAAATAATTGACGGTAGATATGATTCTACCGTTTTTTTTACAAAGTAACATTATCTATACAGAGTTTGCCTGGAAGAGATCGCTTTAACCGATAAGGTCGCCCTTTGTTCAACATTTATTGTGCTTAGTTTTTCAGAAAGTGGTTTTAATTTCGGTGAACAATAAAATATTTTCATTCTTTCATTCATATTGTAAGTAAGTGTAGTGCTAAGTAATTTTCAAAATAAAGTAATTTTTATGTTTTACTTTGCATCGACTTCAAGATGATTTAGATAATATATATTAATAATAATAGCTTTAGAAATAAGTTATTTTATACTTTTTAGTTTTTGAAGTCGGTTTTTTTAAACGAAGTTTTTTTTATTTGTTACTTTTTAGTGTCTAGCTATGTATGGGTAGAGCTACAAAAGGTGCTGCGCTCCTTAAAAAATATAGGTCCCAAGAAATGGGAACAAATAATATTCGTAAAATGAAAACTACTAGGCCAAACTATGTTAAATTTTTAGGGCACCAAATAGCAACTATTCCGCATCAAACTAAACAAGAATCACGTAAATCGGATCATAAATCTCAGCGTAATCGGTGTACATATGAAACGGAATGGATTTTTTCATAAAATGAAACCTACTGGGCCAAACTATGTCAAATTTTTAGGGGACCAAATGGCAGCTATTCCGCGTCGAACAAAAAAAGAATCACGTAAATCGGATCATAAATCTCGGAGTAATCGGTGAACATACATAAAAAAAAGATTCCGACGAATTGAGAACCTCATCCTTTTTTTGAAGTCAATTAAAAACGGTTTTGGCCCTTAAAACTAACTTACTAGAGTAACAGGTATGATCTTAAGCCTGAAAAGTTTAGAGACCTCTGGTATAAACTAAAAGAAAATACTTTTGTTGCAGTGATCGGGGCCGTTGTAGATTGTCAGTTCGACAACAGCCTACCGCCTATTTTGAATGCTCTTGAAGTTCCTGGGAGGAGTAAGTCTCTCTTTTACCATAAAGAATTGACTGGCTTTATATGCAAATTAAATTATTAAAAATTAGTGACTTGTCATAGATCATTCGGACGATCGCACACCCATTCCGTTTAGTCATCACATTCGTATTGTTACAAGTCGCGAGACTCGAGTTTAAATGCCGTTAGAATTACTATAGAGTTTATTAGAACTATACATACAGGTATAACACAGATTATACCTGTAACAGGGTATTTAACTTGTTTAAAAAAAATTAACAATACTTTTTTTGATATGTATATTTAATTAAATTAATTTGGAAACATAAGTTTAGGGTTATAGCTTCAAGATAAGTAGATGTCAGTATTTGCACGTCATATAAATGACAAAACTTAGTGGAAATTTCATAATATGTAATGCCAATCCATGTATCTATGTTTTTGCAAATAAAGATTAATTGACTGATTTGACCAAAAAAAACTGGCTGGTAGAATGCCACAGAAAAAATATTACTTGACGTTTTATATGTCATATAATGACGTTTCATAGATACGGATTTAAGGCCTGTTATTAGAGAAGTAGCTGTCTAAGTAATCAGTTGTCATAATCAAAGTGACCTATTTAGGCATTCGAATTATTAGCGCTGTCGCTACGCTCATGCGCTAAATGATCTCGTGCCTAAATAGTTCTTTCACCTCTCATGTAACAATCTACTATTACTTGACCGAGATCTTACACACTGTCATGCAGATTTGTGTTGTGGTTATTTCAGCACCACGTCTGATCCTGGAAGTAGCTCAGCATCTTGGGGAGAACACCTGCCGTACGATCGCGATGGACGGCACCGAGGGTCTGGTGAGAGGTCAACCGATTGTAGACACTGGTGCACCCATCACAATACCAGTGGGAGAACCCACCTTGGGCAGGATCATCAACGTGATTGGGGAGCCTATTGGTAAAGATGCGACTGTTTGTTTCTTACACTTTCACGTCTTAATATCTTTTTTTTGCATGAGTTCAGCAGACACGCAGATGGCTCGCCTGATGGAAAGCAGTCCTCCATCCTCTATGGACATTTGTAATACCAATAATGTGCTACCGCTCTCTAAAGAGGGACTGAAACCTCTGAGACCAGTATATTTGGTCTTCCACTTGGGGAGAACTACATCCAGTAGTGGCCAATGGTTGACAGAAGAGGAAGCCTTGAAAAATTATGGCTGTTTCTTTAATGACTTTCATTAATTTTTTTCGCTTTTTCCGTTAAGGAACGGAGAGAGAATACAATTTACTACGGCCGGGCGGTCTGGCGTCTGAAGCGACAAAAAATCCCACAGCCCAGGTGGTAGGGTATTTGCCCGACTTGATGGCTACCGCCCCTAGTCTAGGGTATGATAGATAGATAGATAGAAAATACTTTATTGTTCACCACATACACATAAAGTAAATCATTTACAGTAATTTCGTGTCAAGGCAGAAACAAAGGGCGGCCTTATCGCTTTAGGCGATCTCTTACAGACAACGCGGGCTGTGGATTGTATGAAAGGCCTCCATAACAACCTTGAGTTTTGTTCCGGCATTATTGGTCAGGCTCCAGTCTGACTTTAAAGAACAACAGTGCATTTGTAGGACCTTGGATGTTGCAAATGTCTATAGGCAATAGTAACAGTTATTCATCAGGTGCGCATCGTTTGCTTGTCTGCTGAATTCATATAATAAAAATAATAAAATTTATTTAGTCATTAGGTGGTGAGACATTCCTTTCACTCTCACTACACCTGCACACACTTCATCCTTTTATGATAACTCTTTTACAGTGCAGGCTGTCAAACATTGGAATGCGCTGCCCCTTACTATCAGAGAGACCAAAACATCGCCTACATTTAAGAACGCAATCAGAAAACACTACTTTTCCTTACATAATTCTGCCTAATTCTTATATTATAGACTATTTTATGTATATGTATGATGTATGTATTAAATTTATAAAGTAGTTTATGTATGTGTATTTATAAATTATGTAGTTTAAGTATGTTTATTTATGATATTTAATGATTTGCACCACCTACATCGCCAGATTGGATTAAATTATTCCTTAAGTTAGGTTGCCTGGAAGAGATTGCTTTCAGCGATAAGGCCGCCTTTTGTTTCTACCATGACAGAATTGTAATTGTATATTTGGTGAGCAATAAAGTGTTATCTATCTATCTATCCTTTTGCGTGGTCCGACAAGCATTTGGGCGATTCTGTAATTGTTTAATTTGGTGAATAACTTAGTGCTATTCATTTTCTTTCAAGACGAACGTGGACCTATACAAACGGAGCAGTTTGCTCCAATACACGCGGACGCGCCGCCCTTCGTTGAGATGTCGGTAGACCAGGAGATTCTAGTCACTGGGATCAAGGTCGTGGATCTACTGGCTCCATATGTCAAAGGTTAGACCATGAGCAATGACAGAAAACACATCTCATATAAAATGGTTACTGTCGCCTTTAGCCCTTTTCAACACGAAGGGAAGTGCCAACGCAGTGCCAGCTATTAGCACGGGTTAAGGCGCGTTCCCACTATGTCGTAACGATTAATTTATCGTTGGACGACTGTCGTCTCTAGCTGTTCCCATTATAACGATTGTTTGTCGTCAAATTTTTTATCGTTTAGCGACTATCGTATCTGTTCCTATTGGATCGCGACAACATTATATCGTTTCAAGGCAGTCGCTTTCTCGTTTACACATCATTAGCAAGCTACAAATCTACAGTCGCTTCTACGCTCCCTTGGAAATCAGTAGTGCGTTTATGCTCCTGACTTCAATGAACGTAGACGAAATTTTAATAATGTATTACTTTTTGAAAAGAAGGAAGATAAAAAGCAAGCAATCGTGGCTACGATAGATTTGCCGTCACGATTTAGTCGTAACGATTTTTTATCGTTTTGCGACTGTCGTGCTAGCCGTTCCCACTGTCATGACAATCTCTCGTCACTGAAAAAAATGTAGTAGAGGACAGTAAGTCATGTCGTTCTATATGTGTACACCTCCTTTTAAACATATAAGCTACGACACTTAAAACTACACGATTATCTGTCGTCGCGACAAAGTGGGAACGCGCCCTTAGAAGTGATAAAATAGGAGGGACGGGTTAGGGAGGATAGAATAAGGCGATGAGATTGGTTGTAAGTGGCTATCGGAACTCTGACTATCTGTACGCAAAAAAATTACCTCAAGGCTAGCTAAGCATTCGATATGGTGATATTCTGTGAGTGTAGGAGAATCAGGAGCTTGGCAGGCAACGATTAGAGCTATTCAATCATAAAATCTAGTTTCGAAATTTTCAATTGGATACAGTTTGGAGAGTTTGCTATGAAGTTTTTTAACCCTACTATCTTCATTCAACCATTGAACAACCAGATGAAGTTGCATGTGCCACCATTGACCAGTGAATGGATGCGCGCTTTCCATGACGTGGAACATGTGTCTGTTTGCTTCTTTTAGATAATTAATAAGTTATTTAATGGTTTATTCAGGAGGCAAAATTGGATTGTTTGGTGGAGCTGGTGTCGGCAAGACTGTTCTCATTATGGAGCTGATTAATAACGTCGCAAAGGCACATGGAGGTTTCTCTGTTAGTAATACAGAAATATTATTTGTAGAATGTCAAAATCTAAAAAACTTGATTGAAAAGGAAATATTTCTAAACAAATACAAGCAAGGAGTAGGGTAGAAATTTCAGTGAGCGCCGAATGCTTATTAAAAGAGCCTGATAATGTTAGCATCATCCTGTGCTAGATTATAATATAAACGACGTGCCGATCCAGTTTGCTTTTTTTGGAAACTATATTTCTACCATCAGGTGTTTGCTGGCGTGGGTGAACGTACAAGGGAGGGTAATGATCTGTACCACGAGATGAAGGTCGGAGGCGTCATCACCGATGATTACAAAACTTCCAAGGTTTGTTCTTTTGTTATAATGTATGTAGTTTTAGACCAGAGAAGTGGTCGATATCGACCCCCTGGGGATCAAAGATAAGATTGTTAAAATAACTTGACTCTGTGTCTGAAGTATCAGTTCATTTTAGAAAAGTTGTCTCTTGTGTAAAGTAGTTTGGGAATCTCTGTTTTAAACAGTCCAAACTTGTGTAAAGCTTGCGTGGAGCTTATTTCTTTTTGTTGCCTGAAGCAGGCAAACAGGCCGACGGCTCACCTGATGGAAAGTAGATCGTCTTCTATGGGTGTTTGCAACACCAAGGGTGTCGCCAACGTGTTGCCGACTTCCAAGAAATTTTATAACGCTTGTCTTAAAGAACCCCATATCATAGCGCAAAGGAAATACCACGGAATAAATGTTCTAGAGAACCATCGCGTAGTTGAGCGTGGGAGCTCAACGAAACAGAGGTGAATAAGTTGTTTTTACTTTACAACCTCAAATGTAAAGTGAGGCGTTGGCACCAGATCAAACAGTTCCTCTGAACACTCCCCGTTATACAGGTGGTAAAGAGCTTTGGTAAGGAGAACACATGGAGGCCTTTTTGGACAACTTGCTTTAAATGTGCCGTTACTATCTGCCCTCTATAAATGAACCTAAGGCAAATTCCTGGCTAAGGTGGTAATTACCATAGAAAATGAGAACAAAAACTACTGAGTAATAAAAAAAATGTTATTTGTACCCTAAAATACGAGTACTTAAAATCGTAAACCATGGAAGATTATGTCTGCAGGTGTCCTTGGTATACGGTCAGATGAACGAGCCACCCGGAGCTAGGGCGCGCGTCGCTCTCACCGGACTGACCCTGGCTGAGCACTTCAGAGACAAGGAGGGCCAGGACGTTTTACTCTTCGTGGACAATATCTTCAGATTTACTCAGGCCGGATCTGAGGTATATAGACAAGGACATTGCAAGAGATAGACCAATACAAATTTTGATTAATTTGCTTTAAGTAATTTATGCACGTGAAGTCATGGTAGCGTAATGGCTAGCGCACGCGTTCTAAGCTCAAAGGTCGCGGGTTCGATCCTGGCCAGAACGCATGCACCACTTAAGCTTTTTTCTGACCTAATGTGCATATTGTTACCATTACCACGTGCTAACAACGGTGAAGGAAAACATCGTGATGCAACCTGTACATCAAGATAACCGATGTGTCAAACCTGCCAAGCCGCCTTGGACAAGCGTGGTGGGTATACTGTCCATTCCCCTACAGTGGGAGGCCCGAGCCCAGTAGTGGAACAGTTATGGGCTGTTATTATATTTATATATTATAATTTATGCACGGAACCTCACATATAACTAGAAAAAGCCGGCGCGTTGCCAGCCGTCACAATAGGATAGGTCTGATTCTGTGGTAGAGGGCCACTGTATACTGGGGTATAGATGGAATCACCTCTGTACGAAGTGATACGGCCCTGCTTCCCGGAGTTCAGTACCAAATCAGCGCAATAGGATGTCAGGAGAGTTTAACTACTTTACACATCCCTGGTATTCTAGATATATGCTCTCATAGGGACCGAAGTATGTTTAGGTAGTTAGTAGTTTGTTCGAACTCCTCCTTTAGTGGAGGAGATCACGTTTGCCGTTGGGTGCAAGAGTAACACGCGTTCACGAAGCACGCGTCACTAGGCGGCGCTTTTGGGCTTCCCCTGTATCCAAGACCCGTGTGTGTCACTAGAAAAGACATTACCCCTGAGTTAACAAAAAAAGGATAGGAGTGACGGGATAAAGAGGAAAAATCTTCCGTGCAGAAACGAAGCAAGAATACAATATCGTGCGGCCGGGTGGGCTGTTCTAAGAGGCGACGAGCCCGGTGGTAGGGCATTCGCCCGACTGGATGGCTACCACCCCAGGTCTAAAGTATGTCGCCATAACAACCTTGAGTTGTGTCCATTAGTGGCCAAGCTCCAGTCTCCCTTAAGAGAACAGCAGCGCATTTGTAGCACCTTTGGTATTACAAATGTCCACAGGCGATGGTAACCGCTTTCCATCGAGTGTGTCGTCTGCCTGTCTACTGAACTCCTGCAATAAAAAAGGTAATGTTTAGGAGCATGACAGAGGTATCGGACAGGAATGCTATGCCAGCTGTCAGGGACATGAAAACGTGTCATGGGCTGGGAGTACTCATGAAGTACATCTAACTTTTACGCATACCGGTATACCCTTCCAAAAAGTTTAAACCAAATGGATTACTTTATGTTACAGGTGTCAGCCTTGTTGGGCCGTATCCCATCAGCTGTGGGATACCAACCCACCTTAGCTACGGACATGGGTACCATGCAGGAGAGGATTACTACCACCAAGACTGGCTCCATTACCAGTGTACAGGTGATCATTTTTTCTGATTATCCTTTTTTTTAACAGCTCTACGGACTCGAGTTCCGTACCCTTTTTTACAACTTAGAGCCTTACTTATAATCGTTTCTTAAATTTTAAGAAACTGCTCAACAACTGATTAATGAAAATCTCACCCATAAACTGCTCTTTATTCGAATATTTTGGGTACTACCTTTATCATTCGAATTTCGTTTATCTGTGCTCCTCATAGGTAGGTACACAACAGGTAATACACGTTTGTATGTGAAAAAAAGACATGTTCATTGATAAGGGACTGATTGTGATTCTCTTACTTAAGAAACGCCTAATCGTTTCTTAACAAGATTTTGGTATGTAATTATTTCTAATGCTAATTTCTAGATTTAATTTTTAGAGTTTAAACACGCTCATTGGTTATTTTGGCTCTTGTGTGTGACATAAATTTAGTGATTTTTGTGTTGTGGTGTACGTTACGAATAACTTATATTAATTTACTATAATTTTAATACTAAACTTATACTAATGTAGAGTGTATTTGTGCATAAGTGCATGTGCAGTGTGTGCCTTATGTGTGTCTGATTATCCTTTAAAAATATAGGGAAGTGCAGGAATTATAATAGGTGGCAGCACAAATCGACAGGAGAGCCACAGTGCGGTTAAAAATGTTTGCATTATATGAATGAATGAATGAATGAATTATTTATTGCCAAAATGTATGTACACAAGATGTTAGGATATGCGTTGTTTCAATACATTTTGCCTTATTAGGCATGCAATGTCCAAATACATGTTATACTAATTTACATTTTACATTTACATCAAATAATATATATAATACAATTTACATTTACATTTACATTAAATAATATATATATATATAAAAATTTACAATTATACAAAATCATATGTTACAAAATATCATTAGTCATGGCGGATGGCGACCACCCCTGGTCTAGAGTATGCCGCCATAATAACCCTGTGTTGTGTTCCGGCATTAGTGACCAGGTTCCAGGCTCCCTAAAGAGAGCAGCAGCGCATTCGTAGCACCTTTGGTGTTGCAAATGTCCATAGGCGATGGTAACCGCTGTCCATCAAGTGGGCCGTCTGCCTGTCTGCTGATCTCCTGCAATAAAAAAAAAAAAAAAAAAAAAAAAAAAGTCATGTCCTTATCATTTTCATAATCATTTACCGTGTAATAATTTTTTTCCATTACAATTTTCTTTCCATTATATTTATATCGTTTTTATTATGACTACTAGCTGACCCGGCGAACTTCGTACCGCCATATTTTCTGAATTCCCAAAAGACTTTGTTTCATGACACAAAAACAAAATCACCAAAATCTCTCCCGGTGATTAGGAGGATTCTAGAACCCGATCTCAGCGCTACCTACCGGTTCTAATTGCGAATCTAAAGCTTCCGGCAACCCACTTAAACACACATTCATGGTGCTCCGCTCCTATTACTCTTAGCGTGATGGTATATAGCCTATAACCTTCCTCAACAAATGGGCTATCTAATACAGAAAAAAAAATCAAATCTGACCAGTAGTTCCTGAGATTAGCGCGTTCAAGCAAACAAACAAAGAAACAAACTTATCAGCTTTATATATTAATATATATAGGATAAAACTCTCTCACCGACACCACACCCTGTTAAAATATCCGCTTCTATAATGTTACGTTGCAGAGAAATTACTTTTAGTCTGTTATGAGCTGTTTAAGTAATTAAAGCTTTTTAACTATCCCACGGGAACTCTTTAATTTTTCGGGATCAAAAGTCCTATCCTATATGTTGACCAGGGATATAAGCTATCACCATACAAAATTTCATTCAAATCGGTCCAGTCGTTTCGGAGATTAGCCGGTACAAACAGAGAAACAAAAAACTCGAAAAAAAATCTAAATTAGTTCTATTTCACTACTCTCTTACACCCCCCTAACTCGGTTTTTGGCATTTTTTTTTATTGTACAGAAATTCGACGTCTACAATTTTATTATATGTATAGATAATGATAAAAAATTGGTTCCAGCATTTTGATATACTGAACGTCATTGCGGCCAGAATATGTCAAAGCCTTAACTCTTCGAGGCCGCGCATGTCTTAGAATTAGAAGACTTAGTTAGGAATTATGAAAAGGCACTAATAGCTGGCAAATTGTAACTCAAATGAAGATTTCAAACATTTATGATGTCAAAATTTTCTGAACTCATTTTTCACATAAATATTTTGTACTAGCTTCGTACCGCCTCAGAATCAATTATTTCATATTTACTCACCTTTTAAACGTTCCCTGGATTTCCAAAAATAATTCAAAATCAAAATTAACCAAATCAGTCCAGCCATTCTCGAGTTATAGCGAGACTAACGAACAGCAATTGATTTTTATATAAAGACTATCTGCGCCCCGCGGTCTCTCCCGCGTGGTGATTGAAAATCGTCATAATTCCAAAATAAAATAACTTTTCTAAAATAAATGTAGCCCAAGTTACTCCTTATTACATCAGCTACCTGCCAATAAAAGTCCCGTCAAAATCGGTCCAGCCATTTCAGACATTAGCCGGAACAAACAGACAGACGGAACAAAATTGTAAAAAATGTTATTTTTGTGTATGGACCGTATGTATATTCATATGCATGCAGTAAAAAGCGGTTATTTCAATATTACAAACAGACACTCCAATTTTATTTATATGTATAGATTTAACAGTCTCTATTACTAAAAACTGAAATTTGAAGTTATGTTTACTTAGAGATTTGTTAGTATTCAAAAAGTAGCTATTTTTACATATAACAAACATTATTATTAAATCAAAATATTACACAAGTTCAGCAGACGGTCCACCTGACGACAAGCGGTTACCATCGCCTATGGGCATTTGCAACACCAAAAGTACTACCAGTGCGCTACTACTCCCTTAAGGGAGAGTGGAACCAGGCCACTAATGCCGAAACACAAATCAAGATTGTTATGGCGGCATACTCTAGACTAGAGGTGGTAGCCGTCCAGACAGGCAAATACCCTACCACCTGGCTGTGGGTTGTTTTTTCGCCTCTTACGACAGGCCGCCCGGTCGCAGGAAATCGTATTCTTTCTTCGTTAAAAAAATCCCGTAAATCGAAGACGCTACTGGATATTGATAGCATAGTATAGCAGAAGGTGATGTCAGGAGCCTTAAGAACAGGCGAGCGTGCATGACAAGAGCTATGAATGTCAAAGAAGCAAGTGAGGTGTGCAAGAATAAGCCTGAAAGGCACTCTGTTGTTCGTGCCTACCCCGAAGGCACCTGGCGTGAAGTTATGTATGTATGTATGTACTAGATATTACACAGATGGTGGAAATTAATATTGCCACTTTCCAGGCTGTATACGTACCAGCAGACGACCTAACTGACCCTGCTCCAGCGACGACTTTCGCACATTTAGACGCGACCACGGTGCTGTCGCGTGCCATTGCCGAGTTGGGAGTGTATCCTGCAGTGGATCCTTTGGATTCCACCTCCAGGGTCATGGATCCTAACATCATCGGTGCAGAACATTATGGAGTGGCTAGAGGAGTACAGAAGATATTGCAGGTATAATACGCAGCAAAGCTTTGCTTATTTGATGAATACAGCAGACAGGTAAACTGTCTACTTGGTCGAAAGCTATTACCATCGCCTATGAATGTTTGCAACACCAAAGGTGCCCCCAAAGTGCTTTCGACCTTAAAGAGGAATTGGACTTGGTCATCAATGCCGGAACATAATTGGGGGTTATTATATAATATCAACCCATATATGTCCCACTGCTAGAGCTCGGTCTTCTCTGTATAGGGAGACCGGAAAGTATACCCGCCACGCTTTCCCAAAATTATCCTATGCCCATACTCTGTATTGAGGCTACATATCAAATTTCAGCCAAATCGGTGACATGGTTTTTCTGTGAGAGAGAGTAACAGACAGAAGTATTTTCAGATTATTTTTTTTGTGTGGATATCATTGTTACTGATTAAAAGACAATTCCACCTTTATTCGTATTATAAAGTACTAGCTGACCTCGTACTTAATTAAATTTTTTTTTGTTTCTTTATAGAGGACTGTCAATTATGATTTTTAGAAAAAAAATAATTTCTTAACTAATTATTTAAACAATAGAAATATTTAAAAAAAACGATTATAAACAATTAAAAATTGTTATTAAGGAATTTTTTATTTAATCATAATATTTGTAACGTAATAAAGTTGTGAAATATTTTTTTTTAAAAATACTGATTATCAATTTGTTTATAAAAAATTTATCAACAAATGGCGGGAATTTTTTTTTTTGCAAATCAATAAATGTCTTGTTAATAAAAAAACGATAATATTATATATATATATATATATATATATATATATTATAATTAGAAAAAAAAAATTTTAACAACATTACTTGGATTTTTTAGTTTTTGTTTAAGTAAAAAAATTGTTATAAACAAAGTATAAATATTTTTTAACTTTTATGGCACGATCTTGTTAAATATGTATGTAAGAAAGGCTCTACGAAGCGAAAATTTTTTACGACCATTATTTAATCATTTTTTTCACTTACAATTAAGACGGCAGTTCGAGAAAATTTCGTTAGTTAACAATTGTTTAACTTGTTGAAAAATTAACTTTAAGTAAAATTTTCAACGGGAATAAATTAATTATAGTATTCAGAACACACCATAATTTTTTCAAATTTAAAAAAAATATTCAATACCTTAAATAAATTAATTAATGTGCCGTACTCGCTTTTGACGCCACGCGCGCATTCTAAAAATGTCACGCGCAGACCTATTTTCAGCGTTAAATTAAAATTATAAATAATAGAGATAGAGTTGCGGGAGTAGAAGTTTTTTATTGGAAATTTCCTCCTCTTTCAGAATCTTTTTTTGAAATTTCTTAAATATTAATAGTTGATTAAATATTGGCAAAAAACGAAATGCCATTTTTTTTTCATCTTTAATTGTTTATAACTTTTGCAAATATTTTATGTGCTAATACACGCTTTTGGCACATTTTTCTAGACGTCATTCCGGATCCAATGAGCTAGCGCACATAATCTTAAGAGCAGTATCTCTATTTTATACCATTTTCAACTTGTCGACTAGACAATGACATACATAGACGAACGTGACGATTTAATGAAGGTTCCATGCGATCCTGAAGAAATCAAACAAGTTTTATCCGTGCAGGAACGGAGAAAGAATACAATTTCCGGCGTTGGGGCGGCCTGTCGTAAGAGGCGACAAAACAACCCTCAGCCAGGCGGTAGGGCATTTGCCCGACGGGATGGATACCACCCCTGGTCTAAAGCATGTCGCCATAATAACCATAAGTTGTGTTCCGGCATTAGTGACCAGGTTCCAGTCTCCCTTAAGACCAGCAGCGCATTTGTAGCACCTTTGATGATGCAAATGTCCATAGGCGATGGTAACCGCTTTCCATCAAGTGGGCCGCTCGCCTGTCTGATGAACTCCTCCAAGAATAAAAATAAAAATAAAAGTACATCCCCCTGTGTTATATCCCAGGACTATAAATCTCTGCAAGATATCATCGCAATCTTAGGCATGGACGAGCTATCGGAAGACGACAAGCTGACTGTGGCGAGGGCACGGAAGATACAGCGGTTCCTGTCTCAACCCTTTCAGGTAAAGTCTTATCATAGAAGACTTGACAATAGATGGAAAAAAAAGAAATGTATATTTGAAGGTATAGGAAGGTATAGTAAAGAAGGTATACATTGCTAACATGTGCTTTAAAAAAGTATATCTTAAAAATTTCTACATGTTGTTACGAGTTGCAGGACTCGAATTAAAAATGCAACTAGAACTATACTAACACGTATAACACAGGTACAAATATTAGGTTGGGGGAAAAAGTTTCTTCGCATTTTATATAAAAATTCATAACGTTTTCTTATAAAGTTTATTTACATATGACTAAAGTATGTAACTGCCATTTTATTGGATAACTTTTTGCCATCTTATAGGTAGGGACGTGATCCCAATGCTATAAAAATTTTGGGGTTTCTGATCAAAAAACTGCGACAGGTGGTTTTGTCAGTCCTCTCGTGGTGTTAATCTGACACAGACTAAGGAATTCTTCTGAGATTGAAATAGGTGAAAACCTGAAGGTGCAGGGTCAGGACTATACGGCGGTTGCATTAACACCTCCCAGCCAAACTCTCGTAATTTTTGCTGAGTGGAAAAAGCTGTGTGAGATCTAGCGTTACCAAAACCAGCCAGATACAAATGGTATAGCCAAAAGGATCTTATTACAAGTTCATACATACTATATGCGAAAAGACTTATTCCCGAACCTAATATAACTTGAACACAACCAGTGCAAACGTAATGTACGCTTCAATAACACGCGCAAAGTCCGTCACTAACGTCTTGCCTCGCTTGTGACTATCGCTAGACTGCCCCTCTCTTCATTGGGGCATTGCTTGATACTAAACTATACAATATGTCTCGACACAATACTCGATCGCGTAACAAGAATTTCTAAGAATCACACCTGGCTAATAAATACCATAAAACCACAACACACAATGGGATGTAATTCTAATTGCAAATTTTAAACACAAAGTAAACAAAAGAAGACGGTCATAAAAGCGCTTCAATGTTATTAGCTCAAAGGACACCGGCGGGTAATAAATGTGTTTTGTTTGCAGGAGGCCCAAATTGTATCAATGTAGTAAAAATTAATAGTTGTTGTTTTTTTATCTCTAACTTGGTAGGGTATTTGCTCGTCTGGATGGCTACCACCCCTAGTTTAGCTAAGCCGTCTCCCATCTCTGCTTTTAGAGAGCGGCAGGACATTAGTAGCACCTTTGGTGTTACGAATATCCATAGCTGATGGTTACCGCTTTCCATCAGGCCGTCTGCCTGCTTGCTGAACTCTTGCAATAAAAATAAAACGCCGACTTCAAGATGTCGTAGAAGATATATAATATATATATGTCGCAGAACGGCCTCATTCTCACGACATCATCTTTAGTTATTGCAGGTTTAGTGGGCGTCATCAGGATAACATGCGAGCATAAAACACAAGGCCAACGGTTTATACACTTTTAATTTAGATTCTATCAACATTTTGACATAGTTTAGACCGAGCAGCGGGTTCAGGGCACCCGCTCATACTTCTAACTTAAAACGCTTTCTTTAAAATACTCTAAGGTCCAACTCGACCTGCTGCCATCAACCCAATGTGCCTCAAAAACTCCTCAGTCTACCAAAGTAGATACTACTCAAAGTATAGAGGGCGTCCTTGAACCCGCTCAAGACAGGCTCTGCTCTCATTGGTCGTTTATTAAATCACAATATTCATAACTTTTATTAGGTTAGAACGATCTTTTAGTTATAGAAACATTTAAGACATCAAATTAAATTAAATTAAGAATTTTAGGAGCAATTAAAATTTAAACAAATGATATTGTGCGTTATACATACAGTCAACAATACGTCCAATTAAAGCTTCCCTCCGACATATATATTCTGTTTTATAATTACTCTTGAAGAATCTTTTTTGCTAGCAAAATTTCTTGTTTCAATGAAATAGATAACAATGCAAATGACTTAATTAGAAATTTCAATGTATTGGGAAAGAATGAAAATTTCTAAAAGCGACATAACAAGATATAAGAAATGCCAAGTCCCCCCCTGTTTATCTCAAGCTTTCAGTTCCTTAATTACAGTGATTCAAGATTCTTTAGACTGTCAGAGAATTTGAGACTGGAAACGCCTGTCAACAGAACAAGTTTTTACAACAAGTCTTTTATCGTCCAGGCCGTTCAACTCTAGAATTCACTACCTCTAAACATCAAGCAGGCACGATCGTAACCTTCTTTTAACATAGATGACTATCCCATATGCTGTAGTGTTTACTTTTGTATATATAATAATATAATGTGTGTTGTAGTAGGTACGTAATTAATTAATTATAGATAGATAGATAACTCTTTATTGTACACCAATACAAACATGAACTTAAGACTAATATTATATCTAGTTATGTACAAAGGGCGGTCTTATCGCTAAAAAGCGATCTCTTCCAGACAACCCCATTAATTATGTATTATTATAATTATTAAATTATCTTGTATATTACTATTTATCTATACATATAATAAAACTGCAGAGGTCGCATTTCTGTACAATCAAAAAAATGCTAAAAACCGAGTCAGGGGGATGTAAGAAGTGAAATAACTAATTTACATTTTTTTTTAAATCTTTGTTTGTACGGGCTAATCTCCGAAACAACTGGGCCGATTTAAATAAAATTTTGTATGGTGGTAGGTTATATCCCTGGTAAATATAGGGTACTTTTGATCCCGAAAAATCAAAGAGTTCCCGTGGGATAGTTAAAAAAACTTTACTTTCCCGCGTTAATTACCGCACGCAATTTTAATTGATCATTTCCTAAGCATAACTAGCAATAAACAATTTACATCTAGCAACTCTATCATTAACATCCTACGTAGGAAGCCCCCTACATAAATTGGTCCTTCGAGCGGGATTAAACAAGCGACCTCGGAAGACGACGTCTATTGATCGGAAGGATCAATAGACGCCCCCTGGACCCCTGCTTCCAGGTGTCCCCCACCCCTTGCATGTCGGGATGAAGATTACCCTGATTGTAAGATATAGGAATCCAGCAATAATAAGAGTATTAATATCTTTTAGGTAGCAGAAGTGTTCACTGGACACGCTGGTAAATTGGTGAAGTTGGAGGAGACTATTAAAGGATTCCAAAGGGTAAAAGCATCTTCTGCATATTTAATTACGATTGACATAGCTTTGAATTTACTAAACCACCAAATATAATTTCATATTTTTTGTCGCCGGGTTATTTGGCAGAGATTGCTATAAGCGATCAGGCCGCCCATTGTTCTAATGGAAATGTAATAATATTAAATTGTCTAGATTTAAGTTGTGGTGAACAATAGTTTTCATTCGTTCATTCATTTTATGGGGATGATAATCGTCAATGTATGCAAATTCAAAAGTTTTTATCTATATAAATTACAATAAATGTTTGTATATTTGTCCTTTATGCGTTCCTAAACTATTGATCAGATTGTGATGAAACTCTGATAGGCTCTGCTGAGGATGCCCATGAGGGTCCCTGGCCAAAAAAATGTATATAAATATAACAACCCAAAGCCATGTGGTAGGGTATTTTCGTGGATGGCTACTACCCCTGGTCTAGAGTATACCGCCATATCAACTTTGAGTTGTGTTCCGGCATTTGTAACCATGTCCAAGTCTTCTTTAAGAAAGCGGTACAAGTTGGTAACATCTTTGGTATTGCAAATGTCCGTAGGCGATGGTAACCGCTTTCCATCAGATAAGCCGTCTGCCTGTCTGCAAAACTCGTGCAATAAAAAAAATCCAACTTAAGAGGTAGGAAATATTTAGTTTTCTGCTTTTGAAATAGTCTTGAAGTTGGTTTCTTTACTCGCTTACTTACTCCGTTGGCTCAGCGACCCAAAGTGGGTCTTGGCCTCCGCAACGAGAGCATGCCACTTTTCTCTGTCCTGTAAGGCTCCTAGCTCCGACAGGTCAGCTCTACTCTGTCCTTCCAGCGACATTTGGGACAGCTGACCGGACGCCGACCGGACGCCGACCGTCCCAAATATGCTTTCCTCACGCTGCGATCCTCTCCCATCCGTTCTACGTGACCGAGCCAGCCACGATTCTCAATTTCGAACCCTTAATGTTGGTTTCTTTAGTGTTCAAATTTTGTATGACGATACTAATAGTCTAGGTGATAATGCTGTTGTAATGAGATGATTTTCTTCCGGACAGATTTTGGGCGGCGAACTGGATCATATCCCGGAGGCGGCTTTTTACATGGTTGGTACTATTGAGGACGTGATCGCCAAAGCACAAGAGCTCGCCAAGAATATATAGGCAAAAAATAAAGGTTTGCCGATAATTACCCTTCCTGCTTCTTACGACTGGGACCGGTTCTTGTATAAGCAGGGCTAAGAACTAGGCGTATCGCGGGTCGCGGTTGCAGGACGTGGGAGAGGATATCATCGGCTAACCTTCTGCGCACTAATTGTACTAGAAATTAAATATTTACTGGAATTAAAGCTTTTATTCACATTTATTTTATTTATTTAAACTAGACTTGAATAAGGCGCGCGTTAAAAATGGCGACAGCGAAGCGCTGGTAGTTTTCAGTCACAGAATACATTTGTTGGGCGCCACACTCGCGGATTGACGATTTCATACTTTTATAAGTAACTATTTTTGAAGTGAAACTTCTATATAGACTTCAACTTCAACTGATAAGTGACAAAATGAATCGCAACAAAATTTTAACTTGAAGTTTTACGGGCAGATTTTCAAATTGGACAAGTACATTAACAATCTGCCCGTTACACTTCAAGTTGAATATTTGTTGCGATTCATTTTGTCACTTATCAATTGAAGATTTTCCACTTATCCGTTGCCATTCGTTTTCCTCTTATCCGTTGCCATTCGTTATTCCACTTGTCCGTTGCGATTAGTTTTTCCACTTGTCCGTTGCGATTAGTTTTTCCACTTGTTCGTTGAAGTTTCACTTCTAATATGTGTCCCAGCACACATTTTTTTAATATTCTCCTTCTACTTCTCCTTCTAACAAGTGCTTGTCGGGGGAATCTGTCGTTCTTATTTTTTTGTGTTTTTTATTATGCTTCATTTTCTTTTATTCTTTTTTAACTGCCAAACTTATTCTATTACTATTCTTGTTCTTACTTATTTTATTATACTTGTTGCGGACGACAGAGAGCTAGCCGGAGCACACCTCTCCAAGCCCCGCATACCGCCGACACCTATGGTGCTGCTGCATTAGCAGCTAGGCATTAAAGCAACTTTGATCAATGAGATGTCCAGTATTTTAGCAGTGTGCAGCAGGGGGCGTCTGATGACTGAAATAATGATGATGATGATCAAGGTAAAAACATATGAGAGCTGGGCCGGCATTTTTCTATAAAAAATATAACACGTATAGTATTAAAACACGTATTATCCCCGCAAATTGCTAATGCGCCTGGCCATTGCATGCATTTTGGTGACGTAACCGTAGCTGAACACTCAGCCGGCGATTATCACGACCAAATGAATTCAGATAATTTTACAAAAAGGTTAAACGAAAAACTCATACCTAATATACCGCCTAATAGTATCATTGTAATGGACAATACCCCTTACCAGAGTAAAGAGGCATATAAAACTCCTAATATGAGTTCAAAAAAACAAGTGATGGTTGAGTGGCTCCAAGCACGTAACATTGAGTTTTCCGAACACTACACGAAACCAGAATTATTTTTATTAATAAAAAGCCACAAACCGCCAAAAAACTATATCGTAGATAAATTATTGACTGACCACGGCCATGAAGTAGTAAGACTGCCACCTTATAATTGCGACCTCAATCCCATTGAGTACATCTGGCACCTCGTGAAACAAAGAGTTTCTGACAAAAATGTAGACCAGTTGGAGAGCAACATAGAGTCTTTAACTTTGAAGGCTTTGCACTCAATCACTGCTAATTATTGGCAAAAGCAAGTACATCACGTGAAGAAGCTTGAAGACGATACTGGCATAAAGATACATTAGTTATTTATCATCAACACAGGAAACGATAGCGATTCAGAGACAACAGACTTGGAAACCGATTCTGAATCGGATTTAGATTATATGAGTAGAGTTGAAGAATTAGGTTAGATTTTTAAAATGTACCACACATTGAAAATGATTCAAATACTTATTTGATTATATTTCAAAGATAATTACAATTATCATAAATGCTTCTATCTACCCTCATAAACCCCTTGTACTTATCGTCAGACATTTTTTTGTCAGCTGTACTTTTTACTTGCGGATGACGTCACGTGAATGTTAATTTGACAAGGTTCCAGCGCATTAGCAATTTGCGGGGATAATAGCGTTGCTATATTCACTCTGGAGAAACTGTCATTGTGTGAGTGTTTTGCGGATATCAGGTGAAAAACATTACACATTTTCTATGATTAAATACGAAAAGTTTAAAAGATGATATATGCTTTATATATTATGCTTTAATATTTGTTAAAAGCCTTGCTGTTATTTGGGTAAGAAAGTACCGAAGATACCCAATATTAACTATTTGGGCAGAGTTTCCCCTTTATTGTCCAGCCTTTGGTGTGACTATTCACACCACACAGTAAGCAATGAACCCCGTCTACACGCCTCACCGCCTTTTTATACGAAAATACTACGAAACTACCCTACCAAATAATAATATGACAACATTGCTATAAACAGCAATTATATCATAGTGTTGCCAGGATCATATTATTATCTATGACGATTGTCTATGTGATATTAATATACTCTATGACTGCTGTGATGGACATCGCGTAACATAGGTATTACTCAGAGATTTTTAACTTGCGTGCTTTTTGCATTTAGCTGATTAAATCAGCACTTTTTCAAACTTTTTGAAAATTTCATAACATGTCGTTACAACTCCGGTCCCGACAAAAACAAAATCCACCGGCATATCTAAAACAAAGCACATTTATTAATATTCAATAATTCCAACGGCATTTTAATTCGAGTCTCGCAACTCGTAACAATATACAAACCATGTAATTATTAACCGCGTATTACCCATAGACCTATATAATAGGGACGCGACATATTGTTCTATACGTACTATTGATTATATAAATAGCATCCATTTTGAAGGCACACACATAAACATATATCTATCTCGTTCTTACTCAGCACTGTAAGTCGCAGGAAAACAATATAACAGTATTTCAGTGCGTACATAAAGTGAAACATATATATACGTATAAATATACGTAAATACCTAATGCGGCCGAAAATCCGCCATGTTTAGTTCACCAAATGTCATTGTCAGTCAGTTCAGCCGGTACATGTCTTGTCAAAAAGTCGTGGTATAAATAAAAATAACTAATTATCTAATAAAACTACGTTTTAACGGTTTTAAGCGCGGTAATTTATTTTATTTAGGTTTATCCGACGTTTCAGCCGCTTTTCAGTTGCCGTGGTCACGGAAGACAAAAATGACATTTGTCGAACGTGTATTGTTTATGTGTGTTATTGTTATGTGTACAAGTCGCGAAAACTTAAAAAAATATTAACTAATTATCTTTTAATATTTTGCTTGTAATTTAAAATAATTGAAGCCAAATATAAATAATTACGTCGCAAATATGCCAGTGTGTAGTGTTATAGGGTGCGGCATAAGAAAAACACCAAATCAGTCATCTTTAACCATACACAGGTACGCTATAAATAACATTAAAAATATTGGTTATTGTTAATGTTTCCGGGCAAATAAAGGAAGCTTTACATTATAATTAGCAAGGTTCTTATGTGCAGTTATAGGTCATGTGTGGATTTGACTTATTTAACTATATTTTTACGATTAAATAATGTTAATTTATTAGCTAGGGTTGCACATTATTTATCGACTTTGATATCGTAAATCGATATCGATATCGATATATGATTGCTTTTATAAAATTTCTTATTTTATCATGCTACCTCGCTTGAAACATACAAAAATAATAATTAAAACATATTTTATAGGATCCCAAGAAATAAGAGTAAAAAGAAAAAGTGGCTGGAAGCCATTGGAATGGAATATATAAAGCCAAATGTAAAATGTATTTATATTTGCTCGCTACATTTTGATGATAAATGTTTCAACAAAACTTTGGATGTGACTCGACTACGAGATAATGCCGTGCTCTTCAAATTTGTAAGAGTAAGTTAATACTGTATATACTTTTATAGTTTGTATTGATATACTTTTTTTAAAATTATATACATACAACAAAACGTGCTATAAAACGATAAAAATTAATATACAAGTTTTTTATGGTGAGACGATGATCAGCAGGATAGTTGTTGGACTGTCGGCTTATTATATAATTTCTGCTCCGTCTTCGCAGTCGAAGGCCTTAATATATCTTCTCGTGCCTCTCACCCTCATGGAGACTGCTCGTATAATTGAAATTTGTACTTTTACTTTTAGCCTTTGATACACTTGTTGTTGCTACATTATTACTGATGCTACTTACGACTAGTTGTGGTCTATGTTATTCTCATTCTATTTATCTATTTTAGAAAAACTTTTGGGTTTTGTGACTGCGATTCCATCCAAGAAACGTATTTGCTCAATTTGAATGATAATGTCATCATTTAAGCAAACTTTATGAAAAAAATACTGTGGGCACAATTATTCTAAACTAATAGTTCAATATTTTGCAGCAACATGCCAGCCAACATAAAACTGGCATATTAAAAGAAAACCAGTCGGAAACAATTGAAGACGTGAGTGGATGAAGGTGATATGTCGCATATTCGGTTTTTTGCTTTTTTTTGCGTAGATGAAGGTTTTAAGTCGATACCAAATGACTACAGACCATAGATATAAGGCATATTAAAATAAATAAAAGTTGAAAAAGGGGTTAAGTTCAGTTCAGTTTCAAGTAAAAGTAAAACTTTTATCTCAATTTACTCAGAATTGGAATTACGCGACTTATCACCTTCATCCACTCATGTCTTCAATTCCTGTTTTGGCCGTTCCTGACTCCTCTACCTTGGTAAATGTTGATTTTTAACTTAATTACTATTTTCATGCCTGAAAGGGCAAAAACATGTGAAACAAAATAATATATTGTCATCTAATATTTTTACTGACCATGTTTTTAAGCCAATAAATGATTTGATTTGAAGGTGTTTTGTTTTTTTTATATCACGCGATCCCTTGATAAATTTAAAATTTGAATCACTCTCACTTATGGTGCGACGCACCTATCTTGAGATGCGTTGTGGTAGTGTTACGGACTTTAGAGTCAACACAATTGAAATAGATTGTAATAGAGAGGTAAGTAGTCTAAGAAAAATACGTACTCTTATAAAAAAATATATATATCCAAACAGCATAGCAAGCATGATAACGTTTTATCGCCGACATAAAGCTTCCATCCCTTTCCGACATATACGCGAGTGCGAATGAGACGGCAACATACGACACGACGATAAAATTTAGCATGCTAGAGATGGGCAGATGGCACTGTACTACGCCATATGTTTATGTTTTGCGGTCACTGAGTTGTCAAACGACAACTTTATAAAATCAGTGTAGCAACTTATATAAATCGTCATATCATTTACTTGGCAAATTTGAAGCAAGAACTTGTCTTAGATTTCACACATCTAAATCAAAGTATCTTTGCACGAAACAATATAATTACTTCCTATTAAAGTATAAATTCTACAAATAATTAATACTCAATAATATTTAAAATAAAATGAGCCAAGAACGTTTATCGATAAAACCTAATAACATTAAAATCTTCTGGGCAGCACTAAAACCGCCATGTTTAGTCCCAAAATGACGTCACAGTGGCACGCATTTTTTGTTGACATTTCATTTCCATAGGTTTCATACACAGTGGTATTACCCCAATGATAACAGCTAATTTAAATTCATAAAGGAGATAATCTTTAACTTATGACCTTAGTTTATGAAATAATAATATTAATCCAGACAAGAGACCGAAGTGTTGCCAGTCACAAATCCATTAACGAGAGTTGTGGATTTTACATTTTACTATCGGTTGAAATATGCAGTATCGATTGTTGCTCTTTGCCATAACGGTAGACAAAGAAAGAGAGTGTTGTACTTACACGCTTTGTTAGATTATTTGAATATCATCACAAACACAGTTTAGTAGGTCTTTGATAACGCCAAAGAATGGAAATTTTGTGCAATCACAAAAAACCATATTCCAATCTTAAATACAACTTTTACGTAAAATCTATCAATGGAAACGTCATAGAAACTTCACATAATAAATAAATAAATGCACGTATCGTAATCACAGAAACATGAGGAAGAATAACTGTATTCAATCTTTTTGAGAAATATTAACAAAAACTAAATATTCTAAAAGCCTTAGGAACAGACAGAGTGTGCATGACAAGAGCTATGAATGTCAAAGAAGCAAGTGAGGTGTGTAAGAATAAGCCTGTATGGCGCTCTGTTGTTCGTGCCTACCCCGCAAGGCACCTAGCGTGAAGTTATGTATGTATGTATGTATGTAGATTTCCTGATTTTTAACCTCTAGAAAATAGCAACATCGTTTATAAAAGTATTTATAATGAATCACACATCGCAAAGCCATCATTAGAGGTGTAGACTGCATTCAAAACACTGCGACCAGAATATAACTTTATATAGAATACGAGGAAAATGAGATAAAAATTATTGTGCTATTAAAACAAGAATCTTGCAACAAGTTTTTTATGGAATTATGTACCAGTGTTGAAGTGTCGAAGCAGGTATTCAAAATTCCAAGGTTTGTTTATCATATTTTTCCCATTTCGTCATAGTAGGAGGTTTTTAATTCGTTGTTTTAATGTATTGTATCTATACTAATATTAAAAAGAGGAAAGATTTGATTGTTTGTTTGCATTGAATAGGCTCCGAAACTGCTGAACCGATTTGAAACATTCTTTCACTGTTGGCAAGCTTTCACCACCTTGTGCCAGGAGCCACAGCTCCTTGGCCGCACCCACCCAATGATCATCGCTATGCCCATGGCTTGCACCAGGCTGCCGAGCGAATCAATCGGACCTAGTATTGTCTCTAGTTCAAACCTCTGCGGTGCCCAGGCTGCTTACTCGACTATCGTATGAAACGCCGTGTCAAGCGCGGCATACTGGTGGCATTGGGGTGAAGGCTGACAGCCCGCAATCTGAAGGTCAGAGTCCCACGTTTCCGCGAGAGCCATAGCAACAGCTGCGGTCGAGTCGCTCCCACCGTACGCCGGCCACATATTTTCCAACTCTGCCGACCGGGATTAGCAGAACCGGGCAAGGCGGGGTAGAGCTCGACGCTGGCGGTTGTGTCGGAAGGGAGGGGTGTTTGGGGAGGAGGTTTGGGAGGAAGGGGAAGGAATAAAGGATTCGGAGTGGATAGGTGGGCCACCACTCTCACGGGGGGAATGTGACAGTAGCCGCTCGGGGCCCTGGGGATGCATCCCCTTTTCCCGCTTCCTGGACGGAGACGAGTTCAGGGTGCCCCCCCTGGGGTGACTGTTGGCAAGCTACACTATCCCCGGGTAACATAGGCAAAATTATATTTTCAAAAAAATTAGGGATCCTTACTAAAACTCCAATAATGTAACCCAAGGTGTAAAAAAATTATCTAGAATCGCGTGCGCTGCCAAAACTATTGATGATAGAATAAAATAATGTACTACGACTTTGCACGTAATTATTTACAAAAATTGTTGCGACACTATATATCTAACTATTATAGTTATGCCACAATAAGCTTCTTTTATTTTATAAAATTAATTAAAACGCCGCCGCTAAAAAGGCTATTTATTTGTATCTTGGTATTCATCTTTATCAAATAAATTACTTCATATTCAAGACTGCTTTAATACATTAATATAACTTTTCGAATTATTCATGTGTAACGACTAAACTCAAAAGCTACTGGACTTTCTTCAAAAAATCTTTCACCATTAGAAAGCCACATTATCCCACATTAATATAGGCAATATTTATTACTAGAAATGATTAGGGATCCCTACTAAAACTTTAATAATGTAATATGCAATTGGGCCACAAATTGCACGTATAAAATACCTGACAGTAAGCTTTAAATAGGCTATTTTTACTTGATTAAAATGTACAATCCTAACAAAAAGAACATCTAAACACTATACTTTTGTCTTCAAGCATTTCGGGATATTCGACGAAGACACTGCTAGAATATCTGCTAATGCTACCTACCTATATGTTTTATTATTCATAAATGTTTCTGTGGAATACGATCTGTCTATATTAAATGTGACAGAACTGTTTCACTATCGTGAATTCAGATTTTCCTGTAATTAATTCAAAACTTGTTTACGAACCGCAATAACAGGTTTGGTGACTATAAATAAGTTGTAAGTTATCCTTAAACTCAACTATTGTATTATGTGGATGTTGTGTGGCCGATCATTTTGTGATTACCGCCTACAAAAATTACATTAAAAATACTTGAGAACAACATTTATTGCTCCATACTTTATGTCAGGGGCTATTCAAATGATCTCAAAATATTTTGTAGTACGGAGACAGAGAATAGGATTATCTGTCTACGACGTAGTACGTTCATTCTCTTCGCGCTTCGCCACTACGCAAGTCAAAGCAACACAAGTACTTTTCTTTCAAAAATATCCTTATTCTATTCAGATATTCGCTAACTATTGCGGTAACAGTTGTATGTCATGATACGACCAGCTAAAACTGACCGTATCGGTTAAACGTCAACGTTTGACTATATAATTTATTAGAGTTAATTAGGGTTTCCATGATATCTGAATTTGAAAGGTTCAATAAAAATTCCAAATAAGGAAGAAACTTATATTCATTTACTTGAAAGAACAAAAAGTCGAGTGCTGTATGGATATGAGGCAGTTTTATTTATTACTAGAGTCTACCCTATTTTGACACATGTTTCAATGGTACGTTTCCCTCGTTTTATAAAACTAAATAGAAAAGTCATTTATACATGACTCTGGCTGAATGCCAAACCTTGCTATGCCATTATTGAACAAAGAAGAAGAACTGTCCGCCGCCATGATGCATCACAAAAACAAAACGACACCAGCGCCTCTAACGGTGGGTAATGTAACTATTTTACGATGTGATCACTAATGTTTGACCACATAATGAAGTGATCAATTCTAAGAGCTTTACATAATCTTTTCCAGATGTATTACCAGTATCCGATCCTTCTTCTCCTGGGAGTAGTTAGGTGCCGGGAGATAAGTGTCCTTGCCACAAGCACTACGCTGATTGACAACGAGGGCAGTCCTTCTGCCGTGGTTTCGAGAGTTGCGAAGCGTGATGGTAAGCTATTATCCATATTATTAGTATTACAAGTGTGAATTTGTTTATTTTATGTCACTTTACTCTCTATGTGTCATTGGCAAAATCAATGCCTATGCGTTGGCGCCATTTAAAAAATTATAGATAGATAGACCCACCTATTGAACATAGGTCTTTGTGAGCGCTGTTTGATCGAAATGATGACGTCATTAGTGACGTGTTCGCCACGATTTCATTTCCATTGCCGGGGAACTACTTCTATCGCTTGGCATCTTCATACTCTCATTGCGTGGGGCGGTCTGAATCTTGCCCCGCGGGAGGAGTGGTCATCTCGACGGTATAACGGTGGGTAGGGAACTCTTTCTCTGGAGAGCATGACTCGTGGTGGCTTCTCCTCAAGCGAATTTCCCCTAAGAATAAAAGTATGTTCTACAATAGAATTTTCTTTGTTGTTTTTAGCGGAGAGTAATTCAACGTGCATCACTCTTGACAATAAGGTTGGGCAATGCGTCGTCTTTTACCTCTGCAATACAAAGGATTATACTATCAGTAATGACGGCGTTGGTCTAATTGACATAAGGTAACTACTAAAGAATCGTTTAATACAGCGTACATTTATATTTGAATCAGCATCTCAGATATCAGAATAGCTAAACCTATTGTTAGATACTGGTAGTTGAGATGGAAGTACAACTGTCTTTTACTTCGCTTTGACCCAATGATATCGGGTCGGTATAATAATTATCTCGATTCCTTTCATACTCCTCTGTACTGGCTAACACCCGCTGTCACATATAACTCATCGTGCCACCCTTTTCTGTCTGCTTCTTCTGTCTACATTTACTAAAGGACGATGACCACCAAACGACTCGCAACGGATCGGATCGGAAACGATATGAACAGATGCGGCGATAGCTGATCGCGTCTGGCAGGATGTCGTCGCATACATACATACATAGATACAAAATTGGCGTCACGCCGAACGCGACGTGCTCACGTCACGCTGTCTATTTGACTAAGCAAATGAATATCTATAAAACACAAAAAGAACATCGCGCTCCGTCCTGCCGCTCTCGTATTGCATTCCCGCCGAACGCGACCTAGTCGAGCGCCGAGCGCGACGGTTCTATGTAACATATTCTACATTAACTAATATATAACAACTCTTCATGTCCCGCCAGCGTCGCGTCGCCGTCCCGTCCACTGTTTGACCAGACCTTAAAATCCGTTCCGTTCCGATGTGTTGCGAGCTGTTTGATGCAAATCATCCTTTACACTTGTAAGCATCGATCTAGCGGTTTAAAATATTGTCATAATATGACTTTCATCCCTCCACACCACAAGCAATACATACCACCTTAATCGTCTTCATCTCATTTTTGAAGTGAAACTTCTATATAGAGGGGGTCTTCGATGTTTCGCTCACGAAAAGGTGTCACGTGTTCTAAATTCTTACATTTTTTAACTCGTGATATCTTTCAAATAGAATGTCCAAATTCAAAAAGTTATATAAAGTTATTGAAGCAGTCTTGAATATGAAGTAATTTATTTTGATAAGGATTTTTGGAGGTCTTCAAGTAGAAGTGAAACAATGTTGTGTGTTTGAATTGCAGTTCAGGAATGCATCATGTAGGCTCGCTCCGCGCTTACTAAAGTACTACAAAAATGCAGACGCTTAGCAGCTAACGGAGCGAGCTATGTCCCCGCGGTAGGCGGGGCGTGGTCGCACGGGCTTTACGGGGGTGACGTCAGTGGAGTGATTCTGTCCGCAACAGTTTGTGAGCGGCCGCCGTGGCGATCGGACGTCTGCGGCTACAGGGCTCCCCCTCAAGCGAAGCGTACCGGTGGTTTGACTCGACGTCCACTGCGGGTGTGAAAATTTTCTGTGCCAACTGCCTTTTTCAAGGCGTCCGTATGGTCGTCACACACTGCCTTTTTCAAGGCAACCATGTTTCCGCAACGATCTTTACTGCCAACTGCCTTTTTTAAGGCATCCTTCTGGTTTCCAACTGCAGGGTGAGTTGGCGTAGTGCACAGCTTCAGGACGTAGGCGGGCTTCAGACGGTCGATAGAGACGTTGGTTTCTCTTCCAGGCAGCTTAATTTTGAAGAATTTATCATTTCGTTCCAGGATTGGGTAGGGTCCTTCGTAGGGAGGCTGAAGTGGTTTCTTCACGGCGTCGACTCTGACGAATACGTTTTCACATGTTGCTAGGTCGTGATGTACAAATGTCTTCAGATTATTCTCGTGTGTAGTGTCTGTGGTTGGAGTTAGGCTTCTGATAGTTGCTTGAAGTTTATGAACGAAATCTTCGTGTAGTGGTATACTTTGTGGTTGGGTAGGCGTTATGAAGGTTCCGGGAACACGTAGGGCTGTGCCAAAAGTTAACTGCGCGGCGCTCGTTTTTGTGTCTTCACGCACAGCGTTTCGTAGGCCGAGTAGCACCGTTGCCAGTTCGTCCGTCCATTTTCCGCCGTTTTGCAAACGGGCGGTTAGTGCTGTTTTAAGCGTGCGGTGCCATCGTTCAACTATCCCGTTGCTTTGTGGGTGATAAGCGGTCGTTCTGGTTTTCTCTATTCCTAGTAGTCTAGTTAATGATTGAAATAGCTGGCTCTCAAATTGTCGACCCTGGTCCGAGGTAATAGTTGTAGGGCAACCAAAACGAGCTATCCATTGGTCGTAAACCGTCTTGGCAACTTGTTCCGCTGTTATCTCACTGAGTGGTATTGCTTCGGGCCAACGAGTCGCGCGGTCGATCATCGTGAGTAGGTATCTGTGTCCTTGCGCTGTTGTTGTTAGCGGTCCAACTATATCTATGTGTAGATGTTGAAAGCGTTCGGTTGGCGGGAACGATGCGGGTTCGCTGTGTGTGTGTCGTTGTATTTTGGCGCGCTGGCACGGTACGCATGTTTTTGCCCATGTTCCGATATCGGTGTTCATAGATGGCCAAAAGTATTGCTGTTGTATCATCTTGCGTGTAGTTCGTATTCCAGGGTGACTAATATTATGCAGCGCGTTGAATGCTATGCGACGATAGTCATCAGGTAGATAAGGGCGGATGTATGCTGTTGATGTTTCGCAGTATATTGGTTTTGTCGAGCCGGGAATTACGATCTTTTTGATTTTTACGTTGGACGATTGGCTGTTGCAGATCTGGGGTAGGCAGGTGTCCTTTTCTTGTGCGCTAGCGAGTTCTTCAAAATTAATTAATGTAGGTACGTCGATTGTTTCAATGCGTGATAGTGCGTCGGCTACGGGGTTGTTTTTGCCGCTTACGTGTCTTATGTCAGTTGTGAACTCGCTAATGAAAAGTAGCTGGCGGGCGCGTCGTTGGGTCTCGCTATCGGATGGCGGTTTGTGAATGGCATATGTGAGTGGTTTGTGATCTGTGTAGATGATGAGTGTTCGTCCTTCGAATAGCTTCCTGAAGTGTTTAACGGCCATGTAGATTGAAAGTAGTTCGCGATCGAAAGTGCTGTATCGTTGTTGGGCGTCGGATAGTTTTTTCGAAAAATACCCTAGCGGTGTCCACTTGCCGTTAGTGCTCTGTTGAAGGACGGCGCCGGCACATGTATTGGATGCATCGCACATGAGCGTCATTGGTTCTGACATTGATGGTGATGGGTGGGCGAGTAAGGCTGCGGTCTGTATGCTGGCCTTACACGCTTCAAATGCTTCTTCGGCCTCTTTTGTCCACTCGATCTTCGTTTTGTCCCGCTTTTTGCAGTTATGTAGGTAAGTGTTGAGTGGTATTTGGAGTTCTGCGGCCTTCGGTATGGAGTCACGGTAAAAGTTAATCATACCGAGGAATCGACGGAGCTCTTCGATGTTTGCTGGCCGGGGGTAGTCAGTAATGGCTTGAACTTTTTCTTGTGGTGGTTTTATACCTTCGGTTGACACGTCATATCCCAGGAATGTCAAATTTTTCTTTCCAAATACGCATTTTGATGGATTGATGGTTATACCATAGGCGTCAAGTCTTTGTAGGACTGTTTTCAAATGGTGTTCATGTTGTTCTTCATTTTCTGATCCAATGATGACGTCATCGATGAACGGGAATGCAAAATCGAGTCCATTGAGAACTTGGTGGATAAATCGTTGGAAAGTTTGGCCTGCGTTTTTGAGCCCTGGTACCATTCTGGGAAATTCGAAACGTCCGAATGGTGTTGTGATGGCAGTCTTTTGTATGTCAGCTTCTTGGACTGGTAGCTGATTGTAGGCTCTGTTTAGGTCGAGTGTGCTGAAGATTTTCTTCCCGTGTAATAAGTACGTGAAATCTTTAAGTCGTGGTACGGGGTATCGGTCGTCTATAGTAACTGTGTTGAGACGTCTGTAGTCGCCGCATACACGTAAATCCCCATTTTTCTTAGGTACCACGTGTAGTGGGCTTGACCATGGACTCTTGCTGGGACGACATAGGCCTTGCTGCATCATATCTTCAAATTCTTTTTTGACGGCCATGTAGCGGTGCGGTGCGAGTGGACGAGTGCGGCAGTGGAGTGGTGGGCCATTCGTTTCTATGTAGTGTTCAACATTGTGTTTTGGTGTTTCTTTGAAGCACGATGGGCGAGTAATGTCGGGGAAAGCGGCTAGTATGCGATGGTATTTTTGTTCCACGTCGATGCTGCGTATTGTGGGTTCCGTTGCGTTGACTATTGGTGCCTGTACTGAGAGGTTTGTCACCTTATCAATAAGGCATCGGCTTGCAACATCAACGAGTAGCTTGTGGTGCTTCAAAAAATCGGCTCCGATAATGGGCTTGCTCACTGCTGCGATGATAAATTTCCACTTGTAAGGCCGACGCAGTTTCAAATCCAGCTCCAATGTCTTTTCGCCATATGTTGGAATGACTGTGTTGTTGGCGGCATATAGTGAAAAGTTCGTAGGCTTGGCTTTGATGTTGCCGAACCGCGGTAGTACCGATACGTTTGCACCGGTATCGATGAGAAAAGATAGCCGTGATTTGCGGTCATAGACGAATAGGCGGTGAGAAGTAATGTGGGCGTCGGATTCCGCCGCATCCAACGCTGTGCTTAGTTTTCCGCCGGTTTCTGGTAATTGCAGGGATGTGTGCATTTTCTGGCTGCATTTCCAAATCTACGATGATAATAGCAGATAGTTTGGCTGGGATGGTTCTGATTGTATCGCTCTCGGGAACGTGATCTTGATGAGTTACGATAGAAAGGTCTCGTTCGGTGTTGATTAGTCTTCAGCTCAGCTATTTCTTGGGTGAGGCGGTCGATTTTTGAGTGAAGCTCGCTGAATGCATTTGTAGGTGATTGTGGCTGTGGCGGTGACGTCGCTCTTGTAGTGACTGCGAAGATCGGGTTTGTTGGTGTGGAGTTTTCGACGACTTTGTCGGCCACCAACGCAAGCTCACTAAGTTGAGACTGCTTGGCAATATTTTCACTGATGGCCAGTACTGCACGGGCTGCTGGTGGCAGGTGACTGATCCACATTAGGCGGAGCGCTGTTTCAGACACTTTGTTGCCAGCTAGATGTTGCATACGCCTTAGTAATTGTGATGGCTTCAATTCTCCAAGTTCCACTTCAGAGATTAGTCGCTGTAGTTGCCTCTGTTCAGATTCTTCGTATACGTTGAGGAGTCTCTTCTTGATGGTGTCGTATTTGTTGTCAGCGGGTGGGTTTAGTAAAATGTCACTTATTTCGTCGATATCCTGTCGTTCCAGTTGTCCAACGACGAGTTCGTACATTGCCTTGTCGCCCTTTTTCTGTGCCGAGGCGATGGCTTCGAACTGGACAAACCATAGCCTTAATCTGTCGCGCCAGAGTGGTGGAATTCTTGGTGTCACCGCGAAGCCGGATATTTCCTCCAGTTCATGGCTGGCTGCTGCTTTACTGCAATTTTCCATAGTGTCTGAGCTTGATCGGCTAAACAGACGAGCAGAGTTTTCTTTCCTGCAGAAATGTCTTGTTGACGCAATTGCTTTCCAAGGCAGGAGTTTTGCTTCAAGATGATCCTTTCTTCAGAAGGTGGTTTTCTTGCGGGGTCACCACTTTGGAGGTCTTCAAGTAGAAGTGAAACAATGTTGTGTGTTTGAATTGCAGTTCAGGAATGCATCATGTAGGCTCGCTCCGCGCTTACTAAAGTACTACAAAAATGCAGACGCTTAGCAGCTAACGGAGCGAGCTATGTCCCCGCGGTAGGCGGGGCGTGGTCGCACGGGCTTTACGGGGGTGACGTCAGTGGAGTGATTCTGTCCGCAACAGTTTGTGAGCGGCCGCCGTGGCGATCGGACGTCTGCGGCTACAGATTAATACCAAGATACAAATAAACAGCCTTTTCTAGCGGCGGCATTTTAATGAAATTAATAAAATAAAAGAAGCTTATTGTGGCATAACTATAATTGTCAGATATATAGTGTCGCGACACTTTTTGTAAAAAAACGATGTGTTTTGCAAAGTCGTAGTACATTATTTTATTCTATCATCAATAGTTTTCGCAGCGCACGCGATTTTAGGTTTTTTTTTACACCGTAGGTTACATTATTGGAGTTTTAGTAAGGACCCCTAATTTCTTTGTAAATATAATATAGCCTATGCCACCCGGGAATATTGTAGCTTGCCAACAGTGAAAGAATTTTTCAAGTCGGTTCCGTCGTTTCGGAGCCTCTTCATCAAAACATGAGCAAACGAAATTTCATTGTGTTATTTTTTTTGAAAATATTTTTATTTAATATAATTTGATGTCCGAATGAAGTTGTTGACGAAAGATGCGCATTTGCTAATATTCTGTAATTTTAGAGTAGACTATAAATGTTTTTTTGGTGCAGGGTCGAATTCAGTTTTTTGTTTGATAAAATAAAATGTTTAAATAAAATATGCATTAATTAAAATGTACCTAATCTAACCAAATCATAATTTGCAGTAAACCTGCGAAAAATTGAAATGCGTGCTAGGACACATATTAGAAGTGAAACTTCAACGGACAAGTTGAAAAACGAATCGCAACGGACAAGTGGAAAAACGAATGGCAACAGACAGGTGGAAAAATGAATCGCAACGCACAAGTGGAAAAACTTCAACTGACAAGTGACAAAACGAATCGCAACAAATTTTTAACTTGAAGTTTTACGGGTAGATTGTAAATGTATTTGTCCAATTTGAAAACCTGCCCGTAAAACTTCAGGTTAAAATTTTGTTCCGATTCGTTTTGTCACTTGTCAGTTGAAGTTTTTCCACTTGTCCTTTGCGATTCGTTTTTCAACTTGTCCGTTGAAGTTTCACATCTAATATGTGTCCCAGCCCAGCACAAATTTCGATTTTTTCAGTCACAGGTCCATTGTTCAAAGAATCTCTTATGTACTCGTTTCTCATCCGTTCTTGGAACACCATACATCCATCTCAACATTCTCATTTAAGCTGACTGGAGACGTATATAGTCTACCACTTCAGCAGCCCAACATTCAGAACCATATAACTGGTAGTAGCACTTTACACATATTTCTGCCCAACATGTTATAGTGAAAGCAGAAATGGCAGAAGAAATAACATACAAAAAATACTTTACAAATTAAATACATACAAACATATAAATTAATATTAAATTTTCGATTATATAAGAATTAGGCAGAATTATTTAAGGAACAGAGGTGTTTTCTGAGTGCGTTCTTAAAACTAGGCAATGTTTTGGTCTCTCTGATAGTAAGAGGCAGCGCATTCCAAAGTTTGACAGCCTGCACTGTAAAAGAGTTATCATAAAAGGATGAAGTGTGTGCAGGTGTAGTGGGCTTACGATATGTATGAGTGCGCTAATTGTAGGAAGTAGAAAGGCGAAGGAAATCAAAACGTATAAAGTATATTTCCCAAAAATAAAATAAAGAGCCTAAAAATTAATAACCCAGACACAGAAAGGAAAACAACACACATGGCACTAGAGAGGTTAATATATAAGTAAGGACATAGGGCCCACACTGCACATGCACTTCCTCACAACACCAGCATGTAACAGATACACTCTACACTAGTATAAGTTTAGTATTAAAATTAGGATAAATTAATATAATAAGTCACTCGTAAGATACATACACCTCAACACAAATTAATTAATGTCACACACAAGAATCAAAATAATAAGCGTGTAAAATTTTAAAAACCAATCTAGAAATAAAGCTTTAAAAAAGGGTACGGAACTAGAGTCCGTAGAGTAGTAAAAAAAAAAAAAAATAGAATACTTTATTATAAAGTATGGTTGGCAACCCTACCTCTACAAGGCACTTTAATGTTCATAACACCAATTATTTCTGGAAATATTATCAATAACAGAAATTATATAGACTCGGTATTTTGTTGACTAATATTATATTATTGTCGTTGTATTTATATTTTTAGATCATCAGGAGGCAGCGGGTCCAGACCTAAGGAGTCAGGAAGGTCGAAGCGTTACGCCTTTCCAGAATCATCTTCTAGGTACGTTGCATAATGACACTATGTAGTATGAAGTAGTTTCGCAATTCGCAAGAAAGGACTCGAACTAAAATGCCGTTGGAATTACTATAGAATTTATTAGAACTATACAAACACGTATATAGGTACAACTATAACTAGACACTGCTAGTACAAACTGCACGATTCAGTAACACGTGCAAAGTCCATCACTATATCGCGTATCGAAAGTATGTCTTGCTCGTATCGTAATCCTCGCTTGACTGCCTCACTCCTCCGTTTGGACATTGTTTTATAGTAAACTGTATATTACAACAATCAACTGCGTGTACTGAGTTTTCCTGAGAAAACGAAATCTGCACGCCTTGTTAATTATTCTTGCGAACGGCCAACATAGTGGAAAACAATAACAATAGGCTTTTTTTTATTGCAGGAGTTTAGCAGAAAGGCAGACGGCTAACTTGATGGAAAGCGGTTACCATCGCCTATGAACATTTGCAATACCAACGGTGCTACAAATGCGCTGCTGCTCTCATAAGGGAGCCTGGCTATTGTCTGATTGCAAATTTTAAACACAAAGTAAACAAAAGAATTCCAAATGCGACAAAGGTAATAAACTGCGTTTTACGACACGCAGCTGTGCTTTCACCTTTGCCGGCATGTAACGATATTGATAACTTTACTCTTTTAATTTATATTTATTTTCCCAAAAATATCTCGTTAGCAACAGTTTGGTAGTGGTAGCTGGTCAGGGATGTTTACTAAGGGCGTAAGGCAATTAATTACGTAAGGCGTATTTGGCGATTTTCCGACGGTGGCGGTGATCACTTTCCATCACGTGGGCCGTTTACGTGTCTGCCAGCCTATGACAATAAAAAAGTTTTTTCTTTGATATTATTTCGAGTTACAATTTTTGAACGTGGTGAACCAATAAGAAAACAAATCACCTATGTATACATATATACCTACATGTATACTTATGGGGCGCACATGCGGTGAGTGTGGCATTATAAAGATATACTAGATATATACATCTATATACTTTCTCACAAACAGCTGCTTACGTATTCGTCCGATTTCGGAGCAGCTCGTCGTCCATTTGGATCTCTTTTATTTACTTTGTGATTAAAAAAACAGCCCATTCTGTATTGTAAACTTTAACGGCCTATTGTTGTGTTGTGATCATTGCCAGGTGTCTCAGATTTAAAAGTACAAATTTCTTTGCAGCCCAGTTTCTTCTTGCGACAGTTACTTGGACACTTGCTGCTCAATTGGTGACACGGTGGACGATTCCGAGATCTCGACAGCAAATGTACCGTCCACCTCAGAAGGTCAAAATACTCCTGAGACTCTGAAACCAAACCTCAGTGAACCAAAGGTATTTTATCTAATATGAATGACACCATTTGTCCCAGCATCACAGTTCCAAGGAACACCCCTTACCATCTCCAACATTATCGGGATCCTAAGCGTTGATATAACGAAAAACGTTCAGTTTCAGCGTCATCTGGAAGCCAAGGCTAAACTTGCCTCAAAAAGCTTGATGTGCTTAACGGTCTAAGCAGTATTTCACTCCGCGGCAGACTTCTGCTTTATAAAGCACAAATTAGGCCGCATATGGTATACTGCTTAACTATGGGTTGAAGCACCCGCTTACTAGACTGACCCTCTTGTCTCCATCCAGCGTCACGCCGTTCGTATAGTCGACGATCCCTTATTAACAGGCGATTTAGAATCGCTTAGCCTTCGAAGAGACGTATTCTATCGCCTGTACAATGGAGAGTATTCCGAGGAACTGTTTGATCTAGTTCCAACTCTTCAGTTTTACAACCGCACCGCACGCCGACGGAATGTTAACCCCCATTTCCTGGAGTTCCCACGCTCAAGCACGCAGCGGTTCTCTAGAGCGTTTATTCCGCGTACAACACTGATCTGGAGGGAGCATCCTGCCGAGGTTTTCCCTCTGTTACGACATGGGGTCGTTTAAGAAGGGCGTTATAAAATTTCTTATAGAGGTCGGCAACGCGTTGGCAACGCCCCTGGTGTTGCAAACGTCCATAGGGATCGGTAACTACCTTCCATTAAGTGGGCCGTCTGCCTGTTTCCCTGCTTCAAGCAATTAAAAAAATATATGAAAAAGGAGTTTCTCAATTCGACTGTATTACGTGATTTCTCCGTAAATCCACCGCAGAGGTCGAGTCGAAGTCGAACCTCACAGGAGGTGCCTCCTCGAGGGTGCTGCTTCCGGGCTGAACGCCTCCGCTCCTACGGAATCGGGAAGCCCCCAAAGTCCAGTATCGCTGAAACAGCCGTCTGCGGCTATTCAACTGAATCCTGCTCAAAAAAAAACTTATGTTATGCCTCTGCTGTTTCCACCATTGAGACGATCATGAGATCATTTGATACTGAAAGAAATTTTATTGAAGTATTCTTTTACATTTCCAGAGCATTGAATGTGGTAAACACAATCCAAGTGGTGTTGGTTTGGTTAATACCTCTGCTATACAAAACGAAGCACAGTTCGGAGAGTTCCCATGGACAGTTGCTATAATAAGGTAAAGAACACTATTTTTAATCCTGATACAGGTTTAAACAGCTGCACAAGGCTTGGAAGCGGCTTAAGTTAACCACTTTTAATGATTATAAACTGTTCTAATCCACTGTTCGTTCGTGGTGTAAACCTTAAAAGAGTGTTATCTACATCTGCATTAATCAGTTTTCGAATTTTAATTGTTGATGGCAGTTGCTTTTTTATTTTAATGAAACTCGATATAGTCTAAACCAGTGTTTTTCAACCTTTTTCATGACACGACCCCTTTAGTATGAAGAAATATTTCGCGACCTCCCTACCCGTCGGTTTTTTTAATGTATTTTATTTCGTGACGAATATTCAATCACATTAGGGTTCGACTAAATACATAATTAAGTAAGTACAGTAAATAATTAAGTACGTAAAACACATTTTTTTACATCGAATTTTTTACATACGTACGACCGCGTCCGATGCCGGCCGCCCCGCATAAATGAGAAAGCGTTGCTATTGAGTAGCTCTTCGTGTATCTAAACCAGAAAAAGCTAATACTATTGCCGAAAGTTTGATTTTACCAGTGGCTTTAGATATAGCAGAGATTATGTTTGGCAAACAATAGGGCGAGAATCTCAAAATATACCTCTGTCTGGCAGTACCATCCAACGCAGGATAAGCGATATGGCGACTGATATTCGTGATCAAGTCATAGAAAGTCATAGATAAAAATAAAAACTTCGTTTAAAAAAACCGACTTGAAAACTAAAAAGTATAAAATAACTTATTTCTAAAGCTATTATTATTAATATATATTATCTTAAACATCTTAAAATCCAATGGCAGCTATTCCGCATCGAACAAAAAAGAATCATTTAAATCGAATCATAAATCTCACAGTAGTCAGTGCACATATGGAACGAAAAGGAATTTTTTTTTCATAAAAAATGGTCATAAAATAAAGCCAACTATGTAAAATTTTAGGGGACCAATTGGAAGCTATTGCGCCTCGAACAAAAAAGAATCACGTAATCATAAACCACGGAGTAATTGGTGAACATACATAAAAAAAACAAAAACAAAAAAAGATCCCGACGAATTGAGAACCTCCTCCTTTTTTTGGAGTCGGTTAAAAATTAAAAAGCACTTCTGTGTCCTTGCAATTTGATGAATCTACGGAAATTGCAGACTTTACTGCTATAGAAGCTTCGCGACCCACGCGTAGAAAAACACTGATCTAAACTGTATGATTATTAAACGTTCTGCATTACATTTGATTTGTTGTGTTCGGTTATATTTATACCTGTGTTATATGTGTTCGTATAGTTCTGTTACATACCGACAAAGAAATGCGCACACCTGGCTGTCGTAAAACGCAGTTTATTACCTTTCCTGCATACAGAGTGGTTTTGTTTACTTCGTGTTTAAAATTGGCAATTCAGAAAACATTCTTTTGTTATCATACTTGTTTCATAGGTGTCATCAGTGTCGAACTAATCCTTGTTATTATTGCATTGCGTCGAAACTTGCCAGATGTGCGGATGAACTCAGTGAACGCGGCCCTTTGTCGGTATTATACAGTTTAGTATAAAAGAATGGCTGAACGGAGGGGTGGGGCAGTCAAGCGACGACTACGATACGATTAAGACGTACATTCAATGAGCGATATAGTGACAGACTTTGCGCGTGTTATTGAATCGTGCAGTTAGTACTGGCTGTTTCCAATTATATTTGTGCCTGTTTTATAAGTGTTTGTGTAATTCTAATAAATTCTAATAAACTCATAGTCATTCCAACGGCATTTTAATTCGAGTCCCGCTAACTCGTAACAATATATTTCAAATGAACGGGTTAGCTATTCCTGCAACGACCCGTCATAACTTAATATACCTAATCAATTTTCCAGGGTGGAACCTGAGACCGTCGATGATCCCAATAGTCGGAAGCTTGCTATATATATTGGGGGAGGTTCTTTGATCCACCCAAGTGTTGTTCTGACAGCTGCCGCTTTGGTGGCCCACACGAACGACCTGAAGGTCAGAGTGGGCGAATGGGATCTCAGAGTACAAAGGAGATTTATCCCCACCAGGATAGAGATGTGGCGAGCGTGGTTATGCACAAAGACTTCAACTCAGGTGTGTATTTTTAGACCCATCTTTACCTAAGGCACAAGAGGTAAGTAGCACCCGGGTGCAAGACCTAGGGGACGAAAACTATAAGCTTGGTTTTAAACAAGTTTCCATCCATGCAGGAGGAGAAAGAATACAATTTCCTCCGGCCGGGCGACTTGTCGTAAGAGGCGACAAAACAACCCACAGCCAGGTGGTAGGGCATTTACCCTGGTCTAAAGCATGTCACCATAACAACCTTGAGTTCTGCTCAGGTATTAGTGACAAGGTTCCAGTTACCCTTAAGAGGGCAGCAGAGCAGTTGTAGCACCTTTGGTGTTGCAAATGTCCATAGACGATGGTAACCGCTTTCCATCAAGTGGGCCGTCTGCCTATCTGCTGACCTCTACAATTTTATTATATGTATGTATAGATAAGACAATTTCATGTCTATGCTAGGAAGGATACTCTATCCCATTTTATCTTCTAGGCAACTTCATAACGACATTGCGGTGCTGTTCCTTGCCAAGCCAGTGGATACGGCTCCGAATGTTGGAGTAGTGTGCCTTCCACCTCCTCGCATGGAGACTCCTCCCGGGACCCGTTGCTTCGCCACTGGTTGGGGCAAAGACAAGTATGGGAAGGATGGTCGTTATTCGACCATATTGAAGAAGGTCAGTGGAGTATTCCTAAACTTGTTTGGTGTCATCAAAATAAACGAGTTTAAGTCCTACTCGAGTTTTTAAACCTGCGATTGCTTATTATTCTGAGTAACATGAAATACGATTAATTACTAAAATTATCAATGACTTCATAAACTTTTAGGAACAACGTAGGTATATTATGTCACCTTTTTTTAGCCAGGGGAAATCCGCTTTACGACCATAAGCCACGACAAGGGCAAAACCTTGGGGCGATGATTCGCACCCATGTGTGGGATTCACCAGATCGGTGGTGGCACCAGCATGCCCAGTCAGAACTGGTGCCATGCTGTTGCCACCCGGTTAGGGATACTCACTAAAACTCCTGGGTGTTTGAGCCACGTGATGTCTTGACTTGAAAAATTATTTAAAAATCTGTGTTTTTCATTAAAGGAAGCTTTTTAGGGGGCGTCGCAGAATTTAATTTTAACGACCACCCTAATATATATATATATATATATATATAATATATATATGTCGCAGAACGGCCTCGTTCTCACGACATCTCCTTTAGTTATTGCAGGTTTAGTGGACGTCATCAGGATAAAATGCGAGCATAAAACACGATAGTAACGGTTTATACACTTTTAATTTAGATTTGATAACATTATGACATAGTTTAGACCGAGCAGCGGGTTCAGGGCACCCCTCATACTTCCAACACAATACTTTCTTTAAAATACTCCATGGTCCAACTCGACCTATTGCCATCAACCAATGTGTCACAAAAACTCCTCAGTCTACCGAAGTAGACACTACCAAAGTATAGAGGGCGTCCTTGACCCCGCTCAAGACATGCTCTGCTCTCATTGGTCGTTTATTAAATACAATATTCATAACTTTTATTAGTTAGAACGATCTTTTAGTTATAGAAACATTTAACAATCAAATAAATTAATTAAATTTTAGAAGTAATTAAAATGTAACAAAGATATTGTGCGTTATACATTCAGTCAAAAAAAAAAAAAAAAACAATCTTTATGTACACAATTAAACAGTACACATACATATATGAATTATAGGTATATACAATCCTATGTTAAGCAATCTCTCCAGCACTTGATGACAATTATCAATAATTGTTGTGTACTTAAAATAAACTAAAATATATATATAATTATATAAAAATATATACATATACATAAAAAATATACATATAGATACTATAATAACCATATATATATATATAATACATATTATAACTTCCTCCGACATATATAACTTTTTCTTTGAGTCTTTGAGAGTTTGATATAAGGACAATTTAGCACAGATAGTGTTTTTTGACGTGACAACGTCTTATAATTCGATGGAGCCGGCTGCACGCACGAAAAAACATGACTCATGCGCGTTACCTTGCTCTGAGGCGTCCGTTTAATGCTTGAAGTGCAAGCGAGAGCGCGGAACGAGCGACAAAGAGGCACAATCGGCCTCCGCGTTCGACATCTGTCTCTCTCCTACTTGAGTGTTGAACGTTGTCACGTTCAACTATCGTCAGTAAACCGACTTTACTAACAACTGTTTTTTAAAACTGCTCTCCGATGAGCTATCTCGGATCGTATGTGGCAGGGCGTTCCATGATCTAACTGCGTAGACGTGGATGTAACCCCTTCATAAGGTTCTATATTTGCACCGTAAGAGAGCTTCATCTGTTGTAGTGAGTTTGAATCGCAGGTGGTAGTTTTGTTTTCTCCTCAGATTGAAGTACCAGCAGTGGATGTCGGAACCTGTGTAAAAAAGCTGCACGAAACGAGGCTCGACAGATTCTTCAAACTGCACAGCTCGTTCATGTGCGCTGGGGGAGTCTCTGGACAGGACGCCTGCCTAGGGGACGGAGGGTCACCCTTGGCATGCCCCATCCAGGTATGGCATAAATCTATCATATTATTAAATTGTAACTGAAAAACTGTACATTGAAGCTATTCGAAATTTAGGGTTTGTATTACTTCGAATAGAAGGTATTAATAATATTATGTCGCTAAAACATTATTTAACGCTTTAGTAAGAAGCCACTTAAAAAGCAACGCAATCATCTGGGCTCCACATGAAACTAAATGTAGTCTCATGTTGGAACGCATTGTATGCGTTCCAACATGAGACTACATTTTAACACTTAACTTTACTGGATTTTTATACCTAAAGCGCCTCCACGGAGAGAGAAAAGAATTTTCACTTCAATAATTAGCGAAAACGGTCCAGCCGTTCACGCGTGATGTCATGACCAAGGGAAATAGGGATTCATTTTTATTATATATACAGATGACGACTGAATATGTGTATTTACGGACGGATTTATTTTTTTACGGACTTAGCGTTAATCCTGGTAAGACTCAGGCTATAATTATCGGTAGCTCTCGAACTATGTCCCAAATTGATTTTGAATCACTCCCTGATGTAATGCTTCATAACACGTACCTATATTCCCATTAGTGACCAAGTCAAGAATCTCGGCGTAATCTTCGACAAGGAACTGTGTTGGCGACCTCACATTACCGAGTTATGTCGCAAGATCTTTGCATCCTATGCCTCGCTCAGAAGACTTAAAAAAATCCTTCCAACCGCCACTAAGATTTCGCTTGTTCAAGCAATTTTACTACCCATCCTTGACTATGCGGATGCCTGTTATCTTAATATTACCCAAGAGCAACTCATTAAACTTGAGTGTCTTCAAAATGTTTGTATTAGATTCATATTTGGATTAAAAAAATATGATCACATTTCTGAATATCGCAAAAAACTCAAGTGGCTCCCAATCTCATTTCGCCAGAATGCTCATCTTCTACATTTATTATATCGTACACTATTTATACCCTACACTCCTCCTTACCTTAAGGAATGTTTCAACTTCCTTCATACATCACACACCTTCGATTTGCGCTCCTCTAATAACCTCCTGTTAAAGACACCTGCACATTCTTCAACATTTTACTCCAAATCCTTCGCTGTGCAGGCTGTCTGCCTGTGGAACTCTTTACCCGTAGATGTCAGAAAAGCTAAATCACTTACCATATTTAAAAAGTCGGTCAAAAACCATTACCTTAGCTTATAATGTTTTTTTTATATTTTATATATTTTCTATTCTTCTTAACTTAGCTGTTTACTGTCCACATTGTACTGTCCTTCCTTTTTATTTTACTTCTTATTAATTTCATTATACCTAGACATAAGTTTTTAAATGTATCCTCTCAGTCAGGTTGCCTGGAAGAGATCGCTTTGAGCGATAAGGCCGCCTTTGTTTTGAATTTACATTATTGTAATTTATTTTTTTCTGTAATCGTTTATTTGGTGAACAATAAAGAGTTTTCTATTCTATTCTATTCTATTTACTATATAACTATAATTATAATAGGCGCTTACAACAGCAATAGGTATGATCAGCAATACATACTGTTACCTGCCGAAACAAAGTAAATGCACATCTGCCTTCCATAAACCCGGTTTATTGCTTTCCCGCATTTAGACTTCTTTAATTTGCTTTGAGTTTAAAATTTGTAATTAAGAAAAGTATTCTATTGTTATTGTACTTGTTTTATGGCCGTCATTAAGCAGGTGTGTCGAACTAATTCTTGTTGCTATTGTTTTGCGTCGAGTCTTTACTTTTTAACAAACACAATAGTGTTTGTTAAAAAGAATGCCCGAGAGAAGGAGTGAGACAGTCTAGCGAGAACCACGATCAAAGCAAGACGTGTACGTGTTGTATCCAGTTATATTTGTACATGTTTTATACGTGTTTGTACAGTTCTATTAAATTCTATAGTAATTCCAACGGCATTTTAATTCGAGTCCTGTAGCTCGTAACAGTACTAAACGGCACGTTCAAGTCAATGAAGGCACTAGAACCCGTATGTTCCAATACCGATCAATACTAGTTGCATTAATCAAACACACTGCTATTCACAAGACCCACGAAAGTCACGTTGAGGGTCCAAATGGCTGTAGTCTTGCGAATGCTTCCTGGTATGCCTTTTCTTCTCTTGTATTACTTGATTCGGAAACTAGTTTATACTTGACGACTAACAACAAGAATTGTTGGAGCCTGATGTTTTTACACGATGACACAAGGCTCAACAGAATTGCTATAAAATTTCTGCAAGCGTTAGATTTTATTTGTATCATGTGAACAGCGTTTCATATTATGTATTTCTCTTAACTATTTGTAACTTTTGGATCAATCAATACAGCAAAATTAACAAGTATCCCGAATTTTCTTTGCATTGCCCGTAATGGCCCAAATTTCAAGCATGGTTTACTGACAATAAACTTAATATTAATATACAAAAAACAAATATTCTATTATTCAAATCAACCACTCGAATAAATGATATACTCAATGTTAAATTAAATAGTCAAAATGTAAACGTAGTAGACGTTGCAAAATTTTTGGGAGTGTATATTGATTCTTGTCTTAATTGGAAAGAGGAATTAGCTTCAATAACTAATTCAATAAGCTCAGCCTGTTATGCCCTAAGAAGTTTACGTGATGAAGTCAAATTGGACTACCTTAAAATGGTATACCACGCTTTGGTAGAATCCAAATTAAGATATAGTATACAGTGTTGGGGAAATAGCTACAAATATAATTGTGAAAAAGCTTTTATTGTACAAAAAAGATGTGTAAGGACTATGATTCGTATACCACAAACAGAGTCTTGTCGAGAACATTTAAAAAATTGGGTATACTTACGGTCCCATGTCTTTATATACTGGTTGCCCTCACTTATCTCGCAAAAAATATTACACAGTTTGAGACAAAGGAAGAAAGAGAAATTAGAGAAGCAACAAGAAGGAAAGATTTAAAAAACTAAAATAATGCCATCTTTAAATGTTGTAAAGCACAGTATCACGTATCAGGCTATTGAAATTTTTAACAAATTACCTACTGACCTAAAGCTAAATATATATAAAATGCAATCTTTTAAGCGTATTGTTAAAGCATTCCTCTTTAAACAAGCTTTCTATTCAGTTGAAGATTATTTTTGTGCTTAAATAATGATAATATAATAATATGATTATAAAATACCTTTCGAGTGACATATTTTTGTAAACTTAAGAATATTTATTGTAAATTATTATTGTTTTCTTTTGTTTATAATTGTAATTATGACTATGTATGTATATTTCAGACACAAATGTTTTTTTGTAATGAATTAATATAAATAAATGAAATAAATGGTATGAGAGCTAGCAACGTCGGAAAAACAAGAATTTCAGGTAGGCCAGGATTTAGATATGCTATTTCTCTCACTCTCCCGGACGTCATACGGGCTATCTATAGTCTGGCTGAAGGTTAACAATTGAATTACTGTTTGGCAAATTAATTTTGGGTTTGTAGGTAGTTAAATAATATCATAGAAAAATTTCAGCCTTACTAAAATAATTTTAACATAAAAAAATTCATTTCAGGCGTCTGGCACAGTTTAAACAACAATATAAATATCTGGCAATAATAGATTCATGTGTCAAAAGTTCAATTAATAAGAAAAAAAACTTCTTAATTTTTTTGAAAAATTTATAATTTCCCTATACAGATACGATGCGCACTGGTGTACGCAACCACTACCGCCAGCCAGATAGCCCGTATAATGTTGTAGGGAGAGTGAGAGAGATACCATGTCTAAAAACTGGCTTACCTGAAATTCTCTCTCGAAAACATTGCCAGCTCTTGACGATAAGTTATTGCCAAGAATCATATCGGAGATTACATGGTTAAAAGCTATTTTTTTTTCAGAATAAACCGGGGCACTATATGGAAACAGGCATCGTATCATGGGGTATTGGGTGCGGCCAAGACGGAATCCCCGGCGTGTATACAGATGTAGCCAAGTTCCGGAATTGGATCGACGACCAGGTCCGAGAAAAAGGCTACGACACCAGCGTCTATACAATTTAAAGAAGCTGCTGCCATTATTATATATATAATATAAAATGTTTAATCTTGAAATGTTTTATTTAAATCCTGCGAAAATGTTAAAGATATTGACTTGGCGTGGTGATAATGAGACCACTTCGGGAGTATATACCATTTCGATTAAAAGAAAAATTTTGAAAATCGGTTCACAATTGACGGAGAAATCGAGTAACGAACATACAAAACTAGCCCTAGCGAAAGCGCTGGTTATCTTAACTGGAAATTTTGCTGAGCTAAGACCAACTTGGGACTACATTTAATTATTGTTTTTATTCAAATAGGGAATAAGACCGCCATTTGTACCTAATTCTAAGCTTTTTTGTGTATTATTTTATAAATTTTATTGAACAATAAAGTATAATCTATTCTATTCAAAATAGTTTAAGTGATTTTTATTTTGGTTCTAAATAAATCGTTTTCTTTATTTCTTTCTTTAAAAAAACATCTAGACGAATTGAAAACCTCTTCCTTCATGAAGTCAGTTAAAAAGTTGACACAGTGCTGGTTTTCAGTAACAGCCTTCGTGAAGTTAAATTTGACCCAAACAAATAAATATGTTTAACAACATCGAGTTCACTTTGAATACATTGCTAAATATTGATACATACCGACAAAGAACGCACGCCTGGCTGTCGTAAAACGCAGTTTATTGCCTTACCTGCATACGGTGTTTCTTTGTTTACTTTGTGTTTAAAATTTCAAAACACTATTGTTATCGTACTTATTTTATGGCCGTCATTAGTGTCAAACTAATTCTTTTTTTATTGCATTGCGTCGAAGCTTGCCAGATGTGCGAATCAACTCGGTGAACGCGGCCCTTTTGTCGGTATTATACATTTTAATATAAAACAATGCCCGAACGGAGGGGTGGGGGCAGTCAAGCGACGATTACGATACAAGCAACATGTGTGTATTACTTTCGATTAGCGTTATAGTGACGGACTCTGCAAGTGTTGAATTGCAATGAATCGTGCAGTGTATGAACTGGTTGCATCCAGTTTTATTTGTGCCTGTTTTATACATATTTGTAGAGTTCTAATAAACTCTATAGTAGTTCCAACGACTTTTAATTCGAGTCCTGTAGCTTGTTACAATATTAATAACAAAAACCATATCATATTGTTCTATTCTATTCTATAACTCACGCCAGGTCCCTTGCGGGGTAGGCACGAACAACAGAGCGCCATACAGGCTTATTCTTACACACCTCTCTTGCTTCTTTGACATTCATAGCTCTTGTCATGCACGCTCGTATGTTCTTAAGGCTCCTGACATCACATATCATATTGTTAAAAGTTATATTATCAATATTTACAGTTAAATTATACAAAGTAAAAAGTAAAGTAAAGTTATATTATACATAATTGTACAGATGTAAGTAACATTAATAATAAATAGCACTTATTTAATATAGACAGATCCTGTGCGCAGCTCGTCGCCCATATAATATATTTTGTTCTACGCTAATGGTGTGGGCGATACCCTGATCGTTGTACGTAAAGAAGTTAAAAACTGTTAGTTGTCGAAAACTTATAACAAATCACTTTTTTATAACAAATACGTGTGCCCGCAGCTACAACCAAAAAGGAAGAAGAAAGGTTTATGGCTTGGCAGCTAGGCCTTTAAGCCAAATCTTAGTTTACAATATAGTTTCTTTATTTTCTTAAGCCTATGTGTAGCACAGCTGAGATGTAGCTTATCAGCTGGTACTATTCAACGGAGTACTTGTGACAACTTAAAAGGCCACATTTGAGTTTACAGTTCACACTTCAAAATAAATAAATAAAAATATCTATAATATATAAAATCTAAAAAACTTTTACGAACATTTTGTTCCCGTTTCTTGGGACCTATATTTTTTAAGAAGCGCGGCACCATTCGTACATCCACCCATACATAGCTAGACACTAAAAAGTAACAAATAAAAAATAATAAAACTTCATTTTGAAAAACCGACTTCAAAAACTAAAATGTATAAAATAACTTATTTCTAAAGCTATTATTATCCATATCCATATATCCATATATATATATATATATATATTATATATATATATAATATATATTATATATAATATAATATAATATATATATAATATATATATATATATATATATATTATATATATATATTATATATATATTATATATATATTATAAATGCGAAAGTAACTCTGTCTGTCTGTCTGTCTGTTCCGTTTTCACGGAAAAACTACGGGACCGATTTGGCTGAAACTCAGTATATATATATTTTTGATACCGAGGATGAACATAGGATACTTTTTATCCCGAAAAATGGGATAGTTTCCGGGATAAGAAGATATTTGTCTGTTTGTTTGTTATGCTTTTACGGAAAACTACTGGACCGATTTGTCTGAAAATCGGTATATATGTAATTTTCATACCGAGGGTGGACTGGGGATATTTTTCATCCCGGATAATGGGATAGATTTTGGGATAGATTTATGTAAAGGTTATATCAAAAGTGGGATAGGTTTTGGTTGGTTTTGTGATTTGTCATTTTCATCTTTTTGGTATTTTGTCCGTTTTGCTCTTTTCGTCCTTTTTGTTATTTTTGCTCTTTTTCTCCTTTTTGCTCTTTTTGTCGTTTTTGCTTTTTGACCTTTGTGCTCTTTCTAACCTTTTAGCTCTTTCTATCCTTTTTGATCTTTTTGTCCTTTTTTGTCCATTTGACCCTTTTGCTATTTTTCTGTTTATGCTGTTTTTGTCTTTTGTCCTTTTTGCTCTTTTTTGTCCTTTTTGCCCATTTTGCTGTTTTTGCTCTATTGTCCATATTGATCTTTTTTCTCCTTTGCTCCTTTTGCTGTTTTCCCCTTTTTGTCCTTTTTATCATTTTTGTAGTTTCATAGATATAAAAATTCATCGTCTATAAAAATGCGATAGTAGCTCGATATGTCTTTCTGTTAAGTTTTCGAAACAACACTGGGAACACTGGATCGTTTTTATTGTAATTTTGTTTAAATGTAGTCTTAATGCCGAAAATGGACATATTATATACTCATGCCAGGAGATCGGATAGTTTGCGATATAAAATTAAGTGATTTTTACGGGTGCAAATGGCACTAACATAAAAATGTTGTACAATGTAAACTGTATTTAACGCCTGCTCTTTACACAAGAAGCAGGAATATTATAAATGCGAAAGTAACTCTGTCTGTCTGTCTGTTCCGTTTTCACGTAAAAACTACTGGATCGATTTGGCTGAAACTCAGTATATATATATTTTATATTTTTATATATATATATATTTCGATACCGAGGATGAACATAGGATACTTTTTATCCCGAGAAATGGGATAGTTTCCGGGATAAAATGATATTTGTCTGTTTGTTTGTTATGCTTTTACCGAAAAACTACTGGACCGATTTGGCTGAAATTCGGTACGTATGTAAATTAAATACTGAGGATGGACAAGGCATAATTTCCATTTTGGCCTATTTGGTCATTTTGGCCTTTTTAGTCATTTTGGCCTTATTGGTCATTTTGGCCTATTTGGTCATTTTGACCATTTTGATTATTTTGGCCTTTTTGGTCGTTTTTGCCTATTCCGTCATTTTAACCATGTCGGTCACTGTGGTCTTTTGGTCATTTAGACCATTTTGGCCTTTTTGGTCAAGTTTTGTAATTTATTTTGTTGACAGATAGACGGGGGATGGTATATATAATTAGCGATATAAAATGAAGTGAATATTCTGTGCGCAAATACATAAAAATGTAATATAATATAATCTGTAGCACTTGCTCTTTAAACAAGAGATACGCACTAGGTAAACTCTAGTTAATATATATTATCTAAAACATCTTGAAGTCGGTGCAAAGTAAAATATATTAATAATAATAGCTTTAGAAATAAGTTATATTATACATTTTAGTTTTTTAGTTTTTGAAGTCGGTTTTTTTAAACGAAGTTTTTATTTTTTATAGTAAGTTTTATGTGTATTTGTATTTTTTCCATGTAATGTTGGTGTACAATAAAGTATTGTATTGTTTACTACAAACTTCAGTGTGATGACTGGGCTGTATTTGAGCAGCTTTTTGTATATATTAACTTTCATGTTAGTAGTGCTCATCTGTGATTGTTCGCATACATGAGTACTACCAAAAATTGTAATAACCTCTAGAGTACGTACCTCTTGTATAAACTGAAGTGTGAATAACACCAATAAATTGCTAAATAAAACGTGACGCAACATCGTTCATTAGTTAAAATTGTATTCAAAAATTTATCTCGTTCTTCGTGCACTTGGTTAATTTAAGAAAGTTTTTGAGAATTTCATGTCATATCAAAACTACGTAATATTAACGTATTCCCCAATCATCTAATTTAAGCTGTTTGGGAATTCCATAATCTGAAAACAACTGTTTGTGATTTTTTTAAGATAACCTTTGACCTTAACTTATAAGCACAATAATATTAATCAAGAGGAGACCGGAGTGTTGCCAGTCACAAATCCATTTACTAGAAGTGTGAGAATTACATTTTACTGTTGGATACGACGTGAAGTATCGATTGTTGTTCTATTTAGACAAAGGTTATTACATATTAGTCATTTTTAACTCATTATAATATTATTACAAGCTACAGAACTCGAATTTAAATGCCGTTGGAATTACTATAGAATTTATTAGAACTATACAAACACGTTGTCTACGACAAGGTGTGCTGGCATTATACTAATATGTAAGTGGCAACACTAGAAGTTGCGCAAATATGGTTTGTGAACCTGGTAGCACTAACAGGTCGTGGAAATCGTAATCTATGTGTGGCAATACCAATAAAGTCTTCTTGAGTGCGCATCCGTGTAGACATTTTCAAAGCACAACCTAATCCACAAATATATATTTAATCGCATAAATTAACGATCAAATAATTAAACCAAACACACTTATTACACAGGTACAAATATAACCGAACACAACAAGTCCAAACGTACCGCAAAAGGTCGTAATTCAATAAAACGCGCAAAGTCCGTCAATATTTGATTCCCGATTGTATTACACACATCTTGCTTTGATTGTGGTTCTTGCTCGACTGCCCTCTTCCCTATATCAGGCCATTATTTTATACTGCACAAATGCAATGTGTCCGCCCGGCAACGTTGACCGAATTTCCTAGAATCAGCTTGTACTTTAAAATCCGTAACACCTGGCTAATGATTACCATACAACAATAGGCTGTTCTCTAGAAATGTATGCCAATAAGTAAGTAAACAAAAGAAGGCGATCATAAAAAAATTACAATAGTTTCAATGTTATTAGTTCAAATGCCGACGGGTAATAAATGTGCTTCTACTTGTACGTGGAATTTGTCTTTGCCGGCGCCTAGGTTGTAACATTATTATAAGTTATAGTAAAGGCCTAAAAATAAGTTTATACAAATAAATGAATTTTGTCATTTTTGATCAACTGTACCTAATCAAGATGATTCCTGTTTATGGGTGTTGTGTCCCAACACTAGATGTACTGTATGCACATGTACACATCACTAGCGCGTCCTCATTCAATTCATTGAATTCATTCATTCTGTTAATTTCCAAATGTAACAACTGTACATTTTGTTATAAGAATAATTAAATAAAAGTTAATTGCTAACATGTGTTATTATTAAATTCAAGTACAATGAATACAGAAAATAACAATTCCCTCATGGCTACATAATACTGAATGCAAAGATAATGTTGAAGACGGTGTCACGATTTTTTTACACGAGAAAATGGCAACATTGGTCTATAAAAGTATATAAAATGAATCGCACGTGGTAAAGGAATTTATAGAGGTACAGATTGCGTTCGAGGGACTGTGACCAGTATATAACTTTATACAAGAATAAGAGGAAAATGAGATAAAAAATATTGTACTGTAATAACAAATAATAACCCCAACAAGTTATTATCAGTACTAGTATTGAAGTCTCGAAACATTCAAAATTCCAAGGTTTGTTGTTTATAATTTAACCGACTTCGTAAAAGGAGGAAGCTCTCAATTCGTCGTGTATATTTTAACCGACTTCGTAAAAGGAGGAAGCTCTCAATTCGTTGTGTATATTTTTAACCGACTTCGTAAAAGGAGGAAGCTCTCAATTCGTTGTGTATATTTTAACCGACTTCGTAAAAGGAGGAAGCTCTCAAGTCGTTGTGTATATTTTAACCGACTTCGTAAAAGGAGGAAGCTCTCAATTCGTTGTATTTTTTTAACCCTGACGGATAAAACTTACGTGTTGAAGATTTTGTTTAATTTGCATGTCGCATTGTTTTTGAAGTGAAACTTCTATATAGACGGGGTCTTACGATTTTTCGCTCACGAAAAAGCGTCACGGCCGCGTGTTCTATTACTTACATTTTTAAACTCGTGATATCTTTCGACTGGAATGTCCGAAATGAAGAATTCAAAAAGTTATATAAAGGTATTGAAGCAGTCTTGAATATGCAGGTATTTTATTTCATTCTTCATTAATATATTTATTTTGAATCATTTTTTTCCAGATGTACTATCCGTATCTGATCCTTCTTCTCCTGGGAGTAGTTAGATGCCAGAGATAAATGACCTTGACGCCACCGTGGCGACTATATTCGGAACAAGCACCACGCCGAAGGACAACGAGGGAACTCCTTCTACTGTCGGTTTGAGCATTGCGACGCGTGATGGTAAGCTATGATCCATACTATTATTTTTCATCTCTTCTTTCGTATGGAAAGAAAGAGGGTTTTCTTTTCTCTTTTTTTCTTTTCTTTTCTTTCCTCTATTTTATCAAAAAATTTAAATAATTACATTCTTAATAACACTAATACATTTTTTGCACTTATTCTAATGCAATCTTCGTCCACGCTTTTAACATTACAAACGCGAGGTGAACTTTTTTGTTTGTTACGTCTTAACTAAGGCAATATCTCCGACATTCGCCCATTTTACGCGTATCATAAGCACTTACGCCGCAGTCGGTTATCATCAAGCAACATTCCCTTCGGAACAAAAATTATTTTGTATGACATTGTTTCTCAAAGATTTTGTTGTCGCGACCCACGAAAAGATCAAAAAGCTAAGTAAAATATCTTGCCACCCTCCTTCACTACAGCACTGTTATAATATTTTAATTATAGTTTATTCCTATTGTCGATTTTACTCATATCTTTTTATATTGGTTAAAAATAAAATTGTCAAGAATTTAAACTAAACTATAAAATTAAATATTTACGCTTATTCGTTGCCCTAAATATAGGCCAGCCCTTTGATCACGCGACACTTCTTTCAATCGCCTTGAAAGGTCTCGATAAAGTTGATATTTTAGTTTATTTATATTGTAAATGTTCATCAGTGAACATGACACCTGAAACATAGCTCAATACAACCAAGTTTTATAATCACTCATTCAACGTTCAAGCTGTCCAACAATGGATCATGCTTCTGCTAGAAGTGAGAGAAGCCGAATTAGTCTACTCTTCATTAAACTTATAAGTAATTGTTGCTTTTGCACGTATGTTTATATTTATGACGGCCTGTATGGTTGAGCGGACTAAGCCTTTGCGGGCCCTACCTTAGTACAATGCAGAGGCTCCGGGTTCGATTATAGTAAATTTTGGAAACTTATTTCCTCCGTTATTTACTATGGTCTGGGTATCTGGGATCGGCCTCAGTGTTAGTGCGTTGTATATTACCCATAACACAAGCGTAACTTGCTTAATTTGGGGATATACAGTATGTGTGTGTCTGCAAAAAAAAAGTGTGTTATTATATAACTAGGGGCCCGGCAGACGTTTTCCTGGCCTGAAAAATAAGAATCTAGGACCCGATTCTAGTGCCTCCTAACGGTTTCAATTGTGAATCTAAACTCCACTTCATGCTTTGAAAAGTCATTGTAATACAACTTCTATATGTATTTTGAAAAAGAGGAGCCTGAGATAATGTATAAATAATTATGAAGCAAAAAATCTTTTTTAGCTAGACGTGTTGCTTGGGAGTTTCTTGCCTCTTCTCCTCCTTTGAACAGCGATAACACATTGCGAAGCGGTGTACATGGAATAGGAAGTAGATCTAATATTTTTACTTACATGTATGACCTTAAAAAGATGTTCTCTAGTGGCGCTTATTTTGATTAAAAACTTGAATTTTAATTTGAAACCCAGGAACCTACTCAAACAAAGAAAACCAACAAAATCCGTCCCGGAGATTAGGAGGATTTACATTTAATATTTTCTTAAGTTTTGCGACTTGAATACATAACAAAACTACGTTTTAATGGTTTTAAGCGTGGCAATTTATTTTATTTTAAAATGATTTTAAAATTAAAATAAACTATTAATAATTACACTACAAACAAAACTTAGAAATTAAATACTACTATAAACATATTACAAGTAAAAGATGTAGTCCAAATCACTGTCGGTGGAAGCGTTCCCAAATGCTGCCGCATTCTTTAAATTATATAAAATTATTAGAGCTAGGCATGTTTGCTGAAGAGTTTCTTGCGCCGCTTCTTCTCTTCAAGCTATAACATGTTGCGAAGCTGTGGCTGAACGAACAATAATGTTTTCTTAAGTTTTAGTGACTTGTATACATAATACAACTACGTTTTAACGGTTTTAAGCGCGGTAGTTTATTTTATTTTGTTATTCCGACGTTTCGGCCACTTTTCAGAGGCCGTGATCATAGAAGACAAAGATGTCAAGTGCCAACAAGTATTGTAAAATTTTTATTTAGCCTACCGCCAACTTTTTCATATTAATTATTTAGTTATATTTTTTTTATGGTTATTATTTACTCTATGGGAGTGACGAACAAGTTGGCAGTTGGTTAAATAAAACTTTAACAATATTACTTGACATTTGACATCTTTGCCTTCCGTGACACGGCCACTGAAAACTGGCTGAAACGTCGGAATAATAAAAATCAAATAAATTACCGCGCTTAAAACCGTTAAATTATAGTTCTATTAGGATTTAGATTTTTTTAAATTATTTATTTTGTATAATAATGTTCAACAAAACCCTGCACTAGCTTTTGTGCCATATTTGTCTCCCCATCTCAAGAATGTCTGGAAGAGTTCGCTGTCAGCGATAAGACCGCCATTTGTACCTAATTCTAAGCTGTTTTTGTGTATTGTTTCATCAATTGTACAATAAAAGTATTCTAGAATATTCTATTCTATACTTTTGATTTGTACATAGGTCTATTTTTTAATAGACTGCGACCCCCTTTAACAACAAACTCGACCCCCACCGGGCAACCCCAGGTTGAGAAAAGTTTGTTTTATAGGGTATTTTCTTTGTTGTATTTAGCGGAGAATAATCTTACATGCATCACTCCTGACAATAAGGTTGGGGAATGCGTCAGTTATTACCTCTGCGATCCAGAGAATAGTACTATCATCACTGATGGCTTCAGCGTGATTGATGTAAGGTAAGTACTGCAATTTACTATTTAACCGACCTTAAAAAAGGAGGAGGTTCTCAATTCGTCGGATTTTTTTTGTATGTTCGCCGATTACTCCGAGATTTATGATTCGATTTACGTGATTCTTTTTTGTTCGACGCGGAATGGCTGCCATTTGGTCCCATAAAAATTTTACATAGTTTGGCCCCGTAATTTTCATTTTATGAACATTTTTTATGAAAAATTTTACATTCCGTTCCATATGTACACTGATTACACTGAGATTTATGGTCCGGTTTACGTGATTCTTTTTTATTCAACGCGGAATAGCTGCCATTTGGTTTCATATAAATTTGACATAGTTTGGCCCAGTAGTTTTCATTTTATGAATATTTTTTATGAAAAAAAATTCCATTCCGCGCGGCACCTTTCGTATAGCAAGATAGACACTAAAAAGTAAAATAAAAAAAACTTCGACTTCAAAAACTAAAAAGTATAAAATGACTTATATAAAAGCTATTATTATTAATATATATATTATCTAAACATCTTGAAGTCGGTGCAAAGTAAAACATAAAACTTACTATATTTTGAAAATTACTTCACCAACTTTAAGATGTTTTAGATAATATATATTAATAATAATAGCTTTAGAAATAAGTTATTTTATACTTTTTAGTTTTTGAAGTCGGGTTTTTTAAACGAAGTTTTTTTTATCTTCGAGGAACTATGACATAAAGATAGCATATAAGGCGGAATCGTGTCGCCAATGACGTCATCCGAAAGCTGTTCGAGAGCCCATATTAGACTTATTAATCCTATTTGAAGTGGAACTTCTATATAGACGGATTCTTACGATTTTTTGCTCACGAAAAAGCGTCACGGCCGCGTAGTCTAATTACTTACTTACATAATATTTTCTTAGGTTTTCGCGACTTGTACACATAATAAAACTACGTTTTAAAGGTTTTAAGCGCGGTAATTTATTTTATTTAGGTTTATCCGACGTTTCGGCCGCTTTTCAGTTGCCGTGGTCACGGAAGAGGTCATCCGTGACCACGGCAACGTTAAGACGTAGTTTTATTATATTTACTTACATTTTTAAACTCTTGATATCTTTCGACTGGAATGTCCGAATTCAATAATTCAAAAAGTTATATGAAGGTAATGAAGCAGTCTTGAATATGAAGTAATTTATTTTGAAAAGGATGAATACCAAGATACAAATATAGAGCCTTTCTAGCGACGGCATTTTAATTGAAATGTTAAAATAAAAGAACACTTATTGTGGCATAACTATAATAGTTCGACATATGCTGTCGCGACACTTTTTGTAGATAAGGATATGTTCTGCAAAGTCGTAGTACATTTTTTATTCTATCATCAATAGTTTTTGCAGCGCACGCGATTTTTATTATTATCTGTTTTGTACTTAAAGAAAATATTTAATGACAGTAAAAAAAATATAATAATGATAATTATTATGTTTTGTACTTAATGAAAATAAAGTATATTAACTAATTTTAATTACAATACATATGTCTAATGCAATATTTTTTAATATCATTGTTAAGTCACTTATGCATGAAAATATTTAGGAACTAAGTACTTTTAGATACAATAAAATGTAATATTTAAAGTATGGAAGAGCGGGGTCTTCTAAGACAAGTAGAATTTCCTTAAAAAAAGTATTCCAACAACCGACTACAAATTGTACATGTGTTTCTTAAGAAAATAACATTTTTCATTTTTTTAGGTCATTAGGAGAGGGCTCGTTCGGACAACAGGAGTCACGAAGGTCGAAGCGTAACTCGCCTTTGGTATTATCATCTAGGTACGTTGCCCAATGACAGTGTGTGACATGACGTAGGACCGCCGCGGGGGAAGCGCCGTGGGGCGTGTAGAATTCGCCTCATCGGGGTGGTACTAGTATTCCCGCAGGAATGTTATTTGCCACACCACGGTTGGGGATACCCACTAAAACCCCTGGCTGATCCTCGTTGCGTCCCATGTCCGGGCTGTGGGCTCGCTCACGCATTCACCTCGAGCCCGGACGGACGATGGCCGGCCCGATCGCTGGCTGGCCCCTCAATTGTAAGCTGGAGAACTGGGTTTCTACGACTACCTCGGGTCTCACCATGGGTTGGTTCGCATCCCTCCGCAGTTAAGCCTTATGAAAATTAATCCAGTTACTTTCGGAACAAAGTTCCTTATCGCGCGTTGCGAAAGGGGGCTAGACGGAAAAAATTAAGACCAAAAGTTGTAACGACACTTTTTGCTACAGTTGTAAGCCGTGTTGCGTTATCAATACGTATGTATTTAGCAAGCCGAGAGTGTTCTAACCTACACGCTGTTTTTACTTCTAACGGCGCCAGTGCAAGCGTGGATCCATCGCTGTAGGCACGATGGCCATACCCTTAATAAACTTTGACGTCACACTTCCACGGCTTTTTGAGGTCGATAAGCTGATGATATTGTTACGAGTTTGCGGGACTCGAATTAAAATGCCGTTAAAATTATAATAGAATTTATTAGAACTATACAAATACGTATAACACAAGCACAAATATATCCGAACACAACAAATCCAGACATAATGCAGAGGTCGTAATTCAATAAAACGCGCAAAGTCCGTCAATATTAGATTCCTAATAAGGTACACACGTCACGCCTAGATCGTAGTTGTAGCTCAACTGACCTCCTCTCTCAATCAAGCCATCGTTGTATACTGCATAAATGCAAATGTGCCCGCCAGCGTGGCCAGATTTAGTAGATTTCTACTTTTTTGGTAGATTTTGAGATACAGACAACAGAATTTAGTGTGTAAAAATTATTTGGTAGATTTTAGTAGAATTCACGCTTTTCAGTTATTCAAGTACTTTTTTGGCATATCTAGGGATGTAACATCGCTCATAAAAAACATCAATGTTAGGATATCTATGTTTTCAAAAGTGAAACATCGATGTTAAAAATATCGATGTTTATGAACGATGTTTTTTATCACCATTTACATAAACTTTTGACGCTTGTTCCTGCGATGCAAGTGAAACATCGTTCTTTTTAACATCAATGTGTCGCCCAAACCACTTTAGCAAACCTTTGTTAATTCTTGCTTTCACTAGCATCACTACACTGTTACACCACTGTTACTCTTTATCTTTCAAAAATATACCACACACACACTTCTCAAGTATGCTAGTTACTTACGTTAATATGTGGAATGTAATGTAATTTTTAATTATATTTTTATCTAAATAATTAAAGAAACCAGTTTTCTTAAAATTAAATTGTAAAATTAAATTTAAAAAAACCATTGGTTTCTTTAATTGATGGTGGTTTCTTTGTTATTTTTATTATTTTATCGTTTAATAAAGAAAACATTCATGTTTTACGTTGTAATACGACAGCAAAAAATATTTAATAGATTTTTAGTATATTTTTGTTCTCTTTTGGTAGAATTCAGTAGTTTTTAATCTCCACAAGCAGTAGATTTGTCAAATAAAATCTGGTTACACTGCGTGCAACCCACAGGCGGGTGGTAGGGGTATTTTCCCGACTGGATGGCTACCGCCTCTGGTCTAGAGTACGCAACCATAACAACCTTGAGTGGTGTTCCGGCATTAGTGACCAGGTTCCAGTCGATTCGATTGTGCGTGCGTGCGTGCGTGCGTGCGTGCATGCGTGCGTGCGTGCGTGCGTGTGTGAAATGAATTCTGAAATTAAAATATTGAAAAGAGAATTTGGATTTGAAGTCGAATACATAATATTAAGCAGTTTGGAAAAAACTAGTTTTCTTTGAAAAATTCTTTATTCATTACATTTTATTTATGTCAATTTTTTTTATTTAGTCTTTACAGTACGGATAATGGTTGTGCCAGTTACATGGACACGTGCTGCTTAGTCGGTCCGGTGGACGCTTCCGAGACGCCGAATGTAGCGTCCAGCTCAGAAGGTCATAAGCTGGATATTCCTGAAATTCTGAAGCCAAACGCCAATGAATCAAAGGTATTTTATCCGACTTCCAAAAGAAGGAGGTTCTCAATCCGGCCATACGTTTAATTTGTGTTTGCTACGCGGTTACATCATGAATTGTGCACCGATTTTCAAACAAAAAAACTTGAGAAATGTGAAGGGACGCCCGGATGGAACGAAGTTCCTTTCGATTAATTACTGAAGGAATTGTAATATTCTTTTTTGTTTTTTAAGTTATAATAAAAAAATATTATTAACAAAAATAATGTAATATAAACTTAATCAGTAGGCTCAATTTTAGTAAACTACACGCACGCCGCACGGCTTACAACTATAGCAAAAAGTGTCGTTACAACTTTTGGTCTTAATTTTTTCCGTCTAGCCCCCTTTCTCAACGCGCGATAAGGAACGTCGTTCCAAAAATATTCGAAAAAATACCCTCCTGCGATGGTCCCATTGTGACTAAGTTAGTATTTGATAAGTCCTCGTAATCGTCGCTTGACTGCCCATCTCTCCATTCGGGCATCCCTTTATACTCAGCTTACAATATGTCACGACCGTGTAAACAATGGTTTCCAAGAATCACACCTGGCCAATGCCTACCATAAAGGGATTACAATACACAATAGGCGGCTTCTCTGATTACAAATATTAAACCCAAAGTGAACAAAAGAAATCCAGATACGGGCAGATAATAAACTGCGCTATATGGCCGGCAGTGTGCATTCACATTGTCGGCGTGCTTCGTGGAATTTAGGCTAAGTTGTAACAATATATTTCTTAATTTCACTATGCGCACGTCACGCTAATGGCAAATGCGTGCCATTTTCATATTACAAATATCTAAGATTGTTTAATGAAAAAGTCGGTTACATTACCTATGAAACTGTTTTCTCACAAATGTGTTGATTTTAGTGTTTCCGGTTTCTATCCACTTTTTCTACCCACAAGTCTAAAATAATAATAATAATTCCGTTTTCAACCCATTACAAAATTCAATTCCGGTTTCTACCCAGTGAACTAAGTACAGCTAGCAGAAAAAGTTAATTCGATTAAAAAAATCATTTAAAAAATAATAATGTCAAAAAGATTCTTATACATACTTTACAAACATCTAAAACTCACATATAGATTATAAAACATTACATAGATCACATAATTAACGTTTGGTACATAGCATTTTCAAAATTCACAACCTCGTCAAAATATCAAATAATACAGAGTAAAATATCAAAAAGACTGAGGAACTATAAATTAGTTTAATGAAGAAAATGTTTGTAACTATTGTTCAATACACTGGATGCATTTATTGCTTTTGGAATCATAATATTGAAAATATAACTAAAAGTTAAGTAAAATTTGAATAATTGTATAGATTGGGTAATACTAATAATCGACGTTAAAAGTATTTTTTTTTTTATTGCAGGAGATCAGCAGACAGGCAGACGGCCCACTTGATGGACAGCGGTTACCATCGCCTATGGACATTTGCAACACCAAAGGTGCTACGAATGCGCTGCTGCTCTCTTTAGGGAGCCTGGAACCTGGTCACTAATGCCGGAACACAACACATGGTTGTTATGGCGACATACTCTAGACCAGGGGTGGTAGCCATCCAGTCGGGCAAATGCCCTACCACCTGGCTGTGGGTTGTTTTGTCGCCTCTTACGACAGGCCGCCGGGCCGCAGGAAATTGTATTCTTTCTCCGTTCCTGCACGGATAGAATGCTTCCTGTATGAAGTATTGACGTAAATTATGTAATAGTTTTTTTTTAATTTAATATATAAACGAGCTAACTAGGAAAAGTTACATTGGCCTAAGCAAATTTTGCCACAAGCCAAGTCATTAAGCGCAGATTCTATTTATTGTCTCTCTCTAACACATCATGTTTTTCGATTCCTTGATATTGCAATATCTTTTGCTTTGAACCGTGTATTTTGTTTTTTAGCGACATTATTAATATTTGAAAGGAACTGAAGCATGTTTAGTGACTTTTTCTTTGTCACAACGCGGTTTACGGTCACATGCTAGCTTTCAAGAGCGTTAGTTGTTCTGTGTCGACATCCGCATGAAGATCATAATTCTAGGGGATATTTTCCGTCAAACATTATATGTTTTGACAATATAATAATTAAATCACTGCATCCAGTCATCATTTTATCCGTGCAGGAACGCAGAAAGAATACAACTTCCTGCGGCCGGGCGGCCTGTCGTAGGAGGCTACAAAACAACCCACAGCCAGATGGTAGGGCATTTGCCCGACTGGATGGCTACCACCCCTGAACTAAAGTATGTCGCCATAACAACCTTGAGCTGTGTTCCGGCATTAGTGACCAGGTTCCAGTCTTCCTTAAGAGAACAGCAGCCCATTGCACATTTGGTGTTGCAAATGTCCATAGGCAATGGTAACCGCTTTCCATCTAGTGGGCCGTCTACCTGTCTGCTGAACTCCTGCAATTAAAAATAAAAAAATCTTTATTGGGACTCTATTCCATAATATAGAGAAAAGCATCATCCACCATTTCTTTCGGTATTAAACCTAAGGCAAGCGTCAAAGATACATACATACATGTTTTTTAAAATGCCTTTTTTTGGTCATACTGAACTGTTTGCCTTTTTTATATATCGCTTGGCAAAAGTGAAAGTAACAGGCTCTGGTTTTAGTTTCAGGTGAAGTAATTTTGAAAAAAACTTGTTTTTTCATTTGTGTGTTGGGTTATTATTATCCAGTGACATCATACACACTTGCAGCTAAGAAGTCGTTCGTGAACTAATATTGAGTAGATTTAAACATTTTAATATTGTGAGCTGTTTATCTTGCAATGAATAAATATTTAAAAGCAAATAACGTTTCTGACCGTACTTCAAAACAATGAAAAGTAGTAATGGATTGAAAACGGAAAGCTTTTTGGGTAGAAGACAGAAAAAAATATTATATTTATTTTTGTAGGTTGAAAACGGAATAGATTTTGGGTTGAAAGCTGAAAAAATATTTTTGGGTAGAAAACGGAAATACCCGAAAAATCCGTATCATGTGGAACCGCACTAGTATCACAAATAACTACTTTCTATCTTTTAAGTCGGTTTTGATTTTCATTAAAATATTTTATATATAATTTTTCTACGCCATTCTCCACAATCTATCAGGTGCGCAATATCTCTTTTTTTATTGCAAGAGCTCAACAGACATCCAGACGGCCCACTTGATGGAAAGCGGTTACCATCGCCTATGGACATTTGCAACACCAAAGGTGCTACAAACGCGCTGCTGCTCTCTTAAAGGAGACTGGAACCTGGTCACTAATGCCAGAACACAACACAAGGTTGTTATAGCGACATACTTATAAACTAAGGATGTTAGCCACCCAGTCGGGCATATGCCCTACAACCTGGCTGCGGGTTGTGTCGTCGCCTCTTACGACAGGCCGTCCGGCCGCAGGAATTAGTATTATTTCTTCGTTCCTGCACGGATATGAGGCATTTTGAGGGACAATTATTATTCTGTGTTGACGCCGTCTTGAAGTGAATTGAGTATTGTGTCCGTGATGTAGATACATCATCTAGTGGTGGATAATAGCTCACTGGAGGGCGAAAGCCCAAGGCTCAATCGCTGCGCTGCGAGAGCTAGAGAGGTAAGCTGGACCACTGGAGAGAGGAATATATTAGACGTCACTTTACTAACTATTAATTACGTTATTCCTCTGCTGTTTTCACCAACGATACGAGTTTCATTGCAGTTTTTTTTTTCAGAGCATTGACTGCGGCAGACGCAATCCAAATGGTGTTGGCCTCGTTACTAACAATGTTACACAAAATCAAGCACAGTTCGGAGAGTTCCCATGGACAGTTTCCATATTCAGGTAATGAACATTTTTTAAATCCTGGAATACGGTTTATACCTGGACAAAGCTTTAAATTGGCCAAAATTAACCGCTTTTAATCGGTTACATCCGGTTTTAATCATATTTCGTTCTGTTATACCTAGGCCCCTTTCCTCCAGACCTTTGCTTTCCGCTCTGCTGTATCAGCATCCAACAGTTTATTAATACACCTCCCGTTCCTTCGCCCAGTCAGTCTCCAGTCTCCATTCCTCCGCCGCGCATTATTGCCGGATCGCTGTTTCTAATTTTTAGTTCTAAGTTCTAATTAATTTCATTTTATATATTCTTCGTGTAAATAAAAGTCATTTTTAAATTACTGTTTTAAAGACTTCGTATAACAGTTCGATGTAAATCTACATACAAATTTTTATTTTTTAAAACAGATATGAAAAACACGCGCACGGAAAATAAAAAGAATCATTATTCTATATAAAAGCTATTGCATAGCATTTTTTATAAACTTATATATATTAATTATAATTATTTGTTCCTAATAATCGCCAAAACTTATTTAAAACAAATATTACTAACTTAAAACATATAATACTAAAAATAAATTGACATATAAATATAAACCTAAATATAAACTACAAAGCATACTATGAACTATATAAAAACTAAAAGTAATTAAAAAAGGGGATAATATTTTTTTATTTATGCAGTATTTTTAGCTCTCACTCATTATCTTTCACTATTTTATCATCACTTTCTTCATTAATAAATGCACTTTGTTTATTCATATTTAAAACACTTTATACACAAATTTTACGCGTACAGCTATTCACCAGCAACTGCTATTCACCAGCAACTGCTATTCACCAGCAACTGCTATTCACCAGCAACTGCTATTCATCAGCAACTACTATTCACCAGCAACTACTATTCACCAGCAACTGCTATTCACCAGCAACTGCTATTCATCAACAACTACTATTCACCAGCAACTGCTATTCACCAGCAACTGCTATTCACCAGCAACTGCTATTCACCAGCAACTGCTATTCACCAGCAACTGCTATTCACCAGCAACTGCTATTCATCAGCAACTACTATTCACCAGCAACTACTATTCACCAGCAACTGCTATTCACCAGCAACTGCTATTCATCAGCAACTACTATTCACCAGCAACTGCTATTCACCAGCAACTGCTATTATAAAGTGTGGCATTATAAAGATATGATATATACCTATACACCTATACACTTTCTCACAAACAGCTACTTACGTATTCGTCCAATTTCGGAGCAGTTCGTCGTCCATAATTTGCAATACCTGACGTACCTCGAACCGCTACGAGAGCTCGCGGCTCACTGTGACCACCGCACGCCTCCGCTCTCCGCATTCGCTTCAGGCCCCCGTCACCGTGTCTGATAGGCGGACTGGGGGGAGTGTTAGGTTTATTTTCGTTACGGAATTTCTTGATTCGATCGCCGCGATAAAAGCTATACAATAGCTTAAACAGAATAGTTTAAATACAGAATGTGTTGAAAAAGTGATTTTCGTAGTTTAACTTTTATGTGGCATTCAACATTCAATTAATCTGTCACGAGCTCAAAGTAATAAATTTGTTCCAGACTCGAAACATTGGACGACTATCCCAGTAGTATGAAGATTAATGTTTACCGTGGCGGAGGTTCTTTGATTCATCCAAGTGTTGTTTTGGCAACTGCCTATTTGGTGGCCAACTCGAGTACCCTGAAGGTCAGAGCAGGAGTTTGGGATACTCAAAGCCCAAAGGAGTCTTATCCCTACCAGGATAGAGATGTGGCAAGCGTGGTTGTGCATGAAGACTTCAATTCAGGTGTGTATCTTCAGAACAGTCTTTACCCAGGTCCAAGAGTTAAGTGGAATCCGGGCGAAAGGACCCCTGAGGGCGGAAGCTAAAAGCTAGTTTTTGAACATGTTGTTTTTATAATAAGTCACATACGTATGACATTGCCGTTATGCAGTATTGGCCATTTGAAATCAGAATATTTTTTTGTTGGACTAAGGCTACATTCACGACTGCGATTTTCCCCGTTCGACTTGCTTGCGGACGTTACAGTCATAAACTCTAGTGGAATGGATTATAGGGCGTTGATGTCATAAACAACTAAATAAACAAATGTCATTGATTGATTTGAAAAACGCGCCTTTTTCAATGTCAAGAGATAGAGAGAATTAATGCTCTGTGTTTACCGGCCAAATTGTTTTTTATTTAGCCATTTTTTTCCACCTGGCTTTTCGTTTCACACGACATTGGCAAAATCAATGCATAAACAGCATTGCAGCCATCAATAAAAAATTAAAAAAAAATGCTCTGTGGTCAACGCTCAATTCGACCCACCTCTCGACATGGGTCGTCGTGAGCGTTGTGTGATCGAAAATGATGACTTCATTAGTGAGGTTTTCGGCACGACCATCGCGGTCGCAAATTTGTTTTTGTTTATTAAATAGCGTTATGTTGTCATCGCCATTCAATGTACTATTTGGTCATCGCATTTGAATCTTTTACGGCATCATAAATACGTTATACGGTATTATTGAATATGAGTACCGTGGTGGCATCAACGCGGCACAACCGGCTTGCAAGATCAACGACGTTCACGGAGCGAACATTACAAACGAATGCACCACCTGTTATTAGTTTGTCCATTCCGTTCTCAAAATTTCGACCTGAGAAAAATACCTCATGGCCGTCCGAAACTTTGGTTGACAGTAATAATTAAAAGCGTGTCGAGTTCTTCGACTTCGCCGACCCCTTTAGGATTGGGGTGGCAAAGTGGTATGGCGTGTCGAGCTCTTTACAAGCTAGGCTCTTTACCCCAGCATTCGCTCACAGGGTAACTATCCAGCGGTAATGGAGTTTTTGGAGCCGCCGTAGGGGTCGGCAGCTCGCATGACCTTTCAGCTGCTGCCAGTGGCCTTCGCGGGCTTCGTGTTGGCTCCTTCAGCGGCATGGTGGGCCAGTCTTGCATCCGATGGCCATCCCGGGCTTTGGGGGGTCATCTGGGGCGTCTGGTGGCCTTTCCGCAGCATTGTGGATGTTCGCGACCTTACAACTTCGCCCTAATAATTAAAAGCGATTGTGCAAGCTGATGATACTTAATCTACGGCTGAAGCAGCAGCTTTCAACATTAGCATCAAAACAATATTGGTCCATTTGCGTCAAATAGGTAAGGCAAGATCACCACCGCAAAAAAGCGTCGAGATGTGACTTACACTGCTCAACAGGAACAGAAAAGAAGGAACTTTGAACCACATAGCTACAAAGAAAATTGGATTCTATTTGACAATCACAAGCGCGCAGCAAGTTGGTTGGATCCTGGTTCAGCACGTAAACAATGCCCTAAACAAAAACTTGCCCCTAGAAAAGTAATGGTCACTGTTTAGCGGTCTAGCGCCGGTTTGATTGATCATAGCTTCTTACCAAACGGGACGAGTATTACTGCAGATGTGTACTGTGAAGGGCTGAATACAATGATGGAGAAGCTCGCACATCTCCAATCAGCTTTGGTCAATTACTCGTCTCCGCTGCTCCTGCACAATAACGCGCGACCTCATACTAAACAGCAGACGGTTTCCAAGTTATAAGAGCTGAGGTTGGAAGCTCTGCGTCATCCGCCGTAGTCACAATACCTTGCGCACACACTTCTATTTTTTCCTGATTTTGGAAAGCTTCTTGTCGGGAAAAAAATCAATACCTGAGAGGTAGTACAAAATGCCTATGAAGGATTTGTTGGCTCCCATCCAGTTGATTTCTTCAAGAAGGGCATTACTAAACTGCCCAGTAAGAGTTTATTGTTGCCCTTCTTGATCTTTGCCTACACAGTTGCTGGCAAAGGTGTATCAATTGCATGGGTGATTAAATTGATTAATAAAAAAAATGTAGAAAAAAATTACGTTAACTTATTTAATAAAAACGGCAGTTTCTATGCTAGGAAGGATATTCGATTATATTTTATCTTCTAGGCAATCTTCATAACGACATTGCGGTCCTGTTCCTTGCCGAGCCAGTGGATATGGTTCCGAATGTTGGAGTAGTGTGCCTTCCACCTCCTCGCATGGAGACTCCTCGCGGGACCCGCTGTATCGCCACCGGTTGGGGCAAAGACCAATACGGGTATAGAGGTCGTTATATGAACATAATGAAAAAGGTAATTAAGTGGAATATTCCCTAAACTTGTTTGATGTTATTAAAACAAACAAATTTAAGTCCCTTTTTTTTATAGCTGGAGTACAGCAAACAGGCTGACGGCCCTTAGTTATTATCTTATCCCTTATCCCTTAGCTCGTTTAAAAATATACGATTGATTATTTATCATTATTAACACGAAATGTTTTAATGTACTCCCGAAACGGACCCGCCAATTCACCTTGGACAAGCTGGCGGAGTCGTGGCTATATAACCGAGCCATTCGGATGGTTATGGGCTGTTATTATTATTGTTATATGTGTATTGTATTTCGTAAAGAAATTCTCCATGCGTGAAATTGAATTGCTCACGGTAACTTATTTTCCTCCGCAGATTGAAGTGCCAGTAGTGGATGACTCAACCTGCGTAAAAAGACTGCAGGGTACGTCGCTCGGGAGATTCTTCCAATTGCACAGCTCATTCATGTGCGCCGGGGGGGAGCTTAACCAGGACACCTGTAAGGGGGACGGAGGGTCACCCTTGGTATGCCCCATCCAGGTACGGCAAAGATGCTTAAATATTTTTTGACCAAATGGCACAGCACGTGGAAAACGGTTATCGCCTACAAACGCTTGCAACAGCCGGGGTGAAGCCAACGCGTTCCCAGCGTTATAATAAGATAGAGCATCAAGACTGGAGAATTTTTATGAGAATATGGGGACCCCTATTCTAGGGATGAGATGGGAAAGTTGGGATAGGAAGGGGAGCGAGCAGTGGGCCATCGAAACTCTTTCTCATCGCTCGTAACACAATTAGCCCAAGGCCGTTTCACGCCGATATTCTATGAAGAAGTGGCATCACAATGATTGAAAGAGCTGTGTCCAAAATAATGATTTTAGTATGGCTCTATTAGGTAGTATATTTCAGGCAAAGATGTGTTAAGGCAACATTAAACTACCCGTCGCAATTTACAGACTAAAAGGTTCCAACTCTGGATTTTTGTACACATTCAGTGAATAACATGGTCCTGTTATTATTCACTTAAGAAATAATAATATAGTCTGTTGAATCAGCCTAAGGAGGTCCAGTCAGCTAATGCACTTGTGATCCCCTATCCCTGCCCCAAATACACTTCTTAGCTATCCCTGAACACAGATTGAATACAATTTCCTGCCTGTTGTAAGAGTGATAAAACTACCCACAGCCAGGTGATAAGTTATTGCCCGTCTGGGTGGGAACCACCCCTGGTCTAGAGTATGCCGCCATAAAAATTTGAACTTGTGTATCGGCATCAGTCGCCAGATTCCAGTTTTCCTTTAGAGAGCAGCAACGCATTTACAGCACCTTTGGTGTTACAAAATAAATGTCCATATATGACGGTACCTGTCATCCATCAGGATGGCTGTCCACCATGGACCATACCATGATAACCTTGAGTTTAGTAGCCAAGTTCCAGTCACTTCTATACGAGGCCAGCAGTATATTTTTATCACCATTGCAAATATTCATAGGAGACGGTAATTAAATTCCATATTTTTTTTTAATCCGTGTAGGAACGGAGAAAGAATAATAATTTATGCGACAGACCGGCCGTCTGTCGTAAGAGGCGACAAAACAACCCACAGCCAGGTGTCTACCTGACTGGATGGCCACCCCCCCCCCTGGTCTAAATTATGCCGCCACGACAACCTTGAGTTGTGTCCCGGCATTAGTAGCCAGGCTCCAGTCTAATCTAGAGAGCAGTGTCCATTGGCGACGGTAACCGCTTTCCACCAGATGGGCCGTATGCCTGTCTGCTTAACTCGTGCAATAAAAGATGGTGTTAGTCATCTCCACGTGTTGTAGCGGATCTTGATTTACTGGTAACAGTGACCGGTCAAGAATCGTGTCGAGGATTATTTTTTTATTCATTACGAAGCTGGCATACAGGCAGAAGGCCCAGCTCATGGAAATTGATTATCGCCTATAGGTATATGCAACAACATGGCGATGCCACGCGTTGCCAGAGTTAGGATGGAATAAAGAGGTTGGGATAAATAATAGAAGGATCAGACAGGACGAATGATATAGAAGTAGGATTTCCACAGATTTGTCCTAGTTTAGAGGGTGTATGGGCGGAGTTTCATTTGTAGGCCAGGTTTAAAAATTTCAAGTCACACGACAGTATCGCAACGGGCACGCCTCACTGCTTTTTATTATACTAAGTTTTAAAAACCTCTTGACATGTCCGGGTTCTAGACTCTAAAATCCGGGGTTGTCATGACTTTTGTCCTGGTTACGAAATTTTAGAGATGGCATTTGTTTTATATAAAATGAAACTTAACATAGACTGGACTGTAAGATTATTATTAACGTTATTTACAATTTAAGTATACATAGAAGATAAACACCGAAAGTACGCATTGGTGCTATGAGCAAGTACGCGAGAGAATCGAGAGAGAGTCGAGTGAGAGTTGTGTAAGAGTGATAAACGAGTCCTTCCGGCCTCCAAGGCCGCTTCTATATCCCGCGTTCCGTCCGACGCCTAGCTGCTAATTGTGCGAGCTATGGGCGTCGGTGGTTTGCGGGGCGCGGAGCGTAGGTTTGCTCCTGCAGGCGGGTCAAGGGGTGCTCTCTGTCCGCACCAATAGTGATTACGGCATAGCTCTACCACGTGAATCCGGTTACACCTATTTAAAGCTCTTTTTTTTCTTTAGACTGAACCGGGACACTATATGGAAACGGGCATCGTATCTTGGGGCATTGGGTGCGGCAAAGACGGAATCCCTGGAGTGTACACAGATGTAGCAAATTTCCCGAACTGGATCGACGACAAGGTCCGAGAAAAAGGCTACGATACAAGCGTCTATACGATTTAAAGACGTTGTTGCCACTGTCCTTAAAAATCTCCTTATAAAGTTCCTTTATACGTCACACACCCCCAATTTGCGCTCCACTAATAATCTCCTGTTAATGGCACGTGCACACTCTTCGACATCTTATTCCAACTCCTTTGCCATGCAGGCTGTCTACTTTGGGACTCTTTACCGACTGCCAAGGGAAAAGCTATTTTTTACCATATTTAAAAACTCACTCAGGAATCATTATGTTAGTCTTACGCAATAATGTATGTGCTAGTTTATAATTCTTGGGACTGTTCTGTTAGATCTGCTGTCCATGTACCTATGTCATTTTTATTTATATATCTTTTCTTTGAGTCAGGTTGCCTGGAAGAGATCGCTTTTAGCGATAAGGCCGCCTTTTGTTTTATCAAGTAACTATTGTCTTGTGCATTTTTGTAATTTTTGTTTTGGTGAATTATCTATGTCTAAATCTCAATAAAACGTATAATTTTTAATTGGCTTATTATTTACTAGGATTCGCCCGTGACTTCGTCTAGAGTAGACGGGTAGATATTGAATCGGAATTGAACTGCTCCCAAGAAATTTCTTGGATTCCCGGGATATAAAGTACCGCTGATACTAAGTCCGAGAATTTGCCATCACTTAGCGCAAACCACACCGAAATTGATCTCGGCACATTGCATTTGTGCAGTATAAAACGATGGCCTGATTGAGGGAGGGGGCAGTTCAGCGACAAGTGTGACGTATGTACAATCGGGAATCTCTTAGTGACGGATTTTGCGCGTTTTATTCTATTACGACCTTCTACATTACGTTTGGATTTGTTGTGTTCAGTTATATTTGTACCTGTGTTTACGTGTTTGTATAGTTCAAATAAACTCTATAATAATTCCAACGGCAATTTTAATTGGAGTCTCGCAACTCGTAACATACTTTGTTTCTTTGAAACTAAAATACATACCCGTGTAACAATTTGTATCGAATCATGTATTCGAATACAATAATATTGTTATGGAATAGCTATTGTTTCGTTATATCTAATATAATCTATTACAGTATGACATTATTATACTAGTAATTACTACAACTGGAGCTTCATAACATCTCCTGTAAATATATATAAGCTGCGATAAATTTAGGTTGCCAACACATTCCATAGTATCTTTTTCCCGACTATAGACTGATGACAAAAACTATCAATATCAGCCTATGACGTTTAGTTTATGTAAAACGTAGGGCAAAGGGTTAATTGCGGACGCCATGGGTGCGTTCCCATACTTTCATTAATCGTTTATAAGAAGACACCTTTGGATAGGGCGCTGCTACTTTGGATGCGTATTTGCGAACACTCTGTAACGTTGCACTTCAATTGCACAGGAATTATTATTCTTTCTCCGTTCCTACACGGATTAAAAAAAAACTGATGCAATTTGATTATCATCGCCTATGAACATTTGCAATGGTGATACAAATGCATTGCTGGCTTCATAGAGGAGACTGGAACTTGGCCCCTAAAAAGGTTATCATGGTGTGATCTATGGTTATACTCCAGACTTAAAGTGATGGTAATACAGATGGTCAAATCCCCTACCACCTAACCGTGGGTTGCTTTTTTACCTCTTAGAACAGTCCTTCTAGCTGTACTTGCATATTTTCTATTTAAAGTTTCAAATTTTATTTCGTGTACTAAAATTGAACTTGTCAACTTATAACCAACGCGGCGGCTCAGTTATTAGGTTGAAATTTGAAATATAATGCTTTGTTAGCCTAATAAAACCAAAGAGTAGGTTTTTTGTATTTAATATAACCGTACGGGTTACAATACGACTTCAACAACACAGAAATCGTCTGAAGGTATTAAAATAAGAAAAAGTATAAAATTACATTAGTCAATAATGTAATATTAGTAATAACAGTACATAAGAAAAAACTCCTTGTGGCACTCGGGGACTGCCGCGGTAAAGCTATTGCATAGCATTTTTTATCAACTTTGCAATTATAATTATTTATTTATTTTTTACTTATGCAGTATTTTTTTCTTTGATATTAATTGAAGTTACACTTTTTGAGCGTGGTGACCGATAGAAAACAAATCACCTATGTATATATATAACTACATGTATACTTACGGGGCGCACATGCGGTGAGTGTGGCATTATAAAGATATGATAGATATCTATACACCTATATACTTTCTCACAAACAGCTGCTTACGTATTCGTCCAATTTCGGAGCCTGACATACCTCGAACCGCCACAAGAGCTCGCGGCTCACTGTGGCCACCGCACGCCTCCGCTCGCCGCACCCGCCTCAGGCCCCCGTCACCGCTCATAGTAGGCAGAGTGGGAGGTGTTAGGTTTATTTTCGTTACGAAATTTCTTGATTCGATCTCCGCGCTCAAGGCCCGCAATAAAAGCTATGCAATAGCTTAATATAATAAAAAGACCCTTTCCATTTTTGTATTACAAAAATAAATAAATAAAAAAGGAAAAGAGTTAAAATCCTCCATCTTACATATGATGGAGAAGGCGTTTAAAAAAGTGAGAATTAAACTAATCTTAGTTAAACTATTTAATATTGAAATTGTTTAACTTGAGAAGAGCTTAGGTTATTACTTAAATGTTATGTATATTAATATGATAATGGAAGGAAAGGTTATTTATTAATTCTTATATTTATTATAAAATATATTTTATTCTTACTTACAATTCTTGAATATGTACATTAGAAGTAAAACGGCTAGCGCTGTGGGTTAGAGTAAGAGAGGAGTAGCCTGCTTACCGCTGCCGTATGCGTGGGAGAAAGGGAAGCCAGACAGACTGGCACCGTAACGCGTTACGAGACAAAGCGACTAACCCTCCATAAGAAGATATCACTTAAAAAAACAGTAATCGGCTCCACGCTTTCCGCAGTTCCAGTTACTTGGTACAGTCATAACGCGTTCCGTCGTCGTACGTGTAAGCGACAATTATAACGCCATACAGCGGCCATGTTTTATTCTCAAAGAACATTTACACTATACGATATTTACTAGTTGGGTAGATAAAGCAAGAGCATGGAACATAACATTAATAGTAAACTCCTCTACAGTAAGTATAAAATCTAAAAAAAAACAAATGCAGGGACGGCGCAATCCGAAACAAAAAAAAAAAAAAATCAAAGGCCAGTGAACCGATGCTGAGTGAAAGCAGCGGCTAGCGACGTAAACTACGTCTTGTTTATGTATTTTTTTTTTTACATCGTGTACACTTTATCCGTGCAGGAACGGAGAAAGAATACAATTTCCTACGGCCCGGCGGCCTGTCGTAAGAGGCGACAAAACAACCCACAGCCAGGTGGTAGGGCATTTGCCCGACTGGATGGCGACCACTCCTGGTCTACAGTATGCCCATAACAACCTTGTGTTTGTTCCGGCATTAGTGACCAGGTTCCAGGCTCCCAAAGAGAGCAGCAGCGCATTCGTAGCACCTTTGGTGTTGCAAATGTCCATAGGCGATGGTAACCGCTCTCCATCAAGTGGGCCGTCTGCCTGTCTGCTGATCTCCTGCAATAAAAAAAAACAAAAAAAAAAAAAAACTACGAAAAAAAAAAAAAAAAAAAAAAAAAAAAAAAAACTACGGAAAATAAGCGGAGTGACACTCGCGGACCGCATTCGTAATACCGAAGTAAGAAAGAGTGTCGGGGTGAAGGAAAGGAAAGGAATGCTCCGGTGGTTCGGTGGAATGACTTGGCCTTTATATTTATTTTAATACTATAAGATTATAATGGGTGGCCTTATTGCTTGAAGCAATCAATTCCAGGCACCCTTATGGTGGACAAAATTCAATCTTGATTAGAAATCTGTGGGTGTAAATGGCTTTTTCTTACACGCTAATGATACCCACATTAAATATTGAACCGTGATTGTTACTCGCGTGCCGTAAGGTGACGGGGCCGCTGGGCGGGGCGAATTCACCACCAATGGCGCGAGACCATCAATCCGTATATAGAAAACTACCGGTTCCGTCAGACGTCGTCCTGCCCTGAAAACATAAAAATTTAGAACCCGATTCCAACACCACCTACCGGGTCTAATTGTGAATCTATCATCTATAGATCTATCAACCCTCGGACCCACTAAAAACACGTTACGTAACGAATTACGGCGACAGTCTGTCTGGCTTCCCTTTCTCTCATGCATGTGGAACGGTAGGCAGGCTTCTCCTCTCTCACTCTATCCCACAGCGCTAGCCGTATTTCAGTAATTAGATTAAACAATGGTACTAATAATGTACATTCACAAAATTCTAATGTACATATTCAAGAATTGTAACTATGAAACAACTTTTTTTAATCAATAAAAGATTTTATTAATAAATAACCTTTCCTTACATTATCATATTAATATACTTTTATTTTATTTTTTATTATATAATTAATATACATATAATAATACTTATAACCTAGATGTCTTCAAGTCCCGTGTGAAAGGTACCTTCTAGAAAAGCGTGTTCCATATAGGGCGAGGACGTAGTCAAACGCGAACCGATACTACAGAGAAAAAACATTTATTAATATACATAAAATTTAAGTAATAACCTAAGATTTTCTCAAGTTAAACAATTTTAATATTAAATAGTTCAACTTAGATTAGTTTAAGTTGTTACTTCTGTCAGGCGTCCCGGACGCACACTTTTTTTTAACCTTGGTTACATTATTGAAGTTTTAGTAGGGATCTCTAAGGTTTTGTAGTAATAAATATAGCCGTTATTAATCTGGGATAATGTAGCAATCTAATGGTGAAAGAATTTTTGAAATCGGTCCATTTGTTTTTGAGTTTATACGTTACAAACATACAAAAATTTCCTCTTTATAATATTAAGTATGAGAATGAAAAATCATGGCAACTTGTTATTTAACCTAGAGTTACACAATTTCATTTTTTTTACTGGTAAATTACCAAACAGGTAGACTAACTACCCTTCTCTTGGAAAGTGGTTACCACCGGCTGTAGAAGTTTGTAATACTGCAATACAAATACTAAATGCATCAAATTATGTACACGTTAGGTCGGAAAACTGCCTAAATGCTTCCCGGCCAGAATTCGAACACACATCTGTTTATAAGCCCGAAAGCATTACTAACTATCATAATGTATATGTGTGTATTCCTTTTCTTCTCTGCGTATTACTACATTTTTCCTCTCTATGTCAATGAAGCGACCCTAGAAGAAGATCAGCGGTGGTTCACATCCTGCTAAGCTACTAGGAGTCAATTTGAATTTGATCTTCGTGGTTTTTATTCTTATTATTTAGTACATTGTATGTAGTTCTTTCTCTTTCTAAAAGGGACCTCAACATTCTCGCCAGAAACCAGAATGATAACGAGTTCTTTTTTCGCGTTCTAACGACGATATCGCGTGAATATGGAGAGTCTATAAAGATCTTCATATTCTCGCGATATATCTAACATTTAAAAAAGTAAGAACATATTCTTAATTCAAAAACCGGGTGAGAAGCTAACCGTGTAATAATTACTCAATCGACCAATGGCGTGAAAGGAAAGCATTCGATAATTAAACATTCAGCCAATCAAAGCGCGAGTTGTTATATAAGTGTTAGCCACTTTTCACAGCAGCGTAATTTTGTTAGTTTAAACTTGGCTTTTCCGGTGGTGTTGGTTTTTTAAACGGTTCTATATTTGAATGGCGAGTGAAGAGGTTTAAAAAAAAATAAGATTTTGTAAATTTGACTACATTGATACTTCTTTATGTGTTTATGGCTCGACAATTAGACCTTTAATCCAGAATTTGAGACTTCTTATGCTATAGTGATTTTACAATTGTTTTAACGGTTTTTAGTGCTATTTCAGTTAATTTTTTTAATAAAACTTAAATTGGGCAAGTTGATTGTTCTCTTGTCAAGGTAGAGCTAAAAAAGCGATGGATTTGTGGTTTCTCCTTTCATCTCATTCTCATGAGATTTATTGCAAAACATTCTGAAAAACTTCGATAGCGATCACCTATCTATGCAATTTATGAAATATATACTATATTAAAAAATAAGAGCTAATAAGAAGCTTTTTTAGAATACTTAACTCGTTGTCTACTATAATCCCTTAAGGTTATAAGCAAAATACTGCGCCTAGGTCATCGAAGTGAATGTGTAAGGATCCTAGAAGGTTAATTACTTAACTTCGTTCGATTACCGTACAGAGCCGCTGTCCGAATCCAAGGTAGTCACCTGGTCTCTGGTCACCTAAAAAGTTGACTAGGCGATTTGTGAGCTCTGTATACTGTACTGGTCTTTGTGACCCTACAATCCAAGCGTTTCAAGCGGCACATACAACTCTCACAGAGGTTTGTATATTGGGCCACTTTATTGATTCAGCTGTTTCTGCCACCAGACCGGTTGATCTAGCCATTAGATAGAATGTAATGCGGCCAAAGTTCCAACGCAGGTCCCATCCCATACCACAGGCTTGACACGTCACCAGGAAAGTAGAATCATTCCGCCAGGATTCTATCATTGTCATGTGCAATGCCATTCGCCTCTAAAAGTGCTGGCATGTTACCGGTGAAAAATGAAAAAAATGAAAATATTTATTTCTTAGTCAACACATGCACAATTATAGACAGTTTCTTTTTTTAAGCAAAATTTATTTGTACCAGAAGATCCCGCTCTTCAAATCTTAAATATTAAATTGTTTTATATAAAATATTTCCATGCTATAAAATTGGTATTGTAAATTATTTTAATATAAATTATATAATTATATTGCAAATAGAGTTAGTGTACTTAACATTCATTAAGTACAAAACATAATTATCATATCAAAATATTTCATTACATTATCATATTGTTACATACATACATACATAACTTCACGCCAGGTCCATTGGGGGTAGGCACGAACAACAGAGCGCCATTCAGGCTTATTCTTACACACCTCACTTGCTTCTTTGACATTCATAGCTCTTATCATCTCATCATATTGTATTACTAGAATAATGAACCGGTGCCAAGGGACATCCGTAAGATGCCATTCAAGGCGGCAGAGCGTGACCATATGCTGGTGATACGGTGGTAGGAAAGAACGTGGTATCCTGGATCGACTACATCTGTCCTACAGAGACATCGTAATCTGACCATTATGAAATACATAAAAAAATGTATAATGTAACAAAATGATAGATTTCAAGCAAGTAGTTAATTTTTTTTTCTCCGTGCAGGAACGGAGAAAGAACACAATTCCTAGCGGCCGGGCAGCTTGTCGTATGAGGCGACAAAACAACCCACAGCCAGGTGGTAGGGTATTTGCCTACCACCCCTGTTCTAGAGTATGCCGCCATAACAACCTTGAGTTGTGTTCCGGCACAAGTGACCACTGACCAGGCAACAGTCTCCCGTTGTCTGCAACTGTCTGCCGGTGTCACGCAATAAAAAAATCGAAATGTGTACTGGGACACATATTAGAAGTGAAACTTCAACGGATAAGTGGAAAAACTAATCGCAACGGACAAGTGAAAAATGAATCGCAACAATTTTTTAACGTGAAGTGTTACGGTCAGATTGTTAATGTACTTGTCCAATTTGAAAACCTGCCCGTAAAACTTCAAGATAAAATTTTGTTGCGATTCATTTTATTCTTTTATTAGGAAATTGTACATAATTTAAATTTTCTATAAAGCAAAGCATTAATAGTAAGAGTTTAATATGAAGAAGACAACGTTTAAATTATTTGAAGTGAATTGAGAAAAACGTATATAAGATATGGATCAAACCCCGCCGATATATGATTTGGAGCCAATCGCGTGTTCAGCACAGCACAGTGGCGCCATCGCAGCGCTTCGTCTGCTTAGGAGTTACAATCACTTCTTGGTACCACCAGGTCAGTCGCTCTTCTTCTTATACATGATTTAATTTAACTTGTTTGTTGTTTAGGTGAAGTCTTTCAAATCAAATCAAATCATTTATTTGCTTAAAAACATGGTGCAGGAACGGAGAAAGAATATAATTTCCTGCGGCCGGGCGGCCTGTCATAAGAGGCGACAAAACAACCCACAGCCAGGTGATAGAGCATTTGCCCGACTGGGTGGCTACCACCCCTGGTTTAAATTATGTCGCCATAACAGCCTTGAATTGTGTTCCGGCATTAGTGACCAGGTTCCAATCTCCCTTAAGACAGCAACAGCGCATTTGTAGCACCTTGGATGTTGCAAATGTCCATAGGCGATGGTAACTGCTTTCCAACAAATGGGCCGTCGGCCTGTCTGAACAACTCCTGCAATAAAAAATAAAAACATTAGATGACAAAATATTATTTTGTTTCACATGTTTTTGCCCTTTCAGACTGTAAATGGTAATTAAGTTGAAAAACAACTAATTAACAAAAAACATAGCGTAATCCACTTAATCCACAGACATTAATTTTACTTTTTTCTCTAGAATATACAGTAATCATCATAGACCTATATAATAACTACAGTGGTAATCATAAAATAAATGTCAAGTGTAGAAGTTTTTTTTTAAACTATAACTCCAACGCCTTCGGCATTGATTTAGCCGATTTCAAAGTTAGAAAAGACTGGTGCTGATTCCATATAAATATAATGTCAAAAATATAAAATATTAGAATAATAAAGTATCTCAAAGTATGCATATAGTCAAATTTAATTTACAATTATTGGCCATTAAGAAAAAACTTAATGTCGTAATAGCATTTTTCGACTAATATATTTTGCAGTCTCTTTTTAAACAAATCTATGTTTATGCCTGATTGATCTGGGTACTTTATTAAATATCTCTGGCGCCATGCAAAATACATTTTCCCCATTAAAGCGGTTCTATGGGCAGGCAAACAAAGATTATTATTTTCACTTCTATTGGACTTGCCATGTCGGAAAATTTACTAAACAAATGCGGGTTCACTTTAACAAACAGTGTTATTTCAAGTATATACAGACAGGGTAAAGTCAGTATTTTATGTTTTTTTAAATATGCCAAACAGCTTCTTTCTAGCAACAGTCTTGCAAGAATTAGAATCAATCATTAGACTTTTTTTCTTTGATGTTGTTGGCTTCAATGCAAATGGCACTGATTATAATAATTGTTAGGCATTAGAACCTCTTTTGTATTATATGTATTTACTTCTAATGTACTGACATTCTGACTTGACATTGCTGTAATAAAGAAACCATGAAAAGAGCACGCTTTGTTTAAATAGCTTATCCCAATAATTTATCAAGTTTTCATAATAATAATATTTATTTTGTCAGAAAGTCAAGATTACATTATCTATATTACCTATTTAATAGTCCCAAACTAGGCGAAACTTGTATTTTGAGGACCAAAGTCGATGTTTAAAGCCACAGCGGGTAGACGTGTTTGTGTTTGTTTGTTTGTGCGTGCGTGCGTGCGTGCGTGTGAGAGAGAGAGAGATAATTTGTGTTTACGCATTTTCGTATCACACTACTTAGACGGTGACTTTTAGCAGAGTTTCAGTATCGTCTGTTAGACTGTTTAGCCATGCCTGAATCAGTTTTTTAACTTCTTTGACAAAATTATTTTTCATGTCAGAATTTATTTTACTTCGACTATCAGTGTTCCATTAGTAGCTTACAACGACCACGTTCATGATCATGATTTTTCCCGTGCTTTTTTGCTTGGAGTGTTTCAATCATAAACTCAAGTGGAACGGTTATTCCACTTGTCGTTGTGAGCGTTACGTGATCAAAAATTATGGCATCATTAGTTACGTTTTCGCCTCGAGCATAACGACCGCGGTCGCCAGGTGGAACGGCTTACGGAACAATTGGGGCGTTGGGAGCTACTAACATAACGCGCTGTTTATAGTTTTATGCTCGTTATGTCCCGAGGACAATATTTTGTCCTGAGGACAAAAAAATCGGTTTAGTCATTGACACTTGACGTATTTGTCTTACGTGATCAGATAATTAGTCAATAATAGTTGAAGTAAAAATCATATAAAACCGTTACACCGTAATAGTTTTAAGTATGTGTACTAGTCGCGAAAAGTATTGTTTTATTTTAATTACATTTTTTAAAGTAACGTATAATGAAGATTTGTTTTTAAAAGGGTTTTTAAATACAAGCTTTTAAGATCCTGGATATCATGTAGCAGCAGAGTGCGAGCCAAGACAAGTAAAACTAAAGCAAGTTCGGTCGCTGCAACTTAAATTTGACCAACTTTCCGGTTTTTGCACGCATATGTATATCGTGTGACAATGCAATAATATGGTACAGTGGAGCTGATCTGATGCTGGTGTCTGAAGTTGGCCATAGGAACTCCTGTCTAAACAAGATAGACCCATCGTGATTGGGCTCGTTTTACTTGTCTTGCCTAGCACATGCTGTTTTTTTTATTGCAGGAGTTCAGCAGACAGGCAGACGGCTCACTTGATGGAAAGCGGTTACCATCGCCTATGGACATTTTCAACACCAAAGGTGCTACAAATGCCCTGCTTCTCTCTTAAGGGAGACTGGAACCTGGTCACTAATGCCGGAACACAACTCAAGGTTGTTATGGCGACATACTTTAGACCAGAGGTGGTAGCCATCGGGCAAATACCCTACCACCTGGCAGATGGTACAGATGCTACATGATATGCAGGATTTCAAAAGCTTGTATTTCAAAACATATTTAAAAAACAAGTTATTATGTTTTACTTCGCATTGACTTCAAGAAGCTGTAGAAAGAAGTCTGTTAAATCATTATTTATTGCTTTTCAGCTTTCGGTTTTATTTTTGTTCAAAATAAGTCCATTCATACAGAGCTTTAAAAAGCATGTAGCCATGTCAAAGCCAAGCCAAGCCCTCTATAACCTGTGCTTCACATGACCTCTATAATTAGCTGATAGCTGCGGTCGTGAGAAACGGTCCACATGGTCATACATTACACAGGTTACACTGTGGGTTTAAGTAACGACAGGTGCAGGTGTGCAGTGTCATCGAAGATCCATTAAAGGTACTACCAGGTTGACGGAAGGCGTATTTGTTTGTTGGCTTGTCGAAAATATGGCGCTGAAAATTCGGCTAAATAAGCCCACAATTGACGAAGAAATCGCGTAACATGCATACAAAATAATTATGCGCACCGTAAAAAATGTAATACTGGCACGCGTATACAAGCTTTGTTTCTAAGAATTTAGATGCTCTGCGTTCTTTAATAAGGGTTACTTACTCTCGATTTCCCTGAAATCCACTCGCCAGATCCTGACTTGATGACCATAGCCACCCTGGGAGTATAGCCTTACGTATAAAGAAAAAATATGAAAATCGCTCCACAATTGACGAAGATATCGTGTAACAAAGAAGTAGGTTCACGAAATTCGAGGGTTTCACTCGATTACCCTATCCACTCATCAGATCCTGACATGGTGACTATGCAGCCAATTCGGGAGTATACTTGATTTTTTTTAAATTGATTAACAATTGACGGAGAAATCGAGTAACGAACATACAAACGAATTGAGAACTTCCTCCTTTTTAAAGTCGGTTATAAAATTGTACTAATTTGAAGCGGGACTCAATCTAGCCGTTATGGCGTCAACACGGTACTATTTATTCACAAAATAATACACCTAATTGTATAATGACCTATGAGAGTGCATAGGAGAAAAAACAAGTATATTGTAACCAACGGATATTGTAACAATTTGATCTAAAATAAATATAAAGAAGAAAATATAATTAGAAGAATATTGAGCGCAGCTCGGCGCACATATAATAAATTTTGTTTGCACGCTGATGTGGTGGGCCTAGGATACCCAGATCGATGTAGTGGTGGGCCTAGGATACCCAGATCGATGTAGTGGTGGAAGTTAAAACACTGTTAATTGGTGAAAACTTGTAATAAAATCACTTTAAATACGAAAGCGTCTGCCTTCGGCTACAATCCAAACGGAAGAAGAACAAAAATACAACTACAATGTTGCAAGTTTAAAAAGTATTTTATGTTGGTGTTGCCAACCAATATTATTAATAGAAAATTAAGAAAAAAATATGGGCGGAGTAAACTATTCCTCATCTGTAGCGGAACATCTACAAACGAGATATAGCCTGCTGAACATCGTCGCGTTCTGCTTGCTGTTGGCTGTGATACTGGGAGCCCGTACCTAGCAAAATTATTGAGGCTGCGACGTTGATAAAATCTCAGTTGATTTCAGAGTTCACTCCCCTCTTCTTTCATGGAAAAATATGTACATTTGCTTAGCTAATACCAAACCAAATATTGGTCATCAATTCACGGTTCATTATAACGGAGGGTGGCAGTGATGTCGTTGAAATAATTAAGTGCAATTTGTGAAGCCACCCCAGCGGAGCGCGGTGATTAACGACATTAGCGCTTTTTAAACAAGCACAAACAATTCGGATTGTCTGTTTTTGGGGCTGTACCCCCTGTACCTGTACGGATGTGAGGCTTGGATTCTAACACTTAAGGAGAACAAGCTGTTGGTGACTGAAAGAAAGGTCCTCAGTAAGATCCTGGGTCCGATACGGGAAAGCAATGGCAAATGATGGATCCGAAAAAATGCCGAATTCAAAGAACTGGTGGATGAGCTAAATATAATAGGCGACAGTAAGGCACATAAAAAAAATATATTGCTGGAATTCAGCAGACAGGCAGACGGCCCACTTGATAGAAAGCGGTTACCATCGCCTATGGACATTTGCAACACCAAAGGTGCTACAAATGCGCCGCTGCTCTCTTAAGGGAGACTGGAACCTGGTCACTAATGCCGGAACACAACTCAAGGTTGTTATGGCGCATACTTTAGACTAGGGCTGGTAGCCATCCAGGAGACGGCTCTAAACAGAAAGGAGTGGAGTATTCTCATTTCCGAGGCCAGGACTCAATTTGGGTCGTTGAGCCGCAGCAGTTATTTAGTTTAAACCGACATTCAGGGTTTATAATATAGGTTCGCGTTTTATAATTATCTCGCCCGATGTGAATGAAGCAAGAGATGGTCTAATGTGGTGGAGTACACTCACCGTGAAGGTATCTATTCACACTATTCACGGGTGAATATTTGAATATGTGCATATTCGGCCATTTCAAAGAACACTAGAAAAATGTGTTTAAAAACTGTTCTTTATGGATTTTTAAGGTAGTTTCTTGTTTCCTATTTATATTTATTTATATATTTTAATTGGCCAGCGATAAAGCTGTTAATTGTAGGAAAAAATATTTTTTGGCAAAATGGTAGGTAATGATATTCCCTTAAATGGTAATTAAAAATAAAAGAAATTTAATATTTTCTTGAGTTTTCGCGACTTCTATACATAATAAACTATGTTTTAACGGTTTTAAGCGCGGTAATTTATTTGATTTTATTTATTCCGACGCTTCGGCCACTTTTCAGTGGTCGTAATCACGAAACACAATGATGAAAATACTCGTTGATAATTGTCATTAACAAAATTTAATTGGAACCAAAAATAAACTAAATTATAAACAGATTAATTAATATAAAGAATGTAGCAAATCGCTGCCAGAGGGAAGCGTGCCCAGAAGGCTGGCTGCATTGCCACGCTGTATGGCAATGCTGATTCGTTGCGCGAAATACGAACCAGCCTTCTGATCATATCTCATTGGAACAAATCTTGTGGATCAATTACTTTTGTCTTCTGATAATCGAACTAACAAACATTTGATCAGGTAATCTGAGTTGCATACCCTCATGAACCATATATAATAGTAATTAATATAATAAGTTCTTATTACCATTCAAATGAACTCATTACCATTTTATTAATACAAACGGTAAAAATGGTAATTTGGTAAATGGTGGTTAGAATTTCTAATAATTATTGGAAAATTTCAGTATTTGATAAGATTATGCAATTTTTAAAATAAACATTGAAAAATAGTCCTTTAAACGGAATCTACTGATCTACATTTTATAAAAAAAAAACATGTTACCTACATCAAAAGCTCATAAACAGTAGTGAGAAATATTTTGAACCCAGACGAAGGATAATCTTCAATTTCGCCGGAATGCAACACTCTTCGACAAAATCGTACGGTCAACGAGTGAGCGACGACTGACTTTATATTTATTATCTCTGATCGCGCTGTTATAATATTTAAAAACACAGTAATCATTGTAGCCATGTTCACGAACGGTAAGTAGGGAAAAGCATAAGGACCTTTTTCAGAGTACCCTAACTTAATTAAATTATGTTCTTTGTGTAATTGTTTAGAATTTAAAACAGTCTTAAAATATCCTATTTTACGAATATGTAACCATTACTTCGTTCTTTAATTGCATTTTGATTACTGGACTAATTATCCGTGCAGGAACGGAGAAAGAATACAATTTCCTGCGGCCCGGCGGCCTGCCGTAAGAGGCGACAAAACAACCCACAGCCAGGTGGTAGGGCATTTGCCCGACTGGATAGCTACCACCCCTGGTCTAGAGTATGTCGCCATAACAACCTTGTGTTGTGTTCCGGCATTAGTGACCAGGTTCCAGGCTCCCTAAAGAGAGCAGCAGCGCATTCATAGCACCTTTGGTGTTGCAAATGTCCATAGGCGATGGTAACCGCTGTCCATCAAGTGGGCCGTCTGCCTGTCTGCTGATCTGCAATAAAAAAAAATAATAATAATAACTTGTTGAAATCTGGGAAAAGGGACACTGATGGCAATTAGATTTTGATAAGTTATCATTTAATTTTCAGTATTTCAATTTAATATACATATATATTTTGCACTTTGTAGAAAACATTTAGATCGGTCTATTAACAAGCATAAGTTCATCAATAGTGGTAGTTAAGTATGTTATTTGTTAAGGGCCGTGCGACTTGCACATTTTCAAAGAATCAACCCTCACACATGTACCTTCAATTTCATTGTTTAGGATCAAACTTGAGGAATTTCTTAATGCTCATCAAAACGCACAAGGCGATCTTAGGCATGACACAAGTGGTATATGATTTTAGGAATTTATTTATTTTATTATAATATGGTTAAATAGATATATGTTATTTGTTGTGTTGTGTGTGTTGCTACAATTATTTCATATTTCAATAAAATATCTTTTTTTTAATAGCACCGGTTGAAGTTATTTGAACAACCCTTACGCGAAATTTAACACCTGGCTAATTATGATTGCTTACTGTTTGGCCCTTTACGAGCCCTCCTCGCTTTACCCTTTTTTTGGATTTCCGTATAGAAATAACAAAAAATAAAAACTTCGTTTAAAAAACCGACTTCAAAAACTATAAAACTAAAATGTATGAAATAACTTTTTTCTAAAGCTATTATTATTAATATATATTATCTAAAACATCTTAAAGTCAGTGCTTAGTAATTTGCAACATATAGTAATTTTTATTAACCGGAATCTCTGGAGCCCTAACCACTGATAGTTTGGACCTGAGACCCCGCTGGCGGTGATCTGCAAAATTTTATATTTTTTTTATTGAATATTTATTTTATATTTGATGTATTTTTGTAAAAGAATAATGTTATTTATTTATAAAAATATTGTTTTTATAATAAAAAAATGTATTTTTTTGAGAATAAATAAATATATGAAATAATAAAAATATTGTATAGGGTAGTCTGGGGGAGATCGCCTTTAGCGACAACACCGCCCATTGCACTTTAATGTATGTGCAAGAAAATTATTCATTTATTCAGGTTGCCTGAAAGAGATCGCTATAAGGCCGCTTTTTGTTTTGCCGTAAAAATATTGTAGTTATTCATTTTGTAATTGTTTATTTTATTGAACAATAAAGTGTTTTCTATTCTATTCTTATATAGATTTGTCGTGAAAGGCGGTAGGCTCATGACTTTCAGTAAGTAATCTGTAATTAATTTTCATTTTGGAAGTGGAGACTAAAAAGTAGGAAAGAGGACTGTGGGCGTCGGAGCGAATGCTCCAAAAGTAAGCAAGATTTTCCGCTCGGATAATACAATAAAAAAAAACAAAACTGTCAAACAAAATCATGGTTAAATAAGAAACAGGTGTGCAGACTCGCAAGTGGGGTTGGAGTGCGTGGCTGATGTAGTGTAATAAATGTATTATGCAGTGGTGTTTGATCGGGGACACGTGCTCGACGACCCCACTAAACGGTTGGGCAAACCCAGTAATTGTTTTTGCTGTTATACTCACATCCGTCGGGACTTCGTCTGGGTTTATTATGAAAATTAAGACTGCGACCCAGCGAGGCAACATAGCCAGACTTCGCAACCTTACCCATTGACTCCGATAACCTAGTCTTAGTAAACTACTTGTAAGGGATTATTATCGGTAGATTTACAGTATGTGTTGCGGTGGCGCTGGATTTAGTGACAAGAAAAATGTTTCAAAATTAATAAATGAAAAATGTGACAATTTAGAAGGGTAGTGAGAAGACAGAGCACTCACATACTTGATTATTGTCTATTTAAATTCAATAGAGGTTTTATCTAATTTTCGTATAATTGTATACAATTCGGATAAGTAATTATTATATATTGTTATTGACCGTTTGAGCCAATTTTATTATATTATATATTTTTATGGGTTTGTAATCTGTTCATAATATACACGGAACCAATTCCATTTAAGAAACAAATATTTTTTATTTAATGTAATTTTACCACAATTATAAAATTACATACTATTGAGTACAATGTAAGAAAACTTAACTTATTTGTATTGTATTGTACCCATAGTCCCTCAAGACTATAAGTAGAATATTGAGCCCAGATCACCGTTTTCTATGGGTAAGGTGCCCAGAAAGCTGGCTACGTTTCCTCGCTGGATCGCCATATTTTTAGTATATTTATCATTTATCTAATATATAAAATTCTCGTGTCACAGTTTTCGTTGCCGTCTTGACCGATTTTGATGAAATTTTTTGTGCTTATCCGGTATCTATGAGAATCGGCCAACATCTATTTTTCATCCCCCTAAATGTTAGGGGTAATCCACCCCTAAATTTTTTTATTTATTTTTTAGACAAAATTTTTAATTTCTATTTTTTTATGATACAACATACAAAAAATACATACAACCCTAGATTTTCAACCCTCTACGATCAACCCCTATTTTTTACCGGGCAGGACGACGTCTGCCGGGACAGCTAGTAATATATAAATTATTTTTTAATGGCAACTTGATTGATATATGTATTGGTTTCGTGTTTTATATTTAAGAATACTAATTATTGTATGTTTTTAAAATATATCAAATGTAAACCCGAGACGAAGTTTGTAAAAACCAACAACTGCACGTGTGTCATTGTGGTCTAAATGTGTCATACAACGCTATTCAACATATTTGTGACAAAACAGTACGATAGGGAATAAATAATATCACTCCGAAAGTCGCAACGTGCGCGTGGTGAGAATTAGAACTACATCTGTCGTCTCATTCTCTCTCCAGTATTAAAGTGAGAAAAATGTATTGATCAAAAGTACTTCCAAGGAGCTTCGATTATTTAGGTCATTTATTCTCGTAATGTAAAACTCCTTGATGATATTCGTTATATTTTTTTTACCTGAATTTCACCAAAGTTTCCGCTGTGTGATTTAATACTTTCGAAAATTTATACAGGCATCGTAAATGCATTTTATGCGCAAATGTGTTGAAAATCGTCTTTAATTCATCTAGCACCACGCCAAATTAAGCATCAGTTATGTATTAATCAAGCTTTAGTCAAATTAAGAATAAATACACTACTATCGAGTTAATTTTACTATATTTTTGGTGACAATAAAAATTAGTTTAGTATTTTATAATTATTATAATTAGATTAATAAAAATTATAACATAACATATAACTAATATTTATTTTTATTTATTTAATATGGTATACAAACAGATCACAATCAGTTAAAATTACAATTAATATGTTGGTACGTCTTATTGAACTAGAATGTAACCCAAAATAGTATACACAGCAAAGTTACAATATAAATTGGTTATAGTTTAGGAAGTATTTGATTATTAGGGTAAAGGGTAAAAAAGGATTAGAAATCTGTTATTTTAAAATTGATAACACCATTTTTTTAAATTTAGAATGTGACTTTTGAAATATATCCAAATGTGGGTGCTCCGAAGACAGTGTATTATATGTACGACAACACCGTACTATGGGGTTATAGTAAGATGTGTTGTTTCTGTGTATCTGTAACATAAATGTATTGGATTTGCGAAGTTTTATATTTACATAAAATTGAAGTAACTGCAGCAAATAAGAAGAATCTAGAATAGAATGTAATATTTTATGTAACAAAAGCAGATCCATTTGTTTTCGCCTGGTACTTAATGCGATAACCTTAAAATGGGACAATCTAGCCTCGTAACATGCTAAATGTCTGCCAAGACCGGCCTTATATGATAATATTTTGAGATATTTACTTTGTATAGATTCAATTTTGTTAGAATGTACACTGTAGCAGGGTGACCATACAACTGCTGCATATTCCAGAATAGTTCTTACAAGTGTGTTGTAAAGTGTATGTAGGCTTTGAGGATTCCTGAAGTCTTTTGTAGAGCGAATGATGAAGCCAAGAATTTGATAGGCACGTTTAGTGATGAAGCTATAATGATCTCTGAATGTCAATTTGTCATCAAAAAGTACTCCCAAGTCTTTTGCTACAGTTTTGCGTGTCAGAGTGTGCTCATTAAGTTCGTACTTATATTGTTTTACGTATCTTTTATTGGTAAAAGATATTACAAAACATTTATCCACGTTAAGGTACATTTTATTATTTTTGCACCATTCAGCTACTTTGTGTAGATCATTTTGAAGAGCTAAGCAATCTAAGGTTTCATTTATTACATTATATACTTTTAAATCATCGGCGTACAGAATGCATGGGCAAGATAAGCGATCAATAAGGTCATTTATGAACACAATGAAAAATAATGGACCCAAATGGGAACCCTGAGGTACACCAGACTTAATTATAACAGCAGATGATTTATGGCCATTAATGGAAACTTGCTGGCTCTTGTTATTTAGGTAAGACTCAATCCATCGAAGCAAATCACCGTGAATCCCACATTTTGATAGCTTTTTACATAGTAGGTCGTGATTGACTTTGTCAAAAGCTTTTCGGAAATCAGTATAGATTGAGTCCACTTGACCACCTTTACCGAATTCAACGCATAGGTAATTCTTGTATTCGAGCAAATTAGTCACAGTGGATCTATTTCTAACGAAACCGTGTTGTTTCACTGAAATAATAGGTTTAATATGAAAATATATATAATCATATATCACACTTTCAAACAGTTTAGCTGCACATGAGAGAATACTTATTGGTCTGTAGTTTTCACAGTTAGACGCGTCCCCAGATTTATAAATAGGTATAACGTGTGCCATTTTCCATGATGATGGAAAAAAACCGCTAGATAATGATTTGTTAAAAAGAATGGTTAGTGGTGTAACAAGCTCAGTAGCGCAAGTTTTCATAAATCTAGCAGGGATCCCATCAGGTCCAGCTCCTTTATTTGGGTCTAAGTGTTTTAATTTGCTAAGAACTAGTTTCTCCTCAATTAAGACATAAGACAAACAGTTATTATTCTGAGTGTCATGGCTGGTACTTCCTAAAATGTCATTAGAAGGTTCCGCAAAGACTGACCCGAAATAATTCGAAAATAACTCACATATATCCTGTGGATCTGATGCTTTGGATAGTGCATAGTGCATAGATGTTGGAATACTCTTATAACCTTTCTTGCCTTTAACAAATTTCCAAAATAATTTGCAATTCGCTTTTAGAGCGTCCTCAACAGATGCAACATAGGCAGAATAATTAAGTTGAATTAATTTTTTAGACCTAGATCTCAAAAATGCAAATGTGTCATAATCTCTAGGATTATTATATTTTTTGAAGCGGTTGTGATATTTGCGTTTTTCTTTGAGGCATTTTATGAGTGAAAACGTGTACCAGAACGGAAATCTCCTAACGTTAGTATTAGTTTGTGGAGTGTGCTTAGAAATGATGTGGTTGATAGTATCATAAAATAACTCAACAGCATTATCCACAGACGCAGTTGAAAGTAATAGGGACCAATTTACTGCACTCAAATCAGATTTTATCATATCGTAGTTACACTTATTGTAATTCCAAGCAATAGGCCTACTACGTTTGAGGTGTCTATAACAAACAGAGTTTAAAAATGTGACTTTTAAAGGAGGGTGATGAACATCCGTACGAGATAATGCGTCTGTTATGCTTACAGTAATGTTATTGTTCGTTGACAATACCAAGTCAAGAATACGGTTATTGCTATTAGAGACTGCATTGAACTGACTTAAATCACATAAAGCCATTGTTTCAGTTAATAGACAACCTTTAGGGTCATATGAAGTAGCAGGTGTCATACTACCGTTAGGGCTATGAGTCCATTTAATGTTGGGTGTATTAAAGTCTCCTATTACCAAATATATATCCCTAGAATTTCCTTTGAGTATAACATTTTGAATATTATGATAGAAAGAGTTTAATTCTGGTATTTGCATGTCAGGTGGTAAATAGCATACACATACATTCATTACAGGCTGGTTTGAGTTAGATGGTATAATAGATATCCAAAGGTCTTCAAAATTGCTTTCCCAGCTATGCTGTCTAACAGATTTAAATCGATTATTAACGGCAATAAGAACTCCTCCTCCATCACGCTTACGAGAGTTCGATGTCTGACGGTCTCTACGGTGCACCACAAAATTGGAATCAAATATTTCAAAGTCAAATACATTAGAATTTAAATTTGTTTCAGTGAAACATATTACATCGAAATTACAATTTAGAACATTTAAGTAAACATCAGTACATTTGGATCTAATGCGATTTACGTTTTGATAAAATATATCCATAATTAACAAAAGTAAAAGACCAATTAAAAAGGTAATAAAATTAATTTAAGTACATAAAATTACACTAATTTATCTAAAGCTAAAGCGTCTTTAATATTGATTGCAGCAGATTTATCGTCTTTCCTCATATACACGCGCCCATACTTCACCCAGACATAACTGTAAGATTTTTGTTTAGCCATTTTTCTAGCAGCAGCATGTAATTCTTTAATTTCTGGCGCTAAGTGCTCAGCTACATAGATATTACATCTGTCACCGGCAACTCCTAAATCAACGCTGTTCAAAGGCGTATTTTTATTATCTTTATTGTATCTTTTAAAAGCAGATATTATATTGTCCCTATGACGTTCTGATGTAAAAGAGACCAAAATGTTGCGCGGGCGTTCAGAGGCACGATTCATTTTTGCAACTCTACGAATTGCAACCATGTCGTAATCATTTGTGGTGAGTTTTATGATGTCACACATTTTTTTGAAGACCGCTGTTAGGTTTTCGTTACGCTTCTCTGGTACCATCTGAATTTCCAAATTACGACTTCTAGATGTTTTTTCTAAGACGCTAACACGGTCACGCATTCGGTTCAAGTCAGAAGTTAGAGATATTTTTTCGGCTTCAAGTTGTTCTATTTTTTTATTGGCAATAATAATATCGCTTTTTATATCATTTTGTTCGAGGGCCAAGAAATCCGTTGTTGCAGTGAACTCATCCTTCAATTTAAGGATGGCGTCGTTAATATCATTTTTAATCGATCGTCTTACTACATCTAGTTTCGTATCAAGTAAATTACTAAGTTGCTCTATAGTAATAGAACTACTAGTAACAGATATGTTTGAAGATTCCGGTAATAGCATAGTGGCCCTATTGTCTTCTGGGGACTGACTGGGTGATCTCGATAAATCTCTATGCTGTTTTCCGATTGGAGTATTTGTGTTATCACACCCCTTTTTAATACTGGATGTACATATAGGACAAATCCACTTTGAGCGCAGAGTAGCAATAGACTCGTTGTATTCCACACATTCCAGATGATACAACTTGTTGCATTTACTGTTACTGCATTTTATACGTTTTTGCGTAACTAAAATAGTACTATTGCAAGCCGTACAATTGACCATTTTATCATATATTGTGTACTTATAGCTTCACGCAGTAGGATGCGCTCTTAATGTCAGTATTATCTATTAGCCTTCCAAAAGATGTCTAAAATAGAATTTGTATGAATAAGAATACGTAAACACAGAGTAATGTTATTTAATAATTGAACTAATATAGGGTAGTTTTAAATAATATCTATCGTAACAGATTTTATGGCACTTGCACTGAATTCTATATATTAGTTACTTATTATAATTTATTTTTGCACTGACATATTAATTTATTGAATTTTAAGGCAAATTGGAAATTTACAAGAAACTATATAATCAAGTTACGTAAACAGTCACAAGTTCACAGGTGGAGTTTTACTTCACTTTTTAATGTTGATATAACTATTATTCACTATAAATTAATAGTCCAGACAACGTCTTAACTTTTCAAGTATTGGATTTAAACATATTTAACACTAAATACTTCTTTTAAATTTTTTAAATCAATTAAAACTACTGTTGGCGTACGCACGGGTGGAGACGCGCGGGTACGTTTAATAGATTTTATTAGGGTATTTTCTTTATTCCAGATGTTCCCAATATGGTGGGGCCTCTCTTGGCATCATTGCCTCCAATCCCCCAACCTCAGTGCTTGCAGTACTGCACTCATCTACCAGTCACAAGTACTACCAGTAAGTACCTATCGTCGTGAGGAATTATTTTTAACAAAAAACGACTTCGAACTAAAAAGTAAAACTAAGTACAACTACTTGAAACCGTGCATTTTACAAGTTTGTTAATTCTTTGCCTTGTTACTTTGAAGACAGGTTTTGTTTGGTAAAATAGTAATTTTCTACTTTCTAGTTGCTTGAACAGTTTTACAAATAATATTTGAAGTGCCTATAGTAATTGTATTACTGAGACGCGAATTAAAGTTTTACCCATCCAAGAGTGTAGACACTCGGCGCTCTTAAATAAGAGTTTCTCTCGATTTCCCTGGGATCCAGTCATCAGATCCTAACTTGGTGGCAATGAGACCAACTTGAGAATATAATCTTTCTAATGAAAAATTGAAAATCGGGTCTGTTGGAAATCGAATCAATTCGATATTTCTGTTACAATGCACATCACTATTTATACGTAGACATCGCTAAGTTCTCTTGCACACAGCTTCCTACAGAAAACTGTGTTCACATAAGTATATAATATTAAACATCATTATTAATTAATTGAGTTAATTCTTTCATTAATCCACAAAGGACCTCAAATCATAACAGGGTTCACAATTGAGGAACAAATCACACAACAAACATACAAAAAAAATTGTCTAATTGAGAACCTCTTTCTTTTGAAAGTCGGTTAAAAATTTGACAACCACGCATTTATAATAAACTGAGAGAAATGAACGATAACTCCTTATCTTTTTAATTAACAGGGTGCTGGCAGTTGCTTCTTCTATTACTTACTATTTCGATATTTAGAATTAAATTGAATGAAAAAAGAAGAGTAAATTTGGGGAATAGTGTGAATGGAGCGTTAGGTAAACTTCTAGGCGTTAAGAACCTCAGCCAGAAGGCCCAGCTTGCCATACACAACGCGGTGTTGGTACCTACGCTCACGTATGGAAGCGAGAGTTGGGTATGGAATAGAGGGCATGAAAGTAGAGTAAACGCGGTCGAGATGCGAGCACTGCGCAAAATCTGCTGAGTGACGCTCGCGGACCGCGTTCGTAATACCGAAGTAAGAAAGAGAGTTGGTCTGAAAGAGAGTGTCGGGGTGAAGGTAAGGAAAGGAATGCTCCGGTGGTTCGGGCATGTGGAAAGAATTTATGATGAAAAAATGACTTAACAGATATACAATGCAAAAGTGGATGGATGCAGAAGTCGCGGAAGGCCACGACACATCTTCCATAATTAAATTGATCGTGTGATAGAAGGTGATGTCAGGAGCCTTAATTAAGAACAGACGAGCGTGCATGACAAGAGCTATTAATGTCAAAGAAGCAAGTGAGGTATGTAAGAATAAGCCTGTATGGTGCTCTGTTTGTTCGTGCCTACCCCGCAAGGGACCTGGCGTGAAGTTATGTACGTATGTAGAATTAAATTTTTAAAAAAGGGCTAACCATAGCATATAATTAGAAAATCTCTAAACTGTTAATGTTGACTTACTTGTTTTTTTTTAAACCGACTTCGAAATAAGGAGGAGGTTCTCAATTCGTCGGAATCTTTTTTTTGCTTTTTTTATGTATGTTCGCCGATTACTCTGAGATTTATGATTCGATTTACGTGATTCTTTTTTGTTCGATGCGCAATAGCTGCCATATGGTCCCCTAAAAATTCGACATAGTTTTCATTTTACGAACATTTTTTTGTTCTCGTTTCTTGGGACCTATATTTTTTAAGAAGCGCGGCACCATTCGTAATTCCATCCATACATAGCTAGACACTAAAAAGTAACAAATAAAAACAAAAACTTCGTTTACGAAAACCGACTTCAAAAACTAAAAACTAAAATGTATAAAATAACTTATTTCTAAAGCTATTATCTAATATATATAAATCTCGTGTCACGATGTTTGTCCGCGATGGACTCCTAAACTACTCAACCGATTTCAATCAAATTTGCACACCGTGTGCAGTTTGATCCAACTTAAAAGATAGGATAGTTTTTATCTCACAATTGGATCCAGTAGGTGGCTCTGCAATCGGGTTCAAAATTTTATTTCTTCAGGGCAGGACAACGTCTGCCGGGACAGCTAGTTTTTAATATATAATTATCAAAAATATCTTGAAGTCGGTGCAAAGTAAAATATAATAAAAATTACTTTATTTTGCAAATTGCAAATTACTAAGCACCGACTTTAAGATGTTTTAGATAATATATATTAATAATAGCTTTAGAAATAAATTATTTTATAGATTTTAGTGTTTAGTTTTTGAAGTCGGTTTTTTTTAAACGAAGTTTTTATTTTTTATAAACACGCGAAAAGCAACATTATTAATGTGTGCAATCATCAACAGTGCTGAGCCCGCCACCCAGCGACTGCGAAATTCGCCGTCGTGGCGAGAAGCGACCCATTCCACCTGAACTCAAAGACGAGAAGTACTTCGAACGGCGGCGAAGAAACAATCAAGCTGCCAAGAAATCTAGAGACGCCAGACGAATCAGAGAAGATCAGGTACTATTTTCGTAGAAAATGTGACAAATACCATTTTTAAGATGACATTATGGAATTACGTTTTATCTATAATATAAAAATGAATCGCAAAATGTGTTGGTAAGCGCATAACTCAACAACACCTGGGCCAATTTGGCCAATTCTTTTTTAAATGTTCGTTGAAGTCCAAGGATGGTTTTTAGGACGAGAAAAATTCGAATAATTGCCGGGAAAACCCTAAAAACAGCCCTTTTCTTTTTCCCATACAAACATTTTCTAACTAAAATGTAGAGTCAATTTGAACTTTATTGCTAGCCAATAAAGTTCATATTAAATTACAAGCTTTCACTGTTGTCTAAGAAATGTAGGTGTGTTCATAACGCAGACATCCCAGTCGGGGTTTTTTAGTGGGTCCTAGAAGGGTGGCCAAAGTTCATGCAAGCGAAGATACTTTGGTCACCCGAGCTGAACCCCACACACCGCCCTATCACCAGGGTGACGGTTGTGTTCAGGAGAATTTTTTGCCCCGGCTATAAAATAGGTAGGAACAAAAAAATGTCACATTCCAAATCTTTTTGACAAACGAAGTCTGTCGGGTCCGCTAGTTTAATATAATAAATGAAATAAAATATAATAAAAGGGTTCCAGCATAATACATACATGCTGCTAAATAAACTCTCATATTAGTTTAGGAAGTTTAAACGAACACAATTTATATAAGTTTGTTTTAATTAATTCCAAAGATGTTTGAAGAAAAAATTGTTATACTTATTATTTTTAAACCGCGTATCTATCGTAATTAGTAAATTCTTCCATGGTAATATTTTTCATTACTAAAGAAGCTTAGCTAGCTAGCTTTATTTTTCTTTCAATTGAATTTTGTCAGTACACAGAACATCTTGGCAATAAAATTATTTAATTAATCTAGAATAAGTCCATAAATAAGGATTACGTATTTTACGATCCTGATATTTCGGGTTCTGCTAAAATGTTAAATCATAATGGTAAATCGCGATGATTTTAAAGGTGAAAAGGAATAAATATTGCACTGCACAGCATTAATCTACTCTCTGCTGCACAGCAAAATTCTCCTATCATAATTAACGTACTCTGTGAATCTCTGCTTCAAATTACCGCCAAATACCTACTCTTCTTTTTTTAATGCATTTGTGGCTTGGCAACTAGGTCTTTAAGCCAGTACCTACTCCTCTGTCAGTCTATCTCCACAGATTATTCTCTCAAAAAAACTTATTTTCAGATAGCCTGGCGTGCATGCCTTTTAGAGCAAGAGAACGCGTCCCTTCGCGCGCACGTCGCTGCTCTACGTCAGGAGGCGCTCGCGCTGCGCGGGTTGCTTGCAGTTAGAGACGAGACGCCAGCGCCATCTTCTACCACGCCTGATTAATATGCGACAAATAAATATAAAATATTTTAAAATTCCAAATGGATATTATAAAACTAATTTAAATTGAGTTTTCGTTTGAAGCAAAAGCCATATTGATGCCTTTATAGGGATCAATGAGTTCAAAGTGTATAACGTCACTATAAAACTGTTTAAATTCATTTCAGTACCTTGAAGTTATAGGTTACTTACTATATAAAATGACCTCTAACAGGCAGGAGAAACTGAGCATGGCGAGTGCCGGTAGCTAATGGGCTTTAATGTTACTTAAAAAAACTCCGGATTTCAAAATTTAGCACTACGACGTTTTAAACGACTTTATCAAAGGCATACAGCCCAGCTTATGGAAATTGGTTGCCGTCGCCTATAGATAACTAGAACATCTATGGCGAAGCCAACGCGTTACTAACCTTTAGGATGGGATAAGGTAGATAGGTAGAGGAATCAGACAGGAGGATTGGGATAGAAGCGATGAGATTAGAATAGGGAGGATTGAATAGAGGGAGGGGCAGTGGGCCCTCAAAACTCTCATTCATCGCACGAAATACTATTAGCTCAAGGCTAATCATTTAACATCGATACTCTCTATGTGCAAATGTGACATGAACGTGATTACCGACCGAGCTGGCCCTAAGGGCGCGTTCCCGTTATGTCGTAACGATTAATTTATCGTTGGACGACTGACGTCTCTAGCTGTTCCCATTATAACGATTGTTTGTCATCAAAATGTTTATCGTTTAGCGACTATCGTATCTAGCTGTTCCCATAGAATCGCGACGACATTATTAGCGAGGGGGTGTTAACACGTGTAAACGACTAGACGATATTTTAATTGTGGCTACGATAGATTTGCCGTCACGATTTAGTCGTAACGATTTTTTATCGTTTTACGACTGTCTTGCTAACCGTTCCCACTATCATGATAATCTGTCGACACTGCAAAAAATGTCGTAGACGACAGTAAATCGTGTCGTTGGACATGTGAACACCTCCATTTAAATATGTAAGCCACGACACTTGAAACTACTCGATTATCTGTCGTCACGACAAAGTGGGAACGCGCCCTAAGGATAGCGATTACAGCGTGGCGCTATAATTATATTAATTTCAATGTATGTTTGAGCAAATATACTCATCATGTTTTGGGGGTCTAATAAACTATCTTTTCTCTGATATCATATAATAAAAGCATTTAAATATGATTATTTGCTTTCACAAAACCACAGTCGAATTACAACTAAGTTACCAGTCGTATTGTATGTATTTTTTTTCAGTTATTGTATAAGTTCCAAGTGGAAAAGCAGCCTTATATAGAATATAAATTAATATTGATCTCACAAAATGTTTAAAATAAAGTAGTAATATATAAAATACTTGTTTAAATTAAATACAAATTATTTATTAGTAAATTGTGTTTTCTTCAGAAACTTTTTTTAGCGATAATAACAAGTCATAAAAGATAATAGAAATGGCAATAAGCCATTAAAAAAATAATTTTGGAAAAGTCCTAAACCGTATTCAGTCTCTTCTCTTTTCTCACATTTAAGCTTTTGTTATATTTAAAACTAAACTTATTTTTTAAAGCAATTCAATCAAAACCTGAATGTTTAAGTTTCAAACTTAAGACACCATTTATTTCTGCAAGAATTAGACTTTAAAAGTTAGTTTACTGAGTGATTTTCACTCATGATATTCTATTCCGTAGCATATATGATAATAGTATTATAGCTCTGGAATTCAGCTAAAATTTAGAATAGCATATACTATCTTGTACAAAAGTACTAAAGAAAATTAAGACCATTATCTAATATATAATTTATAATATGTACAAGTACACTCGACGATCTTATCGCTAATGGCGATTTCTTTCGGACAACCTTTGGATGGAATATAGAAGGAATACAAAAGTCAGTACTTGCTAAACCATTGTTGTATTTAAAGTATAATTATAATAAAGTTAACTGCTTGCATTTAAATCACGGACCATTTGATAAATCTTTTTTTTATTTATGGCTTGGCGTTGGCCTCATTCAGTAATAGTAATAGTTTAACTATTTGACAATAGATGGCACGTGCTAAAAAATTGTTATGTATCTAGGTGTTTAATAAATTATTTGAATTATTTTCTCCTTAATGTTATTTTTAAAAAGTATTAAATTGTTCTATGTAATTTATCATTCCAAGTTATTTTCAATATTACACAAAGACATTTGAAAACAGCTTTCGTTAATCTAAAACATTATACAAGAAGTCGGATCTCCCTAATAAAATTCTTGTTTGGGATTGGTCTATTTAAACATTGTAATAAAATGCACCAATAGAAACTATTCAATTATTATTGCCATTTAACTCAATGAAAAGTTCATTGTAAAAACGAAAGACGAGAACATTCCAAAAAACGCAATCGTTTTTCGAATGGCAATAATATTCTCAGTTGCATAAAAAAGTTGAATTCGTTCTTTCATGAAGTTGCGTCACCCACATGTTCTGTTTAAAGTGAAAAATAGCGAGAGATTAAATCAAATTATTGTTGAAAAACCATATAAAATGTTGTCCGCCACGCGGGTGATTGGCCGAAAGGCTTTGGAATGTTCGGGAATAAGCTCGGACGTTTATACGCAGAGAAATTTCTCCACAATTTTAAAGAACGTAAGTGACAATTTTTCTTTACCAAAAACGAATGAAAATCTTATGTCACATGAGCTTATCACCCCTAATTGTTGATTTAACCTGCTCAATAGTAATTCCAATTCATATTCTTGACTAAATCTTCAATAAATCCGACCGGTTCTTTGATCACATGGACGGCTCTTTTTGACATTTTTTTTACTAATTTTAGTTATTTTTCTGCATTTTTCAGACTGCAGCACCGACAGTACCTATTTATTCGCGCAATGGACTTCAGTATAGAAATAAGTAAGTGTTAATTGTTATTTCAGTATATTTCGTCATAACCTAACTTCGTTAAGTAGGTTGACCTTTGTATGTAAGAAGAACTTCACAAAATAAAAGTAATATATTCTCAGTGTTATAAGATTAATAACACATTGCATACTGAAAATTATCACAATATTATAACAAATTTGTTTGATATCTGTATTTTCTATCAAACTGCTTTATAAAGCGACTTATCATAATAGTAACATATTCAAATAATTATTTAGCATTTATTTCATATCTACATTAAATAACATCTTAATCATAAAACAGAACATTAATCAAACATGACATTACCTTTATATAAATAAAAAAAACTTGTGGGCGTCAAGGGACACCCGAATGGAACAAAGTTCCTTTTGATTAATTAGTGAAGGAATTGTAATCAATTTAAGTTATAATAAAAAAAATATTATTAACAAATATAATGTAATATAAACTTAATCAGGAGGCTCAATTTTGTAATAATGAGAGAGAGAGAGACAGACAGAGAAACACGCGCCCGCCGCATGGTTACAACTATAGCAAAAAGTGCCATTACCACTTTGGTCTTAATTTTTTCCATCTAGCCCCTCTCGCAACGTGCGATATGGAACTTCCTTCCAATTAGGTATATGTATTGATGAACATAGGGTGACAAGTTGGATCCTGGCTGGAAATGATGCAACCACTTGTGCAATTTTTCAGACTTAAAGTGCACATTGTAACTATTATCATGTTAATGGTGAAATTAACATAGTAATAAAACCTGCACATTGAGATAACCAATGTATCAAACCTACCATTCTCCTTTGGACAAAATGGGAAAAAGTACTCACCAAGACGGTGTGTAACTCCTGAGTGATTATCTCAATGATATTATATCCGACATGAAGAGTGATTAGATCTGTATATCACTTGTGTTCCAAATGTGTATTTATATCTTTAACTCTTTAGTTCATTCCTGTTCCATGCGATGAGACAATGATTAGCCCGCACACTGCGCATGCGTAGTAAGTGAACGAGGAAACCGAATATAAATAGGCCAAAATAAATCATAACACTACACATAGTTTTATCGTGTAATTTTGTAATATTTACTATGAGTCAAAGGCCATAAAAATAGTCTCTATGTTATTTAAATGTCAGTTTTTGCGTTGTCACAGGTAACCAGTAAGGCTCCGCTAGTATAATACTCACAGATAATAAATGCTCTTGTCTGCAATTGACACTAACACTATTCACTGTAAAGATAAAGAGTTAAAGATATAAAAGAGTGATATATATCTTTGTATCAATCACTCTTTTCTTCTTGGTGAGTGATTTTTCCCATGACTAACTACCTGTACAGATATAAACAAAAGACCATATTCCAGCCGTGGGATGTTTATTCTTTATTGTACACAAAAAGTTACATACAAAATTGTAGAACAGTGGTGATATACAAAGGCGAGCTTGACCCTAAAAGAGTTTTCATCTAACAAACCTTGAGAGGGGAGAAGCAAAATGCAGGGTTGTGTACACTAAAGATAATTTACAATATAACATATAATATAAACAGATTAATAAACATAAACTAAATACAAGAAAGATTATTAGTTTCCCCATCACAAAATTTTCATATTATTGTTCTTTTTTCTAAAGTACTATTGTATTTTATACTTTTTTTATTTCCCTGTCATCACACACTGTGCGATGTTTATACATACATACATAACTTCACGCCAGGTTCCTTGCGGGGTAGGCACGAACAACAGAACGCCACAAAGGCCCATTCTTACACACCTCACTTGCTTCTTTGACATTCATAGCTTTTGTCATGCACGCTCGTCTGTTCTTAAGGCTCCTAACATCACCTTCTGCTAACACATGATCAATTTGATTATGGAAGGTGTGTCGTGGCCTTCCACGACTTCTGCATCCATCCACTTTTGCATTGTATATCTATTTAGTCATTCTTTCATCATACATTCTTTCCACATGCCCGAACCACCGGAGCATTCCTTTCCTTACCTTCACCCCGACACTCTCTTTCAGACCAACTCTCTTTCTTACTTCGGTATTACGAATGCATCTTGACCGCGTTTACTCTACTTTCATGCTCTCTATTCTATACCCAACTCTCGCTTCCATACGTGAGCGTAGGTACCAGAACAGGTTTATCAAACACATAATTAGGCCTAATAATAACGCAAGTCTATCATCATCTTCCATCCTTTAAGGGCGGCGGCTTGCATAACATTCCTTAAATTTATTTAAGAAACACAAAACACATTTAAAACCCGTAAATATGATTAACGTCTTGCACAGTGCAATATTTACGGGTAAGTATGTTTAAAGAACTGTCAAACTTAATCACCCAAAAATGTGTATTTAACTGCTTTAAACACATTTAAGGACAAAAAAAATATATTGTCACCTATTAAAAAGTCAATTACAGATTGTGACTCATATATTATTTGCTTTAATTATTTATCTCAATTCTAAATACCCATTATTCGCATACTTTAGGCAAAGTTGAAATGAGATCTATTTTACTTTTTTTTATTACCTAGTCCATTTGACAGCATTTATAAAGGTCATTGGGTTGGATACCTATTGGAATCCTTTTATCATTATGTATGTACTTATTAGATCCGTGAATAAAGAAAGTTTTAGCCGCAAATATAGGAATCGGGTCGCCATTTTTAAATCCGCGAATAAGGAGCTGTTACTGTACTGCGGTCAGCATTTTTCCTTTCGATAAAACTTTTTTCCTTTAGCTCCCTTCTGCCGAGTAATGTGCGAAAAAGAACTTACAAATGTGCACTATAGCACAGCTGCAACTCTATTTAATAAGTTGGGAGTCTTTGCGGATGTGCAATATTAAATAATCCAATACACATTGTTAAAACAAAGTTTATTTTGTTCTTGATTATAATTTGGATTACATTTTTATATTGATCTAGACTAAGGAGACATCTAAATACGTAGGAATGCACATAGACCGCTGGCTCACCTGGAATGACCTTATAAAAGCTAAAAGGGACAAATGCCAAATTACATTAAAAATATGTAATATAACTATGGTCTCTGAACAAAAGTCAAGCAACTAAAACTCACATTTAGATTATAAAACATTATTACATAGATCACATAATCAATGTTTTCAAAATTCACAACCTCATCAAAATATCAAGTACACATACTAAAAAACCTTATCTACAATATAAAAATATTATTTTAATCATTAAAGGAAATCATTCTTATAAATAAATACACATTGAACACCTAATTAAGAACAAACTAAATATTAAATAAATTAAACTATAAAATTAAATACTACTATAAAATATAACAAAATTATAGAACTCATACAATAAAAATGATAAAATCACAGAATTGTCATAATTCAAAATATTTAAGTAACCAATCATAGACTGGAGAACTATAAATTAGTTTATTAAAAAAAATGCTTTTAACTATTGTTCAATACACTGGATGCATTTATTGCCTTTGGAATCATAATATTGATAACATAACCTAAAACTTAAGTAAAATTTTAAAACTGGATGGATTGGGTAATAATCAATGTCAAAAGTATGAAGTATTAACATAAAGGCTGAGTCTATTAATACGGGTACTGTACGAACAATTTAAATTATTAATATGGATACTGAAAATGTTCTTAAAAAGGCTCGGCCAAAAAAAACCTAACCTAATTAAAGATTGAAAATAAGTATTTTACGAAGTTCTTCCAATCCATACAAGAGCAGTACGCAAATACTCGCGTATACTTTGTAGTAACATATATAGATATATGTTACTACAAAGTATACACGATATATAGATCTTGTTCCGTAATGTACAGCGCCAGTACACATAGGGACTAATCGTGTATGTGTCGGAAAATTATTTTTGGGTGGTTATAAAAAAATAACCATAACTTTTCTAACCTATAATATATTCTAACCTATATTAAAAATGTTCCGATTTGTTCATAATAAATAAATGTGCCATGTATCTATACCCAACCTTAATTTTAGAATTTATTTTTATTTTCATGTTTTCAATAATTCTTTAAAACATGTCATTAAAAAAACCTAACCTAACCTAATTAAAAAACAAGCTAATCATCCAATTCATTCCTAATTTTTTTAAATAATTGAATGACTGTACAAATAAATATATATTTATTCGTCCAGTACCCGTACAAATAGTCACACCCTAACATAAATTATATAATAGTTTTTTTTTAAATTTAATATGTAAACGGAGCTAACTTTTCCTAACAGTAGCCTATGCAAATTTTGCCACAAGCCAAGTCATTAAGAAAGCGAATAAAATATTTTTGGGTAATTAAAGTTGGTACTAAACAGAAACACCCCAATTCTTAAGAAGCGTATAGTCTCGATGGTGATCTTGCTTTGTGTCTCCGGCATGCCGAGGGGTCCCTTATATAATATGCCGCTTGTTGTTGACGACGTAGGTGGCCCATGCAGTTGAGTCATCACACCACAGCACCACCATACTCGAAGTAGAGCCGTCTTCAGTTTGTTGCTATGGGGAATGATTTGATATTATCATAATTAAATTGATAGAATGGGGGATGCCTGGTGCACCCGGCTCTGACGCGTGGTATACTTCACGTCGCCGGATGCCATGACGTCACAGATGACCAACATAGGAGCACATTGAGAATGTGCAGTCTGTTTGTCTCACGATGCATTGTATTTGTAGGTCCGAGGGCGTCCGTGGCGCGGTCATCGGCATCGATTTGGGCACGACCAACTCTTGCGTGGCTGTCATGGAGGGGAAAACACCCAAGGTCAGTAAGAACGTACAACTGCTGCTTTGGACATGTGCAACTAGGGTTGCCAACCATACATATAATAACATATACTACTTTAGTTTTGGTAAATATTCTTTATACTTTTACATATAAATTAAGTATGTGAAAAGACTCTATTTCCAATATTTACTCTGATGTGTAAAATGAAATACTTATATGGATAATCACTGAACTGTTATCGATCCAGTTTTCCCTGTAGGAGTTTATTCAATAATGAATCTAAAATGGCGAGAAGAAAGGAACAGGACATCATCGATCACTAATTAATTAGTGATTGATGCAGGACATCTATAAATGTAGTTAAAAAATAAATTGTTTATTTAAATTGGGAATGTAAAGATAGCTTCCAAAAATTTAAGGATAATGAAAAGCTGTTAATGTGTACTAGAAGCACTCAAAAATAGTGTCCCCAAGAGAAGAAATAAATAAAATTTTGAAAAATACTTTTTTCTTCAAAAAATACTTCATTTATTCCCTATTTATAAAATGGAATACGTTATTTTACTCAAAAATAGTTGGCAACCCTATGTGCAACTGATGTTTGATAAGGTAGATAAGGAAGATTGGCAGGACCCTTGAAAACGTGTAAGTGGTAGCAACCAATGTGATGCCACTCTCTAAAGGGAGACTGGAACCTGGCCACTAATGCCGGAGCACAACTCAAGGTTGATGGCGGCATACTTTATACCAGTGGTTCCCAAACTTATTTTGTATACCGCCCATTTTGAGAATAAATTATTTTTTGCGCCCCCATTTTTTCACCTACCTACCTACTTAAAAAACATTATAACGTGAAATTAAATTAATTGATTATTGAGAGCTATATTAGCGGAGATTAAACATTCATTCTAAACGAGACTTTTACTATAGTCCGCAAGAGTTAACTTGAGTCCTAAGCGCAGTAGGTAGTACACAAAAGCGCTGAGGTCTCAAGTTAACTCTTATGGGCTACACCTGCCAATGCCCATTTTCTTCTGGGTCACTTACCGCCCCCTTTCAAGCCTGCAGCGCCCACAAGGGGGCGTTATCGCCCACTTTGGGAACCACTGCTTTATACCAAGGGTAGCAGCCATCCAGATGGGCATAATAACCAATCATATGGCCGTGGTTGCTCACCAGGGTCTTTCCCACGGCTTGGAAGCAGTGGGAATAAAACTTTGTGGTCTACTTGGCACACAAGCTTTACTGTTATTGTTTACTTTTGTATGTGTATATATATATATATATATATATATATATATATATGTAATGTGTATTGTAGTAGGTACATAATTAGGTATTATTGTTTATAATTATTAAATTATCTTATATTATTAATATTTATTGATTAATAAACTAAATTATTGTAGGAGTGCTGGTTTAGCAACTACCGACTTCTGTTGTCCTTCTTATAGTGCCGAATGTACTTATTTATTAATGTTCTTGATTTTATGTAGCATTTTTGTACAATGAAATATATTCTATTCTATTTAGTTCACAAATTTTAATGGGCCTATAATATTCGCACATTGCTCTATATTTCCCCTGGGATCTATCTATCAGATCCTCTTTATTAGACTCTTTAAAATACAAATAAATAAAAAAACAAAATCGCTCTTCAATTGAGGGAGAAATCGCATAACGAACATCAAAAAAATATACGGTCGAATTGAAAACCTCCTTTTTCAAGTTGGTTAACAATTATCCCTGCATCGCCGATCAGCGCCCTTGTTTATTATACGAGGTGCGCTTTTGCAGCGGTGCTAGATTGATTTGCGGTACCAGCTAGTCCTGTGCCAATATGCACTTGGCTTTCCTAGAAACCGTGATACACTATTTTCACACAAATAATATAATCCTTATAATCTAAAGCTGCAAGCCTACGCCTGTTCTGTAATTGTCAGTTTGCTTACATGAAAAAACTAGTGAACCGGCAGCAACCTTCACATAAAGAAAAAGCAGGTATAATAGTGCTGCTTGTTCTGTATGTATTATGATATATATTATGTTTATATATATATATATATATATATATATATATATATATATATATATAAACGTAATATATATATACTTGAAATCTATTAATTAATAATATACTATATCAGGAATGGAACCCGGATCCTCTGGGCTGCAGTAAGGTAGGCCTTCAAGGGCTTAGCCCGCTCAACCACAGGCCGTCATGGCTTCAATCTGGCATGGACATTCCTTTCGCAAAGTAGAACGGCACGCATAGCGGGCGGGTATCAGCTAGTATAGTATATATAAAGATTTTAATTTACTTGTTTCATATATTTTGAATGTTTTATATTATTTATTGTTTACACCGCCATTGTCATGTTTTCATATTTTCCTTAGGCTGGTGGGCACCGACATTTAACCCTGGTAAAAAAAAAGATGAAATGGTATGCATAAACTGCGATTATTTTATTTTAATTGTTGATTAAATGTCTGTGTACACCAGCATTAGTTTAGGGGGTTACCGGGAAGAGATCGCTTTATAGCTATATAGTGATAAGACCACCCGCTGTTCAACATTTATTGTATCTAGTTTTTTAAGAATTTAGTTTTAATTTTAATGAACAATAAAGTGTTCTCATTCAAGCATTATATCCCCTCTTTAATGTGAGGAGTTTTGTTCCTGGCAGGGGTCTGGCCTTATCTCGCTTTCTCTAGCATCATCTTTCTTTCTTTTAGGTCGTGGAGAACAGCGAAGGCTCTCGTACGACACCCTCCCACGTGGCGTTCAGCAAAGAAGGCGAGCGCCTGGTGGGCATGCCGGCCAAGCGGCAGGCCGTCACCAACAGCGCGAACACGTTCTACGCGACCAAGCGCCTGATCGGCAGGAGGTTCGACGACCCTGAGGTCCAGAAGGACATGAAGAACCTCTCGTATAAGGTCGTCAAGGCCTCGAACGGCGACGCCTGGGTGCAGGGTGAGTGGTTTCACTCGAATAGAATGTTCTTTTTAACACGCTCGCTCCTTTGAGACAATTATCGATATACCAAAAAGCCACAAGACTAACACTATCACTATCTCGAATATATATACTATCTCACAACTCCTATATAAACAGAGTGAGACAACAACACAATTAACGATCACGTGCACAAACGCGACCTGCACTATCATCGCGGACACATATGTGCTAAAAGTGAGCTGGGGTTGGGAGCTTTTGCCAAAAAGGCTTCAGAATCTTATCTGGAGCCTTTTTGGCAAAAGCGGAACATTTGGAGAATTTGGACCTACTTATGCAAAACAGAACCAATGCCCCAAACATGCCAAAATTGGGTAAAGGATGCAGAAGACTTTCAAAATGCACCTTCTACCGACTCAATAAGAATCATAACATTCTGACAACATTTACAGAATAAAACATTTTTATCACGAAGTAGCTAACCCACAAAACACCAAGAGTATAATAAACTAACAAGATCCATGACCCATAGTAATCCAAGAACCTAAAAGGCTTACTTGAATATATAGGACAAAATATAATGTACAATATTCAACTTTTTTTCCAGAATATAGTCATTTTTTTGTTTGTAAAATTTTAATAACAATGGCTTTGTCTAAAAACTGTCAGTATGTTGGTTGATTCCATTTTGCATAAGTAGGTCCATTAGTCATGCTGTTATTATCCGTGCAGGAATGGAGAAAGAATACAATATCCTGCGTTGGGGCGGCCTGTCGCAAGAGGCGACAAAACAACCCACAGTCAGGTGGTATTTGCTCAAAGGGATGGCGACCACCCCTAGTCTAGAGTATGCCGCCATGACAACCTTGTGTTGTGTTCCGGCATTAGTGACCAGGTTCCAGTCTCCTTCAAGAGGGCAGCGACGCATTTATAGCACCTTTGGTGTTGCAAATGTGCATAGGCGATGATAACCGCTTGCGCTGTCTGCCTGTCTGCTGAACTCCTACAATAAAAATCTTGTGTTTGTGTATATTTTTTTATGATGAGTGATCCATGAGTTCAGCAGACAAGCAGATGGCTTACATATTGGAAAGTGGTTACCATCGCCTATACACATTTACAACTCCAACGGTGCTGCCACTCTCTAAAAGGAGGCTGGAGTCTGGCCACTATTGCCAGCCGGAACACAACTCGATGTTATGGTGGTATACTCTAGAGCAGCGTTTTTCAATGTGTGGGTCGCGACCCCCTGAGAGGTCGTGAAGCTTCTTTAAGGGGGTCGCGAAGCTTCTATAGTGGGCTTGCAAAAGGTTGGGAAAGTATTTATCCGTACCCTTATTATGAAAATAAATAAATATGTTGGATTCAATATTTGACACAAAATAAAATATATGAAACAAAGCAACAGGTAGGGAGGTCGAGAAATATTTCTTCATACTAAAGGGGCAGTGTCATGAAAAAGGTTGAAAAACACTGCTCTAGAGTCTAGACCAGTGGTTCCTAAACTTATTTTGTATATTGCCCACTTTGAGAATAAATTATTTTTAGCGCCCCCATTTTTTCACCTACTTAAAACCACTATAGTGTTAAATTAAATTAACTGGTTATTGTGGGCTGTATAGTGGAGTTTAAACATTCATTCTACACGAGACTTACTATAGCCCTCAAGTTAACTTGAGACTTAAGCGCAGTAGGTAGTACACAACGGCGCTAAGGTCTCAAGTTAATTCTTACGGGCTACACTTGCCTGCTTTTTCTGAGTCTCTTACCGCCCTCCTTTAGGCCTGCAGCACCCACAAGGGGGCGTTATCGCCCACTTTGGGAAAGGATGGTCTAGACCCTTATCCAGACGGGCGAATACCCTACCACCTGGCTGGGGGTTGTTTTGTCGTCTCTTATGAGGATGCCCACACTAGTAGGAAATTTAACTTTACAAGCTGACCATTATAGTTTATGAATTTTCATATATTGTTAAGTGTGCATCGCCGATCAGCGCCCTTGTTTATTATACGAGGTGCACTTTTGCAGCGGTGCTAGATCGATTCGCGGTACCAGCTAGTCCAGTGCCAATATGCGCTCGGCTTTCCTAGAAACCGCGATACAGTATTCCAAAATCTCTATTAACATTTAAGATAACTATTAGTTAAGAAGACCAGACCTAACTACGTGCGACCATGATCTGTTCCTAAATATAATAATGTATAGGACAACGCGCAAGAAATATGGTACCAATTATTATTAACTAGAGGACCCGACAGACTTCGTTCTGTCAAAACGATTTGGAATGTAGCAGTTTTTTTGTTCCTACTTATTTTGTAGCGGAGCAAAAAATTAAATAGTCACAAAATGCAAGAGCTATAGATAAGTACTGATTTTCAATTTGGTCGGCTTCGCGATATTATTTCTTTTGTTTTAGTTTCGGCACGTGACACTAGATCCTCCAACGCGCACACGCACACTGTTTTGATAGATATGATTGAATTTGTACTGTGTACGTTTTGTCTTGCCGTATTTGTAAGGAATATATGGAGATATGTTGCAAAAAAAAATTAGTACGGTATTTTTTTTTTTTTTATTGCAGGAGATCAGCAGACAGGCAGACGGCCCACTTGATGGAGAGCGGTTACCATCGCCTATGGACATTTGCAACACCAAAGATGCTACAAATGCGCTGCTGCCCTCTTAAAGGAGACTGGAACCTGGTCCACTAATGCCGGAACACAACTCAAAGTTGTTATGGCGACATACTTTAGACCAGGGGTGGTAGCCATCCAGTCGGGCAAATGCCCTACCACCTAGCTGTGGGTTGTATGTCTTTATATTTAAAACTATAATAATATTTTCTATCCTTTTATTGCATTCAACTCCATTTATTCTTCAAAAGTCATTCTGTAACATAATTCTGTATAAAACTTAAAAAATGAACTTGAAATATAAACAGAAGAAAAACAATTTTTAGCTAGACGTGTTGCTGGGGAGTTTCTTGCTGCTTCTTCTCCTTAACAGCAATAACACGTTGCGAAGCGGTGTACATGGACTAGGTAGCAAAATTAAAGTTTAACCTATATGTATGACCTTCAAAAAGTGTTCTCCAGTGGAACTTATTTTGAATAAAAACTTTTGAATTTGAACTTTGTGCATCGGTTACAAAATGCAAATTGACTCTAGCGTTAGGAACACACCTACATTGCTTAGACAACAGAGAAAGATTGGAATTTAATATCAACTTTATTGAATAGCAATGAAGTTTAAATTGGCTCTACATTTTAGTTAGAAAACGTTTGTATGGGAAAAAGAAAAGGGCTGTTTTTAGGGTTTTTCCGGCAATTAATCGAAACTTTCTCGCTGTGAGAACCATCCTTGGACTTCAACGAACATTTTAAAAAAATTGCCCAAATTGATCCAGGTGTTGTTGAGTTATGCGCTTACCAACACATTTTAGTACAAATGTTAACCACAAATCAATACAATAGGTCCTACTCATCACTACTCCACTGTAACATTAATTTCAACTTTTAACAGGCAGTGACGGTAAGGTGTACTCGCCCAGCCAGATCGGTGCCTTCGTCCTAATGAAGATGAAGGAAACCGCCGAAGCGTACTTGAACACTTCGGTGAAGAACGCTGTCGTCACCGTGCCTGCTTACTTCAACGACTCCCAGAGACAGGCCACTAAGGACGCAGGTAACATTAATTTGGTTATTACTAGAGATAGTTCATTGGAATCTTACAATTTAAGGGCCGAATATTGCATTTTTAGAGCAATTTTATTTTTGGGACATGTGTGGGTAGTCAATAGAAGCTTAACCTCAAGTTTGTGGGGTCGCCACCGTTGTCCCCGCGCCTACGGACTCTACTTCATAGGTAGCGGGGAAAATGGGGGACCTTTTCTACCTGCTTAACATTCGATAACTTAAATTTGGTAAGTTCTATGGTAAAAGTGTTTTCACCACTTTTTCCAAGATGGCGGCCGGGGGACAAGGGTGGCGACCACACAAACTTGAGGTTAAGCTTCTATTGCGGGGTCAATACATGTCCCGAAAATAAAATTGCGTCCTCTAACAAATGCAAAGCTCATGTAACACTTCAATGAACTAAGACGCCACAAATAGTTGAATTAATCAGAACCGTCAATTTCAAACCGGTTCCAAATCTTGCTTAAAAGCTTTTTTGACCGACTTCAAAAAAAGGAGGAGGCTTTTTAATGTATGTTCACCGATTACTCCGAGATTTATGATCCAATTTATGTGATTCTTTTTTAGTGCGGAATAGTTGCTACTTGGTCAGGAAGGCAACAGCAGCCTTATTGATAAGGCACGTAGAACACGCTGACGAGCAATGCCTTATCAAAAAGAACCGCCCTAAAATCTCTTATAACTATTCTTACGACTCAACAGGACGGCTGTATTGCGTTCCTTGCAGAAGAACCTTTAAAACCAAATTTGGTTTCTCTAGCCACCTGCGCTCGCACAGCCGGAACTGACAAGGTTCGCCTTTGACGGATACGTCAACGAAGGACTATACTTGGTCCCCTAAAAATTTGACATAGTTTGGCCCAGTAGTTTTCATTTTGTGAACATTTTTTATGACAAAAATTTCCATTCCGCGCGGCACCTTTCGTAGGCGTACCCATAGCTAGACACTAAAACGTGACAAATAAAAAAAATCCTCGTTTAAAAAACAGACTTCAGTTTTGAAGTACCGACTAGGAGTGATACTCTTTTCAGGGAATAAACCAGTTAATACAGATTGTAAGTTTCTTTAAACTTTACACTCAAAACGTATTAGTCGACCAGAACGGGTTAATTTCAAAACGGCTATAGCAGGTTAATTTTAAACCGAATGTAGACTGAGGATATCCAAAAGGAAGAGGTTTTTCTCATATAAATTCGTATAATTCGTTTATATAATAATTCGTTACGCTGGTAAATTTTGAACGTATCGAATTAAGTAATGAAGTGACTTAAAGTTCATAAAAGTGACTTTTTTATCTGTCACTGTTCATGTGACGTTTACGTATGTTGTTGTCGATGGCAACTACATTAAAAGGACAAGGTGCTGGAGCTAGAACCCAAATAGGTGTATTGTGTCTGAATACCGGGTGTATAAACGGTTAATTTTAAACCGGTACCAAAGCTTTTGGTCGTTAACTTTGATTTCTTTTTATTAGGTCAAATCGCCGGCTTGAACGTGTTGCGTGTGATCAACGAACCGACAGCGGCAGCTCTCGCTTACGGAATGGACAAGACGGATGACAAAATGTAAGTATTTCTTTAATAAAATTACCTTTAGATACCCATAAAATAAAATTGGCCTTTGTAGAATACACATCTAAAAGGACGGTAAGTATTCTTACGAGAGCGGGACTCGTATTAAAAATGCCTAGAAACACGTATAAAACAGGTACAAATATAACTGGATACAACAAGTACAAACAGCACGATTCAATAACACGCGCTAAGTCTGTCTCTATATCGCTTATCGAATATACTCACCTTGCTCGTATCATAATCCTCGCTTGACTGCCTCTCAAACACACACCCCCACCCCCCGTTTCGGAGATTACCCGGTACAAACAGAGAAACAAAAAATCTAAATTAGTTCTATCTCACTTCTTACATCCCCCTGGCTCGGTTTTTACCATTTTTTTATATTGTACAGAAATTCGACCGGTCTTCGGTCCCCTAAAGTCGCTTATGTTTTCCCATTGTCCGTGCAGTATCGCGGTTTACGACCTGGGCGGCGGCACCTTCGACATATCGGTGCTCGAGATCCAGAAGGGCGTGTTCGAGGTAAAGTCGACGAATGGCGACACGCTGCTCGGCGGGGAGGACTTCGACAACGTCATCGTCAACTTCCTGGTCGACGAGTTCAAGAGAGACGTGAGTGGAACGTCATTTGCAATTATATGGTCTTTGACCGTACTGTCAGGTGTGGCCTTTCGAGTTGTCACGAGAACTGCGTTGAATGGCGTCAGTTGATAATCTACAGTTCAGCTGAGCTATACATAGGCTTAAGACAGTGTTTTTCAACCTGTAGGTTGCGACCCCCAATTTAAATTTATATCTCGTACATCTAAGTACTCTATGTTACGTACTTTCTAAGCTCAGTAGCTTGTTGTAGAGCATTGGTTCTAATAATGAATATAGGTGACAATATAGAGAAAAACATGAACGCAGTCTTTTAATTTACTAAGTTTTCATCTGTCCATATCCCCAGGAAACAGAATTTTTCAACCTTTAAAGTAGGGTTGTAACGGAGGCCTTCTTAGCGGAGGCGGAGGCGGATGCGGAGGTGACAGGTTTCACCTCCGCGGATGCGGAGTGTACAAACCGCTTCCCTTTTATTAGTAGTTTTTTTAATATTAATTAGCATTAAATTTAATTCGTATTTGCTAAATTAGCGATAGTTTTCGTTCGGGTTAGAATAGTATTATTATTTTTTGTCGCGTGAGCCAGTGAGGGTAGATATTGCGGCGAGAGTCGCTCGCTGCGCTCGTCGTGTACGGACATAGCTCGAAGTCGTTCGTTGTTGAATTCACCTCACAAAAGACTCGTTTCGCATTTTGTGTAAATATTCGCAATTGTCGCCAACCAGTGCATCAGTGCTGCGTCGTCATCATAAGTGTTGTATAAATTACTCGCTATAAACAAAATTGTGTTCATGAAGTAAGGAGTCGGCGCCGACCATTGGACTCGAACTCGTCCTTCGCAAGGTGAGTTGACCTACTCGTTGTAACATTTATTCTCACTGGCCAACTCATCGTTTTTCGCATAGAATTGCAAACAATTCGCAATAATACAGTCCGCTTGTAATGTGTAGTTACAATCTCAGTATTGGGGATTGTACACGGAGGTTAACGGAGGCGGAAGTGGATGTAGAAAAAAAAAGTAGTTTATGGTTTATTAAAACTATCAATAGTACAAAATATTTATTTTAAATCAAATACGTATGTACTACGTCTAACGCGTCAAATGACGTTTGCACGCGCCCCGCCCCACCCCAACAGCGTTCACGTCGCGCGCGGCCGGGCGACTGAATCGTCAAGAGCGTCGCTGCTTGCGTATGATTAGTAAATAAACTTCCATTATGACTCCGCAAAAATTACACGGATGCGGAGGCAGAGGCGGAGGTACGATTTCTTGCGGAACTTACGCAGTAACGGAGGCGGAAGCGAAGTTCCGTTACAACCCTACTTTAAAGGGGTAGCGTATTCAAAAAGATTGAAAAGCACAGGCTTAAGAAAATGAAAAATTATATTGTAAACTTAAGATCTGGCTTAAAGGCCCAGCTGCCAAGGCATATAAACCTAAATAAAAGAAGTCAAAGTAGGCAAATCCGTCAGTGGGTTAAGTATGTACACTTCTCATTTTTTACTTTCTTTAAACTAATTTTAATGGCAACTACTATTCGACCATAGAGTTAAACGGTTTTTAGCTTTACTCGCCGATTTGTTATCGGCCTAGTTATTAAACACGGAAATAATGAGAGATGTTCGTACTTCACCGCCTTGACTATCTAGATATGATAAAAGTGTAGAGGTCGAATTTCTACATACATACATAACATACATAAAATCACGCCCGTTTCCCATGGGGATAGACAGAGACTATAGATCTCCACTTGCGACCATCCTGACAAACAACTTTCGCTTCACCTACTTTCATTAACCTCTTCATACACATGCGCGTTTATTTGAAATGCTTTTTGCCTGAACTTTCTTTAACAATTCGGTAGTTGACAATTTTGGAGAAACAGGTTTTTTGAGCCTAATGGTCTGAAATAAAAAACAACATTAACATACTTAATTTTGCAATTTTATAAATATATTAACATTTCGTCACAAAAACGCGTCAAGCTGTCATGGCGTCTCGCATGACGTCACAGTGTGCAAAACAAACATCTGTTTCGTTGAAGTGTCATCTGAGAAATCAATGATAACTTGTTATGTTTTGCACACTATGACGTCACGCGCTCAGATCGGCGTTCATTGTCACGTGGCTAATGGCTGCAATATAACAATTTTATTTCTCAAAAATATCAATTAATATTTAATATTTTAGTTAACTAATTTTTGTCATGTTTAGATCATAATCTACAATATATATTAAAATCAGCCTATATTTTTCATACTGTCAACTACCGAATTCTGATATTTGTTCATGGTATGTTCGTTTCGATCTACCGGCAACAGCTCTACCATTCACAATACTGTCATACACCTGTTTTGTGATTCTACTTTTATCCATTCTCTCTACACGTCCCAACGCTGTATATTAAACACCATACAACACTTATCACAATGTTTTCAATGATTCTTCCTCAAGTTCTTCACAGATTACACTATGTTCCCACTTCATACAATTATTCTACTGAAACATGCAGGCTAGAAGTAAGGAGAACCATCTCAGTATATTAAGAAGTGTCCACTGAAGGGCAGCAAATTAAGATGGCGCCACAATAACAAGTGGAAAGTATTTAAAAATAGCGCCAAAAATTGGAATTTTCAGATAATTTAGTTATTTATCTTAATTAGGGAAATAGGGTTCAAAAATTTATATACGTCACGGCTAATACCCGAAGTGCGGCTACACCTAGTTCTAGCCGGCTAAAACTAAATGTAGCCAATCCTACGTGGAGTCTGTTGGTGTGTAGTGACATGTTCTCATTTTTAATATAGGTTAGAAGGCTAAGGCGGGTGCGAAGGGAAGCGGAGCACCCACCTTAGCCTTCGTGGTTATTTTTTTATAACCACCCAAAAATAATTTTCCGAAACATACACGATTAGTACCTGTGTGTACTGGCAGTATTTGCGTACTGCTCTTGTATGGACTGGAAGAACTTCGTAAAAAACTTATTGATTAGTGATTAGTTTCATATCCTTGCGTTCTGGCCTTGTACAGAATAGAAAGAGGCCTCGGCTACACCTAATATTAGCCGGCTAGTACTAGGTGTAGCCGCACTTCGGGTATTAGCCGTAACATATACATACATCTCAATACGAGAAAGTCTCAAGACCTTCCCAAATTATAATTTTTAAATTTTTCAACCCAGCACAATTCACTTCGTTTATAACTGTTAAATTCATATTATTTCCTTTTGCTTACACTAGCGCTATTTTGACGAGTTTTCGAACCATAATTTGCTGTTTACAGGTGGACACTTTCATCTGATCCCCCATACTAGATGGTCCTCTTTACCTCTGCCCTCCATATACTGAAATATGCATCGCCGATCAGCGCCCTTGTTTCTTATACGAGGTGCGCTTTTGCAGCGGTGCTAGATCGATTCGCGGTACCAGCTAGTCCGGTGCCAATATGCACTTGGCTTTCCTAGAAACCGTGATACACTATTTTTATTTCTCAAATAATGAATTATCTTTTGTAATGTTCGCAATTAAACAAATTGGCGAAGGTCCACCTGCCACTTACCACCAACTTGCCATCGCTCATGGACATCTGCAACAATAATAATATAACTAGCGTAACAGCCTTGCAGAGATTTGGGTAAGAAAGTACCAAATAATAACTATTTGGGCAGGGTTTCCCCTTTATTGTTCAGCCTCTGATGTGACTATTCACACTGCACAGTAAGCAATGAACACCGTCTACACGCAACCACGCCTTTTATACGAAAATGCTACCCTACAAAACAATAACATGGCATCATTGCTAAAAATAGCAATTACATAATAGTGTTGCCAGGATCATATTTTTTTTATTCAGGTTTATGGCTTGGCAGATTTTAAGCCAGATCTTAGTTAACAATATAGTTTCTTCGTTTTCTTAATCCTATGTGTAGCACAGCTGAACTGTAGGTTATCAGCTGGTGCTATTCAACAGAGTTCTTGAGACAACTCCAAAGACCACATTGGACTATAGTTTACATTTCTCACAAAATACATAATAATCACTACTCAAAAACTATCAATATCCTACAACTATTGTTCATTTTAGAGTAATTATACACATTTTTATACTTTCAGTTCCCACCAAAATACAATACAATAATACAATTATAATAATTAATTATTGATGCACTAAATTATCCAGACGATAATTTAGTGGGCTTAAAAAATTACTACTGTGGTTGGTGGACATCGTGTAACAATAGTGACGGGTAACCCTTTTTTTTATAATATTTATGGCTTGGCAACTAGGCCTTTAAGCAGGTCTTAATTAATGGGTAACTGTTGTACACACCACCTAAATAGTAGTTGTTCGTAAAATAGTCACAGCTGAGATGTCCATCAACTTGTCAGCTAGCTAATAGTTATTCAATAAAACTAGGGTTGTAACGGAGGCCTTTTAGCGGAGGCGGATGCGGATGCGGAGGCGACGGGTTTCACCTCCGGCGGATGCGGAGGTTAACGAAGGCGGAAGTGAAAGTGGATGAAGAAAAAATAGTAGTTTATGGTTTATTAAAACTTTTTTGGTGGGTAGATTTGGAAAAGGTAACATCTTTGAAAATAACTTGTGCAATTATTTAACCTTTTTAATTAACTAAATAAGAATTAGTGAGTGATTATTACATGATTACTTACAGTTTGTAGCAATAATAACTGTCAGGTGTTATCTCCTACCAATTCACAACACAACACACATTTTTTCTTGTAAGTACATATTCCTACAATATGGATGCCATACAGGAAGCTATGAATCAGCTTTCTTCAACATTTGCTGAACGCATGGATGCCCTGGAGGGTGAACTACACAAGGGTGCACCAGCAAATACTTCTACTTCTGCTCTGAGTAGTGACTTCTACAATTTTAAGACCTTTATATTGAAGTCTCTTCGGGCTCTACAGGAGCAGATAGACCTTGTGCAGCAGTCGGTAGACCAGGTGGAGATGCGGTCTAGAAGAAAAATTCTTTTGTTACATGGAGTCCCTGAGAATAAACAAGAGGATACCACATCTGCTGTTACTAACATCATTTGTGAAAAACTCAAGTTAGAAGGCTTCAAAGAAACTGACATCCGCCGGTCGCACAGAATGGGTAAGGCACCAGCTCCAGCCGAGCGTCCGCGACCTATTCTATTCAAGCTCTGTGATGCAGTGGACCGTAACAAAATCTGGTTTGCTAAAACTAAGCTCAAGGGCACCGGGATCACCATATCGGAGTTTTTAACTAAACGACGACATCAACTCTTTATCCAAGCTAGGCAGCGCCTAGGAGTGAGGAACTGCTGGACGCGGGAGGGCACTATCTATGTGTTAGCCCGCGACGGTACACGCCAACGCATCGAAAAGTTAATTGACTTGGAAAGCTTCCCCGCTTCGTCTAATTTAGACCAGGTTGCAGCACAGGTTGTGACCAAAGAACCTGTAGTTGTTCCCAAAACTCGTCGTCCGACAGCAGGAGCTAAGAAGTAGCGATTCTCAAACGAGCCTTTTGCTTGTTTTATTTCGCTCCGCTTTATACATTTCCGTTTATTAATTGTTCTGTACTCCATTTCTTGTTGTGTAATTTATAAAATATGACAAAAATCTCATTACTATTATAACTTTCGTTCTTTTATAGTTTTCGCACATTGACTTTACATTAACTTAATTATTATTATGTTGGTTTGTTTACCTTTTTTTTTTCTCTAGTCTCTTTTTCTTGTAATTCTGTCATAATTGTCAATGTCATTCATATAATTTACTTTTTTGCCCTGTGTCATTTGTTGCGTTTTGTTTTTGCTATTATTGTGTTGTTATACTCATATCAGCTATCTCATCCGCACACCTGGCAGACACATTCCGACTGATTTGTATTTTTATAAACAATATTTGTGTATTATTATATATTTGATTATTTATATATTTGAAATTGTAATTTATTTATATAAAGTATTTATTTTATTTTATGGATAACTATGAGAGTTATAGTGATTCTGACTCAGATTTTCATTCCTGTTTGTCTTCATCTGACAGTTCACATGGCAGCAACCATGATTTATCTTCACTACAAGAAGTAATTGAAAATCAATTTTCAGGCCTTTCCCGTAATTTCAATGTGGCACACATAAATGCTCAGAGTATTCCAGCTCATTTCCCCGATATGCTGGCGTCATTTAGTCATAATAATTTGCACGCTGTATTAGTTTCGGAATCTTGGCTTAAACCTTGCCTGTCCTCTACTTCATACTCTTTGCCAGGATATCGTCTAATTAGAAATGACCGTATCAGTACTGGTGGTGGAGGTGTTGCTATATACTTGCGCTCCCATCTAGCATACAAAATCTTAAGTGCATCCTCACAACCCCCAACACCGGATAACGGTGAGTATTTATTTATAGAAGTAGAACTTACGCATACCAAAATTTTACTAGGAGTATTTTACGCATCGTCTGTTCGCATTAATTACTTCTCCTCTTTTGAAACTTTACTAGAAAAGTTTTCTCCTTTATATATGCATAGTATCATCATGGGTGATTTCAACACTTGCCTCCTTAAACAAGACCATCGTTCTTCTGCTTTAGAAACTTTAACAAGATCCCTTAACATACATATACTTCCTCTGAGTGCTACTCATCGTTTCCCTAATTCATCCCCTTCTCTTCTCGACCTAATAATGGTTTCATCACTACCTCACGTATCTCATTATGGTCAATGTTCGGCGGATGCTTTTTCCTATCATGACATGATTTTTCTCTCATATAACTTACATCCGCCGAAAGCTAAGCCCAAAATCATCCTGCAGCGTAATTTTGGCGGCATGAGCCTAGATGCCTTACTTAAAGACGCTCAGGAAGTTGACTGGTCTGGGGTGGTCAGTGCACTCACTATTGATGATAAGGTTCATGTGTTTCATGCTGCTTTGATGAAGCTGTATGATACTCATGCGCCTTTACGCCGTATCAAGGTCAAACACTTGCCTGCACCGTGGCTTACCGATGATATTAAATCGCAGATGCACAAGAAATCTAAAGCTAAAACTCGATACAAAATGAAGCCAACCGAAGCAAACAAAGCTGCTTATGTGAGCATTCGTAATCGCTGTAATAGAGTGTGTAGGGACGCTCAACGCCGTTATATTCACGAATCAGTTCAAAATGATGATCCAGCTAAAGTATGGAAGTTTCTACGCTCTTTGGGGATTGGCAAACAAACAGAAAACTCAGTCAGTCAAAAATTCAATATTGATGATTTAAATCAACACTTCTCAACCACTTCTGACTTTGATGTAGTAATAAAGTCTGAAACTTTGAAAAGAATCTCGTCCAAGCCAACACCCAAGCATTCTCCTTTTCTTTTTAGTCGATTTACTGATAGTGATGTTAAGAAAGCTGTAAAATCCATTACATCAAATGCTGTCGGCAGTGATAGCATTAGTCGCAACATGATCCTACCCATACTGGATGTCATAAATCCTACCCTTACCCATATCCTTAACACATCCATAACATCTTGTGTATTCCCATCTGCCTGGAAGGAAGCCCAGGTTACTCCTCTACCAAAAAAACCCAACCCCGCTTCCTTTTCTCAATTTCGTCCTATTTCCATACTACCTTTCCTTTCCAAAGTCCTCGAACGCTTAGTTCATCAGCAGCTAAGTGTTTTCCTGAACCGTAATTCCCTTTTGAATCCTTACCAGTCTGGTTTTCGTCCTGGCCACAGCACCACCACAGCCCTCATTAAAATCACAGATGACATCCGGCATGGCATGGACAATGGCTTGCTGACTGTGCTATCGCTGCTCGATTTCAGCAGTGCTTTTAATAATGTTGACTTTGAAGTGTTACTCGGCATCCTACGCTCTATTAACATATCTCCTGAAGTAATCGACTGGTTTCATAGTTACCTGTATGGACGCCGACAGCGCATTCGAGTTGATGACGACTATTCGTCGTGGTGTGATCTCTCTGCCGGTGTTCCACAGGGCGGCGTACTATCTCCTTTATTATTCGCTGTTTTTATAAACTCAATTTCCAATGAACTTACTTCATCCTATCACCTCTATGCAGACGATCTGCAAATTTACACGCAGGCACCGGTTGCTACACTAAATCAAGCAGTCGCAACGATAAACACTGACTTTGACCGCATACTGCAATGGAGTAAATCGAACGGACTTCTTGTGAATCCTGAGAAAACTCAAGTAATTATCATCGGTAGCTCGCGGATGCTGTGTAAAGTTGACTGGACCTGTATGCCAAGTTTTCTTTTTGATGGGAAGCTTATCCCTATCAGTGATAAGGTCAGAAACCTAGGAGTTATATTTGATAGTGAGCTGTCCTGGAGACCCCATATAACGGAGTTGAGTCGGCGTTTGTTTCTCTCCTCCAGATCACTCTGGCGGCTGAAAAACTTCCTGCCCATCGCCACCAAAATTAAGCTAGCAGAGTCGCTACTTTTGCCCATACTTGATTATGCCGACGCCAGCTATCTAGATTTAACTCAAGAACAGCTTAATAAACTTGAGCGACTCCAAAACTTTTCCATAAGGTTCATATTTGGATTACGCAAGTATGACCACGTTTCTGAATTTCGAAAAAAGCTCAAGTGGTTGCCAATCCGTATTCGCCGGAATACTCATATTCTTTCATTGCTTTACAGTATTTTATTCATCCCTACTACTCCACAGTACCTTAAAGAACGCTTCGAATTTATTTCTTGCTCTCACAATTTACGCCCTTCCAGTCAACATAGACTTATTACTCCTATTCATAGTACAACGTTCTTCAATAATTCTTTCACGGTAAAGGCTGTCCAACTTTGGAATTCATTGCCTGTTGCTGTCAGACAAGCAAAATCCCTAATAATATTTAAGAATTTAGTCAGAAAATTCTATCTGCAATATAATGATATGTAATTTTATGTAATTAGTATATATTATATTGCATATAGCTATATGTCTATTATGTTTAAATAGTTGCATATTATCGCTATACATTATATATGTATATAACTTATGTGTATATTTGTATATATAGTATAGTTATATATTTATTAATAAAATTTAAGTAATCGTACAATAATTATGTATACCACCGTCGCCACTTCAAATCGGAATATTCTTGCCACGGGTTGTCTGGAAGAGATCGCTTTTTAGCGATAAGACCGCCCTTTGTACCCTACTATAATAATACTAGTTCGTAAGCTTTTCTGTAATGGTGTACAATAAAGTGTTATCTATCTATCTATCTATCTAAAACTGTCAATAGTACAAAATATTTATTTATTTTAATTATTATTAATTAAAATAAAAATTTATTTAATTAATTTTAGACAGGTTGATTCCTGTCGCGTATCATTCATTTGACAAGTGACGTTCGCATTACCGCCGCCCCTCCCCAATCGCGTTCCCGCCGCGCACGCGTTGATTCTTGTTCGTTTGACGCGCGCCTGACTAATGGTGGAAAATATAACCATTAAACCAATAAATTTACCAGTAAAAAATTAACACTTCTATTCGATAAATAAAATTAAGCAAAACGGTTAAAATTTAAAAATACCATTTAACAAATACACTGCGTGTAGTCGCGTAGGTATTTATTGGGAATTATATACATGCAAGTTTCAAGTTTATAATCATTAACACATAAGATTTATTTTTGTTTTGCAGATGTTTTCACCTTATCATGTAAATATAAAATTTTCATGGTTTCATTGTATACTCTATGGACCTCAAAATAAAACACAATATTTAATTTGGTGTTATTTACAGTTAATGATATTTTTATTTGTTAGAATATTGGAATGAAACGATACTTTTAACTTAGCGATCGCGAAGATAACGTGATTGGTTGATTTTTTTAAACGTAATATATTGTTTGGTAATTGATATTACGGCGGGTCAGTGCATATTTTATATTGTTTTAGTAAAGTTGTGTTTTTGTATATTCGATATTTTCAACCAATAAAAATATCAGTAAAAAATATCGTTTACCAACTAACAAATTAATAAATTCAACCGTTAACGCCATCTCTAGGCCGGACGGCTGAGTCGTCGCGAGCGTCGCTGCTTGCGTATGATTAGTAAATAAACCTCCGTTATGACTCCGCAAAAATTACACGGATGCGGAGGCGGAGGCGGAGGCACGATTTCTTGCGGAACTTCCGCAGTAACGGAGGCGGAAGCGAAGTTCCGTTACAACCCTAAATAAAACCGACAACTGATAAGTTTAGGGTATAGCCGACAGCCGGATGGCGAGTTATTCAACTATTAATCAAATAACTATCAGCTGGTTTCTTGGTCACTAACGTTATCCCAGGTGTCTAAGTTCAGTATTGTTTTTTTTTCATTACAGCAAGGACTGGACATCCGTAAAGACGCGATGGCCATGCAGCGGCTAAAGGAGGCGGCCGAGAAGGCCAAGATCGAACTGTCAGGCTCGCTTCAAACCGACATCAATCTGCCATACCTCACTATGGACTCGTCCGGACCTAAGCATATGAATTTGAAGGTAAAATAAACACTATAGATAGACTATATATAGTTCAAGGAAACAGTGTGAGAGAAATCACGTTAATAGATTCTCTCTAAGATTATTATTAATAGACCAGGGTAGATCAATTTTGAAACAAAAAAAATATAGTAGGATGACACCCATTGGAAAAGAAAGAGAATATAACAAAAATGAAAGGAAAAATAATTTATGGGCGATCTGAGGTCAGGAAGTGGAAGTTTTAAGGGTGAAGAACGGTTTATCTCAGTTTCCGGCAACTCTACAAGTCCGACAACACTTTTTTCACAGTACCCCAAAATTTATATGAAAAATTCAAATAACCAAGTTTTTGGTTTTTTATTTTTATCTTTTATGAAAATAGTTTCTTTTTCACGAAATTTGGTGAAAACTTGCCCTTTTATGTCCCAAACAGACCATTTTTTTTTTTTAATATTTATATTTTCCCCTTATTTTTTTTGTTTCTAAGTTGATCTACTCTGGTCTAATGTTCTAATTAACTTAAGCTACTTTTTATTTATTTACTATTTTATTTTTATTTATTTATTATTTTTTATTATTATTTTTACCAACTCTCGATGTCTATCAAATACGTCGTGAGTATAGACAGCATATTGTAGAATATGGTGCATAGATCTTGTCAGTTTTTATGCATGTTCTGCATTATTGCGATATCACAACAAATTAAAACCACTGATCAGACTATATAATAGTCTGGTGAGTCAAAATTTATTTGTTACATATATACTAATATATAAAGCTGAAGAGTTTGTTTGTATGCGCTAATCTCAGGAACTACTGGTCTAATTTGAAAATTTTTTCAGTGTTACATAGCCCATTTATCCATGAAGGCTATAGGCTATATATCATCTCGCTAAGATCAATAGGAGCGGAGCACCAATGAAGAATGCTCCAAAATCACGGGGTTTTTTTAAACTTATTTTTTCTTTACTATTCCACGCGGACGAAGTCGCTGGCAGAAGCTAGTGTAAATAATAATAATTACTTATATAAATATACACATAATAATCCTCTAGGGAAATCTCGCGCTTTTTCGAGCTTTATTCAAATAAAATGCGTGGGGTTTATCGCTTTTTAAAACGGCTTAATATATTATTGTTACAACCTAGGCGCCGAAAAAGACAAAATTCCACGTATAGACTTGTAGAAGCACAGTTATTACCCATGGGCAATTGAACTAATAACACTAAAACAATTGAATTATTTTATGATCGTCTCTTTTTGTTTACTTATTTATTGGTATACGTTTCTAGAGAGCAGCCTATTGTTGTATTGTAATCATTAGCCAGGTGTTACGGATTTTCAAGTACACGCTGATTCTAAGAAATTCGGTCCACGTTGCCGGATGAGTACATTGCATTTGTGCAGTATAAAACGATGAGCGAGAACCACGATCAAGGCGAGACGTGTGTACAAACGGGAATCAGAGTGACGGACTTTGCGCGTTTTATTGAATTACGACCTTCTGCATTACGTTTGGATTTGTTGTGTTCGGTTATATTTGTACCTGTGTTATACGTGTTTGTTATAATAAACTCCAACGGCGTTTTAATTTGAGTGCCGCAACTCGTAACATTTCTAAGAGGTTCTCCCTATCAATGTTAAAATATGTCTCCATTTCGCAGATGACTCGTTCAAAGCTGGAGTCGTTGGTCGGCGACCTGATCAAGCGCACGGTGGCGCCGTGCCAGAAGGCGCTCCAGGACGCCGAGGTGCAGAGGTCCGATATCGGGGAGGTCTTGCTCGTTGGTGGCATGACCAGAATGCCAAAGGTGAGTCACAATTCCCCGTTATTTACTATGGTCCGTTGTATATTATCCATAACACAAGCGTAACTTGCTTAATTTGGGGATATACAGTGTGTATTTGTCTGCCGATTTATTATTATGATTGTTACTCGTGCGTGGCTGTAGTGTTTCTCTCTCGCTCGCCCTCTAGCAGAATCGCATGCCGTCTCTTTCGCACCACACTCTTGAGTGTAATAGACGTGAACACTGCTAAACCTGCACAAACTCATGGAGCTAACTTCAGAGGCGCAATTAAGATTGCATTAAATCACACGCCGTGAATACACCTGCCCTTTTGTATAAGGAAGTGAAACGAACGAACGTCGAAAGATGACATCTGTGTAAACTGTATTTTAAGATATAATACATTTAATCAAACTACATTTTAACGGTTTTAAGCGCGGTAATTCATTTTATTTAGGTTTATTTTTTATATTTATTATAAATTAGATTAGGCTCCCGTAGAGTAAATAATTTCCATAAACAAAATTAAAACTAAATAATTAAAATGAACAAGTTGGCGGTAGGCTGAATAAAAACTTTGACAATACACGTTTGACAAATGTCATCTTTTTCTTCCGTGACCACGGCAACTGAAAAGCGGCCGAAACGTCGGATAAACCTAAATAAAATGAATTACCGCGCTTAAAACCGTTAAAACGTAGTTTTATTATGTGTACAAGTCGCGAAAACTTAAGAAAATATTATATAATACATTTTAAAAGAAATTAAATTAATGACATGCGTTACCAATGGCCTCGAACAGAGTGATGTTGAAAACCGCGTGAAGGTGGGATGAAAAAGTAGGAAAGCGGTTCCTGGGCGTCGGAACGCAACCGGGATTTAACGTCCGAGTGATGAAACATGCACCTCACAGCACGCGCCGATGTCGGCCCCGATTTGGCCGTCTAGGCGGTCTCTTGAGACAGGTGCTATATTAAATGTTGATATATTCCCCGTTCGATTTGGCAATGATCTTGCGGGTTATAATCATTCACACATTGCTCAAAGATTTACTAACTTTATTTGAGTATTATGCTTGGAATTATATTTTCAACGTGTTGAAATTCAAAAGTTCCACTGGAGGACACTTTTTGAAGTTCATATGTATAGGTTAAATTTTTTTTACTTTCTATTCTATGCTTCGCAACGCATTATTGCTATTAAGGAGAAGAAGCGGCAAGAAACTTCCCCAGCAACACGTCTAGCTAAAAAAAGTTTTGCTTTCTATTTGTTGTTCTGTTTATATTATTTTTTAAAGTTTTATACTTGAAGTTGTCTTTTAAAAAATTAATGGAGTTATAGCAAACAGTGCGTATTCAATAAGACAGAGCATCTAACTACATGTTAAATGTATTCTATAATATTATACAATTTTAAAAGTGTTGTGTCTGTTAATTGCAGCTATTTATTAGCTGACCCTTGTCCGCTTTGCTGGGCATCAGAAAAAAAAATCTTATAATTAATCACGATCAAATATATACCCTATGTCACTCAGGAATAATGCAGCTCTCCATTGGTGAAAGAATATTCAAAATCGGTTTAGTGAATCCACAGATTATCCCCTACAACGTCACAAAATACCTCTTCATGTTATTATATTAAAGTATAGGTGGAGAATGTGATGCAGTTTTGTTGTCTATTAGTTTGGGATTCACGTGCAAACTACTGGGCGGATTTCGATACGGTTTTCCGGTACATTTTATCCTGGAAATCCTGCCATATTTTACCTGGGACTTATGTAAAATGGCCAGATTATAAAAATCGAATTCCAATATTAGCTACTCCGGCAGACGCTGTCCTGCTCTGAAAAAATAAAAATCTAGTACGGCACACAAAAAAATCACTATAATCGCTTGAGGTGATATTTGTGATATTTTAGAACCCGATCTCGGCGGCACCTGCCGGTTCCAACGGGATAAAATGTATCTTATGTCCGTCTCCTGGTTGTAAGCTACCTCACCACCAATTTTCAGCCAAATCGTCGCAGTCGTTCTTGAGTTTAAGTAGTAGTACACGACTTTCTTTTATATATATATATATATATATATATATATATATATATATATATATTTTATTGCAGGAGATCAGCAGACAGGCAGACGGCCCACTTGATGGACAGCGGTTACCATCGCCTATGGACATTTGCAACACCAAAGGTGCTACGAATGCGCTGCTGCTCTCTTTAGGGAGCCTGGAACCTGGTCACTAATGCCGGAACACAACACAAGGTTGTTATGGCGACATACTCTAGACCAGGGGTGGTAGCCATCCAGTCGGGCAAATGCCCTACCACCTGGCTGTGGGTTGTTTTGTCGCCTCTTACGACAGGCCGCCGGGCCGCAGGAAATTGTATTCTTTCTCCGTTCCTGCACGGATAATCTATATAATATATATATATATATATATATATATATATATATATATATATATATATATATATATATATATATAAAATGTGGGACTTTTATTGCTTCACGTAATAGTCTTATATATAAAAATGAATCGCAAAATGTTTTGGTAAGCGCATAACTTGAGAACGACTTTTCCAATCACCTGGAGCGGTTTTAGTGATTTGGTTTGTTTGAGTGGGTTCCCGGATGGTTTCGATTCGCAATTAGAACCGGTAGGTGGCGCTGAGATCGGATTCTAGAATCTTCCTAATCACCGGGAGCGATTATGGTGTTTTTTTTTGTGTCATGAGAGTCTCCAGAAAATATGGCGGTACGAAGTTCGCCGGGTCAGCTAGTATAATTATATTATTTTTGCTGGTTTGATTGCTTACCATCTCGAGCCACCCCTGTACAAGTCAGATTTAAGCCCTGTAACCAAGATGATTCCAGCATGGTTCGACCAGGTCTAAACGTCCTCCCGTTCCAGGTCCAGTCGACGGTGCAGGAGATCTTCGGGCGCGCGCCGTCACGCGCCGTGAACCCCGACGAGGCGGTGGCGGTGGGCGCGGCGGTCCAGGGAGGCGTCCTGGCCGGCGACGTGACCGACATCCTGCTCCTGGACGTGACGCCGCTCTCCCTCGGCATCGAGACCCTCGGCGGGGTGTTCACGAAACTGATCACGCGGAACACCACCATACCGACCAAGAAGAGTCAAGTGTTTTCGACAGGTCAGTGCTGGGACGGCGTAACCTTCAAAAGAGGACGATGATCTCAATTTGTCGTTTAATGTTTTTAACTTGTAAAACGGAACCAGCACTTTGTTGCCGAACTATCACACACGGCTCATTGGGAAGTTCTACTTTGTGCTCTTTAACAACGGCCCATAACTGTCCCACTGTAGGGAAATGGACAGTATACCCGCCACGCTTGTCCAAGGCGGCTTGGCAGGTTTGACACATCGGTTATCTCGATGTGTAGGTTGCATCACGATATTTTTCCTTCACCGTTGTTAGCATGTGGTAATTGTAACAATATGCACATTAGCTCAGAAAACTGCCTAAGTGGTGCACGCGTTCCGGCCAGGATCGAACCCGCGACCTTTGAGTTTAGGACGCGTGCGCTAGCCATTACGCTACCACAACTTGTGCTCGAATGCAGATAATTGAAATGAACGTTGAAACTGATGCTTTCTCTCTCTAACTACACAGAATTTGTATTAGAGTAAAAGAGACGACATAATTCTCTTGGTTTTGGCGCGGCAATTTTGATGGCAGCTGACCGATTATGGACAGAAATTATACTAAATTTGGCCCCCTTAAAGGGTTAAATTATTTAAAAAAATGGAAATAAAATTAATTACAGAACTGCAGTTTTAATTGTATAAATTCTTGATGTAGAAGTGCAAAATATGACCAGCTGTGACAAGTGCACGCGAGGAATGAGAAAATTCGTGTGACTTAATTTGTAGATGGGCCCCTATTAGTGATATTGCATCGTTATTTAAGCAGTGCGTGTAAAATACACGCGCGGCAAAGCGCGGTGCTATAGAGGCGTGGTCACGCGCGACCCGCCGCGTCACTTGCGCGGTGGGACGAACGCGACCACTACATTTCAAATATTAAATACATACATACATAACTTCACGCCAGGTCCCTTGCGGGGTAGGCACGAACAACAGAGCGCCATTCAGGCTTATTCTTACACACCTCACTTGCTTCTTTGACATTCATAGCTCTTGTCATGCACGCTCGTCTGTTCTTAAGGCTCCTGACATCACCTTCTGTTAATACATGATCAATTTGATCATGGAAGGTGTGTCGTGGCCTTCCGCGACTTCTGCATCCATCCAAATATTAAATAGTATAAATAAATATACCAACATGAAATTAGTTTATATATTGAAAGGATTCACGAGAATCAAACAAACGAGCTATTAAAAACAAAACAAAACAACTGGTTTAGACTATATAAGCGATGGAAACATTATTTTCGCTGGTCAACAATAATGTTTAAACTTAAAATATGCGCTGCTTTTTTATCCTGGAAATCCCGCGGGAATTTTCCTGGTGTTTGAAGTTGTCCGGATGCATAATAATTAGCTTATTCTGTAACAGTTTTCACTAAAACTGTAGCGCTTACGTTACTTTTTAAATGCTGCGGGTACTTTGTGTCTCGGGAATTTCAAGTGTGGACGAAGTCACTGGTATATCCTAGTTATTTTTTTATTGCTTGAGGTCAGTAGACAGGCAGATGGCCCACTTGATGGAAAGCGGTTACCATCGCGTATGGACATTTGCAACACCAAAAGTGCTACAAACGCGCTGCTGCTCTCTTAAGGGAGACTGGAACCTGGTCACTAAGGCCGAAACACAAATCAAGGTTGTTGTAGCGACATACTTTAGACTAGGGGTGGTAGCTATCCAGTCGGGTAAATGCCCTACCATCTGGCAAAGTTTTACATACAAACATTTAAAAAAATGGTTTCCCTTACCAGCTGCCGACGGCCAGACCCAAGTAGAGATCAAGGTGCATCAAGGCGAGCGTGAGATGGCCACAGACAACAAGCTGCTCGGGCAGTTCTCCTTGGTGGGGATCCCCCCGGCCCCCAGGGGGGTGCCTCAGATCGAGGTCACGTTCGACATCGACGCGAACGGCATCGTGCATGTGTCCGCCAGGGACAAGGGCACCGGGAAGGAGCAGCAGAGTGAGTACATTCCACTAGAAAGAACAAATATTTTCAGGCCATATACAAGTGAAACAAAAACATTAAAAGTCATAAAAAAGAGAAAACAACCACAAAGTATCTGAAGATGTATATTAACTCCTGGAACTTGGATCAAGCTCAGCAAAAATGTCGATTTGTTAGACCTACGCTGATCTTCCGTTGATCCTAGACCGACATCATGGCAAACTACACCGTTATACATATTATTAATAAATAATTATATTATTGTTGTAATAAAGACAAATATTAATACTGAGTTATAATTGTGTGTGTGAAATCAGTATAATAATTATATTGAGTTCTATAAATTTACAAATATTTATAACATAAAGTTATACATATTGTTACGTGCGAGCGGGAGTACGCACTTATGGAGTGGAAGAATACACCAGTTTTTAACTAAACGCTTTTATTGACTTGCTCAGCCGCACGTAATACCTCTGTGCAGGGTTGTCCCTATACGCACGACCAACGATGCACAGTCTCGACGATAAGTTGTCACACCCTCAATACCGTTGCCGATATTGCGTAGATACCTCCGATATTATCACTCCTGGTTCCTCTCTCGAACTACGAACTACACTCCGCTTTCACTTAACTGTGCACTAAACTTTTCACTAATCACCACTAAACTCGTCAGTGTCTTCTATTAAACTTCTCTTCCAACTCTTCCGTGTCGCACTTGTTGCTTCGCCGTCTTGAGCTGAACTCAACTCTAAAACTGCCCGATAGGCGCGCCTTACGTTGTTTATATAATATAATAATAATTTTCTGGACCCATCTATCTATCTCTGTCTCTTTCTTCCCTAACCTTCTGTTCGGGAACTTTCGTGTATACATCTATCCTTTTCTAACATCTATCTATCTCTGTCTTTCGTTCATCGTCTATCCCTTTCTAACATATATCCGTCCTTGTCATTTCCTTCTAGAATCATCTACCTTTTTCCAAAAGTTTTGCGACTGGTTTACGCTGCCGGAAAGTTCTACCCTCGGTAGCCACAATATAATCAATTTTTATACGCAACATATTATGAGGTGATGTGATTTTTGGTGGTCAACAACAAACTTCTTGAGTTTGACCCTACTATATAGTATACACGTTCAATGGGGCAAGGAGCATAAAGCATAAACAAATTCCTTTCCGTCCCGTTTCTCTAATCAACTCTCCCCTAATGGGGCTTAACGACAGGACCCTAATCACGGACCGCTTCCCTCGAAATCCTAGCTATCCTGGTGCCGACGTTAATTTATGGCGGGAACTGAAAGATGTGCTGTGCAGTTTTATTTGCTAAAAATGTGTACTCTAAAATGAACAATAGTTGTAGGATATTGAGTTTTTGAGTAGTAATTATGTGTTTTGTGAGAAATGTGAACGGCATAGTCAAATGTGGCCTTTCGAGTCGTCACAAGAACTCCGTTAAATGGCGTCAGTTGATAACCTACAGTTCAGCTGTGCTACACATAGCTTAAAAGAGTAAAGAGAGTATATTATTATAAACTAAGATCTGGCTGAAAGGCCTAGCTGCCAAGCCATAAACCTAAATAAATAATAAAGGTGCCGACGAATGTCGTTCCACTCTCCTGCGAATTTTTCCTCCGTGGACACCAAATCCTGATTGTACACGGGTGCATCCTGATGTATGGCGTCTAGCATCCTATTGCGCGGCTCATCGCAGATGGAGCCAGGTCCACAGGACGTGACGTTATGCTTTCGCTCGGCAGTCGTGATCCAGTCATCCGGCGGTCTGTCCAAGGACGAGATCGAGAACATGGTGAAGGCGGCCGAGCAGTTCGCCGCCACGGACAAGCAGCGCAGGGACAGGGTGGAGGCCGCCAACCAGGCCGAGGGGGTCCTCCATGACACCGAGACCAAGATGGACGAGTACAAGAGCCAGCTGCCCCAGGACGAGGTATGACACCCCCCCCCCCTTCGCCCCCACCTCCTTTATCATATTACACTAGCTTCTTCCCGCGATTTGGCGTGGAATAGTTTAAAAAACACCCCGATTTTGAAATATTCTTCATTGGTGCTCCGATCCTATTGGTCTAAGCGTGATGATATCGAGCGCTTCATAACACATGGACGTATACGCAAAATGCCATTTTTGTTGTTTACTAATTCATGTTACAATTAGAAGCAGAAGAAAGAAACTTGACGGCCTCTGTGGTTGAGTGGGCTAAGCCTTTAACGGCCTACCTCAATGCAACCCAGAAATTCTGGGTTCGATTCCCGGTATAGTAAATTTCGGAAACGTATTTTCTCCGTTATTTAGTATGGTCTGGGTGTCTGGGATCGGCCCCAGAGTGGTCCGTCGTATATTACGCATAACACAAGCGTAAATTGCTTAAATTGGGGAGTATACAGTGTGTGTTTGTCCGCCGATTATTATTATTATTAATTAAAATTAATTTCGAATTTCAACCTTATACAATCAACTAGCATTGTTTTATTCACAATTTTGTCCCTTGTGTAAAACTGCACTTTTGTCTGTACGCCCATTTATGAAGCCCTCGATATATAGCCTATAAGCCTTTCTCGATAAATGGGCTATCTAACACTGAAAGAATATTTCAAATCAGACCAGCAGTTCCTGAGATTAGTGCGTTCAAACAAACAAACAAACTATTCAGCTTATAACTCGACCTAAGTCTTACTATCATACAGTATGGAGCATTAATGCATCGTTTTAAATTTATTCACATATATGTTGTATGTGAGTAATAGAATACGATGCAATATTGATATACTCACGCGCGACCCGCGGCGTCACTTGCGCCGTGGGACGAACGCGAGTATCACAGTTTCGTACATATTCCATGTCTCCACTTGTCCTAATAAACGTTTTGTATGTAGAAAGTATTGTAAAACTTTGACATTGGTAAAATCAATGCCGTGTGTTGAAGCCATTAAAAAAAATAAAAGTGACATTCTCTCGGTGACACAAGTTTTGGCGAATTTCTCCTCGTTTTTTTTATTATTATTTTATATATATTTTTCTTGGCTATTGTGTTATCCTTTTTTTTGTTGGTGGTGTTTCTATTTAACTTAATAATTACTGGATCCCAGAAAGTGCTGGAAGTCAACTGGCTAATTTCTTTATTATATTCCTATACAGACCTGATATTTTATCCACACAGTGACATTGTCAAAATCAATGCATTGGAGCAAGAAAAGAAAGATGCGTGTACTAGTGATGAAACGAATGTCGAAATCTTGACATTCGCGAATATTCAACTCCAATATTTGCGAATGCAAATATATATATGTTCATAATATCACGCCTGTTTCCCATGGGGGTAGGCACAGACTATGGCACCAATACACACTCTGTATTTCTTCCATGTATAGTTTTATTGTAAACTAGCTTTTGCCCGCGACTTCGTCCGCGTGGTGCGGAACTATCCCACGGGAACTCTATAATTTTTCGGGATCAAAAGTATCCTATATGTTGACCAGCGATATACCACGAGCTACCACCATACAAAATTTCATTTAAATCGGTCCAGTCGTTTTGGAGACGAGCCGGTACAAACAGAAACAAAAAAAAAATCTAAATTAGTTATATTTCACTTCTTACATCCCCCTGATTCGGTTTTTATTATTTTTCTTCATTGTACAGAAATTCAACCTCTACAGATTTATTATATTATGTATAGATAACGCTAATGATAAGTCATACAATTCACATCGAGTTTTAATTGTAAGAAGTAGTTACTTCTTTTACAATCTTCTTTTGCTTGGACTGGACATTATTCGCGTTTGTTTATTGTTTTTTATTTTAATTTTTTTTTTTAGCTAGTGTTGTACATTGTAAGGTTTGTGGTTATATTAGTTTTATAAGTAGTTTATTGTAAAAAATTGTGACGATGTCAGAGGTACTAAAGGATATTACGAGACTTCAAACCTTTATAAAGTCTGATGCGTTAGAAGAGGCCCATAAGGCACAATTAGAAGTAAGATTGATGCGTTTACAAAAATCTTTTTCGGAGTTAGAGGATATTCATAATCAAATAAGTCTGCTTGATCCTACTGACAAGGACGACATTTCGGTTTTCGAAGACAAATTTTATGAAATTTCCGCTTTGTTAAATGAACGCATAGAGAGAGACAAAAAAGTTCCTAGACCTCAAAGTAATAATCATCACAGGGATTTAGCTTTACCTACTATTAAAATAGACCCGTTCGATGGCAAGTCTTGTTCAGGTTATGTCACATTTATTAGTTTGTTTGACAGTTTGATACATAATGATACAAGATTAGATAATATTCAAAAGCTTCACTATCTTAGGGCCTTTTTAAAATATGACGCTTTGGATTTAATTAAAGATTTGCCTCTGTCCGATAGTAGCTAATCGGAAGTAAGAAATCTGTTAAAAGACAGGTTTTTTAATAAACGTCAACTTGTCACAGAACATATAATAGCTTTATTAGATTTACCGTTGCTCGCAAGGGGTGGTAGTATTAGGGCCTTCATATCACAAATAAAACAAAACCTTAGTGCACTTAAAGATTTGGATATAAAGAATAGTGATTTTTATGCGTAAGTTGGATGGGTGTACTGCAAAAGCTTTGAGTTGGACGTGAAGTAACACGATAATTTTCTTATAATATTAAAATTTATTATACAACGATACGTTACAATGCAAGGTTGTACACAGAATGAATAAAAAGTGTAATAAATAAATTACAATGCTCTACACAAAGACACAATATTATTATATACACAGTCGCATTGCTGTCATATATATTGATTTGTGATCCTGCTTTCATTAGCATTCTTGTTTCAATTCTTGTCACTACATCTAGTAATAATAGTGTAGTGGATTGCAGTATTCATATTATATAATTTTACGTAAACTTACTACAGTGCGAGAAACTGCGCGGTGAGATCGTGAAAGTTCGCGAACTGTTGGCGAAGAAGGACACAGTGGACCCCGAGGAGATACGAACGGCCACCGGTCAGCTGCAGCAGGCCAGCTTGAAACTCTTTGAACAGGCATACAAGAAGGTACGTCTTCCTTATATATATATATTAGGGTGGGTCAAAAAAATTATTTTTTTTACAAGTGACACTGAAAAATGGGTTGCTAGACACCTTAAAAAAATTCTCATCAAGCATGAGCTCTTTATTTTAATAGGAAGATCCTCCGCATCGCAGTTTTGGTATTTTTTTCTCGGTCCAATAGAAAAAAAATTCATACCTCATCATTTATCGATTGAACAGAAAAATGTTCAGAGAGAATTTTTTAGGAAATTTAATGCTCTACAAAAAAGGTATCTTATCTTTTTTCCGTAAACCTCACCATTTGAAAGATATTAAGGATTTAATTTTGATTATTTTAAGACAAATTTCATTTTTGTTTATGAATTTTATAACTCGACAATAAATGACTTTTACAAAATGCGCAATACGAATTGTTGTTGGAAATTAACTGCTCTATAAAAATGGTTTCTTATGTTTTGGCGATGAAATTAACCGTTCAAAACATATTCATCATCAAACTTTCATGTGTACCGATTTTAAAAGTTTTTGATGAGATATCCGAAGAGTTTCAATTTAATTTATAAATTTCATATGAATTTCATTTTTTGTCATTAATATAAGTATTATTATATAAATTAAGATTGTCGGGTAAAAATATAAAGATGGGCCTAGAAAGTGATGGATGGATTGTCTGAAGGATGTCATGATGATTTCTTGATTGGGAAGAAGGTGAAAAAACAGAGAATTGCTCGAAAAAACGGACACAACCATTCCAAAAAATACATTTTCAGAATCTGCTGGTATTGAAAAGTCGTCTAATAGTTTTTAGTCCCTAATCTCTTTGTCTTTGCCGGTCGGCCGTCGAAGTCGAAGACATAACCTATTCAATTTTGCTGCAGATTCTTAGAAGGCATTAATGTTCCGGGGCTTCGACAATTCCAAAGAATAGTGGGCATTTTTGCTGGGGGGGCTATTTTGCTAATATATAAGGTCGGCCCGTTGAGGCTAGGTTAGTTGAGTTTCAACTGCGATCGAGAAGTTAATACGTGTACATTGTAACAAATTTAAAATGCACATATTTGAGCCATTGTGTTGTTTCTCTTTAATATGCAGTGGTCAAGCAAATGTGCTAGATTAAAGCAGACGAGTTATCATCCGAGGTAAACTTTGTTTAGTGTTGTGTCGGACGATTATCGGCTGCGACAAACTTTATAACCTCAAGACAGTACTAGCCTAGGTACTATAAAGCTAAAAAGCCTGTAAATTCAATATTTTTTACTAGTGCTATATTTTAGACGTGCGTTTTCACTGCTGTGAAAAGAATAAAAATCTAGAACCCGATTGCAGCGCCATCTACCGGGTCCAATTGTGAATCTAAACCATCCCGACACCCACTCCAACACTAACGTTCATCAAAATCGGTCTAGCTGATTTTGAGTTGTGGCCAGACTAACGAACGAACAGCAATTGAATGTATAATCTGCGTTTAACGTAATTTAAACACCATCCTTGAAGTTTGCATCAAAAATAATAATAGTATATTGTTTTATAAAAAATAACTTTTTTATTTTACCATCAGATGGCAGCAGAGCGCGAAGGCGGCCAGCAGCAAACGCAACAAGAGCCAACACAGGAAGAGGAGAAGAAGAAGGAAGAGAAGAATTAAGTTGACAGGAGTGGAGAAGAGTTAACAAGAGTTGTCAGTATAAACCAAATATATCGATGCAGATATAAAATTGTTTTCAAGAAAACTCTGTAACGAGTAACAGTCGAATCACAAATGAAAATAATATTGCTCAACCAATATTGTTATAGTATTTCCTTCATTATTATAATACGATGTAGACGCAAACAAGTTGAAACCAAAAACAGACAACAATATTGAGCAATTGATATTGACTTCAATACATTAGTTCAGTAATCATTATGATCCAACAATACTATTGTCAATAAATAATGTCAATGTTATTGTATGTTTGTTTGCATTCTAAAGAACACTAATGGAGTTTTCGGTGGGAGTTGAAGGCTAGATTTTACTATGCAGCTTTCTTTTTTTTCAAAAGTATATAATTCTAGTTAAAAATGGACAAAAGTTGTAAGATAGTCCCGGTTTTTGATTGAGCTGCCATAACAACTTTTCTATTTGTCATTAGTCACAAATTGCCTGACGCCTTTTTGAAAATACTGTAAAAGTTGAATATTCGAGAACAGTCGCACTGTTGCACTTACACAAATCGTACAGTGATATAGAAAGAAGAAAAAATCATATTATTTGGTGTTTCATTGGTTCTGACAGAGTATTGTTATCACAATCGATACATTAGTCACGGACTCGGGTATGTTATAAACACAGTAGTGTTGGTGATGTAAAATTATTGTTATTTAGTGTACAAGGACTGGTAATTATTAAATGAAATAAAAACACTTCAATTTTAGTTCAATATTACCGTAATTTACGTGAAACGTGTCTTGGATGCCATGTGTACTATGGTGTCAGAAATAAACTTCTATAAAAGTCATGTCGATTACGGGAACCGGAAAGTAGTGATATCGCATTTTAAGCCCCGTACACATCAGTGTTTTTCGGTGATAACATTGGGTTGTTGTGTGTACGGCGCCTTAGCAATTTGGCTGTTGACGCTTTAGAAGGGTGATTACGCTGCTGGCGCTAACAAAATAACAGTATTTCAACGCTTGTATTAGTGATGATTGAAACTAGATTTCATTTGAAAAAAAAAATAACAAAATTTCATTAAATAAGTGAACTAGATGTCATTGGAAAAAGAACTAGATTTCTTTACACAAGGAAGTTGATTTCATTTCAAAAAAGAACACAATTTCTTTTCAAAAAGAAACCAGAATTTAATTATAAATGGAGCTAGATTTCATTCAACAATGAACTAGACTTCACTTGAAATGTAGCGGAGTTTTGCTAAGACGCGTACAATAAACTTATTTAAGTAATAGAAAAAATAAGGCGCCAGCAGCGAAGTCACTGTCTATTCTATAGAAAAGACAGAAAACGGACTGAGTAATGACCCTAACAAAATTAAGTACTATAGAAAAGAATAGTGCTAGTGATTTATCTGTATATAATATGTCTCTTTCTGTTGTTCTTCTTCTAAATTCTAGAAAAAGACAACTAATGCCCGCAAAATAGCTTTATCTCTCTTACACTTTTAACCCAACAACTTTATGGGGAAGGCTCAGTCCATTCTTTGTCTATTGTGTATTTATGATGTGACATGTATATTATATCCTATATTAATGTGTTTCGATAGGTATGTTTGATAGAAGTGTACAAGTGGCTTTTTTGAATGTATTTTTTTGTCAAACCTTTATATAATAATTGTTATGAACCACGTGGTGGCCATCCTGGTTAATAATGAACTTACACGACATGTAGTATCATCAACATGGCGTTAGTGTTTGAGCGTATAAATAAAAGTATGAGAGAGTTACACTAGAAAGTATTAAAAACCATGTAATATATAAACACACAAAGAAAAAGAACTACTCATGTTGTATATGTCAGTACAAATATTTCACAAAAAGTGACACAAATGTTTACACCATCGTAAACACACTGAGGAAAACGGTACATGTGATTTAGTCACAGATTTTCTAAAAAGGTAATTTAAAAAACCATGTAATGTATAAATAAACACACAAAGTAAAAGAACTCATGTTGTATATGTCAGTACAAATGTGTCACAAAAAGTGACTTAAATATACACTACACCTTCGTAAATACTGGGCAAAAACTGTACACATCGACGGCTTCATAACAAACGGGCGTACAGACAAAAGTGCAGTTTTACACAAGGGACAAAATTGTGAATATGCTAAAATTTGGATTACCCTTCTATGGTAATAATTGAAGACATGAGTGGATGAAGGTGATAAGTCGCATAATTCCAATTCTGAGTAAATCGAGATAGAAGTTTTACTTTTATTTGAAACTGAACTGAACTTAACACCTTTAGCAACGTTTTATTTCTTAAATATGCCTTATATCTAAGGTCTGTAGTCATTTGGTATCGACTTTTAACCTTCATCTACGCAAAAAAAGCAAAAAACCGAATATGCGACATATCACCTTCCTCCTCTCACGTCTTCCATTGTAACAAACATAGATTTTAGTAAACAACAAAAAAAATGCATTTTTGCGTATACGCCTATATAGTATGAAGCCCTCGATATTATCTATGTCAGTGCACGACCTTGTTACTACATTTTTTGGTAAAATTATTTCTCATCAAAATTACGGAACAATTTTGTCAAAAAAATTGCCTTAAGAAAAAAGTGCATTTATTTTTTAAAAAATGCGTACATTAAAGCCGCTAGGAGAATGATGTGGGTCATGTATTGTTTTTTTTGTTTTGTTACTATTATTATTATTTTAATTATTTTTTCTTACATATTATATTCGATATGTAGGGTAGTTATGTCTGGTTGTTACTTGTGTTTTCTGTACATTTCTCATTTGGTAAGGTAGTTCAAAATAATTTACACGTTATAATCCTTTTTGAATTGCGCAAGATGGTTAAAGCTTGAAAGTTGTGTATGGGAAACGATGTTTTGAGGAGTCGCATCTTGTCCGCCATGTTTGTTTTGTTTGTCTGTATGTTGTGTGCGTGTTTGTGTGACGGCGGGCGACGCTGCGGTGACTTGTATGTATGTCAGTTGTTAGAATAGTGATTATAATAATTCGATGATAATTTGTTGTTTTATTTACTTTGCATTTTAACCTGCTCAATTTTATGGTGATATGCGTAACAGACGGAGAAATTATATTTGTATTTTCGAAATATGCTCTTTGGTATGCCTTCTGATTTTTCTAAAATCAAGTCGAATAACTTTTTACCGGTTTTTAGTAAGAAATAGAAATTATATATTTCTTAATTTATTTTATAAACTCGGAACTCTCTACTGCAATGGTCCCCAAACTATTTTGCCTCTTAGGCCCGTTACCAATTTTTATTGCATTCAGTGGACCCCCTAGCTTTTTTTAAAAAAGTAAGAGGTTCTCAATTTTTTTCTGTAAATATATATTTTTTTAATAATAATATGTGCTTTAACTTTTTTTTCTGAACTGATTTTGACAATTCTTTTTGCGTTGAATTAAGTATAGTTTCTCGTTTGTCCCATACAGCTTATAAAAAACGCACACAATATTTTATTATTCTACAAGCTGTGCGCGACGTTCGTCCGCGTAGGATTTGTTTTACCGATTTGGAAACGTTCTTCATTGGTGCTCCGCTCCTATTGGTCTTAGCGTGATGGTATAGCCTACCTCGATAAATGCGCTATCTCACACTGAAATAATTTTTCAAATCAGACCAGTAGTTCCTGAGATTAGCGCGTTCAATCAAACAAACTCTTCAGCTTTATATATTAGTATCAGATTTTACAGAAAGTTAAAAATTGATCTTAAATGCTTAAATGGAATTTTCACTATTGTGGACTGATGTCTGGAGCTTGTGGACCCCTTGAGATTTCGTTATAGACCCCTAGGGGTCTATATAGCCAACTTTGGGGACCTATGCTCTACAAATTATATTTTACACTAACAAACCAATTAGTTTATAAAATACTATATGCCATAAAACAAGAAATAACAAGCTTGGTTAACTAATTTGGTCTGCTATTTTTAACTAGCATTCGCTCTAAAAGGTGCGAACTAACAGGATGGAGCAAATAATTTTGTTTTTGATGGTAAGTCTTTTTAAAATTCAAATTAGAACATGGGAGATCCTGTCTTAAGTAGAATTTATGCTTTTCTACAAATACCAGTATATCTAGACACATCAATTTTATTAAGCGGTACTCCGAAGTCGAATGCTTGAGGCTCCCTGATCGTTGTATGAATGATATGACCCAGTAAAAACGTAATTGAAAGTATGTTTTTAATTGCCATGAGCTGGTAATAGGCTTACCCTGATGGAAAGTGGTCACCACTTATGGACGCGAGCGACGCGTTGCTGGCCTCTTAAGAAATGTAGACCGGAGAGAAAACCTGCGTAAGTTCCCTCCAAGTCGTTCTTGTATGCGGAATATTGTTTGAGACCTATTACGTAGTTGAACGTGGTAGGTCAAGGAAATGAAAACCCGTCGATGGCGAGCGGCATGTTGGTGGAAATGTGGCGTTGGCACCAGATCAAACAGTTCTTCAGACCACTCCCTATTATATAATAAATAAATAAAAAAGCCTTTATTCTACCGTCACATTACAAATCTCCATATATTCAATATACTCTTTGATAACAAACAATTAAATTCATAAATTGTTACATAATTATTTTTTCTTTTTAAAATGTCAAATTAATAAAACCAATAAAATCTATGTCCTTTTACTAAAAAAATAAAATAATAGATTATTGTTCATCGACGGAAATCGCCTCAGCGGCGTAGGCCTCCCCCAATTTTTTCCATTCATCCCTATTTCTTGCTAGTCTTGTCCAATGTGGGCCGCATCTTTCCTTAAATATATCTTCCCATCTTTTATTTGGTCTCCCTCTTTTCCTCTTAGCGTCTCTAGGTATCCATTCTGACACTTTCCTGGTCCACTTTTCCGTGTTCATTCTGTGAACGTGTCCTGCCCATTTCCATTTAAGACTTCTTACCTTTTTTACTACGTCACATATACAGACGTTATATAGACCCTATTATATAGACGTTAAAAAATGCAGAGGTGCAGTCTCTGCTTTGCTTTTTTGTAAAGAAAGTAAAAGTTTATTTTATACTTACATTGCTAATACGCGCAAAGTCCGTCATTATATCACTCATCGAATCTAAGTCTTCCTCGTATCGTAATTTTCGCTTGACTGCCCCACCCCTCCGTTCAGGTATTGTTTTATACTAACTATACAGTACAAAAAGTCGACCGCGTGCACTGGGGTTTCCGAGAAACAGTTATTTGCACACCTGGCTAATTATTCCTGCGAACGGCCAACAAAGTCGAAAACAACAATAGGCTATTGTCTAATTGCAAATTTTTTATACGAGTAAACAAGAGAACTCCGCATGCGAGATGGGCAATAAACCAGGTGCGCGATTCTTTGTCGGTATGTTACAATACTTTGAAAATTTGTACACCGTATTTCCAGCAAACAAAGTTTGCGCTCCGCTTATTGCTGTGATAATATCCGACACAGCGCTGATTTTCAGTGCAAACCTTCCTTTTGGTGTGATACTAAAACGATGCTAGTATTTTGTGAATGTAGGAACTATTTAAATTGTAAATAATAATATATAATTACCTACATAAATAAACAATTAGACAACAAATTAAACTTGTTTGTGTTTGTTACCCAACTTTATGATTTAATTAAAAAACGTGTACGTCTCGGGACGCCCGACAGAAGTGACAACTTGCGTGAGAGAAAGGGAAGCCAGATAGACTGGCGCCGTAACGCGTTATGTAACGACGCGGTTTACCCTCCAGTAACAAGTTATCACTTCAAAAATATAACTCATGCTTGTATGGATACGTTCCACTAGTGGCTCACAAAGAACAACCATGTTCACGTGCTTGCGGGCGTTACAATCTTAAACTCTAGTGGAACCGTTATTCGACCCACCTGTTGACATGGGTCGTTGTGAGCATTGCGTGATCAAAAATGTTTTCGCCACGACCATGACGACCGCGGTCGCCAAGTGGAACGGCTGACGGACCATTTTGGACGCACTAACGCGCGCGGAACGCGCTATATGTATATTGCGCGTGACTTGTATAGACTCATGTATTCGAATACAACGATTATTTGTCTTGTTCTTTAACGTGCTTTCATTTTCGACATTAAATATTCTTAATTTTTATATAAAGTATAATTTTACTGAAAACAAAAGAATAATTGTAATGTGAAGAATTTTCAGATAATTTACGTCGCATCAATCTCAACGTCAGATCCGTCGGGTGCAGTCAATTTTGACTATGCGAATGTGAGTGTCATTTTTTATTGCGAAGCTTACAAACAGGCAGACGGCCCGTTGCATTTACAACTATATATTGTTACACTCTTACAATATGTACCGCTAGAGAACTTTACCGTTGCCTGTTTTACATCTTCTTATATTTATAAAAGAAAGTCGTGTTAGTTACACTATTTATAACTCAAGAACGGCTGTGCCGATTTGGCTGAAAATTGGTGGGGAGGTAACTTAAAACCCGGAGACGGACATCTTTTTATCCCGTTGGAACTGGCAGGTGGCGCTGAGATCGAGTTCTAGAATCCTCCTAATCACCTGGACCGATTTTGGTGATTTTGTTGTTGTGGGTTTGAGTGGGTCCCCGGATGGTTTAAATCCACAATTGGAACCACAAGGTGGCGCTAAGATCCGGTCCTAGATTTTTATTTTTCAGAGCAGGACAACGTCTGCCGGGGCCGCTAGTAATATGTACAATTGAGGTGTTTTCTAGTCTCTCATGAAATATCTTCCTTCTATCTAAGCGTACTCCATCTTATACTGAATTTCTGTCAAACGCGAACCTGTGCAACTGATAGAGTCATTTTCCATCAGATGGGTCGTCAGCCTGTCTAACATATTTCACTATTAAAAAATTCTATAGCTTAACAATAATATTATAAACTAGTAGACGTTTATCCTTTGGTCAAATATGTAATTAGCCGATTATTTTTCCTTCGCAGCTCAATGACGACATCTATGAACAACCCGTGAACCTCATGACTCCTAAGAAGACACCGCATGAAAAGGTATGCTATTAATCTGTGATAAATCATAAAATTTGCATGTCAGTAGATACGCACATCTTTGTATGTTAGCTAATGTTGTGTTTTAATACAAACGCGTGCGAAGTCACGGGCAGTGTTTGAATGAAAACTATTTTATGTTAAAAGAAAAAAATACATGTCATTTTCTGGCTGTCAATAAACAGTGTCGAACTCTATCAGCGCGTTCCTTTGGTATCTCATAATCAATGCATAAACGGCATTGCAGCCATCATCTTAAAAAAAAATATTATCTCACAACGCCCAAAATACTCCGTCCGCCGTTCCACTAGGTGACCGTGGTCGTTATGGTCGTGGCGAAAACGTCACTACACAACGATCCATGTCAAGAGGTCAAATAACCGTTCCACTTGAGTTTACGAATATGACGCCGGCAAATAAGTGGATCGGGAAAAATCGCGGTCGTGAACGAGGTCGTTGTGAGTTAGATGGAACGTAGCCACTGTAGTTAAATAAGTTAGTGATGCAATCTAAATTTAAACGTTCTTTAAGAAAACTGCGTATAAGTTAAACTCAACTTAAAACTGAACAACTTTAGTGCTCTACAGACAGCCCAATTGCTAGAAAGTGGTTCTTTTTTTATCAGCACACGTATTCCCGGGCGAACAAAATATGCCCGGGTCTAAATACAGTGTCACTTATAACGAAGTTTATACATACTAAGTAAAAAAAAACGACACTGGCGCCCAACAGAAGTGATAATTGAAACTAATCTAAGTTGAACTATTTAATATTGAAATTGTTTAACTTGAGAAAAGCTTAGGTTATTACTTAAATTTTATGTATATAGCGTGTGGGTTAAAGAATGAAGAGGAGAGTGCCTACCGCTGCCGTATTTGTAATAGAAAGGGAAGCCAGACAAACTGGCGCCGTAACGCGTTAACGAAGCGGGTTACCCTCCCATAAGAAGTTATCACTTCAAAAAATCTGCGAGACACACTGATCGAGCTGGCCGTAAGAACTGAAATCGTGATGATGATTCCAGCATGGCTTACCACATTATTTCATCCATTTCATTCTAGTCCATTGGATGTTACCCGCTACTATGGATTCTATCCTTGTCCGTAAATAGATAACCACTTGACCGATTCTTTAATCTTATTTAGAACCAGCTTTCGCTTAAAGAAGAAGTTAACTCCAAGCTAGAGATGCCGTCGTACGACTTCTCGAAGTTCGAAGCTTTTATGGCGAATTACAATACAGACGAGCCCCGCGAGCACAACCGAATCAAACGACGAGCTAAAGTAAGTTTTCATACACGGAAATACAGCATTTTATCTATAATACATATGAAAGTATATACAGTACTTATATAAAAAAAAATCAATTTTAATATTTTTACAATATATGTATATTGTATATAATAATATTATAATCTATTACATATAATCGAAAACTTAACCTGTTTGTATTGTATTCTACTCATAGTCCCTCAAGAGTATAAGTAGCAGAATACTGAGCCTAGATCACCGTTTTCTAAGGGTAAGGTGCCCAGAAGCCTGGCTACGTTTCCCCGCTAGATCGCCATACTGATCCGTTGGCCGAGGTAGGCACCATCCTTCTGATCACCTGAAGAGTCAATGAGTCGTTTCGATAAATTTTGGTACAGGCTCATGGCTAATCTCTGAAACGGCTGGACCTATTTTGACGGGAATTTCACTGACAGATAGCTGATGTTATTAGGAATAGCTAAGGCTACTTTTAAAATTAGGGTTCCGCGAAAAATGTTATAATTGTAATCAATTTTTAACGGACTTCAACAAGGAGGAGGTTCTGAATTCGTCATGTAAATATTTTTTTGTATATGTTCAGTCGTATTCTTTTTGATTCTCAACCGATTTGGATCAATCTTGTTTCATTGGGTTAAGTATAAATTCCAGGTAGTTTTGTATAAATATTTTTTATTTGAACTGGACCGTTGGGTTCTGAAGATATAGCAGAAAATTCCTCAAAATCAGATGGAAAATGTGTAGTGGTTGAAGTTTTTTTAGTCATAACTTTTTTATTCTGTTCTAATCTTAATCATACTTTTTCTATTTGGTTCAATGTAGAATCAAGGTGATCCTATATAAATTTCAGTGGTATTGGGCATTAGATTCCGAAGATATAGCAGGGAATTACTCAACAATAAATAGATAGAATGTAGTAATTGAGGTATTATTAGGTTTATGACTATCCCAAAATGAATAGGTGCCGAGTGGAAGGTCGTACTGTACTAAGACTGGGAAGGCGTAGAACCATACTCCATAATGACAGTGCGAACATGTAAACTTCATCATCAGTTCCCTTTCATACAAGTATAACTGTCATTTTCACATTCAAGAAGCCTTCTTACTAGGGATATCATAACTTAAAAGTGTAAAATAAGAATTTCCTAGCAAATATGATACTGACTTCGAGAGTAATTACTCTAAAAGCAAAAAATATACTTTCTACGTCTTTAAGGCGGTGCCAAGTAAAACATAAAAAATAATTAGAAAGGAAATTTATACAAATCTCAACAATATTATTAATGTAACGGACTAGTTTGCTTCATCGGTCTTGACCTGACTGATTCACAGCATTTCAAATTACATCGGTTTGTTTAGTTTTCTTATGGGAAATAAGACTGAAGACTGACCGCCGCGGGGGAACGCGACGGGAGCATGTGGCATTCGCCACGTTGGGATGGTACTAGCGCCCCCCAAGAAATACCAGCCGAGTTGGGAATGCCCACTAAAACCCCGCGGTCTTAAAAACCGGAAGCTAGACCAGTTCTGAGTGCACTATGGAGGGAAGCATAGCTCCCGGCAAAGTCCGTCACTGTCTAGCGTGAGGCGGCTAAATGACTCACCCCACGGGAGGAGAGATGAGTCATCTATTGGCGTCATTATTAGTGGGTGGGAACCCTTGTCCAGGGATCCCCAGAGGCCTACTAGCGCCGCCAGAAACTCCGCACCGTCCCCCAACTCCATACTCTATAGACTGTTGAGCAGCTTGAAATAAATAGACCAGCCTTACCATCAGTGTCCATCTCTCAACGCCGCATGTCCTAACAGAAGATAATAAGTCATATAAGAAAAAAGATTAAATAAATTATGTCAAGAGAATCCTTTCTGTCACAGAGTACGCGGCGCTTCAACACACAATCCGGCCCGAAACTACGCGAAAGGCCGCATCACTACACCTACCCAGAGCCAGTAAAAGACCGGATCGTAGAGTTCACAACGTCGACAAAAAGACCTGGCATCCTACCAGATCAGATGAATCCAGGAGTCATATTTCGCGTACGAATGTCAGATGCAATATTAAGGATCAAACAGCGCATGTACGAAGATCCAGAAAGACATATCGAAGCTGATATAATATATACAAATTTAATCAAAAAAGTCGTTATGGATGAAATAACAAAATTCCATAACCTATTACTGATGTACAAGACAGATAAAAGCATTAAAGAGCATTTGGGTGAATGTGGCGGTCGTATCTACAAGTTTATAAGTTATATGACGATAAAGGTTCACATATATTGCCTGTTTGATGCTCTTTGGATTGATGGTAATCCATATGTGATTGGTGACGAATATACAGTCACTCCAGTGGAAGTCCCGCCGCTGTTGCAATGTGATGCAGCGGAGTGTAACTCGATTGTGTTTGTAGATTCTATAACAGAGCCTAAAGATGTTGAGGAATGATTATTTTGATGTTAATAAATGAGTTAAGAGTTAATTTTCTTTTTTATGAACCCTAATTTTAACAGTAGCCAAAGTTACTTCTTATAACATCAGCTATCTGCCAGGAAAAGTTCCGTCAAAATTGGTTAAACCGTTTGAGAGATTAGCCGTAACGAAAAAACATTTTTTTTTCTTTCATATGCATTTAGTAATAAGCTGTTATTTTGATATTACAAACAGATACTAACACTGATGCTTATTTGATGGATCGACTAACAGGCCGTTCTATTAGCAACTCACAATGCCCAAAATGCTCTGTTAGCCTTTCCATAAGGCGACCGCGGTCGTTGTGGTCGTGGCGAAAACGTCACTAATACCGTCATCATTTTCGATCACACAGCGTTCACAACGACTCGTGTCAAGAGGTGGATCGAACAACCGTTCCACTTGTGTCTACGATTGTAAAGCCGGCAAGCAAGTGGAACGGAATAAATCACAGTCGTGGGCGTGATCGTCGTGAGTCCCTGATGGAACGTAGCCCAAATTAGACAAATTTGTATAATAGGCACAGAACTGAAATACCACGTCGGTTGTCAATGCCATTGAATTCTTGAAGCAAAGACCTTTACCGATATTAAAAGGTCTAAATGTATTGTTACATACCGACAAAGACCGAACAGCTGCATGTTGTAAAAACGAATTCTTTTATTTACTTCATGTTTAAACTTTAAAAACATCTATTTTATCGTAGTCATTTTATTGGCTGTAATTAGTATCGAACGACTTAATCCTTGTTCGTTTTTATTGCATTGCGTCGAAGCTTGCCAGATGAGTGTTCTAATAAACTCTATAGTAAATCCAACGGCATTTATTTTAATTCGAGTCCTGTAACTCGTAATAGTATATACATTAATAAATTTATTGCGACAACTATTTATGTAACCCTTTTTGCCAACCCTACTGACCATCGATGCGTGACATCATAAGGCGCTATCGGCAAACCTTCTGCACACGGGTAGTATAAAATAAATTAAGAAAAAAATACGAAAGAGTACTACTGTCTTAGTACTGTACTGAGTACTGTCTTTCAATTTATGGAATCAACCATAGTGATATAAATAATTTATAATCTCTCATATGGATAGAATTATAAATGAGGATATCCGTAAGAGAACCAAAGTTACCGATATAACTCGCAAAATGGGCCGGTCGCGTCTGCAGCAGGACCGATGACCGATGGAGCAGGCGAGACCTGGAGTGGAGACCACGTCTTGGTAAACGAAGTGTCGGAAGCCTTAGAGCCCGATGGACTGACGACTTGAGCAAGGTCGCCGGTAGGCGCTGGATGAAGAAGGCTGAGGACCGTGATGAGTGACGCCGACTGGGGAGGCCTAAGTCCAACAGTGGACTGTGATTGGCTGACACGATCCATTTAAATTTAAACTAAAATCATTCAATGTTATTGAATACTGTTGATGTTGACGTATTTTTTCAACCAAATTAATCTTAATTTATCAGTCTAATGTGGCGACATTAGTGCCAACATAAAAACAAGCACGCAAGCGCGGAACCAATATTTATCTGTGGCAAGCAAAACATCGCGCCGTTTATAACAAGCGCGCGCCCAGTTTTTCGCGGCAATTCTCTGCCGCCAAACAGTCGAGAACCGAAGTTATTTCGGGACATCTCAACACAGTCCGACTCACGTCTTCAACGCGACCGCACGACATACGTGCTCGTGTACAAAACGTTAGTTTTCGCGCTCGCTGCTTGCCTTCATATCAAAATCCTTCTGAACTATAATATTGTAACATTGAGAGTGTGTGTGTTATTAAAAGTGTACGACGCAAGTAATCTTTCATTTTTTCGTACACCGCTCAACGGCCACGGCCGAAACCACCACCACATCACACATCAGTCACCTCCTCACTAATATTAATCTAATCTTGGCATTAGCAAAGAACTTTTGGCTTCAAGTTTAAGTATACGAATGTATATGGATTCGCTATTAGCTTTAGCTATATTGGAGAAAGTTTGCAAAATTTACCGACTTCACGAGAAAATTTATTATTAATACGCTTTTATTAGCTTTATACGTATGTTAGTAGGTATGTAACGGAATATTTCAAGTTAAATTTGATCAACTTCCCGGTTTGCGATTGAGCTGAAATTTTGCACGCATATGTATATCGTATGACAATGCAATAATATGGCATCATGGAGCTGACCTGATGATGGAGTCGGAAGGTGGCCATAGGAACTCCTGTACTAAACAAGATAGACCCGTCGTGTTTGGGCTCATTTTACTTGTCTTGGCTAGAACTCTGCTGCTACATGATATGCAGGATCCCAAAAGCTTGTATTAGAAACCTTTTTAAAAAAAAGACAACTAAAAAATGAAAAATAAATAATAGTAAAATAAAAACTAAAACGCTTTTATAGAAAATCCAACTAAAAAATAAAAAATAAATTTGAATTAAAAATAGTGTAAGAAAAATTATTTTATTGTAAAAAAGCGTGGGGTGCATGATATCAATAGTTATAAATATTTTATGAACAGATATTTTATGAGTAGAAGGGTTATTTTGATAATATCCTGAAAAGCACCCCAAGCTTTTTTTACAATAAAATTCTTTTTTCTTACATTATTTTAAATTCAATCAATTTTCTATTTTTTAGTTGGATTTTCTATAAAAGCGTATTTTTAGTTTTTTTTTAAACTGTTTTTTTTATTTACATTTTAGTTTAAAGTTGGATTTATTTGTACGAAAAAACATATTGTATTGTCGATTTCCAATCAAATAGATTCCTTTCTTCGATATAACAATAACTCTCGTGTTCGAATCTTTAAGAGACGACGGGGTCGTAGTGGAAGGAGGAAAAATAAGATGTCTTCGCCGGTACCTGAGGAAGGTCAGGTAAGAGAATTTATTTGTACCAATGGCCTTTCCTAAGAATCATTAACATAAGCTATGAGCGGAAGAATCAGGAGCCCTTGTAGTAATAATAGTTAGTTTAATTTCTTCATACAATTAACTACGTGCAGGCAGCAGTACGATACGAAGGCCATTTCCTAAAAGCTTAGAGGAATTATTACACGCAATGATCTTATAATAATATATAAGCTCACTGATTACACAGGTCAACAATTTAAAAAAAAAATGTTGACCTAGATATGTCTGTTTTTCATAATTTCTAGTACATAATTTGCAAATATGTATTAATATTATATAAATGTAGGTACTACTAAAAAATATGTATAGTATCAACTAAATAAATTAGTTATTCTTCTTTGTTCAATAATGGCTTGGCACGGTTTGTGCATTCAGCCAGAGTCATGTGTAAATGACTTTTCAATTTAGTTTTTTGTATAAAACGAGGCAAATGTAATGCGACACAATTAATTGTTACTTTCGATTTCATCATTGTAAGTTACGTTCCATAGACATTCTTAAGTGTCAAAGCGGGCTTTTAATTTAATGATTATTATAGTCGACCGCTAAACGGATAAACTTATAATCGACTTGAGATTATTTAGTCAGTCCGGTTGGCGGACAACTGAACACTTCATTTTTTTAGCGCATTAGCTTATAATGTCTTAGTTTAATAAATATTCATATTGTAAAGTATTAACAAAATTACAAAAATGATTATATGAAAACTTAAATAAAAAGCATTTATACAGAGGAAAAATGCGTCGACAACAGAAGTACCAATCGCTCGCCGTGGAGAAGAAACCTACCAACTAAAGAAGAAGCGCAAGAAGTCCAAGAAGGACAGACCCAATTACGACACTTATGACCCACCAATTAAGGTTAGTATAGCCATCCAGCGTATTGACTTAGCCAACTTTCTGCTTTGATTGATCCGTGCCTTTGACCCTTGGCCCTTGGTCTAGAATATGCCACCATAACTATCTCGAGTTTTGTTCCGGCATCAGTGAGCAAGTTATAGGTGTCTGGATGGTAGGGCATTTGCCACCACCCCTGATCTAGAATATGCTGCAGTCACAGTGGCCAGATTCCAGTCCTATCCAGTGCAGTAACGGAGACAGAATACAATTTCCTGCGGCCGGGCGGCCTGTCGTAAGAGACGACAAAACAACCCACAGCCAAGTGGTAGGACATTTGCCCGAATGAATGGCTACCACCCTTGATCTAAAGCATGTCGCCATAACAACCTTGAGTTGTGTTCCGGCATTAGTGACCAGATTCCTGTCTCCCCTGAGAAAGCAGCGGCGCATTAGTAGTACCTTTAGTGTTGTAAATGTTCACAGGCGATAGTAACCGCTTGCCATCAAGTGGGCCGTCTGCCTGTCTGCTAAACTCTTACAATTTAACAAAAAAGTCGCACCTTCGAGGCAGCAGAATATTTTTAGCACATGCGTGTTGCGAATGCCCCTAGGCGATAATTACCATTTTCCATCAAGTGGGACTTCAGTATTCCCAATATCATAGTATTCTGGATCCGAAATTTATGTTTGCTTCCGGCGCCAGCAAAATACACTCCCACACATTGCGGCTAGCCGCAGTCTTTTTAAACGTACGGCTACCCGCTGGTAAGGAATATGTATGCAAAATTGATTTCTATACGCACTTCGCGGCCACCGCATAGTGCGTATCAGTTTTCGTATATTCTGTACATATTTCTTTTATTTCCGTGGCTAGCGACGGTTTCTCAGACTGTGGCTAGAAACTTCAAAACTCAAGTAAACAGGAAGTCTTTCGATTTCCAGGACTGGGAGGCTGATTTCGTGGAAATGCCGAAGGACTTGTACCAAGCTCATCTAAGACCTGGTGTAATCTTCAGGATCCACATGTCCGAAGCGATCTTAAAAATGCAGTATAGAAAGTGAGTACAGAAAATTTAGTTTATGTTTCCAATACCTGGCCTAGAAAATCGTCTTCGCTGGTATGGCCATGCCAAAAGACGAAATCGGAACTCTCTCTCTTTTCTTTCACCACATATTATCACATCATCCTTCACACAATCCATCCATCTTCTTTTTGGTCTACCTCTTCCTAATCGTTTGTACTCATCTATCTTGTAGTTTAACATTCTTTTTGTCACGTGACTTTCATCGCTCCTTATTACATAATAATTAATAATACATAAGTTATTATAGTAAATGTATTAGCATGATTATATTCTGTATGTATTAATTAGACATAGCTATTGGTAGACAAATATTATTTTCTGAGCAAATTTCTAAATACTGGTAAGGCTTTGGCCTCTCTGACAGTGAGATGCAGCATATTTGAAAATCAGCGTTGTGTCGGAAAGCAAAAACCTGAGTGCAAACCTTGTTTGCTGAAAATGCGAATTAATTTATTAAGATACATGTTAGCAATCTAAGCTCGTCGCTATTTCTTCAAATATTTTTTCTTTCTTTCACTTTTTGCTTTGCTAAGAAGTAGTGTAATCACGTATAATGTACGTATACATTTTTTATAATTGTTTATTTTGGTGAACAATAAAGTATTTATTACCTATCTTATTGATTGAAGCTTTTTAATTTACCGTCAGTTATGGTGAAGATAAGGACGAGTCGGTCATAGAAGCTGATGTGGAATACCTCCGGTTGACCAGGAAGGTGGTCAGCGACGAGATCACCAAGTTCGAAGACCTCAAGTGGCTGGTGGGGTGGTTCAACAACAGGTCCGAGCTTATCCAAGAACACATGTGCAACACGAGATATTATGCTGTTGGTAAGTTGTGGTATGAACTGAAGATTTGAACGAATATTACAATTGGTTAATTTTGAAAACATGTGCGACGGTGGTTTTATAAGTTTGCTCTCATAATTTACGCCATTCTACTAACCTTAAACAGAACTCCCTGCACATAACTCAAGTTCTTATAAGCTTTGCCTGCTGTTTCTATCAGACAAGCATAATCGCTACTAATATTTAAAACTACGACCAAAAATATTGTTTCAACTTAGGTTCCAACAAAAAATAAAAACACATTTCTATTACCTGTCGGCATTTGAACTAATTGTAATTCTTTAAAAATCGTCCTGTTTTGTTTAATTTATTGGCATACGCCTCTAGAGAACAGTCTATTGTTTTATTGTACTAGTTTATGGCGGCTTGCGACTGAATCATTAGCCAGGTGTTGCGGATGACGTCAACTACGATTATTATTATTTTATTGCGTGAGATCAGCAGACAGGCAGACGGCCCACTTGATGGAAAGCCGTTACCGTCGCCTATGAACATTTGCAACACCTAAGGTGCTACAAATGCGGTGCTGCTCTCTTAAGGGCACATTTGTATTGTGAGGTGTAAAACGACGGCCTGATGGGGAGAGGGGGTTCCTCCACAGCGACTGTGTGCGAAACCTGTGAAGCGCCTCTTTTTTTCACGAATCTTCAAGTTTCATGATTTGTTATTTACAAGGCATATGTTGTGCCTATTGTACCTACTTACTTATCGATACTCCACTACAATGAATATGTTGTTGAGTAAAATATAAATAAAATAATTTCGATGGCGGCGCCCCTATTGTCTTGGTGCCTGTGGGAATAAACTGTATGATAATTCCAACGGAATTTTAATTCGAGTATCACAATTCGTAACAATAGTAAATTCCAGAAAGTTCGTTTCCGAAGTTTGCCATGCCAGGAATCGAACCCGAAGCCTCTGCTTCCAGCGAGTTCAGGTGGCTGAGACTTAACCCGCTTAACCACAGAGCCTGTCATATAAGCCTATCTATTCCATTCGTTTCCTCACAGGTACACCACCCACAATGTTCACACATCCCGAAGAGTACATGAAGCGTATGTGCCTATTCGACAACGTGTACATCGACCACATTCCATACGTGGTGGGTGAAGACAGCTCCTTGATGGCTGCGGTCGCGCCCCCCGTACTGCATTGCGACGCGGCCACTTGTACTTCTGTGCCGTTCATTGACAGGTAGGTATAGCTAACATACGAACTTACAACTTTGCAGTTAATATCTCGCCATCAGTTAAGTTAAATAAAAAGTAGTTAAGGTCATTATTATGTTTGCATAATATATATATATATATATATATATATATATATATATATATATATATATATATATATATATATATATATATATATATATATATATATATATATATATATTATTGAAGATGGTGATTGATGCGTGATGGTTGATGGTTGCGTTGTGGCCGTTGAGCGGTGTACGAAGAAATGAAAGATTACTTGTGTCGTACACTTTTAATCACACACACACTCGCTCAATGTTACAATATTATAGTTCAGAAGGATTTTGGTATGAAGGCAAGCAGCGAGCGCGAAAACTAACGTTTTGTACACGGGCACGTATGTCGTGCGGACGCGTTGAAGACTTAAGTCGGACTGTGCCGAGATGACCCGAAATAAATTCGGTTCTCGACTGTTTCGCGGCAGAGAACTGCCGCGAAAAATTGGGCGCGCGCTTGTTATAAACGGCGCGATGTTTTGCTTGCAACAGATAAATATTGGTTCCGCGCTTGCGTGCTTGTTTTTATGTTGGCACTAATGTCGCCACATTATATACATAATCTGTGTATAATGTATGATCATCTGCCATACAAACCAGTTATGCATTGTGGGCCATGGTTTTATAAAAGAATAAAGCCGCGTTGTCGTCTAAGCGGCTTGTTCTATTGAGGTACACAATTTTCCTTATAAACTATTTTCCTTTCTGTAGTTTGATGTTTGACGAACGGCTGTCACGCACTAACGTGCGTACCGTCACTCGATGCCAGGCGAGTTGCCGCGCACACTGCAGGAACGACGCTGATTGCCTCAAGCGGTGTACCGATAGGTGTTTTAGATCTGATTAACCAGAATAAATATGTATTATTGGTATTTGTTTCATTTTTATTTTGCTCTCCTTTTCCAAAACCTATTATTAGATTTAAAGGCAATGTATGCTGCGTACTAATGTTAATGTCTAACTAATATTATACACGTATTTATGGTAACATGTCTTTAAATAATACAGCATAATTATAATATTCTTATAATCACCTTTCTAAGGTTCCCGCCATAGACTAACATAAAATGTAAATTGGAATAGGCAATTTAGTCGAAAAGTCGATTATATTTTTGATTGATGTAATTTATATTCACAGCACTAGTTAATACTACGCTATGTTCCAGTGCTCAAAAAATCCATAGATAATTTAGCATAAAAGATTTTTTTAATGTCGCCAGACAGAAAAATATGCAAAACTATTGTGATTAATTCGTCCACCAGTCCTTGAAAGGCAGCCAAATTCTAGGAGTTTCTAGCAGATGATTTAATTATGAACAGTTACATATTGAAAAACTTAAAATCGTGGTTTACGACTAGTTGCGGGCTGAAAGAGAACAACAATCTGTAGATTGTCTACAATTAACTAACGACAATTATAGTTTTATTCAATAAAATTCTATCATTATCCAAGTGTTAAATCCAAGTTGCGTTCAGAGCGTTCCTCCCAACGCCCAGGGTCCGTTAGAAAAAGGAGGACCTTTTTTTACTCCATTCAATAAAGTTCTATAAATTATTTTGTCACCGAATAATGCTAATAAGGACAGGATAATATTTTGGCGCGCTCCATCCCGTCATTATTTAACGCTGTTCCAAAATGTGCTACTTGTATTATTTTGATGTCTGCGTTACTGTGACCAATAGACAGTCACAGTCTCGACTGATATCGTTTCGTACCACCATCGCTCAATTTTGTGTTAACTCAATGCGCTAGCATAATTTGTGCTTGAGTACTAAGATTTTTTTTGAGTTACTCAAATCTAATGGTAAGCAATATTAGTGGTAATTATATATTTAGATGCTGTGGTAGTTTAGTAACTGATGCACTCAAATAATACAGAGAAGCAAGCATTCATCAGTTATTCAATTTTCTAATGCGCTTAATGTTACTATTACCGCGTTCAAGGTGAACGAAAGCATTGTGTAACCTGCGCATTGAGATAACCAATGCCTTAAATTTGTAAAATCGCATTGGACACGCATGGCGGGTATATTATGCGTGTCAATAAATACAGCCGCGCCAGTCATGGACTGGTTTGGGCAGTTATCGCATATTTAGATGGTAACATTGGTATGAAACGTCAGTAAATGTTGCCGATGCGTCGACCAATAGTGTGTATTATCTATGGCGTTGGCCTTCAATGAATTTGACGTCGGTTCGGTAATCCGTACTTCAGTTTCGGTCGTTGCCTGTTCTTATTATCGCTGATATCACATTAATCCGGTATCTGTCTGTTTTATCAGTGTAAAATTTTGGCCAATAAATCCTGAGCGCATCGCGTCGGCATTTATCTGTAAGTAATTCCCTATATTTATTTTTCAATTCAAAAACACCGATTAATTCTTGATACCGCATTATCAGGTTATTCATTAGATTTAGACGTATTTATCGTGATTATTAGGCATTCTTAGTGTAGTACCACTGGTTTGTAAGTGTATTGTACTGATTTAACGGTATAAATTTGCATAAATACGTTCTATTGGTCGTTTTAGTCGGCCAAAGTTGACATGATTGAGGTTTGTTAGCGGTTCCTGATTTTGTAATGCGTTTACAAATTTTCGATTAAATGCATATGTGTTTTGTTTTGTGTATTTTATATGTCTCAGTTATTCATATTGTTTAATTTTTTAATCATCTAAATAACTAGACGTTCCTAATATTGATTTATTAATTTTGCGAGTTTTGAAAAATATTGCAAATACAGATCTTGTATGATCTTACTCATAGAGAGTTAAAGTAAGTTTTAAGCTCCTTTAAGAATCAAAGATTTTTCAGACTTACTGTAATTTTCTATGAATAATACTGTAAATAGAATAGAACAGAAAACAATCGGCAGACAAACACACACATTGTATATCCCCAAATTAAGCAAGTTACGTTTGTGTTTAGGGTAATATACAACAACCACTCTGGGGCCGACCCCAGACACCCAGACCATGGTAAATAACGGAGAAAATATGTTTCCAAAATTTACTTTACCAGGAATCGAACCCGGAGCCTCTGCATTGCAGTGAGGTAGGCCGGCAAAGGCTTTGTCCACTTAACCACAGATGTCGTGCATTGCAGAATAAATAACTAAAATAATTTAACGGCAAAACAAAAGATGGCCTTATCGCTTACATTGATCTCTTCCAGGAAACCTGACTAAAAGGATACTTTTAACAACTAATGTCTGGGTATAATTAAATTAAAAAGACCTAAAATATAAAAATAAAAACTTCATTTAAAAAAACCAACTTCAAAAACTGAAATGTATAAAACAACTTATTTCTAAAGCTATTATTATTAATATATATTATCTAAAACATCTTAAAGTCCGTGCTTAGTAATTTTCAAAATATAGTATTTTTTATGATTTACTTTGCACCGACTTCAAAATGTTTTAGGTAATTATATATTAATAATAATAGCTTTAGAAATAAGTTATTTTATACATTTTAGTTTTTTTTTGTTTTTGAAGTCGATTTTTTTAAACGAAGTTTTTATTTTTTATTTGTTACTTATTAGTGTCTAGCTATGTATGGGTGAACTAACGAATGATGCCGCGCTTCTTAAAAAACATAGGTCCCAAGAAACGAGAACAAAATTTTTTCGTAAAATTAAATTCTACTGGGCCAAACAGTGTCAAATTTTTAGGGGACCACATGGCAGCTATTCCGCGTCGAACAAAAAAAGAATCACGTAAATCGAATCATAAATCTCAGTAATTGGTGTACATATGGAACGAAAAGGAAATTTTCTTCATAAAATGCAAACTACTAGGCCAAACTATGTAAAATTTTTAGGGGACCAATTGAAAGCTATTCCGGGTTGAACAAAAAAAGAATCACGTAAATCAGATCATAAACCACGGAGTAATCAGCAAACATTCATAAAAAAAGATCCCGACGAATTGAGAACCTCCTCCTTTTTCAAAATAGGCATTGTAATATTACAATTAATATTTTAATATTAAGCATATATAAATACTCACTATATGTACTCTTTGGCTATGAATCTGATTCTGTACTTCCATGATAATACTATAAACGTAAAATCAACTCTATGTTACGATAAACAAAAACTTCACTTCTTTTTTTTGGCAAGAGGCCCTGCTCTTGACTTGAGTGGCAGGGTGTTCCATAATCTAACTGTGAGTATAGACTAATATTTTGTATTTTATTGATTTTTCTTAGTGGTGTAATTGTTTGTTGCCCTAAAAAAATTTAAAATATATTGGATATAGGACACTCTTTATTTTATCCCAGAAGCTATGCCATTTTCCATGATAAAATTAAGTACATTTTTTGGAGTGAATAGCACTTAGAACTTCACTTCTTTTTTTTTGGCAATAGGCTTGTTCTCGGTCGAACAACCTTTACTACCAAGGTCAGATTTGGAAAAGACAAGGTATAAGATGGCGATGAACAAGTAGATAACAAAACACAAAAAAGGGGGAATAGCATTCAGACAAAAATTTGATGATGTAACCTGTTTTGCTTACTTGTTTTCATGATAGACTTTGGTCCTAGTTTTCAATGCAAAAACCTAATATGAATATAATATAATGATGGTGAACTGATCATATGTGCAAGAAAGATTGTTAGGTTGCACAAATTCTTTCTATATGTGCAGATTTTTTCATGTTTTTACCATTCGTAGTTAGGGATCAACTATTGCAAATTTAAATTGAAGTTCACATAAAAAGCTTTATAACCAACTAGTGGCCCTGGTAGACATTGTCCTGCTCTGAAAAGTTAAAAATCTAGGGCCCAATCCCAGCGCCACGGTTCCAATTTTATTAAAACCAAATTAAAACCATCCAGGGACCCCAAATGCACAAAAACAAAATCACCCAAATTGGTCCAGTTGATTAGGAGGATTCTGGAACCCGATCTCAGCGCCACTTACCGCTTCCAACGGAAAAGTGTCATATGTCCATCTCGTGGTTCTAAGCTACCTCCCCACCTATTTCAGCCAATTGGTACAGCGGTTCTTGAGTTATAAATAGTATAACTAGGACAACTTTCTTTTATTAATATAGATTATACATGTATGAAGAGATTCTTGCAAGTGGCTAAAGAGAAGAGTTCTAAGATGGTTACTATGGTTAGTGGACCATGACCACTACCTCATGTGAATCATATTAAGTGTGAAGGGATCCGAATTAAAAAAAACCCAGATATTCAGTACACATGAAACTGCTGCAGATAATAGTATAATTTTGTTGCATTCAGTTGTTGTTTAAATGTTTTTTTTTTAAATATAATAAATAATTGCAGAAATTACATAAGCTCACCCAAAACCGTTGAAAGAAAAAGAATGTCCCCTTTGGCTCCATAAGTATATATCTTTCACCTATCTTGAAACCAGCTCAATCAATCACTTAGGGTAGCCACCATTTAAAATAAGTTCACCAACTCGCGACGTGTCGCGTGCGGCGTTCCACAGGGGTCGGTCCTCTGGCCGATTCTTTGGAACGTAGGCTATGACTGGATCCTTCGGGTGACGGTCCGGCCCGGGGTAGGGTTGAGCTGCTTTGCGGACGACACCCTACTCACGGCACGCGCCGCGTCATTCGCGGAGTCCGTGGACGTCGCCAACGACGGGTTGGCGATAGTCATAGATAGAATAGCTAGGCTGGGCTTGAAGGTCTCCCCCGCGAAAACGGAGGCCATCATGTTCCATAGGAAGTTCCGTAATCCTCCCCCGGACCTGTCCGTTACGGTTCAGGGGGTGGCGATCAGAGTAGGGCCCAAGATGAAATATCTTGGGCTAGTCTTAGACGGGAAATGGCTGTTCAAAGCGCACTTTGAGCAGCTAGTTCCCAAACTAGTGAATTCCGCGAGCGCACTCTCAAGGCTTCTTCCCAACGTGGGGGGGCCGGGGGGTGCGACGCGGAAACTTTATTCTGGCATCCTGAGGAGTGTGGCCCTTTACGGTGCCACAACCGAACCCTGCTGCACCGGGCGCAGCGGGTTCTGGCCGTGAGAACCATACGGGGGTATCGTACAGTGTCTTGGACGGCGGCGACACTCTTGGCAGCCGAGCTGCCCTGGCCTCTCCAGGCAGACGTCCTGTTAAGGGTTAGTCGTACCCAGCAGGATGCCCTAGCTAGAGGACTGACCTTCTATCAAGTCGAGATAGAGACGGTCAGGAAGCGGGAAACCGCTTGCTGCCTCGTCGACTGGTCTCGTGACCTCGAACACCCAGCGGCCGGCGGTTTTACGGTGGATGCAATCAGGCCACAGCTGGAGGAATGGGTCAACCGCACTAGCGGAACCCTCACCTTCAGGACGACACAGATAATGACCGGACACGGTTGTTTCGATCAGTATCTGTTTCGCATTGTGGACTGCTTGCCTTCTCCGGATTGCCGACAGTGTGGCGCACCCGATACGGCGTTTCATACGCTTGTCGAGTGCGCTGCCTGGACGCCGCAGCGTTTCGAGCTCGAGACAAAAGTAGGAGCCGTCGGATCGCTGGGCGACTTGGTAACGGCCATGTTGCAGAGCGACGACCGCTGGGATGCTGCGGTTTCTTTTTGTGAGGCAGTAATGTCTCTGAAAGAGGCCGCAGAAAGGGATAGGGAGCGAAGTCCTTCGGCGCGTACTACGGTCTCTTCTCGAGGTCGTCGGCCTTCAGTCGGCACCCGGAGAGGCAGGTACGCGCATTACCTCCCTCCCTGAGTTAGGATCCGGAACGATGGGGGCCCTTAGCTACTAGGTAAAGCAAGGGATTTAACAACTACCCCCGTTTCGTAGTGGAGCGTGTTCTCCCAGGGCACACTTCAAGCACTTTATTGCGCTGGATCGACTGTTGCGTAACTATGTTCTATATCTCAGTCTTTCCAACACACAAAAGCGCAGGGCCGCGTAGGGAGGAGGGGGTTTTTAGTGGGTATTGAGGTTGCTCGCCCGTGCGGCATCACTCGGAGTCTCCACACTCCTCTGTGTAGTCCATAACGGACGGAACGCAAAATAAAGCATACAATTGCTAGCGTTACCGCCCCCCGTGAATTCGTGCCGTTTCCTAGTGACGGCCCAGAGAGTGCGTAAATCGGTTAGTCATTTTCCCTCGCCTCAAAAAAAAAAAGTTCAGAAACTCACTGCACTTGTTAAAAATTCATTATCTTTTACATGTCTGTCTATTTAACACTGTAGTAGAATTATTTTCTTCGTGCAATTTGGGTCATAAATCAAAGCTCGGCCTCAGCCCGGCTAAGGCGGTGAGCATGTTGCGCGGGCGCAACGCCGTTATCGACAGAAACTCATTCTTATCAAAGAAAGATGTTCATTCTTATAAAAATCATTATTATCTTTTTTGCTGTTAGTTTTAAACTTAGATATAAGTATTTATATTTATTTTTAATATAACTTGTTACATTCTACACTTTTGTAATTATAGTTTTTTAATACATAGATACCTAATTAATAATTTATTTTAAATCATTATTATTCTTATTCTAATAAATACGTTGTTTTATCTATTTTTTCTTTCATTTATATCACTAACCCACAAAATGACAAAACTAAATACACTATCGATAACGCTTATCGACATCAATAATGCGTATCACTATGCCTGCCCTGTATGCCCGTGAGTGGAAGAGAGAGCGAAATACTCACTTCACCGCTCCGATTATTTATAACCCAAACTGTACGGAGAAAATAATTTTACTATAGCTCGTGCCCGCGATTTCATCGTCAAATAGTTTAAAAAATCGTGCTCTGTTCCTATTGGTCTTAGCGTGATGATATATTATTATTATATTGTAACAATATCTAGGTAGACGTGTTGCTGGGAAGTTTCTTGCCGCTTCTTCTCCTTAACGGCAATAACACGTTGCGAAGTGGTGTACATAGAATAGGGAGTATAATTAAATTTTAACTTATATTGTATGACTTTCAAAAAGTGTTCTCTAGTGGAACTTATTTGGAATAAAAACTTTTGAATTTGAATTAGTGCAGAATTTTTTTGGTGACATTACGCTTTCCTCAAAATTGTTACGGTGTCATGGGGTCATCCATAATGTGGACATCACTATGTTGTGACAAGGTCACATTTCAAAATCTAATTTATTTACCTAAGCTTTAAAACAGGAAATTTAAAATATTAACAAAAAACTGCACATTTCCTATTTATGTGAGAACCTGTAGTGGTATTATTCAAAATAATTCAAATGGAAATAATCCTAATTAAGGAATTGCTGTTTTTATTTGCTAACTAGTTGTCCCGGCAGTCGTCGTCCTGCCCGGAAAAGCTTGAACCGATATGTCGGTAGCAGCGCCATCTACCGGGTCCAATTGTGAACCAACTCAGAAACCTTCTTGGGCTCATGCACAACAGCTTTGCTAAAGATCATCACATGATCAAATGTATAGTTTACGATTCTATAAAGGACATACAAACATTCAGATAGACTTTGCGTGTGTTGAATTGCATTGAATCGTGCAGTGTGAACTGGTTGCATCCAGTTTTATTTTGTACTTGTTTGTACAGTTCTAATAAACTTTATCTTAATTCCAACGGCATTTATTTTAATTCGAGCCCTGTAGCTCGCAACAATATGTTATTAAGGTAACTATGATAAAGTGGATGGATGCAGATGTCGCGGAAGGCGTGGCCTTCCATGATCAAATTAATCATGTATTAGCAGAAGGTGATGTCAGGAGCCTTAAGAACAGACGAGCGTGCATGACAAGAGCTATGAATGTTAAAAAAGCAAGTGAGGTGTGTAAGAAAGAATAAGCCTGTATGGCGCTCTGTTGTTCGTGCCTACCCCGCAAGGGACCTGGCGTGAAGTTATGTATGTATGTATGATAAAGTTTTTTAGTTGCCTTCCTTACCTGGTACCTGCCCAGGTGTCACAAGGCCAGCTCCACAAGCACGCAGGTATTCAAAGAGCATGAGACGCTACTGAGGACCTCGGGTTTCATCTATGTAAAAATAAGTTGTCTGATCGCTCAGGGATGTTAATCTATATGTATTACTAACATTTTAAAATTTTTATATATAAGTAACTAGCGACCCGCCCCGGCTTCGCACGGGTGCAATGCTGATACAAAATTAAATACACTACAGAAAAACTATGAACGTTGTATATAAAAACATAGCGGCCCGCTCCGACTTTGCACGGGCATCACTACATAGGAACCTCTAAAATTAGCAATGTTGCCTTAGTATATGATGCATGTATTATACATATAAACCTTCCTCTTGAATCACTCTATCTATTGGAAAAAACCACATCAAAATTCGTTGGGTAGTTTTAAAGATTTAAGCGCACATAGGGATATAGGGACAGAAAAGGCGACTTTGTTTTATACTATGTAGTGATAAGTCGGTAAGATTTCTGTATTATTACTAAGGTCATCTAAATCTGACCTTCACAAAGTAATTTTATAAACATTAGATTACACTTTATTGCTCACTGAAATAAACAATGACAAGAACAAAATGCATAAGTACAATAAATACTTCTTGGTAAAACAACAGGCCGTCATATCGCTATAAGCGATCTCTTTCAAGGAACCTAGCTTAAAAGAAATTCTTAATTCTGGCGATGTAGGCGGAGCGGAAAAAAGCCAGGACTGTACAATTTAAATATACATACACTAATTTATAAAATTAATACATACATAAATTCAGACACATTTCTAGCATACCAATATACAGTGAAACTTGGTTATGTGAGAAACCTCCATGTCCCAACACTTTGGCACTGAATTACCCCTGTTAATGGGATGAAGTAAACCTCTGGGACTCGTTCTTTGGATTTATCATCATAGTTACCTTTCTCTTACTTATTTTTATTCTACCCACAAATTCTGACCTCTATTAATGGAACCCTCTGTAAATGAGACAGATATTTATAAACCTGGCTATCTGAGACACTGGGTAAGCAGAATACCTAAGTGAAACCACATTGCAGCTCCCTCGATGTCTCACTCGACCGGGTTTCGCTGTATGTGTAACATTATATATGACGAGCATTTTATTCAAGCAATCATTTTAAACATTGTTTTATTATAATAATGGTCTCTCAAGATATAAATGATGTATGGTACAGAATTATGATTTGTTACTTATGAGCATCCCATACTAAAAGATAGCTAAGAATCTGTAAACCTTTAGAAAGACTTTGTATCTGCGTCTTAATAATATTTTTATAGTAGTTTAAATATAGGCTATTGCTAGTCGTCCGCTAAACGGATGAATAAAATAATTTAATCGTCCGATTATCGGATGAATAAAGTAATTTAATCGTCCGATTATCGGATGAATAAAATAATTTAATCACCTAACCTAACCTTTTTATTTTTACACATGGAACTGTTGAAAATGTTCTTAAAAAGGCTCGGCCAAGAAAAAGTTCTCCCAGAGAAGATACGTTAATCATTCGTGTTGCTAAAAAAAACCCTAACCTAACATAACCATTGCTAGTTGTCCGCTAAACGGATAATTAAAATAACTTATTCGTCCGATTATCGGATGAATAAAGTAATTTAATCGTCCGATTATCGGATGAATAAAATAATTTAATCGTCCGATAACATATATTTATTGTTATACTAAATAATTAAAAAATCTGTTTAATACATTTTTTAACGTGACCCTTCTGTAATAAGTCCAGTACTCATAAAAAGTTAAAAGGTTATCCTGGTAATCCGAATAATCGGACGATTAAATTATTTTATTCATCCGTTTAGCGGACGACTAGACACTTCGTTAAATATATTAGGCTACTACAATTAATAATTAATGATGATATGTATAAATTTGGGTTTGTTAGATAATAAAAACGTCTTGTAATATCGCAGACATGTCGCCCTTATGTGACATGACATTCCCTTTATATTCATAAACGTTGATGAAAGAAACCTCCGTGCTACATTACCTTTGTCTCAAAAGTGGGCAAATCATCAATTCGAATAGTAACTATTATCTGTTTTTGAAATTCTATATTTTGGTGTGCTATAAGGTATTACATATATATATATATATATATATATATATATATATATATATATATATATATATATATATATATATATATATATATATATATATATATATATATATATATATATATATATCTCTCTCTCTCTCTCTATCTATCTCATAACTTAAATAATATATTCTCAATAACTATTATTTAAGTTATATGATATATCTTGTTACGAGTGCGGGACTCGAATCAAAATGCCGTTAGAATTACTATACTATTTATTAGAACTATACAAACACGTTTAACACAGGTACAAATATAACCGAATACAACAAATACAAACGTAATGCAGAAGGTCGTAATTCAATAAAACGCGCAAAAGTCCGTCACTATTAGATTTTGGTTATATACACACACGTCACGCCCGTATCGTAATCGTCGCTTGACTGCTCCGCTCCCTCGACTAGGTCATCGTTTTATACTGTTCAAATGCAATGTGCCCGTATCGTAGTCGACGTAAACCGTAACACTTGGCTAATGGTTCGGCCGCAAGCGGCCATAAACAAGTTCGATAAAAATGGGCTCTCTAGAAACATATGCCAATAAATAACTAAACAAAAGAAGATGACCATAAAAGAATTACAATTAATTCAAATGCCGACAGGTAATAAATGTGCTTCGTGGAATTTATCTTTGTCGGGAGGCTAAGTTGTAACAATATGTTTTACGACGTCTCAGTCACTGACATAAATTGTTTCAAGTTAGCCCATCTGCACACCTATTATAGACAAAGCATATTTACTACCTGCCGCGGCGTTTGAGCTAATTACATTGAAACTGTTTTATGACTATCTTCTTTTGTTTGCTTTGTGTTTAAAATTCGTAATGAGAAGTAGCTCATTGTGTATTGTAATCCCTTAGGGCCTATTGTGTATTGTGGTCACTGCCAGGTGTCTCGTATTTAAAATACAAGCTGGTTCTAAGACATCTCCAAATGGTCGAGCTTTGTGTCAAGACATATTTGACAGTATAAATGCCGCGACGGAGGGGTGCGGCAGTCAAGCGAGGATTACGATACGAGCAAGACGTAGATTCGATGAGCGATATTGTGACGGACTGCGCGTGTTATTGAATCGTGCAGTTTGTACTAGTAGTGTCTAGTTATATTTGTACTTATGTTATACGTGTTTGTATAGTTCTAATAATCATCATCCGATCGTTAAATCCTGGTTGCGTTCGGAGCGGTCACTTCGACGCCCAGGGTCCGCTGATAAGTTCTATACAATAGTTTCTAATAAATTCTATAGTCATTCCAACGGCATTTTAATTCGAGTCCTACGTAACTCGTAACAGTATTGTGATTTATTGAGGAAACCGACTTGCACAAGGTCACTTGTTTTAAACTTGACCCTATAACCTGTCAAATATCACCTCGGATACACCAAACAGGCATGCCGGTGTCGTGCCATCGGTGTGTACTGTCCACTGCAGCCCGTCCACTGGCCTTTGACCGCAGCCCCGATAGCCATAGTGAGATATCGTTGAGATCGCGACCTCCCCGCAATGTCATGTGAAAGACGCCGCGTCCCGAATGACAGCTGCAAGCTCTACTTAGACACACATCAGACGATGGTTTTACCTAATTTATTATCATCTTAATGTCTTGTTCATTTTAAGTTGGTTAGTTTGAACTCTTAAAAATATAGAAAATAAGGTTTTTTTTTACATACAAGCTTTTGCGATCCTGGACAACATGTAGCAGCAGACTGCTAGCCAAGACAAGTAAAACGAACCTCAAACACGATGGGTCTATCTTGTTTAGTACAGGAGTTCCTATGGCCACCTTCTGACTCCATAATCAGATCAGCTCCATGGTACCATATTATTGCATTGCCACGCGATATACATGTGCGTGCAAAATTTCAGCTCAATCGGAAACCGGGAAGTTGGTGAAATTTAACTTGCAAGATTCCACCCGAACTTACATACATACATACATCCATTGCTAGTTAATTAGTTAATAGAAAGCTTGTAAAAATATTTGAAGAAATAGCGATGTATATATGTATACTTTGAAATCAGAAGGTTACGTAATAAAAATATAAGTGTCAATATTATAATCAGAAACTTATTTAAATATTATTACACTAAAACTTTTAATCCATCCTCAACAATTAACAGTCTAACAAATTAGCAAATGCACAACCGATAGCGGTGAAGTCATGATAAACTATTTAATTAAAGAGTATGAATGAACATTTATATAAATATAACATTTATATAAGACTAGCGACCCGCCCGGCTTCGCACGGTGCAATGCTGATACAAATTAATTACGTTATATTATATATGTATATACATATAACCTTCCTCTTGAATCACTCTATCTATTGAAAAACCACATCAAATTCGTTGGTAGTTTAAGATTTAGCGCACATAGGATATAGGACAGAAAAGGGACTTTTTTTATATGTATGATATTTATAAAATATAGCTGTGACCCGACTGTCCGTGAGTTTGTTTCAACTCCCGATTTGAAACATTCTTCATTGGTGCTCGTCCTATTGTTTAGCGTGATATATATAGCTTTCTCGTTAAATCGGCTATCTAACGCTGAAATAATTTTCAAATCAGATCAATAGTTCTAAATTAGCGCGTTCAATCAAACAAACTCTTCAGCTTTAAATATATAATATAATATGTTCTGCAAGTATACTACATTGTTTAGTTCTACAATCAATAGTTATCGCAGCGTACGCAGTGTGAGGATTTTTTCGGCACATTTTTTTGCACCTTGGGTTACATTATTGGACTATTAGTAAGGATCCCTAATTTTTGGAAATATTATATAGCCTATAGCCTTCCTCGATAAATGTATTATCTAACACTCAAAGAATTATTCCAGTCGGACCAGCGGTTCCTGATATTAGCGCGTTTAAACAAACAAACAAACAAACTCTTCAGCTTTATAATATATACTAGCGGCCCCGGCAGACGTTGTCCTGCTCTGAAAAATATAACCCGATCCCAGCGCCACCTACCGGTTCCAATTATGGATTTAAACCATCCGGGGACCCACTCAAACACACAAAAACAAAATCGCTCCCCATTGTTAAGAGGATTCTAGAACCCGATCTCAGCGCCACCTACCGGTTCCAACGGTATAAAAACTATCCTATCTTTCAAGTTGGATCAAACTGCACACGGTGTGCAAATTTGATTAAAATCGGTTGAGTAGTTTAGGAGTCCATCGCGGACAAACATCGTGACACGAGATTTATATATATAAGATTATACTCAAAGTTTTACATGTAATAAAACAGACCGAACACAGTATCAACAAATTACGTACCACGAATTTCACAAATTTTCGACACCTCCCCCGTTCTTGTCACAGCTGGTCATGTCTTGAGGCTCCTCCCTAGTGCAAGATCACATATTTACTAATTTTACATCAAGACATTATTAAAGTAAAACAACCGTTCCGTAATAACTTTAATGAATGAATTAATACTCTTTATTGTTCACCATAACTTAAATCTAGACAATTTAATATGAATAAATTTCCATTAGAACAATGGGCGGCCTTATCTTTTATAGCGATCTCTTCTAAATAACCCGGTGACAAAAAATATGAAATAATATTTGGTGGTTTAACTACATTAAAACTAATTCAGTCGTAATTAAATATAATTAAAGAAAAAGAAGAAGAAGAAATATAGAAATAAACTACTATACATATACATAATTGAATGGAATATAATAATATAATTCTTTAATATTGTTACATGCCGATAAAGAAATGCGCACCTGGTTTATTACCTTTTCCGCATTTGGACTTCTTTTGTTTACTCTGTGTTTAAAATTTGCAATTAGACATTAGCCTATTGTTATTGTTTGCGTTCGCAGGAATAATTAACCAGGTGTGCAGATTACGGTTTCTCGGAAACCTCATTCAACGTGGTCATTTGTTGTATTGTATTGATTAAAGTATAAAACGATGCCCGAATTGATGGAGGCAGTCAAGCTAGGATTACGATACGAGCAAGGCATACATTCGATGAGCGATATAGTGATGGACTTTGCGCGTGAATTGTACATTTTGTACTAGTAGTGTTTAGTTATATTTGTACCGGTTTTATACGTATTTGTAGTTTTAATAAATTCTATAGTAATTCCAACGGCATTTAAATTCGAGTCCTGTATTTCATTTCGTCAATCCCTTTCCCCTAACGTGGACGTAATGCACGTATGGCCCCTAATCTGGGTTTATCCTTTCAGTTCTCTGCCTTTCAACGAAATCAATTCAATTTGATTGATCTGTCTAATGTTAGCATTATTCACGTACGCCGTGTTGACGCTTTACGTTATGGCACCTGTAATAAACTACCAAAACCGCTAAAACAATACCATTTAATATATTTAAACAAGATGAATTAAAAAAAATTAAAAAAAAATTCAGGTGATCTAAGGGCTGGTGCCTACCTCGGCCAACGGATCAGTATGGCGATCCAGCGAGGAAACGTAGCCAGCCTTCTGGGCACCTTACACATAGAAGACGGTGATCTGGGCTCAGTATTCTACTTATAGTCTTGACTATGGGTAGAATACAATACAAATAAGTTAAGTTTTCTTACATTGTATTCAATAGTATGTAATTTGTATTATAAAAAGAAATAGAAAGATGAATTTAAAGAAAATTTAAAAATAAATTATTAATAGGCAAATCATTTTATTCCACAAATTCCTTAATGACAAATTTTAAACATAATTAATGGTAATATTTTAATTAAAGACATTAAATAATTGACATACACAGATTGAAATAATAATGTTAAAAAAACAGACATCTATATAATTAATAAATAAAGGTAATAAATATTATTCAAGTTGTATTACTTTAATTTGTGAAAATATATTTGTTTTTAATCAATTATTCACACAATTGAATACAATGTAAGAAAACTTATTTGTATTGTATACTACCCATAGTCCCTCAAGACTATAAGTAGAATACTGAGCCCAGATCACCGTCTTCTATAGGTAAGGTACCCAGAAAGCTGGCTACGTTTCCTCGCTGGATCGCCATACTGATCCGTTGGCCGAGGTAAGCACCAGCCTTATGATCACAAAGGTACTGGATAAAATAAATAGGAACTAACTATTTAAATAATGACGATAAAGATCCGGATTATTTGCACACCAGTGAAACTTGCAAAATATACTAAATCATGTATTTCTAGAAATAACACCTGTATATAAATGCAATAAATATTTAATTTCGACAGAATAGGTACAGAACCCTAAAATATTTGGACCAAGTCGCGAGTAAAGTGGTATTGTCTGAATGCGGTTGCCAAGACGACTTGAGTCCAAAGAGCACTGGCCTTGAGCAGAAACGTGGCCTCTGGTGCGATTAACAAGCAAATAATGAAACAACCTAAAATTTTACATCAATAAAAATATTGTTTTCTAGAATATGGCCGCGAATTCATACACGCTTGACTTGAAATCCCCGCAGAATTCCCGGGGACACATAAAACACCGCTATTTAAAAAATAATGCAAGCTAGCGTTTTAGTGAAGACTGTGTCGGAATAAGTTAAATTAATACGCGCCCGAACAATTACATAATATTATGAGAAAGAATACAATTTCCTGCGGCCGGGTTGCCTGTCGTAAGAGGCAACAAAACAATCCACAGCCAGGTGGTAGGGCATTTGCCCGACCGGATGGCTAAAGCACCTGGTCTAAAGCATGTCGCCAACCTTGAGTTGTGTTCCGGCATTAGTGACCAGGGTCCAATCTCCCTTAAGAGAGCAGCAACGCATTTGTAGCACCTTTGGTGTTGCAAATGTCTATAGGCGATGGTAACCGCTTTCCATCAAGTGGGGCGTCTGCCTTTCTGCTGAACTGCTGCAATAAAAAATAAAAAAATAAATCGCTCCCGGGAAAATTCCGCCTGGATTCCCGTGATTAAAAATGTCACTTATTAACAATGAATAAATCACATTGGAATTGGATTTTTTTTAATTTGGTAATTTTAAATGATTCACAGAAAAATTCCCGCGGGATTCTCAGGATGTAAAGTAGATTTTAAGTCTGAGAATTTGCCGTCGATCACTGCTAACCGCATCAAAATCGAGCCAGTAGATTTTACGAGAGTCCCGAACAAACATTCAAGAAATCTAAAAATAAATGCGTCGTGTTCTCCGTCGTTTGTATAGTCTTATTAAGTTTATTTATCTCTCTTTTATAAAGATGAAGGGATTTTTTTTTCCTGTATAGATAAAAACTAAAAGAGTAAAATAGTTTGGGAGGTGATTAGGTGATCTTTTCTTAACTTAAAAGAATGATAGGATAATTACGAAAAAACCACGTTACATCTGATACCGTGAAGATTTATGACAATATTTTTAATAAATTATTAATCAATTCAATTCAAATCAACCAACGAAAATGTTTTCGTTTGCATACTACTTTCGGCCTTATGCGGCAATGGGACCCTTAAAAGGGCCGAGGAGTAAAATGGGCCAAAGTACAAAAGAGAGAGTAGGTGATCATTCCGGCGAAGGCAAATAAGTAACTATTCATGGCTGGTGGATAGTATGATTATTATTAACTTTATTTACACTTAAATTATACATAGAAGTAGCACGTATTGGTGCTATTACGAATAAGCAAGTAAGTGCGCGAGAAAGTCGAGTGAGAGTGTTAAGTGAGTCCTATCGACCTCCCAAGGCCGCTCCTATACCCGCGTTCCGTCCGGTGCCTAGCTGCTAATAGTGCGAGCTATCGGCACGGCGGTATGCGGGGTGCGGAGAGCAGGTGTGCTCTCTGTCCGCAATAGTAACCATAGGGGTTCGTCGGCAAATTACCGAAATAACCATTATAACACTTGGTGTTGTCGGTCTCACTGGAAGTCAGGACCATGAGACCAAGGCAATGGCGACGCCGTTGGCCAGGTTGGCGAGGTTCTTCGATAGTCCCGCAATGAAAAATAGATTGTCTTATTTATTCGAAGAAAATTCGCTGGCTTAAAGTGTTTTTAAGTTACGTTGAGTATGACGCAACATAAGTCAGCAACTTGAAGGTCGAGCAAAGGGCGCTTTTTTGCGGTGCAACTGAATGTCAAAGCTTGTCACGTAATACAAATATTGTTCTCCAATGTTCATTGCTGGGGCCCAATTCTGTTATTACTATCTCTCCAAAATCGTCGGACGCTATCTCAATCGTAGGTTTGTCTGATTTTCGTATATAATATAAGACATGTATTCGATAAGCTATATAGTGACGGACTTTGCGCGTGTTATTGAATCGTGCAGTTTGTACTAGTGTCTAGTGATATGTGTACTTATGTTACACGTGTTTGTATAGTTCTAATAAAGTCTATAGTAATTCCAATGGCATTATAATTCGAGTCCTGTGTAGCTCGTAACAATACTTAGTTTTATTAGGTTGATTTTTTTCTCGGATCCCAAACCCTGGCTGCCACTACGAAACCTTGTGCTGTCCGTGAACGCAATGCAATGGTTCGATTTTTATAATTACAAACAATTGGGGTTGTTCACTTTTTTTTCAATCTAGCTATTTGAAAAACCGTTTCGAGTAATAGTGTCCCTAATCATTTTTGTCTAGTTAAAATTCCAAAAAACGTACGATCTTCTTGTATTTTGTAAGAAATGCGTTTGACCTTTATTTGACCTTATTAAATCCAATCAGGTGGGTTGTCTGCTTGTTTGCCAGCTTCAGGTGTAAAAAAAATTCTAGCTGTACATTATTTGATTTATGTTCTGTAACATGGATTTTTTCCTAAAGATCACTGTAAAAAATTAACGATAACTATAGAAAATAACAATGGTTGAACACGAAAAATTATAAGCCTAGCGACAAAATTGCTAAACTGGCCACATTAAAATGATCACGATACGTAATGAGTAATGAAAGTGACATTTAAATAGTAGCACAGACTACTATGATTGGTAAATTTTATTATTTTTATTTTCTAGGCAAAGAAATCAATGTAAACTTGTCCCTTATGACGTCATCGGAGAAATAATTTTAAAATCGAATTATGAAAAGACGAACGCTACAATACAAAAATATTCAAATTAGTATCTTAAAATACCCTATTTTACGTAATAAAAATATAAAATCAGGGCTATTTTTTGTGAACAATCCCCGTCACCGTAATAATATAATTAGAAACACACTAGTAATTAATATTTGATAGTAGAATATGACCTCGACAACACTTGAATAGAATGGACATATTTTTGAAAGTAGTATTACAAGATATAATGCTGCCAATGGCTTTATTATCCTTTCGTTTTACTGTACTATTGTTACGAGCTACAGGACTCGAATTAAAATGCCGTTGGAATTACTATAGAATATATTAGAACTGTACAAACAAGTACAAATATAGCTGGATACAACCAGTGCAAAGTGCACGATTCAATAACACGCGCAAGGTCCGTCACTATATTGCTTATCGAATGTACACGTCTTGCTTTTATCTTGGTTCTCGCTAGACTGTATCACCCATCCCTTCGGGCATTGCTTTTATTTTGGTACAAATACAATATGCCTCGACGCAAAACAATAAGAACAAGAATTAGTTCAACATAGCTGCTTAATGACGGCCTTAAAACAAGTGAAATAACAATAGAATGTTTTTCTTAATTACAAATTCTAAACACAAAGTGAACAAAAGAAGCCAAATGCGGTGAAAGGACCAGGCTCGACATGTAACACTATTTATGACGGTTGCTTTTCTTTGCTGGAGTAAAGCATACAGGCTGACCTGATGGAAAGTGGTTACCATCGCTTATGGACATTTGTAATTCCAGAGGTGCTATCAATGTGCGGCTGTTATTATAGTGGCTCGTTTTAGAGCAGGCATCCAGAAAGGCAAACGCCATATCACCTAGGCCAATTCTGCTAATTATGTCATCAAAATCGCCGCACACTGCCGTCTCAATCGTAGGCTTACCTGGTTTCGGTATTCTGTTGATTCCAATGGCATGCCCATGGCACACCGTTCTATTTTTGGAGATACAGTGTAAACTCCATGTAACGTCACTCAATTTAACGACAAATTCCCTTAGTGTCGAAATCACTTGGCTTTGGTTGGTTTAGCTTGTCTTCCACCCGCTCGCCGACTTGGTAACAGCCATGTTGCAGAGCGACGACCGCTGGGAAGCTGTGGTTACTTTTTGCGAGGCAGTAATGTCTCTCAAAGAGGCCGCAGAAAGGGATAGGGAGCGAAGTCCTTCGGCGCGTACTAGGGTCTCTTCTCGAAGTCGCCGGCCTTCAGCTGGCACCCGGAGAGGCAGGTACGCGCATTACTTCCCTCCCTGAGTTAGGTTCCGGTATGGGGGGCCCTTAGCTGCTAGGTAAAGCAAGGGCCATCATCAATCATCTGCCCCCGTCTCGAAGTGGGGTGTGTTCTCCCAGGGCACACTCCAGGCACTTTATTGCGCTGGATCGACTGTTGCGTAACTGTGTTCTATATCTCAGTCTTTCCATCACAAATAAAAGCGCAGGGTCGACAGGGAGGAGGGGTTTTTAGTGGGTATTGAGGTTGCTCGCCGTGCGGCATCGCTCGGAGTCTCCACACTACTCTGTGTCATCCATGCGGACGGAGCCAAACAAAGCATACTATTGCTAGTGTTATCGCCCCGACGATGCGTTCCGCTTCCTAGCGGCGGCCCAGAGTGTGCGCAAATCGGTTAAGCATTTTCCCTCGCCTCAAAAAAAAAAAGCTTGTCTTCCACCAGAGCTCCAGCATCTAGGGAGCGGAGGAATCTTCATCCCTGTTGACGAAGTGAGTTTGCCCTAATTCCAGGGGGTACTCTCAAGCACTGATGCGCTAGTATCAGCGTGGGCGTAACTACGTTCAAAAGTCTCACGATTTTCCTACCATGAGCGCGGGGCACATGGGAGGAGGGTGGTTTTAGTGGAGTATTGAGTAGTCGAGTCTCCACACAAGCCGGCGATTGAAGTGGCTATTCGTGGCCTCACCTCTCATCGCTTTGGTCCAATCCCCTGCAAACGACTCGGCAGTGTGCGGAATGCAATTCCCCCGCCTTAAAAAAATTGTCTTCCATACAATGATACACTCCACATAGCATTATTACACCCATTCTGAATAACGATAACAATTGGGATTGTTCACTTTTTTCAATCTAGCTATTTGAAAAACCATTTCGAGGAATAGTGTCCCTAATCATTTCTGTCTAGTTAAAATTCCAAAAAACGTACGATCTTGTATTTTGTAAGAAATGCGTTTGACCTTACTAAATCCAATCAGGTGGGCCGTCTGCCTGTTTGCCTGCTTCAGGTGTAAAAAAAATTCTGCTGTACATTATTTGATTTAATTAACATGGATTTTCCCTAAACACGACGAAAAATTTGTAAGCCTAGCGACAAAAAGCACTAAAATGATCACGATACGTAATGAGTAATGACAGTGACGTTTAAAAAGTAGCACAGATTACTATGATTATATATAGATAAAACATACTTTTATTATTTTTGTTTTGTAGGCAAAGAACTCAATGTATACTTGTCCCTTATGACATCATCGGAGAAATAGTTTTAAAATCGAATTATAAAAAACTAACGCTTAAAATACAAAAATATTCAGATTAGTTTCTTAAAATACCCTTTTTTACGTAATAAAAATATAAAATCAGAGGGTAAGTTTTGGTGAACAATCCCCATTAAGTAATAACAAGTACCTTTTAAGTTGCCAAAATGAGTAAAAGCTGCGCAGCTATGTACGTTCTTTTATCGCTTTACTATCCTACCCATACAGCAGCGCATTTGTAGCATCTTTGGTGTATTTGTCTATAGGCAATGGTAACCGCTTTCCATCAAGTGGGCCGTCTGCCTGTCTGCTGAACTCGTGCAGTAAAATATATATAAAAAATGGCCCTTGATAATGTGTTTTTTCGCCTCTTACAACAGTTCGACCAGGAGCTAAATTTTGTATTCTTTCTTCAGACAAAGTCATGGCTTAATGGTAATTCTTATTCTTAAATCAACCCACAAAATTAAAAATTAAAATAAATACTTCAGCTTTAAAAATCAAATTAAATACAGTATGTATTTTATTTTATTTTTATTCCGACGTTTCGGCTACTTTTCAGTAGCCATGTACACGGAAGTCAAAAATGTCAAGAGTCAATGAGTACCTAATGTTAAAGTTTTTATTTATCCTACCGCCAACTAGTCCACCTTTTTTTTCGCATTGAACGTGGCTAATAAAATCAGGTCGCCTGCTTCAAATTTGTTTTTCATTTAGGTTGCCTGGAAGAGATCGCTTTGATCGATAAGGCCGCCTATTGTATCGCCTAGAAAATATTGTACATATTGTATGTTTTGGTGTGCAATAAAGAATTATCTCTCTCTCTCTAATAAGATATTCTGTTTATCGACACATCAAAAATATTATGTTGTTGTCCGTTTACTCGAAGGGTATTTTATATATAATACATCATATTGCGAAAAAGAACCTTAATGTTAGTGTGTGTAGGCCGAGGTGACCGCTCAAGATCCATGCCGGGACATGTACTTTACCTTCGTCTGATTTAGCCGTAAACACTAATTATGATATTTGTTGTAGGTCATGTCTAAAAAGTCTATAATGATAATGAACAATGTATATATCATTATTTCAGCGGGACGGTTTTTCTTCTGGCATTTGTTTAAGGAAAAGAAATAGACATGTTCAGTTACAGGTACAAGAGTGAGTAGGAAGATGTGATTTCCAATGGCAAAATTCGCGGTTATCAACCTGCGCCTGCGCACGCTATTCTATAGGATAGCGCTCGGTAGTACGATTTGAATCGATTACGGGAAATTACGGCTAGTCGCCTGTGAGTTGTCGAGGCCGTAGGACGTCTCGCGCTGCGATTTAAATCGCGAGTGATATCTTCGCACGTGGTTCTTTTTTTAATATTTTTTGGATTTTATAACGCTTAAAGCGTTACCCATTTTCAATGTGAGTGACTTTTTTTTTAAAGTTTCATATATATTTATTATATCTAATTATGTTAATAAATTTACTGTTAGAGCGAAAGTTTCCGTTTACAATGTTACGTAAGTCAAGTCAAATAAAAAAAAATGGAATTTATTAATGTAAATAAGTGTTTTTCCCGTGGGTTTGCTTATTTTAGAGCCTAATGTAGGCTAAATTGTACCATTGTTGGCATCCCTTTGCAATGATTTCTTGCAGAATAATTAATTCAATACATTAATAAATCTTTCTTTTGTAGGTGTATAATGTTGATACTAATAATGAATATTCTATAATACCGTTCCTTTTGTACTTTCCATAGAAATTTTGGCTACTGGAGTCAAGCGAAAATTACTTAACGCATTGCGAAGCGGTGTACATAGGGAGAAATATTTTTTTAACCGTGTGGAACTGCTCAATGTATAATATTACTTACTTAAAATACTTAATCTGTACTAATATTATAAAGAGGTAAACTTTGTGACGTTGTAGGTAGGGGGTACTCTGTGGATCAACTATACCGATTTTGAAAATTCTTTCACCAGTGGAAAGCTATATTCCTGAGTGACATAGGGTATATTTGAGTCTGATTAGTATATTTTTGAAGTTATACTTCTTTAGGCGCGTAGGGAAAAATGATGAGAGTAAATTTTTACGATGCCCGCGCACACCGTCACACGAAAAACCTACACCATAAGTTAGCTATAGTCAACATTTTAGTTCTTTTATTGTTAGTGTCGTTTTTTCTAGGCAAAAGATAAATTTTTTGAAAAGATTTTTATCTTGATACGCCATAGAAGTATAATTTTCTAAGACTCAGCGTAGTGTGCACGGGTCAGCTAGTATTATATAAAATTATTAGAGCTAGGCATGTTGCTAAAGTGCTTCTTTTCAAGCCACATCATGTTGTGAATCGGTGGTAAATTAGACGTAAGCTCCTATAGAGTAAATAATATATATAAAAATAAACATAAGAAACCATTTTTATAGAGCAGTTAATTTCCAACAAAAATTTGTATTGCGCATTTTGTAAAAGTCATTTATTGTCGAGTTATAAAATTCATAAACAAAAATGCAATTTGTCTTAAAATAATCAAAATTAAATAATTAATATCTTTTAAATGGCGAGGTTTACGGAAAAAATATAAGATACCTTTTTTGTAGAGCATTAAATTTCCTAAAAATACTCTCTGAACATTTTCTGTTCAATCGATAAATGATGAGGTATGAATTTTTTCTATTGAACTGAGAAAAAATATAAAACTGCGATGCGGAGGATCTTCCTATTAAATAAAGAGCTCATGCTTGGTGAGAATTTTCGTAAGGTGTCTAGCAAGCGATTTTTCCTTGTCACTTGTAAAGAAAAAAAAATTTGACCCACCCTAATATATATATTTGAAAGGTGAGTAAATATGAAAAAAAGCAACAATTTCGCTTTCCCATAGAAACTATTCCTACCTGTCAAAAAACTTTTGATGTTCGTCCCGTCATTTAGAAATCAATTAAATTTAAAAGTCGTTCAGAAATCAAATTAAATTTAAAAGTGAGAATTCTTTTTTGATTTTGAATGTCAAACGTTTGATGTTCGTCCGGTCGTTCAGAAATCAACGTTTTTTATTCATTGATTCTGAGGCGGTATGAAGTTTTCCGGGTCAGCTAGTAAACGATAATTAAAGTGAACAAGTTGGTGTTAGGCTGAACAAACACTTAAAAAATATTAATTGACACTTGACATCTTTCTCTTCCGTGATCACAGCTACAGAAAAGCGGAATATTAAAAGTGAAATAAATACCGCGCTTAAAACCGTTAAAAGGTAGTTTAGTATGTGCATTAGTCCCTTAAGAAAATACAATATGTAACTTCGATAAATCTTCTCCAGTGGAAATGTACTTTGAATAAAAATGTTTGACTTTAAATAAATAAAATATTCAAATAAATTTACATAAACATGTAATACTTATTCAAAAGTGCGCGTTTGCGGAAATATATACACGGTATTTTACTTTTTGTTCATTAGAATTATTATACACTATTTACTAGTTTAAATAAACTTAATTAACTTACAAATATCTGTTTTTAGGATTCTGATAGCTAAACCTGAAACGAAACTTTATTGTCCGTCTGGATGTATGTCACAATTGATTGTTATCTTAGGAACATTAACAGTTTTAAAATGTTCGGTTTGATGGACAATTTCTTGGGGTCGGTAGACGCAGACAAATAATGTTGGGCGTGGGGGGTGTTCATTAAGGGCGACCCCTGCCCCCACACCAGACACCACACCAAAGGTGTTTCAACACCCTTTAGCAAGTTGACTGAATTTATTTTATAAGCGCTACAACAGCAACAGGTGCGATCAGGCATAACTATCAAACTGCACATTCAAATTTAACCGACACAACTTAGCTCTAGCCCCGGACGTGACACTGAACGTAGATAGCACTAATTATATCGATTACACCGATCAATACGAGTGGCACTAATCACAATCGCTGGTGGTCCACAAGATCCACGTAGTCACGCTGAGCGTCCGTTGGCTGTAGTCTTCCGAATGCTCCTTGATCTTCCTGGTCTTTCGAGTCTTGCTGGTGGCAGACAGCCAGCTCCGCAAAAAATAAATGGAAAACTTTCAATAGAGGGCGACATAATGTCTTTAAATTTTACATAGTTTGCTACGAGGATAAGTGAATCGCCATGTATAGCAGACTTCGCACTTCATCATCATCATCCGACAGTTAAATCCCGGTTGCGTTCGGAGCGTTCACTCTGACGCCCAGGGTCCGCTATCCTACTTTTTCTACTCCACTTCGCGCGGTCTTCGGCATCCCCCGTTTTGAGACCATTACGCATGTCATCCATCACAACATTTCTTGGACCTTCCCCTTCGACCGGGACCTGGTGGAGGCGGCATGGCTAGACATTTGTTCTCCACGTGGCCGTGCCAGCGTGAGCAACACTTGCAGTTTGTCTGCTATGTCACGGACATGAAGACTGCCGCGGGTGCGGGAGTTCCGGACCCGGTCTTTCCGTGTCACTCCACACATCCATCGCAGCATATTCATCTCCGTGACACGCAGCTCTTGCTTGTGTCGCTCAAGTACAGGCCACGCTTCGCTGCCATACAAAAGGACAGATCTAATGATGGATTATAGACCCTGTCCTTTTAATTTAACCTTACGAATCTTATCACTGAATAATTGTCTATAAAAATTATGACTTCAAAAGTTTTAAGTCAATGTTCAGTCATACATATTTAGATATTGTGGATTAAGCATGATTCATGTCTTCGATTGCATATTATTTATACTTTATTACAATGAATGGCACATAATACAAATTTGTTTAATTAATTATCTATAATATTGCCGAGAAAAAGTGAAAGCACACCTGCCTGCCATAAAATCTGGTTTATTACCTTTCCAGCATTTGGAGTACTTTTGTTTACTTCGTGTTTAAAATTTACAATTAGACAATAGCCTATTGTGCAGATTACGGTTTCTCGGAAACCTCAGTCAACGCGGTCCTTTTGTTGTATTGTACAGTTTAGTATAAAAGGATGTCCGAACGGGGTGGGGGGGGGGGGGTGAGCAGTCAAGCGAGGATTACGATACGAGTAATACATACATTCGATGACCGATATAGTGACGGACTTTGCGCGTGTTATTGAATCGTGCAGTTTGTACTGGCTGTGTCCAGTTATATTTCTACCTGTGATGTACGTGTTTGTATAGTTCTAACAAACCTGCACTCGTTAACAATAATGGGGATTGTTCACAAAAAATTACCCTCTGATTTTATATTTTTATTACGTAAAATAGGGTATTTCAAGATACTAATTTGAATATTTTTGTATTTTAAGTGTTAGTTTTTTTATAATTCGATTTTAAAATTATTTCTCCGATGACGTCATAAGGGACTAGTATACATTAATTTCTTTGCCTAGAAAACAAAAATAATAAAAGTAAGTTTTATCTTTATATAATTATAGTAATCTGTGCTACTATTTAAATGTTACTGTCATTACTCATTACGTATCGTGATCATTTTAGTGTTTTTTGTCGCTAGGCTTATAATTTTTCGTGTTCAACCATTATTATTTTCTATAGTTATCGTTAAATTTTTTAAAGTGGTCTTTAGGGAAAATCCATGTTCCAGAACTGAAATGAAACAATGTACAGCTAGATATTTTTTTTACACCTGAAGCAGGCAAACAAGCAGACGTCCCACCTGATTGGATTTAATAAGGTCAAATAAAGGTCAAACGCATTTCTTACAAAATACAAGAAGATCGTACGTTTTTTGGAATTTTAACTAGACAGAAATGATTAGGGACACTATTTCTCGAAATGGTTTTTCAAAAAGTGACAATCCCAATTATATTTGGTATTGCCTACAACATTGTAAAAGTGTAGTCTTTTGTTTCTTGTATTTTTGGTTTGCCATACAAAACGACAGGTCTAATGATGGATTTATAGATCTGCCCTTTTAATATAACCGGCACTTTTGGGGTCACAAATGATACCTGTCAGAAACTACGGTGTCTGCATGGTTGAAATTTGACAGACAGACGTGTAAAGTATTTTCCGGATTGTTTGATTATTTAACACATTTTTACCTATTGTGTTACAAACCAACGTAATATCTTTATGTAAATTAGAAATTCTGTATAATCAAGTGGACATGCTTGCCCTCTTGACACTGTGACGTACGCCGACACACGTAAATCGTATTCGCTATAAACGTGGCAGAAAACTAATAGTAAAGTAATAACAGCCCATAAATGTGCCACTGCTGGGCTGGGGCCTGCCGTCATAGGGGGTACGAACAGTATACCCGCCACGTTTCTCCAAGGAGGCTTGGCAGGTTTGATGCATCGGTTAAATCGATGTGCAGTTTGCATCACGATGTTTTACTTCACCGTTATTAGCACGTGGTAATTGTAACAATATGCACATTAGGCCCAGAAAACTGCCTATGTGGTGCATGCGTTCGGCCGGGATCGAACCTGCGCCCTTTGAGTTTGGGACGCGTGCGCTAGCCATTACGCTACCACGAATTTTTATCCTCCTATTTCATCCTAAAGGCTACAGTTGTGTTGGAAACGCCTATAGGCGACGGTTACCACTTTCCATGAGTTGGCCCGTAGACCTGTTTACCAACTTTGCGATAAAAACAATTACATTGTGGATACCCAAATTGAAAGACAATGAACCCTCTAGTATCGGCTCAACCGTACAAAAGGTGGTAGGGTATTTGCCCGACTGGATGGCTTCCACCCCTGGTCTAAAGTATGCCGCCATAACAACCTTGAATTGTGTTTCGGCTTTAGTGACCAGGTTCCAGTCTCCGAGCAGCAGCGCATTTGCAGCACCAAAGGTGCTACCATCCAAAGGTGATGGTAACCGCTTTCCATCAAGTGGGTCGTCTGTCCGACTGCTGAACTCCTGCAAATAAAACAAGAAAAAAAGCTTAATGTCTGCTGGGACACATAGTAGAAGTGAAACGTCAACGGAAAAGTGGAAAAACGAATCGCAACTCAATTTAAACTTGAAACAAAAAATCGTTTATATAGAAGTTTCACTTCAAAAGGATATGGTAGAATATAAAATCCAAGTCTTTAATAATTATATACGTGTCCCAAACTATGCCACGTGGAAGAAAATTACTCTTAAAATATACTTTTTTTAAAATTTTGTCGGTTCGACTCCCAGATGAGGCAAGCAACTTTAAAAATGGCTTGTGTTTAAACGCCTACCAGAAATGCACCTATTTTACTATCAATAAATTCGAAATACCTACCAGAATGGATAAATGCTCACCAAATTGTGTTTCCAGAAGTATTGTAGAAATGAAGCTATTTTCCTTTGTATGCTATGCCATAAAAATATATAAACGCCTTTAAAGCTAATTTCGGACCAAATATTTTACATGATCGCTAAATAGATATTACCAATATTTTGTTTCTCCACTTCCAATTTAGTAATTTTTGCTGAGGCAAAAAAGCAAATGGTCGAACGTACAATTATTTTTAATACCAAATATAATATTGCGTATTCCAAACACATGTTGCTTGTTTATTGTTTTATGAATTTGATTAAAACAGGGTGTGGTTTACATATATGTCTCCGGAATCATAAGTATTGAGCGGGGGAGGGGGGAGGGATAAATAAATCCCGAGAGAGAGGGAGAGATAAATCCCGTCAAAAAACGTAAAAAAACGTCTCGGCGACAAAATTACCAGATCATTGTCGTGAATTTCAAAATTATTAATTAATTGAATTTGTATTTTTTCCACTCAAAACCAATTTCAGTTGTTATAAATAAAGACTTAAATATATTCCTTAACACATTTAACTGCAATTTTCGGTTTGAATGTTAGTATTTCAGTAAAACAATATTTGGTGGGCATTTATCCATTTTGATAAGCAAAAAGAATTTAAATACAAAACATACAATTGTTCTGATGAGTGTATATTTATTTTGGAACGTAAAGCGTTGTTTTTTTAGGCACCTCGGTAATGAGTGGATTAAATTTATATGAAGTAATATATTTTATTTGGTGCTAAGGGACAAAAAATATTTTTGGTGAGCATTTAAATTGTCCCCTTTAAAAATCTGTGAAAGCAGTTTCACTTTCAAAAATAAAAGAATGTTTTCATTGAGAAAATATCCTATCTACAATATTTAAAGTACTTCTCCTTGTGGTATAAGCGTTTTGTTACAGTCATTAAGTAGCAAAGTTGTGTTGTCGTGTTTTTTTAAAGATAATAATTAATTTTGTTATGTACCCTCTTATTTCTAAACGATACAATCGACCATTTCCTTAATTGAATAATAGTGTTATATTTTGATTTATTCTGTGATTAACGCCTGTTTTGGTAGTTCTCCATAATTTACCTCCATGTATTTTTAAACAATAATATACTGTGGTAATCGTGTAGGTTATTCAAGGTCTCTCAATTGTATGTGGACGGTATTTCACTACATGTTGTTTTCATGTTGGCAGGTGCGATAGATTTATACTGTGTTCGGTTTGTTTTATTACATGTAACTTTGAGTATAATATTTTATATAATATCTTGTATACAATGTTGTCTAGAATATCCAAACAATAATGTATTAGATTCTTTTAATTCATAACCCTTTAATTAAAAAAATAAAAACTTCGTTTAGAAAAACCGACTTCAAAAACGAAAAACCTAAAATGTATAAAGTAAATTATTTCTAAAGCTATTATTATTAATATATATAAAACATTTTCGTTTTTGAAGTCGGTTTTTTAAACGATGTTTTTATTTTTTATTTGTACTTTTTAGTGTCTAGCTATGTATGGGGGGACCTACGAATGGTGCCGCGCTTCTTAAAAAATATAGGTCCCAAAAAACGGGAACAAAAAAATGTTCGTAAAATGAAAACTACTGAGCCAAACTATGTCAAATTTTTAGGGGACCACATGGCAGCTATTCCGCGTCGAAAAAAAAAGAATCACGTAAATCGAATCATAAATCTCAGAGTAATCGGTGTACATATGGAACGAAAAGGATTTTTTTTTCATATAAAATGTTCATTAAAATGAAAACTACTGAACCAAACTATGTAAAATTTTTAGGGGACCAATTGGAAGCTATTCCGCGTCGAACAAAAAAATCTCGTAAATCGGATTATAAATCACGGAGTAATCGATGAACATACATAAAAAAAAGATCCCGACGAATTGAGAACCTCCTCCTTTTTCGAAGTCGGTTAAAAATAGTTTATCAATGACTTCAATCCACTATTGGTTGTACCAATTTGCTAAGTTTATTACTGTTAAATTGTTGGAGGGATGGCGAGGTGTTATAAAATGCTTGTAGAGTGTAAAAAGTTAGTGTAATAAATGTGTTAAAACCGTAAAGTTCTCCGATTATAAATATGTGACCAGTTGCTGTTATTTTATTATCATAAACCCTTCTGGGTTGCTGCAAGTATTACAGTTTGGATACCGAATGGAAAGACGCATTATTATTGCATGGCAAAAGAATTCAATAGCGCGGCGAAAACAGCTGATCGCTTCCAGTAGGCCGCGGTGAAAGTTGTCGCTCGACAAGTTCCAAAGTGGTCGAACGAGATGAAATGAAAATTATTATAGAAATATTTGCATAAAATGAATGTGTTCTAACACTGTTAACACAGTTTTTTGTATATTCGTTGCCAAGTAAGAAAAGTTATTTCAAATATTTATGGATATTCAAGTATTAATATTGTTACGAGCTACATAGGACTCGAATTAAAATGCCGTTGGAATTACTATAGAGTTTATTAGAACTGTACAAACACGTATAAAAAGGTAAAATATAACTAGACACTACAAACTGCACGATTGAATAACACGCGGAAAGTCCGTCATCATAACGCTAATCGAAATTACTACACACGTCTTGCTAATATCGTAATCGTCGCTTGACTGCCCCACCCGTCCGTTTGGGCAGTTTTTTATACTAAACTGTACAATACATCAAAGGACCGCGTTCACTGAGTTAATCCGCACACCTGGCAAGCTTCCGACGCCAATACCAATATGAACAACAAGGGATTACTTTTGACACTTATGACGGCCATAATAACAACCAAAGAAAACGATAAACCAATAAGAAGACTAATAAGTATTCAAATATAACCAAATTTTACTAAAGGACATTGATTAATGCCAGAGAAGGAGTCCTCGTAGCAGCCCGGAACGAGAAAATCTACGAAATATTTCTTAATACTAGTATAATTTCAATTTTTCAATATGTGACAAATCATTTTGGTATTGTGTTAATTAAAACTACTAGTGTATTAGCAGAAGGTGATGTCAGGAGCCTTAAGAATAGACGAGCGTGCATGACAAGAGCTATGAATGTCAAAGAAGCAAGTGAGGTGTAAGAATAAACCTGTATGCACTCTGTTGTTCGTGCTACCCGCAAGGGACCTGGCGTGAAGTTATGTATGTATGTAAAACTACTAATGTATAAGACTTGTTTTGTTGATATATTAAATTGAAACGTTTGTTGCGATTTTAGATGTATATTTAATGTTTTTACAGCTTTATATGTAGTTTTAGATTTTATACAATTAATATTTGTGATGATGTTTAGACGTATGTAAAGCAAGCGACGTGAGTGATTTTTAATAATGTAATTTTTTGTTGTAATGAGGTTTTATGACGAAGTTGCGTTAGTAGCAAACAAGCCTCATAATATTAAATTCTATATAATACTGTTTTTTGTCTAAATAAATGGAAACAAAAATATTTCAGATTATTAACACAAACACACAATTTTTGCTGTACAAAAATATATTGTTTTTATTGTCTGAAGCAGAACAGGCAAACGGCCAACTTGATGGAAGGTGGTTTCAACACCGGGGTTATTGCCAACGTGCTGCCATCTTCTATAAAATTTTGCGTAGCGCAGAGGGTAAATCTCAGCGGGAAACTACCTCCAAATCATACCGTACGCGGAACAAACTCGCTAGAAAACCGTTGCGTAATTGAGGGTGGGAGCTCCAGGAAATGGGGGTGAATATTCCATCGATGACGAGCGGTGCGACTAAAAATGAGCAGTGGCACCAGATCAAACAGTTCCTCGGAACACTCCCCCGTTATACAGGCAGTTAAGTAGCAGAGGATGCAGTCTTGGCTGTTAGTATGGGATCGTCGACGATACAAACGATCGAGTTGTGGGGATCGTTCTGGAAAGCGGATGCCCGGGCCCATAGCTATGAGAATTTTTTTTTTATTGCAGGAGTTCAGCAGACAGGCAGACGGCCCACTTGACGGAAAGCGGTTACCATCGCCTATGGACATTTGCAGCACCAAAGGTGCTACACATGCGCGTCTGTTGTCTTGAGAGAGACTGGAACGTGGTCGCTAATGCCGGAACATGACTCAAGGTTGTTATGGCGACAAACTTTAAACCAGGGATGGTAGGCGTTCAGTCGGGCAAATGCCCTACCACCTGGCTGTGGGTTGTTTTGTCGCCTCTTACGACAGGCCGTCGCAACGCAGGAAATTGTATTCTTTCTGCGTCTCTGCACGGATAATATATAACTATTATAGAATATAATAATTTTAATGTTTTTTTTTTTAAATTGCATGTTACTTTAAGCTATATCTTATCCGTGAAAACCTGTCATTGGCTTTCTTGTATTAATTTTAGATATCTAACCAAATGTTTTAGCTGTAGGTTTTCCATAAATAAATAGATATAATTTATTTTATTTTAAATACCCAATTGCACAGCAAAACATCTTCAATCCCCGCCATAAACTTCATAATATTATTTAATCACGAAGACGAGTGAAATAAAATCTTGAATTTTCCCGCGTAAAAAACCGCACATTCCACAGTTCGAATTTCGAACATCGAGACATTCGAATCTCGAACGAGCGCTCGCGCGTCTCCATGATTGGCTGTTCGTTTCTGTGACGTGTCGCCATTGGTCGTTCATTCATGGTGCGGTATCGGACGATTACGCTATAATGACGTCGGCGGTAATTTACAATCGCTTGTAGTAATACTACATTATTACGAGTATTTTCCTAGAAGGTTTTCTGTGTATTAAAATTCTTACGAAATAAAAGTTTACTGTTAGTAATGTTACTGCTTCATCTGGGATAATGACCGTTTCACGTAAACGCAGCAATGCGTTTAATGCGTAATTTGGGATCTGATATTATTATTAAATGTTGCTGACGTTCATTCTATAAAATTATAAAAGTGTAGCGTTTTGTTTCTTACATTTTTTGTGTTTGTTTAGGATTCACGTAAAAACTACTAGGCCGATTTCGATGCGGTTTTCGCTGATCGATAGTATATTTCGGAATTAAAATCTGCGGTACTTTATATCCTAAGAACTTGATTTTATATTTAGCAAACCAACTATAATCTTTTTTACCTGTCCAATGTGGACACAGCCGCGGGCAATTACTAGTATTGACATATAGCTTGTATATGTAAGACACTACTACTGAATGGATTTTACGGAGTATAGCGATTTTCGATCACCATACGGGTGAAACCGCTGGCGCAGCTAGTATTATATAACAACAGCCTGTAAACGTCACCACATAAAATGAAAAAAGGCTGCTTAAATAAACATCAACTTTGTATTGTTTATATTTGGCTCTTGGATGACGAGTTTACCGATCACTAAGCGAAACACTAAAAACTTATTTGTTTTCTGATTAAATACAACCGGTCAACGATTTCGCGGAAACTAAAGATTAAAATCTAATGCGAAAACAAAAAAAAATATATTTGAATAGTGTGTTCAAATGCGCACGCGTTGATCTCTCAACCGGGACTAACGGCGAACGCTGATTGGCTGAAAGACTGTCATGCGATATGTTGTAGCGGGAAGAGCGAAACGGGGTTGTTAAGGATATGTGCAATAACAATTCTCTTTTTTAATTCTCAATTTATCTGTGCAGGAACGGAGAAAGAATACAATTTCCTGCGTTGGGGCGGCCTGTCGTAAGAGGTGACAAAACAACCCACAGCCAGGTGTTTGCCCGACTACCACCCCTGGTCTAAAGTATGCCGCCATAACAACCTTGAGTTGTGTTCGGGCATTGGTGAATAGGTTCCGGTCTCCCCCTTAAGAGACCAGCAGCGCATTTGTAGCAGCTTTGGTATTGCAAATGTCCATAGGCGATGGTAACCGCTTTCTATCAAGTGGGCCGTCTGCCTGTCTGCTGAACTCCTGCAATAAAAGAAAAACTACGCAAGACTGCTGCGTCAGCAGAACACTATAGTACAGTGTATCAATATCAGTCACAAAACTAAAGATTCGATCCCTACCCCTGTAGGATGTTTAACAACTTTTGTAAGTGGTCAATAAATGATGCTTGATTGGGAAAACACTGGTGTTTCCTTCCAATCCCAGTGCGTGCCCTCACTCGCACGAGATAAATATCATTATGCTTACATCATCCTCCTTATCAATCACACTACTGTGATCAGGAGTTTAATAAACTTTTGACTCAAACGCCTTCAGCAATCGTTAACTTCAGATTTGAAAAAAAAGGTGCTTTTTATTCAACGCCAATTTAGCAGGCTGCGTTAATAAATCATTCAATTTGAAATACAATTTTGATGTACCTAGTATGAATTCATCTCGATATGACTCTAATTGCGTTTAGAATAGAGTTAAGTTTTCTAAAGTGTATCGATCATTTGGCGACTTGAATGAACTTGTGTATTTGGCGTTGTCCGTGTATCGATTTTTGGATAAGAAGGCGGATTCGAACTATTAGACTATCTTGGTTCTGGTGGTTATTGGTTATGATATGAGTAATGATCACTTTCGGTGTTCTTATCCATTTGACTATCCTGGCCGTTCCTTTCTAAAATTCGCTGACTGTACGTTGAACCGCACAGAGTTTTAAAAAACTACATCAACTTTATCTCTATCAAAGTTTCATGGTACGTGGACTTTCAGGACTTGGTCCATATTTAGTTATTAGCATCAGATTCATTATCCATGAACCGTTAAGTTAAGGAAGTTCAACTAAGAATTTATTAACTTAATTAATAAGTTTAGTTTATGTAAATAATTAGGTATGTTTAATATTTGATAATTATTCTATTTATTTTGTATTTAATTATTATTTAAGTATTTAATTATAATAATTGCGATGTGGTTAACGCAATATATTTAATGTTTTTATTATGTTTAACATGAATATATTTTCAAAATTTTTGGCAGCTAAGTGGGTAATGGAGCGGGTTGACAAATCACTGAATCAGGATTGTTAAGGATATGTATTGTTACGAGCTACACAGGACTCGAATTAAAATGTCGTTGGAATTATTATAGAGTTTATTCGAACTATACAAACACGTAAACACAGGTACAAATATAACCGAACACAACAAGTCCAAACGTAATGCAGAAGATTGTTATTCAATAAACGCGCAAAGTCCGTCACTAGGTGTCCCAATTTTAGTACACAAGTCTCGCCTCGAACGTGGTTATCACTCGACGGTCTCGTCGCTCAAACGGGGCATTGCTTTTTACGGCACAGATGCAATGTCCTCGTATCTAAGTCGACTTTAATCCGACACACCAAGCTAATGACTGCCATAAAAGATTACAATACAACAATGGACTGAGCTCTAAATAATTAGTATACACATGCCAATAAATAAGTAAACCAAAGAAGTCCAAATGCCGAAAAGTAATATATATTTTTTAGGTTTATGGCTTGGCAGCTAGGCCTTTAAGCCAGATCTTAGTTTATAATAATATAGTTTCTTTATTTTCTTAAGCTATGTGTAGCACAGCTGAACTGTAGGTAATAGTAATGTAGGTGCCACTCAGCGGAGTTCTTGTGACAACTCAAAAGGCCACATTTGACTATACAGTTCACATTTCTCACCAAACACAATTACTACTCAAAAACTATCAATGTCCTACAACTATTGTTCGTTTTAGAGTAATTTTACACAAATTTAGAAAATAAAACTGCACAGCACAACATCTCCTTTCAGTTCCCGCCAAAAACTCCCCCGAAAGGTAATAAAATGTGTTTTAGGTATGCAGGTGTGAATTTGTTTATTATACATTCGTCTCTCTTTCGCAGATCCAACCGTCGGCCATATGTCGCGAATTTGAAAACTGACACTTAGCAAGAGATTGATCCAAAAACATGTCGTCCAAAGCGATCTACGAAGCGGCCGGAAAGGACCTTATTAACAGGTGAATAATTATTTTGTTAATGGACTAGTATATGTCAGCGATTTCGTCCACGCTTAAAATCAAAATTTGGTTCGATTCGTTTTGAAGAAGAAGAAAGAAATTGTCTTTTGTTTTACCAAGTAAATATTTGCTCGTTATGTATTTTTGTTTTGGTGAACAATAAAGTGTTGTTGTCTATGTGTATAGAAAGAAAGAAAACAGGTTTTTTTAGGACATATACATGTGAAACTAACACATAGGACAATAGGACCACTTGTCCGGTGGGATTCGTTTTTCCACTTGTCCGTTGAAGTTTCACTTCTAATATGTGTCCCAGCACACATTTTTCGCAGGTTTACTGCAAATTATGATTTGGTTAGGTTAGGTTATTGCTGAAGCACAGCAGACAGGCTGACGGCCCAACTGTGATGGAAAGTGGTTACCGGCGCCTATAGACATTAGCAATACCAGAGGTGCTGCCAGCTTTCAAAGGGAAACTGGAAACTTAAGATTGTTATGCCGGCGTACTCTAGACCAGGGGTGGTAGCCATTTAATCGGGCAGATGCCCTACCACCTGGCAATCAAACAAAAAAACTGAATTCGATCCGGAATCAAAAATCATCCATAGTCTACTCTAAAAATTTTTATTGTAGGAGCTCAGCAGACAGGTAGACGGCCCACTTGATGGAAAGCGGTTACCATCACCTATTGACATGTGCAACACCAAAGGAGCTACAAATTCGCTGCTGCTCTCTTAAGGGATACTGGAACCTGGTCCTTAATGCCGGAACAAAACTCAAGGTTGTTATGGCGACATACTTTAGACAAGGGGTGGTCGCCATTCAGTCGGGCAAATGCCCTACCACCGGGCTGTGGGTTGTTTTGTCGCCTCTTACGACAGGCCGCCCCAACGCAGGAAATTATGCCGTTTCTCGCGGCTGTAACCATTTTCCGTGACAAAAAATTCCTAACCCCCGTCTATGTAGAAGTTTCACTTCAAAATTGTGTTTTCGGAATCTGCTCGTCCGAATGAGCCTTGTCCTGATTTTTTTTTACATTTCTAAACGCATTGTACAAACACGAATGATTTACATATATATTATATGTCTTTACTATTGTGTTCCAGGCATATAGCCCCAGGCACAGCGTTGGTGCCTTGCAGATTTGCGACCTTCGAGCAGAGCACAATATGGGAGGACGAGCTCGGAAAGAATCCATGGTTGACAAAAGAGGTAAGTAATTTTCTTCTTCATAATATAAAAAAAATTATGTTTATCTGTATGTCCTATATAGAATCGTAAACTATACATTTGATCATGTGATGATGTTTAGCAAAGCTGTTGTGCATGAGCCAGGTTTCCGAGTTGGTTCACAATTGGACCCGGTAGGTGGCGCTGCTTTCGGCATATCGGTTGAAGCTTTTCCGGGCAGGGCGACATCTGCCGGGACAGCTAGTAATATATATATAATATAACTAGCTGATACCCGCCCGCTTCGTGTGCCGTTAAATCCGTTCTTAGCTGATCTCTACTTGGCGAAAGGAAGGTCCATGTCAAATTTCAAGTCTGAAGACAATAAATAATATGAAACATCCCAAGAATAAGTAAAAATGAATATTTTATTATAATTATTATCCTTTTTTGTTTTACTTCTTTTTAATTTAATTATACCTAGACATAAATTGTTAAAAGTATTCTCTCATTCAGGTTGCCTAGAAGAGATCGCTTTAAGCGATAAGGCCGCCCTTTGTTTTCCGTAATTTTTCATTCTGTAATTATTTATTTGGTGAACAATAAAGTGTTTTCGATTATTTGAGGTATACAAAAGATAACAAGTTTAATTTTTTTTTTCGATTTCCAGCAACTAGTTGTGAAGCCGGACCAGTTGATCAAGCGTCGCGGCAAACTGGGTCTGGTCGGCGTGAACAAGAACGCCGTCGACGTGAGGAGGTGGCTCAGCGAGCACATGGCCAAGGAGCAGCAGGTCGGGGCTGCAGTCGGCAAGCTCCGGAACTTCATTGTCGAGCCGTTCGTCAGACACGAACCGGTGAGTGTATATACAAGGTGGCCAGAATAGCTATGTTCAAAAAAAAATTTTACTTTCTTTATACACTTATTTTGTTTTACTTATTTATGTTAGTTTGTTGATTATTTTACGTCTAAAAGTACAATTCATAAGTTATTCATACTTGTGTCAAAAAAACTTAAAAATATTTAAAGTTGGTCAAAATTTCCTAAAAATCACTAGAAAATTAACGCTTTATCTTGGTAAAATGTATATGGGTAACTTCATAAACTAACTAATGCCCGTTTTCTGAGGTACCTACTTTTAACTGTAGTTTATCTGTTTGTTAGCGCTATCGGTTCAAAACTATAAAATTACGTTTTTGGGCACACCATTGTACGATAGTTAAACGAGGTTCAACTGAACTGACCAATATTAGGTGTTCTATTCCATATCTTTTGTTTGACGTTTTTGTTTGATGTAAATAAATATTAGATATTCCTTTTTAAATAGTCCATCTAGTGGCGAGCTTTGGTACTAGTTATAGGTTAACAGTTAACCTAAATTTATCTATTAAATAACTTTATACGAAATCAATTGTTATTGAACTCATACTGGTAACCTCAGAAACCGGGCATAAATCAACAGGTATTTAGGGATGTCCCGTATAGGATGGAGGAGCGAGATGGAATTGTACTCCATTACGAAGGTCTCAAGCGAGGCCCATCAGTTATTGAAATTTGTATATATTCTTTGTACATTTACGGGAAACGTTTGCGACCTCAATTATTGCACAGCGCCATCTATTGGCTTATAAGTGTTCCAATACAGGTACGTAAGACAGCGTTATCGTGACAGTACCATCGTGTGACATTAGGCGTGATTGTGGTCAATCGCGAACCTATTTATCATAAAAAATAGAGGATATGTTCCAGCCTTCCCTTACAGAGCAGCAAAGCATTTGTTGCCAGTGTTCATAGGTGTTGGTAAACGCTTTCCATCAGGTGGGCCGTCTGCCTGTCTGCTGAACTCGTTCAATAAAAAGAAAGTTTGAATGAGCTCATCTAGCGAAAGAGTGAGTGAGAGATAGCGGCCGAGTCCACTGTCTGTCTGTACTACAAAGCAATGCGTAAGAACTGCAGTCATACTCTGTTATTTCCTTTTTTGTAGAACGAAGAGATGTATTTGTGTATCCAGTCGGGTCGTCGGTCTGACACGATCCTCTTCCATCACCAAGGAGGTGTCGACGTGGGTGATGTTGACGCATTGGCCGTCAGGCTGGAGGTATGTAGAGAGAAAAAGAGAGAGAGAGAGATAACACTTTATTGTACACTATTACAGAAAACACAGAAAAACTTATAAGCCAAAAAGTTCTAAATGTGCACAATGGGCGGTCTTATCGCTAAAAGCGATCTCTACAGGACAAGATGACAACCAAACAGTAATAAAATAGATTGTGGAGTGAAAGGTAGTAATCCATGGCAGCATTGTCACACCATACCCTTTTAATTATGAATTTTTAAAAAAACATTTTTCCTTTAGCTAATCGTCTTTCGTGCGACGAGTGAGTTCAAAGTCAATGTTAAAGTAATTATTTGGAAACATGGACATTTTTGCAGATGTTTGATCATTATTCAAACTTATAAACCCAACCAACTTATAACCCAAATTAAAAACATTTGTAATTTAGAATGATCCAATGACTTAGAATAATGACATAAACGTTTTTTTTATATACTTTTTTTTTTTGACATTTCTTTTATATTTTTCAATTTTGACATAATGTAAATTAAATAGACATTTAATGTAATTTTCGTATAATTGTATTTCTTTTTTTTGTTTCTTTATTGTAGTTTACTGTTTGAGCCAATTTTTGTTTTCATTATAAAAAGTATTTTATAGTGGAAACTTGATTGATATATGTATTAATTTTGCGTTTTTACATTTAAGAATATTAATTATTGTATGTTTCCCAAACAAATTAAATAAATAAATAATTTGAATTAATTATGGTTGAATTTCGACCATAATTTAAATTTATTATGGTCGAATTTCGACCAATGACTACAAGTTCTGATAACTGTTCAAACTTTTTAATTACGTGCATCATATTCAGGTAGCAGTGGACACATTCCCGACCGGCGAAGATATTGAGCGTGTGTTATTGAAGAATGTCAAACAGGCATCCACCAAAAGGTAAAATAGTAGATTGCTACACGAGAGCTGAAGGTGACCTATTTAGGCATGAGATAGTTTGGTGCACGAGTAAACCGAGGGTGCTAATAGTTCGAGTGCTAAATAGGCCTTTCGTCCGAGGTTAACACTTCTCATTTCGAATGTGAGAAAGTACATAAACTGGGAACTGAAAGGGAAGTCGTGCTATGCAGTTTTATTTTCTAAAATGTGTAAAATTATTTTATTGATAGTTTTTGAGTAGTAATTATGTGTTTTCATGAGAAATGTGAACTGTATAGTCAAATGTGGCCTTTTGAGTTGCACAAGACTCCGATGAATGGCGTAGATTGTAGCCTACAATACAATTACGCCTGGCTCAAAGGCGTAGTTGCCAAGCCATAAACATAATAATGGACCATATCTAAATCTGATGAGTTCATTTAATACGTGTCACATATGAAACGTGAAGTAAATTTATTTTTCTGTGACATTCTATCAGCCAATTTTTTTTTGTCACAGATTATATATTAAACATTTAGCTCAAGTTTATGTAAATTAAATAATAATTTAGTGAAATGTAATTTGTAAGTATCAAAATGATGTTACAAAAATGTTGATATTTTTTTATTATTATTTACGCCGCGATTTAACAGTGGCTATAAAAGATGGGACATGAGTCGCATGTATTATCTATAGTTCGTAAAGTTTAAATTTTTTGACAGTAGGGAAAATTGTTTGCTAAGGACGAAAGTACTATTTTCATCCTTGCAATCAGGCAGCTCCGAACATGCATTTTTATTGTAGGAGTTCAGCAGACAGGCAGACGGCCCACTTGATGGAAAGCGGTTACCATCGCCTGTGGACATTTGCAACACCAAACGTGCTACAAATGCGCCGCTGCTCTCTTAAGGGAGACTGGAACCTGGTCGCTAATGACCAGGGGTGATAGCCATCCAGTCGGGCAAATGCCCTACTACCTGGCTGCGGGTTATTTTGTCGCTTCTGAACTCCGGCAATAAAAAAAAACGATTTTTTTTCATATAATTCATGTTTCAACCTGCAGAATCTTAGCCACCTTCGTGCTATCTCTCTACAAAGTCTACGTCGATCTCTATTTCACGTATATGGAGATAAACCCCATAGTGGTGACCAACGAGAGGATATACCTCCTGGACCTGGCTGCGAAGCTGGATCAGACCGCCGACTTCATATGCGCCAAGAATTGGGGGGAGATCACCTTCCCGCCGCCGTTCGGGAGGGACGCCTACCCCGAGGAGGCTCACATCGCTGACCTGGACGCGAAGAGTGGGGCCAGTTTGAAGGTTAGTCTGCTACAGTTTGAAGCTAATGACAATTATCCAGTTAGCTGAACGAGGTCAGGTAAAAAGCATTTCAAATAAACGTGCATGTATGAAAGGTTATGAAGCGAAAGTTGTTTGTCAGGATTGTCGCAAGTGGAGATCCATAGTCTCTGCCTACCCCCACGGGAAACAGGCGTGATTTTATGTATATGTATGTATGTATGAACGAGAGTAAAAATGTATGGGAATGAGCGAATTAGACCCTATAGGCAAGTAGCGTTAGCACTAAAGGAGTAGAATAGAAAATGTACGGGAATGACATTAAACTGATTAAAATATAATTACATATACAGCGTGTTTCAGACCTTACGACAATAAATCAGATCACGTTATCTTCATGACGTACTCTGCCCAAATACAAAAATGAATCAAGGTAGCTTCTTGGGTTTAGCCACAGGACCTCATTTTGCATTTCAGAATTTTACAACAACATATGTATCTGTTATTGTGACTAAATCGGTAGGTTAGTGACCAATGTATCATGTTGCCAGCTCGTCTCTTCATCATTAAACGCGGAAGATGTTCATTCTTACGCTCTCGCTCGCGAACCAATATTTACAAGATGTTCTGTTTTTTATTCCCTTTTTATCGTAATTAATTTGTTCGGAAATTTCAAAATTTTAATTTTGACATTACGGTTGATTTAATAGTACCAAAAAATTTGTATGGAGTACAACCGTTAAAGTTATGATTTATTGTCATTTGAAATGAAACACGCTGTATATGCCGCTGGGCAGGAAGGAGTCTTTCAAGTTATATAGAGGCTGAGATACAAATATTTGAAAATTAGTGAAACATCGACTCTTTGAAAAATTCAAAAAAAATCTCCATCGGCCGGATTTGCACATATCGGACTGAAATTTTCAGGATCGTCTCCTTTTTAGGTGTGCTTTTGAAGATCAAAATGACCGACCCAAGTGCGCACACTTTTGTCGAGAATTAATGAATCTGCCCATATGCCAAGGATGAATATAATATGATAGTTTTATCCTGAAAAATGGGATAGTTTTCGGGATGAAAATATATTTGTCTCTCCGTTTGTTCTTTTTCGGACAAAGTATTGGACCGATGTGGTTTAAATTCGGTATATACGTAATTTTTAAACCGTCCACCAAAGGATACTTTTCATCCCGAAAATTTAAATAGATTTATGTCAAGCTTATCCCAGAAGTAAAATTGGTTATGTTTTTTCTGATTTGTTATTTTTGTCATTTTGCCATTGTGGTCAGTAGATAGTTTGCGATATAAAATGAAGTGAATCTTCCGAGGGCAAATAACAATCAAAACAATAATACTATGCAACCTACCTAAACCTAAACAAGAGGTACACTCTATTGTTACGAATATAGCGGGACTCGAATTAAAATGCCGTTATTAGAATTACTATACAGTTTATTAGAACTATACAAACACATATAACACAGGTACAAAGATAATCGAACACAACAAGTCCAAACGTTATGCAGAAGGTCGTAATTGGGATTGTTCACTTTTTTTCAATTTAGCTTTTTGAAAAACCATTTCGAGGAATATTGTCCCTAATAATTTCTGTCTAGTTAAAATTCCAAAAACGTACGATCTTCTTGTATTTTGTAAGAAATGCGTTTGACCTTTATTTGACCTTACTAAATCCAACCACTTTCCTTCAGGTGGCCGTCTGCCTGTTTGCCTGCTTCAGGAGTAGAAAAAAATCTAGCTGTACATTATTTGACTTAAGTTCTATAACATGGATTTTCCTTAAAGATCACTTCAAAAAATTAACGATAACTATAGAAAATAATAATGGTTGAACACGAAAAATTATAAGCCAGCGACAAAAAATACCAAGATGATCACGATATGACTTAATGAGTAATGACAGTGACATTTAAATAGTAGCACAGATTACTATGATTATATATAGATAAAACTTATCTTATTATTTTGTTTCTAGGCAAAAATCAATGTAAACTTGTCCTTATGACGTCATCGGAGAAATAATTTAAAATCGAATATAAAAAAAAAAAAAAAAAAAAAAAAATAAAAAAAATAAAAAAAAAAAAAAAAAAAATAAAAAAGCAAAATCACTCCATCAGCATCCTCAATCAGCATTATTTAAACTGACAATCAATGGTATAACTGCATAATTGACAGAAGCTAACGATTATAATAATATTATTACGACAAAAATACTAGATGATCACGATACGACTTAATAGTAATGACAGTGACATTAAATAGTAGCACAGATTACTATGATTATATATAGATAAAACTATTTTATAATTTTTGTTTTCTAGGCAAAGGAATTCAATGTAAACTTGTCCTTATGACGTCATCGGAGAAATAATTTTAAAATCGATATAAAAAAACTAACGCTTAAAATACAAAAATATTCAAATTAGTATCTCAAAATACCCTATTTTAACTTTATGTGAACAATCCCCATTGCAGCTGACGGTGCTGAACAAGTCCGGGCGCATCTGGACGATGGTGGCGGGCGGCGGCGCGTCGGTGGTGTACACGGACACGATCTGCGAGCTGGGCGGCGCGGCCGAGCTCGCCAACTACGGCGAGTACTCGGGCGCGCCCACCGAGAGCCAGACGGCCGACTACGCCAAGACCATCTTCAGCCTCATGTGCCGGGAGAAGCACCCCAACGGGAAGGTGAGACCGATTACCCTCCAGTGCAGCGTTTCGTTAATTGGCGTGCCTGCAATTTAAACTTTGGGTTTGTTGATTAATAATAATAAATACATTTTCTGCAATTTAAACATTGGGTTTGTTGATTAATATTAATAAATACCTTTTCAGCAATTTAAACTTTGGGTTTGTTGATTAATATTAATAAATACATTTTCTGCAATTTAAACTTTGGGTTTGTTGATTAATAATAATAAATACATTTTCTGCAATTTAAACTTTGGGTTTGTTGATTAATAATAATAAATACATTTTCTGCAATTTAAACTTTGGGTTTGTTGATTAATATTAATAAATACCTTTTCAGCAATTTAAACTTTGGGTTTGTTGATTAATAATAATAAATACATTTTCTGCAATTTAAACTTTGGGTTTGTTGATTAATATAATAAATACATTTTCTGCAATTTAAACTTTGGTTTGTTGATTAATAATAATAAATACATTTTCTGCAATTTAAACTTTGAGTTTGTTGATTAATATTAATAAATACCTTTTCTGCAATTTAAACTTTGGGTTTGTTGATTAATAATAATAAATACATTTTCTGCAATTTAAACTTTGGGTTTGTTGATTAATATTAATAAATACTTTTTCACCAATTTAAACTTTGGGTTTGTTGATTAATATTAATAAATACCTTTTCAGCAATTTAAACTTTGGGTTTGTTGATTAATAATAATAAATACATTTTCTCCAATTTAAACTTTGGGTTTGTTGATTAATATTAATAAATACCTTTTCTGCAATTTAAACTTTGGGTTTGTTGATTAATAATAATAAATACATTTTCTGCAATTTAAACTTTGGGTTTGTTGATTAATAATAATAAATACCTTTTCTGCAATTTAAACTTTGGGTTTGTTGATTAATAATAATAAATACATTTTCTGCAATTTAAACTTTGGGTTTGATGATTAATAATAATGCTAACAACGGTGAAGGAAACCATCGTGATGCAACCTGCACATCGAGATAACCGATGTGTCAAACCTGCCAAGCCGCCTTGGACAAGCGTGGCCGGTATACTGTCCATTCCCCTACAGTGGGACGTTTATGGGCTGTTATCATTTGGATATTTATATATATCTTGCCTGTTGCGGACAGAGCACACCTCCCCGCCCCGCACACTGCCAACACCCATTGCTCGCGCAGTCAGCAGCTAGGCGTCAGACAGGAAATGCTCTTAGGCTACCAACTCCCTGTGATCTCATCCGCCGGGATCAGGGCGATGTTAAGTCCGAAACTCGCTACACGCGAGATGCCCTAGGTTGTAAAGTGTCGTCTACAGACACTGATGTAGTGTTAATGACTGGAGTATACAATAATGTTCATTCGGATATATAGTATATCGTCGCGCCTTCCTTCTCCGCGCGTCTCCCCCCGTGCGTGCTCCAACACCCGTGGTGGCCACCCAAAGCCGCTAATTGGCCGACCCGTACCCATCACCTTCTGTACTAATCCATATTGAAATCAATTATAAATATTGTAAATACTAGAATAATAAGTCATACAGTCCACATCAAGTTTTATTTGCAAGAAGCAACCTTTTTCATATAAATCCCGTTTTTCGTTGCTAGGTGTTGATAATAGGCGGCGGCATAGCCAACTTCACGAACGTGGCGGACACGTTCCGCGGCATAATCACGGCCATCGAGACCTACAAGGACGCCCTCATTCAGTACAACATCACCATATTCGTGAGGAGGGGAGGACCCAACTACCAGGAGGGGCTCAGGTGAGATTCACAATTGTATGACCTTAAGGGATTAATAAAGGCGCCCTCCCCAACCCCGCTATGGAGATTTTATCAGTTTTTTCTATGAATAAGGTATTGTTACGATCTAGGTGCCGACAAAGGCAAATTCACATCTGCAGCCCTGTAGGGACACGTTTTATTATCTTTTTGACATTTGGACTTCTTTTGTTTATTTGTGTTTAAAATTTGTGATTAGAAAAACAGCTCATTTTGTATTGTAATCGTTTATGACAGTCATTAGCCAGGTGTGATTCTAAGAAATGAGGTCCACGCTGTCGGTCAGACATATGGCATCTGTGTATTATAAAGCAATGTCCCAATTGAGAGAGAGGGCAATCGAGCGATAACCAGCCGCGAGGCAAGGCTTGTAATTCATGTACATTCAGTAATCTATTTAGTGACGGACTTTGCGCGTGTTATTGAATCGTGTTATACGTGTTTGTATAGTTCTAATAAATTCTATAGTTATTCTAACGGCATTTAAATTCGAATCCTGTAACTCGTAACAGTATTTAGAAAGAAATACCTTATTAATATTACCATCTAATCTAAAAAATTAATAATAATTTAAATATAAGCTAAAGTAACTAAAAGTATTCTTAATAATAAAGTGTTTCTTTTTTTCTAAACTACCCCCGTATTAGAGGGAACATAAAAATTCAAATCGGTCAACCCTTTTTTGTTACTTAAAATAATTTCATCGTTAATTTGTATGTTAATGTTGGCCTCTCTTATAATCAGGTTACTTACCTGTTATATTTCTGTCAGGCGCTCTGATATTACCGATATGATTTTAATATTTAGTTAATATATTTGTGGGTGTGTTTTGTATTTTCTACTAGATCAATACTTATCTCTCTGTATGTTTTTTTTTCCTGTAACGTCCTCATTCCGCCGCGGTCGTTGCGTTTTTTTAATCTAAGTGTAAACACCAGCCGTGCGTCGGAGCTGACCATACATTTTTTTTTCTTTGTATTAGGTTATATGTATGTATTAATTATAAACTATCGACAGGCAAATGCGCGAAGTTGGGCACAGGCTGCGGATCCTCTGTATGTGTTTGGCCCCGAGAGCAATATGACGGCCATCGTGGGCCTGGCGCTGGGCCATGCCCCCATCCCCAAGGAGCATCAGCTCGACTACGCGCCGAAGCAGCTGCCCAAGCCGCAGGCTGCTGTGAGTATACTCTTTTCTTCGTAACAATATTTTTTCTTTTTTTTCTCATCTTCTCTGGCATACGTTCTCTATTATATCTAAAATTATTCACATCATCTTTCACAGTCTTCCATCACCTCTTTTGTGACCTATCTTTACTCTTATATCTATCAATTTTATCGTTTAATTCACTTCTAACCCTTGATTTCTACTATACGTGAAATTTATCGTTATTATCATTTAATACTATTAGATTCAAATTAAGTACCTGCCTATAAAAAAATATTTATGTGCTGACAGTACACTACTAAAACGCAAAAACGTCTCGTAACCAATTTAGCTGTGTTCTATCTTAATTCTCTCTCCGGCTAGTCCTATACATTTACGTGCTTATCTCTGTTTAGTGTCGCTTTCTCGTTTCATCCGAGTTTCAATTCATAGCGATTCTATAGAAGTTTCACTAACGTTAGGCATGTGATTCTACAGCAATAAAGTCATCATAACGAGCCTTTACCGATATTTTATCGTAAGCGACATTTGGGCTTTAGTCTATTTTAAGCTACAAAAGGTATTCCGAACCATTTTTTGTATTTGATTCAGCATTCTTCTAATGTAACTAAAACTGAAAATCTTAACCCCTTCCGGGGCCAAATTTGATATTATTTTTGTCTCTACCAGCTGTCAGCTGCCCTAAAAATTGCCGCTCCAAAACCAAGAGAACTATATCGTCTCTTTTATTCTTATACAAATTCTATGTAGTTAGAGGGAGAAAGCCACAACAACAAAGATCACAAAATCGTGGTGCTTTCCAATTTGCCGTTATGATAATTCAAGTGGTTCCTTCTGAAAAGTTTAAAACAAAATTATAACAAAATAATGCCTTTTGGCAACAAAACATGCATTTTAGATCCAAATGTCGCTTACGATAAAATGTAAGTAGAGCTTAATATATTTATTTATGTTTATGGACCACACTGCCATTCAATATCAGCACCAAAAACCTTATCCGTTGTTGCATCCCCTTTGAATCCCACCCCCTCTTCCACATCCAACCGTTGAGAGCAATACACGCTATTTACAGTTCACTCCGTACTTTTTTAATTTATAATTAGGCCTTAATTTAAGTTAAATTAAATTAAAATATAGTCAAGTTTAACATGGTCCTTCGAGCCGGATGGTATCCTCTTTTAAAATCATGGGTTTAAATTATTTTTGGTCCTTTCGGGTATAATACTGATGCTTACTCTATATGTATATATGTACTGTGTTTATATAGTATATAATAAAGATTTTTATTATTTAAGTGTTTTCATTCATTCGTTCATTTATTAATACAAAAAAGTGACTCTTATTTGAATTACATGCATATCTCTCGTTAAGTTGACCCTGAAAGCTGTAATAAAGACAAAAATACTCCAGCTTGGCTCTACCACGTAATCCAACGTTCTTATACGTAACTTGTTAATGAAGACATTCGGCCAAGTGCTTGTCAATCCACGTAAAGTGAAAGGTTCCTTAAAAAACGAAAAATTACGTTGCAGAGTACGGTAGGCGGTCTTAATGAAACCAAAAATATCATCCAGACAACATTTGGATGGATTAGAGATTATTTTGATGCTCAGGTAGGTTTCGACAGTTAAATAATACTGCACGTTCTGTAATAGATACATATTTTTATTCTATGGCCCGGTAACAAATGCCTTTGAGTGAAATTTTATTATAAATTCGCCGATGAAAACCGTAGTGTCAGTGATGTTAATATTTTGAGAGTATTTTTTGGAATTAAAAATATTCTGTATATATACTGTAAACTACACTGACGGACCATAAACTGCATCAAAGTAATAGACGACTTTGAAATAAATATTTTAACCAAGTATGCAAACTTTCTATACAGATTTAAATTGAAACCTCTAGATTGGTTCGTGAACTTTAAAATAGCGTAGGGTCATATCCTTAAGTTTAAGTTTGTGTACTAGAAAGGACCTTAAGACTTTTTTTGAAGAAAAAACAGAAATTGAAGGAAAATTGGTTTAATTAAAAATTGGTTTTAACAATAGACACAAACTTTATGCAAGGATTTATTAATGTTTTAATAAGGTGTATTACCTCCATGTGCCCTTATTACGGATTCTAATCGGTTCCGCATAGATTTTATTAGGGTTATTAAAAGATTTTGCTTAATATTGTCCCATTCTTCTGAAAGTGCTGTTCTTAGTGCTGCCACTGTCGTGGGCAAAGGGTTTCTCGCATATACAGCTCTTTTTAAATTGTCCCAAACATGCTCAATGGGATTAAGATCCGGGCTGCTTGCTGGCCAATTCATTGTACGTATCCCAACCTCTTCGCAACATTGTCGAACTTGTGCAGCAGCGTGCGGCCGGGCATTATCCTGCATTAAAGTAAAATTTTCAGCTATGAATCCCATGTAAGGCACCACGTGATCTTCTAAGATCTCTGTTGTATGTAGCGATGTGCAGTCAAACCCCCTCTATTACCGTTTTGACGGATCATGTCTATGAACACAAGTTCTGTTCGCCCGTTCATCGATATGCCACCCCAGACCATACACGAACTGCCTCCAAAAGGAACACGCTCCTCAATGCAACTTTGAGCATATCGCTCCCCACGTCGACGATAGACTCTTCTGCGACCATCTGCACCATATAAACATGTCCTACACTCGTCCGTGAACAATACGGAGGTCCATTGCTCTTCTGTCCAATTCAGGTGATCACGCGCAAATCTTAAGCGAGCTTGTCTGTGAGCTACAGACAACTTTGGACCATTTGCTGATCCAAAAAGGGTGATATCCGCTTCCTTTGACCTTCTTCTTATTGTTCGTGCACTCACGTTTACTCCACGCACTTCATTAAGCTCTGTTTTGATGTTAACAGACGTGAGGAAACAATTTAGCAGGGAAGTTGTAACAATAAATCGGTCATCACGACCGGTGGTTGCTCGAGTCCTGCCTGTACCATGTCTCCTTCTATAAGAACCTGTCTCCACAAACTTTCTGTATATTCTAGAAACCGTAGACTGGTTTAAATTTAAATTTCTAACAATCGTTCGTTGAGCCAAGCCCTCCCGCACCAATGCTACAATTTGAGCCGCTTGTTCGGACGAAGTATCCATATTATGGTTCAAAAACTCTCGATGAGTTAAAAAACTAACCCAACAATTCTGCTGGTAACAATAATTCAATTGACAAAAGAATAAAAGATCAATGAGAATCAATTTAAAACTTTGCTATAAATAACACGCAAATCTGATACTAGGTGTAAATTTTCTTTTCCCGGCTATATTCATTTGTTTTACTGCAGTTCTATTTTTAAATTTTCCTTTTTTTTGAGATTAAGAGTCAGTCTCTCCATATTTATATAATTTAATCTTAAAAGTTTGCATACTTATTTAAAAAATCATTTCAAAGTAATCCTGTACTTTAATGCAGTTTATGAGTCCGTCAGTTTAGCTATGTTTAGAGTTTCATTTAAATCCATTCAGTATTTTTCATCTGATGCTCTAAGAGACGGACAGATAGACGAAATTTTCAAATTCTTCTCTTTCAATTCTATTATTGGTATACGAGTAGATCTATTCTGAAGAAAATCTATCTTCTTTCCAGTCAAAACCAGAGTTAGAGATTCCGGAGCTGACCCACAAACTTTTGGATCTAGTCTGTTCCCAAGCACCCACCAGACTGGACCTAGGCCAGGGGGTGTCCACGGCGAGGCCACTCTTCAGCGACAGGACCAAAGCCATAGTGTGGGGAATGCAGAACAGAGCTATACAGGTCTGTATAGGTACACACACTCACTTACTCACTAATTCACGCACTCTCACATTCACACACTCACACTCACGCACTCATTTACACATGCACTCACTCACACTCTCATTTACACATGCACTCACTCACACTTTCATTTACACATGCACTCACTCACGCACTCATCTACACATGCACTCACTCACTCACTCATCTACACATGCACTCAGTCACGCACTGATCACCAAGTAAATGTAGGATGTTTCGATGGTGCGCAGGGCATGCTGGACTTCGACTACATATGCCGCCGCGCGGAGCCGTCCGTGGTCGCCATAGTGTACCCCTTCACGGCTGACCATAAGCAGAAGTACTATTTCGGCAACAAGGAAGTGTTCATACCTGGTAAATATTCAATTTGTTATTATTTGGGGTCTCGTAGCTCGCTATTTTACCATCAACAGAATAGTGTTACGACTCTGATCCCGACAAAAACAAATTCACACCTGCATATTTGTACACATTTTTATTACCTGTCGGCATTTGAAATAATTAATGGTCGCTTCCTTTGGTTTACTTTGTGTTTAAAATTTGTGATTAGAAAAGAACCCATTGTTGTATTTTAATCTTTTATGGCAGTCATTAACGAGGTTCATCGGATTAAGTCATTTTAGTCCATACACCCGCAAAGTTTGAGGGTGACGGCAGGTCTGGCCTCAGCGCATGGGAATGCATAGGAATAGTTAAATCTGGTCAAAGGTACAGACCATTTTTATTTATTGTTGGCTGGTGTTATTATTTTTACGAGTAGCAGGACTCTAATTAAAATGCCGTTCGAATTATTATAGAGTTTATTAGAACTATATAGTACACAATCAGTCCAAACGTAATGCACGATTCATCACACGCGCCAAGTTCGTCACTAACGTCTTGCTTCGCTTGTTGTTATCCCTAGACTCTCCCATCCCTCCATTGGGGCATTGCTTTGTACTGCACAAATACAATATGTCTGCTCGGCCACGTGGCCGAATTTCCTAAAATCACACCTGGCTAATGCCTCCATTAAAGATTACAATAAACAATGGGCTGTTTTTCTAATTACAAATATTTTAACACAAAGTAAACAAAGGAAGTCCAAATGCCGCAAAGGTAATAAAACGTCTACAGGTATGCAGGTGTGGTATTGTCTTTTGTCGGCGCTTAGGTCGTAATATTATTATAGTTTTAAATAATAATACGGCGATTATAATGTGGGTAACTGGAGCGGTATTCTGTCTTCTCCATTTCCTGGGAAGGCCAGAGTGCTCGTTCAGTTATTATATCAGTGTACTTAGTTTAAGCAAGTAGAAATAATTGTACGACTGGACGGGGTGACATTATGACAAGGTGACAAAGCCCCATATATAATAAAAATTTAAAAAAATATAATAATAATAATAATAGATTGGTCAGTTAGAAAGTATTTTATTTACAGTATTCTCTGACATGGACGTCGCAATGAGGAAGCATCAAGAGGCCACCGTATTGGTCAACTTCGCATCGTTGAGATCGGCTTACGACAGCACCATGCAGGTGAGTGAATCTCTCTCACTCTCTATCTTATTCCACCTTCTATCTCCTTTTCTTCCATACTCCTCTATTCTGGTTTGTCTCTGTCTTCTGTCATGCCAAACTGAAAAGTTTTTTGGATTCTTCGTATATTTTTTTAATGAAATTTTATGACATTAATGTGTGCTTAACCTGTAAGACGGAACCACCACTTTATTGCCGAACTGTCACACAGGGCTAATTGGGAAGTCTTTGATGATATTTTGATGAAATAAATAATATTATCTGAGGTTTATGAATAGCTGTTCTTTAGCTATCTCTGTAAAGTTAGTTTGTAAGACTACAGCTGTTAACCCCCCCCCCCCATATAATATAAAATAAAAATGAAATAATTACATTTAGCCCTTGAAGGAGGTAATAAACCGAAAATACTTAAAATTATGTTGGTCTATTATTCCGTAGAGGTGTCGAAATCATCATGTCATCTTCATCCACGTTGAAGCTTAAACGCAGAAATCACATAAATTAATGTGTTAAAATTCTTTTTTTTTTCAGGCAATGCAACATCCCCAAATCAACACAATAGTAATCATCGCTGAAGGTATACCGGAGAACATGACGAGGAAAATCATCAAACTGGCCGACATAAGAGGCGTAAGTAGTGATGAGTAGTACACGTGTGAGGCAGTACATCTGTCCCTAACAGTTTTGTACCGATACCGTTCAAAATTTAAATTTGTACTACTTCAAAAATTTTGACTCTTTTTTGATTTTGAAATATAAGAGGAAGGACGATCGACAGAACGAGGACAATAGTACAATAACGCCTCTACGGATATTCACATGACAGAGAGGGACAACATGACATGTACGACTGCTAGTAAAATGAGGTGACCGAAGCCGATCACATCCGATTCTTAACGAAATTTTCCATAATATTTTCTTAAGTTTTCGCGACTTGTATACATAATAAAACTACGTTTTAACGGTTTTAAGCGCGGTAATTTATTTGATTTTGGTTATTCCGACGTTTCGGCCGCTTTTCAGTGGCCGTGGTCACGGACGACAAAGATGACATTTTTCCAAAAGTATTGTTAAAGTTTATTTAGACTACCGCCAACTTGTTCATTTTAATTATTTAGTTTTAATTTTGTTTATGGTTATTATTTACTCTATGGGAGCCCAATCTAATTTATCACCGCTCCACAACACGTTGTGGATTGAAGAGAAGAAGGGGCGCAAGAAACTCTTCAGCAAACATGCCTAGCTCTAAACATTTTCATATTAAAATGGTTGGAAGAAAAAAGGAAAAATAAATATTATATTTTCTTGGACTTCTTCTTGGAACTTCTAGTTAGAAGTTTTGTACAGGACAAATCAAGGAATGACGCTCACCGCCTCACCGGCCTCATTGGTTCAAATGTACTGCCGCGGTACAAACCATACAAACTTCCTCGCCTCATATTGTACTGGTTCAGTACAAAAGGTCATGTTACTCTTATAAACTCATTTTAAAATCATGTCCTACCTAACTCTAGGTGTAAGAGTTTCTATTTGGGTCTTTGTATGCTTTCATATAGTCTGATTTTTAATTACCTGAAATAAAATGCAATCAAGTCAAAATTAAATTGCAGCATACAAATTTGTATTTATTATTTTATTATATATTACTGTTTGTTTTGCGTGTGCCAATTTTTGATATAAAAAAAATACTTAATCGAGGGTTTCATAACAAATAGGCATATAGGCAAAAATGCCATTTTTTTATTGTTTCTATTGGTGGCAGTTGCTTATTCAAATTAAAAAACTCGATTTTAAAATGGACTGTATAATTATTGAATTAAATTAATTTTAAGTACAGAGCGTAATTATTTCTAATATACATCAGAGCGAGGTGGAGTTTAAAGGTGAAGTGACGTAAATTATTGCTGAGTGAGTTTTCGCCCGCCGGGGTCGCTCCTTAAGTCCCGCATCCCGTCCGACGCCTACTTGCTAACCGTGCCCTCTGCGGGCGCCGGCGGTATGCGGGGCGCGGAGAGTGGGTGTGCTCCGGCGGGCGGGTCAGGGGGGTGCTCTCTGTCCGCAACATCCTCCCCCCGGCGCAGATCCTCGGAGCCATCTCTTCTCGTCAGGACGATGAGCCTCCTTACTGGTCTCCTGAAGATGCCTCCCCGCGTTCGCACGTCCGCGCTTCGTATTACGTTGTCCTGTCCGCGATAAGTGCGCTCGATTTGACCCCGGGCCATACGTTACGTGGCAACAGACCGTCCGCGATGATAACGACGTCTCCAACGCGTACGTTTTCTTCATTACATCGTCGTATGTCGTCCCTCGGTGCCAATGTCGGTAAATACTCGCGTAGCCAACGAGTCCAGAACATGTCCGCCAAAGCTTGGGTTGCGATCCATGTCTTCTTATTTGCTAACTCATTTGTACCCGTGATTGGCAAGCCTACCGCCGACCCCATTAGAAAGTGGTTCGGGGTAAGCGCGTCGTCGTCTTCAGGGTTCACCGACACGTGAGTCAGCGGGCGCGAGTTTACCGTGTGTTCTATTTCCGTGATGACAGTCGTAAGTGTTTCTTCTCTGGGAGCTTGTTCCGCTAACGTGGCGTGGAGTGCCGTCTTTACCGACCGAATTAAACGCTCCCAAGCTCCCCCTGGTTTGGTGCGCCGGGATCGATGAAACGCCACGCTAGTTGTCTCCCTCTCACGTGATCTGGCATCTCTTTCTTCCATTTTGCGTGTGCCGCAAGTAACTCTGCATCCGCTCCATGGAAATTTGTTGCATTATCAGACCATATCACTTGTGGCCAGCCGCGTCGTGCTCCCATCCTTCTTAGGGCCATTATAGCCGAGTCTGTGCTAAGGCTCGCTATAAGTTCCATATGGATGGCACGAGTTACCATACATGTAAACAGCATTCCCCATCGTTTTTCTCTACGGCGTCCGATGGTCACCCACATCGGGCCAAAACAGTCGATTCCGCAATTCGTAAAGGGCCGTGCGTAGGCAGCTAGCCGATCCTTTGGCAGGTTGCCTTTCACCGGCACGATCGGCGCGGTTTTCTTCAACCGACAGACTGTACACTGCCGCAAGATGTTTCGCACAGTAGGCCGCACTCGTAGCACCCAGTACTTTTGCCGCACGTTGTTTACGACGTGTTCTCTTCCTATATGATGTTGCTGTTCATGTTCACCCCTGATGATCAGCCGGGTGAGGTGATGTGACCCGTCTAAGATCGGTGGGTTTCCGGTAAGCTCGCGCAGGGTGGCCGCATTGATTCTGCCGTTTAGCCTTATTACCCCGTCCCCCCCGTATTCGGGGTCGAGCTTATAAAGCCGGCTGTCACGTGACACACGTTCTCCTTTTTTCAAACGCTCGTAATCCTTCGGGAAACTTTCCTGTTGCGCTTGACGAATGAGTAAACGTTCAGCTTGCTTTATGTGTCGCGTTTCCATAATGCGAGTCCTTCGCCGGCACTTGTCGATAAAGGCGAGTGCGTAGGCAGTCGCTCGTAATAATTTTTCATATGACGAAAATCTTGTGACGTCAACGAGTGGCTTTTCATTAGTCGTATAATTTACCACGACTTCGTCATCTTCGGTTTCCGTCGGTTCTTCCTTCGGCCATTTCGTCGGGGCCCGCGAAGAAATTCCGGGCCTTTAAACCAGCGGTCGTCCGTTTTCATATTCGAGACGTTAATCCTGGTTGCGTCGTCGGCGACGTTGTAACTTGTCGGCACCCACCGCCATTGCTCAGACTCGGTTATTTCGCCGATTTCGCTCAGTCTGTGCGCAACGTATGGGGTATATCGCGCCGAGTCGTTTCTTATCCAGTGGAGAACGGTCTTCGAGTCGCTCCAAAAGATGACGTCATACGGCTTGAAACTATGTTCCTTTTTTATTTCCGCCGCTAACCTGGCTCCTATTAGCGCGGCCTGTAGCTCCATTCGTGGGATGCTCTGCGCCTTCATCGGGGCCACTTTGTACGCAGGAATGATTCTGCGCAGACGGCGTGACGCCGCGTCGTAACTCGGCGGCGTAACGATTCCGTCTTGTTGCAGTGGCAGTCCGCTTTCAATGAGACTGTTCACTTTTGTAGTAACCTGGGCAAACTCGTTCTGTGCCCATATTACACGCGCCGTAGTGTCCGTCACGGTAATCTTTCCTTCCCGGAATCTGAACGGGATACCGTGTACGGCGCCTAGTAAGTCTGGCCCATCTAGTAACTGTCTATTCGGATTCGCATCCGTGAAATGAGACATGTACCATATGCGTTGGTTTCCTTCGTGACTTCGTTCGCAAGGCTCGGCGTATCCTTTCTCTAATAGCCTGTCGACCTGGGCTGTATGTGCTTGTTTAAACTGCGGCGATTTGTCCATTTTGCGCTCGATCCCGCATACACGACGAACTGCCATGTCATAACTCGGTGGCATGGTGGCGTCATCGCTTCGCCAGTGCAGTTTAACTCCGAAGCGGCCGTTGATTTTCTTAACGGTTTTTGAAAATATCTTCAGCGCCCGTTGTTCTTCAGCTACAGGTTTCACTTTATTCGATATTCCGAGTGTGTTGATATCGAAACGAGATTTGATCAATTCGTATAGTCTGTCCTTTTCCCGCGGCTCTTTGCCTTGCCACGTTCGGACGTGAAATACTGTGTCGTTTCCCGTCTTCACTCCTTTCCCGGGTGTGATGCCGTGTACGGCCCAACCCATGAGTGTCAGAGAAGCGGCTGGTTGGCTCTTCTTTCCTGCCAACAGTTTTCTAGTGACGATCAGATGCCAGTTGTCAGCTCCAATTAGTACGCGCGGCTTGGCGTTCGTGAAACACACGTCGTCTACATGGAGCGTCTTCAAATGACGTAACTGTCGTACCACTTCAGACTTAACGGAGTGAGTTCCCAGTGCGAGTTTCTTTACAGTACGTGCCTTGATAGGATGGTAGTGCGGTTGCGCTCTTCCGCGCACCGCGACGCTCACCATCCTACTTTCTGCTTCCCGCTGGCTCGACGTGATACCGTGGATGTTCAGTGGCCGCCTCGGGCCATCTGCCCCCAGCATCCCGGCTATCTCCTCGTCGACGAGCGTGATCGTGGACCCTTCATCCAGCAGCGCGTACGTACTCACTTCCTCTCCGTTAGGCCCTTGACGGTAATCGGACACACTTTCAATAACACTCTGCTCTCGGTGTTAGAATTGTGCGCCGACGCCGTCATGACCGACTCCTCTCTATCGGCCGGTTGATTGACCGACTCCGCTCGGTCGATCGGTGCACCGACGGCTTTGGTTTCCCTCCGCTGGTGTAGAAGTGCGTGATGCGGCTCGCGGCATTCGTTCACACCGCACTTTCTTGCCTTGCAACGGAACCGTCTGTGTTTACTTAGTAGGCACAAAAAACATATTCTCGTTTCCTTGGCCCACTCCCATCTAGCTGGCAGCGACATCGAAGCCAGCTTGCCGCACTGCGTTGTCTGGTGGTCAGCTCCACAACAGTAGCACACGATCTTGTCTTCTGTTGTAGTGTACACGCGACGACGCTCATTCAGCGGCGGCTTCACTTTATTTTCTTTCGTGACGTTTACACTCGTCGTAGGCAGTGATGACGTCATGAATGAATACTTCATTGCTCTGTCCGCTTCGCCCGTTAGAAACTTCGATAGTGTCATAATCTCCGGTTCGTCTCGGCTCGAGAATTCATCTGCAAAGTCGCACCATTTCGTTCGTAGATGCGGGCTGAGCTTCTCGATGACCTGTCGTGTCAACATAGGGTTAAGTAGATACCCTTTGTTGTCGACGCACGAAATAACCGTCACTATATTCTGCAGCTTGGTGCTAGGCTGTTGAGTTCGCTGGCAGACGAACCCGATCGTGGCAACTTCTTGATATCTTCCAATGCACGACTGATTATGATCTCTGGACGTCCGTAGCAGCGCTCCAGTGTCTTCATGATGATCGCGGGATCCACGGCGGTATACAGCAGGGCTGTCACGCACTCTCTTGCTTCGCCTTTAAGGCAGGTGCGCAGACGGCCTAAGTTTTCCGCAGGTGAGAATCCGTGTACGCTCGTCGACTCCCGCATGGCAGCTTTGAACGGCAGCCACTCTCCCGGGCCCCGCTAAAGGTAGGCAGTTCCTGGCACTGTCGCGGTGTCGGCCTGTTGCGAGTCATACGTTCCAGCACGTCGGCTAGGCGGTCGATTCCACGATCCCTGGATCTGGTCGGCGTTGGTGATCTTGCGTTGCGCGGCGTTCTGAACGTCACGCGAGCGGTCTGGTCGTTCGCTTCCGCAGACCGGTCGCGCCCCACTGGATACACTTCCCTCGTTCTTCCCGCAACGTTCAACGGTGGTCGCGGTCCGGCTTCTCTTGTTCCAAGCTCGGCGCCGTCGCCTGCGCTCGGCGACTCCCCCCGTATGCGGGTGTTCTTCAACCACTCTGTGATATTTTTATCTGTTTCCACCCCATCGTCTTCGCACACGCTGTTTCCCTCTGTCTGCTCCTTAAGGGCGGCTATGTTCGCAGCGACCCTCTTCTTGATCAGTGCCACTTGTAACTGGAGCTCTTCTCGTCGAATAGCGGCGATTTGTTCTTCTGCTTCCAGTTCCACTTGCCTCACCAAAGTGGCGGCACTTAGCTGCGAGCGGTGTGATCGGACGGACGGTGATCGCGATCGGCGACCTGTACGAGTCGCGGCGTGTACTTGCGCGGTCGTAGTCTGTTGCACTCCGGGCGACGCGGGTCGCGATACGTTCGGCGCGGATGCGGACGCGGACGCGGATATATGTACGGACGGCGACGCGGGGGCTCTTGATACGCTCTCTGCACTCTGTCTTCGGTGGTCTTGCTCCTGGTGTTCGGCATCTTCGGTCCTTGCCTTAGCCTAACACGTATGACCGATTACCCTGACCTGTGTGTGTATATGTGTGTGTATGACCGTTCCTAATTCACTACACTAAACACTGAGACCTTTGACCGCCCTAACTGGAAACAGCGCACCGTCTACGACCTTGTGAACTGACCATTTGGCACCGTTAGGTGGACAGTCACTTGGTCACGGTACGAAGTAACGTTATTCTTTCTTCTGGTCTTGATCCTGCAGACGCGTAGCCTCGGCGTCCGGGGCAGGAACTCTTGGTCTCCTGGTACGTAGTCCGGCAGGAACTCTTGGTCTCCTGGTACGTAGTCCGGGCTGCCCACGATGATCTTCTATAATGATCTTCTTTCTTCTTTAGGGTACCGCTACGAGACCGTACAGAGTTGGTCTTTCTTCTTTCTTGAGGTTTCGATGGAGCAAAAGACACTGCTCGTTTCTTCTTTGCGATTCTTCTATCCGGCGGCGAAGTACCAAAAACTATTGGTGGCAGTTGCTTATTCAAATTAAAAAACTCGATTTTAAAATGGACTGTATAATTATTGAATTAAATTAATTTTAAGTACAGAGCGTAATTATTTCTAATATACATCAGAGCGAGGTGGAGTTTAAAGGTGAAGTGACGTAAATTATTGCTGAGTGAGTTTTCGCCCGCCGGGGTCGCTCCTTAAGTCCCGCATCCCGTCCGACGCCTACTTGCTAACCGTGCCCTCTGCGGGCGCCGGCGGTATGCGGGGCGCGGAGAGTGGGTGTGCTCCGGCGGGCGGGTCAGGGGGGTGCTCTCTGTCCGCAACAGTTTCCTTAAAATTTCTATGTAATTTCTATGTATGTTATTATTTGAAAATCTTGCCAGTATGCAATGGGGATTGTTCACAAAAAATTACCCTCTAATTTTATATTTTTATTACGTAAAATAGAGTATTTTAAGATACTAATTTAAATATTTTTGTATTTTAAACGTTAGTTTTTTTATAATTCAATTTTAAAGTTATTTCTACGATGACGTCATAAGGTATAAGTTTACATTGGTTTCTTTGCCTAGAAAACAAAAATAATAAGAGTAAGTTTTATCTATATATAATCATAGTAATCTGTGCTACTGTTTAAATGTAACTCATAACTCATTACGTATCGTGATCATTTTAGTGTTTTTGGTCGCTGGACTTATAATTTTTCGTGTTCAACCATTATTATTTTCTATAGTTATCGTTAATTTTTTTAAAGTGGTCTTTAGGGAAGTCCATATTACAGAACTTAAATCAAATAATTTACAGCTAGAATTTATTTACACCTGAAGCAGGCAAACAGGCAGACGGCCCACCTGATTGGATTTAGTAAGGTCAAATAAAGGTCAAACGTATTTCTTACAAAATACAGGAAGATCGTACGTTTTTTGGAATTTTAACTAGACAGAAATGATTAGGGACACTATTCCTCGAAATGGTTTTTCAAATCCCAATTGTACCTAAATAGAAGGGTAATCCAAATTTCAGCATATTCACAATTTTGTCCCTTATGTAAAACTGCACTTTTGTCTGTACGCCCGTTTGCTATGAAGCCCTCGTATTACGACAAATGAACTTGTGTTTCTATTTTATTATCATTTTCAGGTGAATATAATCGGTCCAGCGACAGTGGGCGGCATCAAGCCGGGCTGTTTCAAGATTGGCAACACTGCCGGCATGATTGACAACATTATCGACAGCAAACTGTACAGGCCCGGCAGGTATATTCGCTTTGTAGCCGTTAATCCCGGATGTGTTTCGACGTCTGAAACCTACTTTCGAAATTTTAATGCAGTTATTATTGTCCTTTTCTCTATTAAAACGGATCTCGAATTGTAGAATATTCTCTAATAACAGCGCTGCCCTATTAATTGTGCTTTCAGTAATCGTCATTTTTGGATTATTCACCTTTTTGCAGGAATGGTATCCTAAGGCGCTAATCTGTGCTTAATATTATAAAGAGATAAAGTTCGTGAGTTTGTGACGTTGTAGGGGGATTTTGAAAATTCTTTCGTCAGTGGAAAGCTATGTTATCCCTGAGTGACATAGGGCATATTTCATTGTGATTATTAATAATTTTTTTTTTTCTGATGCCCAGTGAAGTGGGCACAGGTCAGCTAGTATACATGCATAATATAAAGCTTGATTTTAAAATTCAATTTTTTAGATACACTAAAAAGTTATGTATCATCATTGTCATGACCATAGTTTAGGTATCTAGAAATATGTTTATGCAATGACTGCGTTTGCTATAAGGACTGCAGAGCTAATAATCGCCCCACTATTGGGCTTGGGTCACTCGCATATTGGGCATATACCAGTCACAGTTGTTAACTTAATCTGCAGGTTTCCCCCTGATACATAGTGACGAAACCTTAACATGTGGTGAATTGTTAAATTTTCATTATTATTTGGCTGCAGCGTTGCGTACGTGTCCCGTTCCGGTGGCATGAGTAACGAACTAAACAACATCCTGTCGAAGGAGGCAGATGGAGTGTGCGAAGGGGTGGCCATCGGGGGTGACAGATACCCAGGGACCACGTTCATCGACCACCTGTTGAGGTAAGGCGTGTCCCGTATTGTGGCCAAATATATTGTAAATTTTCCTACGTTAGATTACGTGAAGACAAACATCGCACAGTTCGTCGCACGCACGCGCGCACACACACAGACACACACACACACACACACACGCACGCACGCACGCACACACACACTCACACACACAGACACACACACACACACGCACGCACGCACACACACACTCACTCACACACACACACACACACACACACACACACACACACAAATGCAACAATAAAGTTGCCACTTAAAAAAGAAATATTTTATGAATGAGCATTCTTAAAATTTTATTTAGCCTACGACCAACTTATTCATACTAATTATTTAGTATTATTTTTGTTTACGGTTATTATTTACTCTATGGGAGCGTAATTTACCACCGCTTCGTAACATGTGTGTTGAAGGGAAGAAGGGTTTATATTATTTTTTTAATTGGTTTCAGGTTTGAAGCAGACCCTCATGTGAAGATGCTGGTGCTACTAGGGGAGGTGGGGGGTGTTGAGGAGTATCACGTGTGCAAGGCCATAAGGGACGGCATCATCAAGAAACCACTCGTGGCCTGGTGCATTGGGACATGCTCGGGTATGTTACTTTTTAACAGGACGAAGATGACCAAAATGACGAAAATAGCAAAATACAGAAAACCTATCCTAGTTTTTGTGTAAATCTATCCCATTATCCGGGATAAAAAGTATCCCTCGGTATTAAAATTACCTATTTTATTCACATAATTTCAGCCAAATGGAGTCCAGTATTTTTTCCGTAAAAGCATAACGAACAGAGAGACAAATATTTTTTTATCCCGGAAAATATCCCATTATTTCGAGATAAAAACTATCCTATGTGCATTCTTGGCATTGAAAATATATATACTGAGTTTCAGCCAAATTGGTCCAGTAATTTTTCCGTGAAAACGGAACAGACTAACAGACGGACAGAGCTACTTTCGCATTTATAATATTTAATAGGGATTGCAACTAACACACTAACTAAATATGGACCCTGGTCTGAAATGAAGTTTATATTATTATCTTATACTAATATATAAAGCTGAAGAGTTTGTTTATTTGCTTGAACGCGCTAATCTCGGGAACTACTGATCTGATTTGAAAAATTCTTTCAGTATTAGATAGCCCATTTATTGAGGAAGTCTTTATGCTATACATCAGCAGCTAAGACTAATAGCAGCGGAGCACCAATGAAGAATGTTTCAAAAACGGTGGGGGGTTTGAAAGCAAATTCCACGCAGACGACGTCGCCGGCACATCTAGCTATGATTAAAATAGTTGAATTACTTTTGAACTCACTCAGGTTATCTCTTATTCGACCGATAAATTTTATCTGATGATTGAAAAATCAGCCTTTGTATTAATATTTGATTGGTCGGTTATCATTCCTAATATTCCACCTTTATGATGAATAGGAAATATCTTAATTCCCCACAGACATGTTCACGTCGGAGGTGCAGTTCGGGCACGCGGGCTCGCTCGCCGGCTCGGCGCTGGAGAAGGCGGTCGCGAAGAACGCCTCCCTCCGGGCGTACGGGGCCACCGTCCCGGACTCCTTCGACACCCTCGGCACGGCCGTGAGGGAAGTCTACCAGCGGCTGGTGGACGAGGGCAGGGTCATCGTCAAGGAGGAGGAGGAGCCGCCCAAGGTGCCCATGGACTACGACTGGGCTAGGGTGAGTCTTCGCTATTGCAAGTGCGCCTTCAGGACCAAGTCCTATACTATACGAAACAGCGAGAAATACTCGAAAGGACACTTGAGACCCATTTTTTATTTTAAACTAATCATTAACTTTTCTTAATTCGATAGTTGTTTTTGAGAAACAGGTTTATTTTAAGTCTTATGGTCTATTTTAGCCAAAATATTAATATTTCTGGAAAAAAACAACATTAACATATTTATTTTAGCAATTTTATAAATATTTTGACATTTCGTCACAGAAACGCGTCAAACTGTCATGGTGCACAGTGTTTTTTTTTTTTTTTTTTTATTGCAGGAGTTCAGCAGACAGGCAGACGGCCCACTTGATGGGAAGCGGTTACCATCGCCTATAGACATTTACAACACCAAAGGTGTTACAAATGCGCTGTTGCTCTCTTAAGGGAGACTGGAACCTGGTCACTAATGCCGGAACACAACTCAAGGTTGTTTTGGCGACATACTTAAGACCAGGGGTGGTAGCCATCCAGTCGGGCAAATGCCCTACCACCTGGCTGTGGGTTGTTTTGTCGCCTCTTACGACAGGCCGCCCGGCCGCAGGAAATTGTATTCTTTCTCCGTTCCTGCACGGATAAAATAGTGTGCAAAACAAACATCTGTTTCGTTGAAGTGTCATCTGAGAAGTCATTGATAACTTCTTGTTTTGCACACTATGACGTCACGCGCTCTGATCGGCGTTCATTGTCACGTGGCTAATGGCTGCAATATAACAATTTTATTTCTCAAAAATATCAATTAATATTTAATATTTTAGTTAACTTATTTTTGTCATATTTACATCGTAATTTGCGATATATATTAAAATCAGCCTATATTTTTCATATTATCAACTACCGAATTACCCTTGTCAGGAATCGAATTGGTTGATTTTGAAAAAAAAACAACTATTAACGTTAAAAACTAGTGTACCTTGCAAAAGTTTTTCTGAATGAATGTCCAATAGCAACTCGAGGGAAAGGTTCTTTATTGCACCAGTTCATTGAAAAAACGGTCCATCTGATGGAAATCTGTTACCATCAGCCTATGGACATTTGTAATACCATAAATATTAATGTGCTGGTGCTCTCTAAAGGGACACTGGAACCTGGTCTCTAATGCCGGAACGCAACTCAAAACCGGTTGTCATGGCGGCATACTCTAGACCAGGGGTGGTAGCCATCCAGACGGCCAAATGCCCTACCACTTCGCGTAAATAAAATTCGTATGTTCACCGATTACTCCGTGATTTATGATCCGCTTTACGTGATTCTTTTTTTGTTCGATGCGGAATAGCTGCCATGTGGTCCCCCAAAAGTTTGATATAGTTTGGCCCAGTAGTTTTCATTTTACAAACATTTTTTTGTTTCCGTTTCTTGAGACCTATATTTTTTAAGAAGCGCGGCACCATTCGTAGGTATACCCATACCCATACATAGCTAGACACTAAAAAGTAACAAAGAAAAAATAAAAACTTCGTTTAAAAAACTGACTGCAAAAACTAAAATGTATAAAATAACTTATTTCTAAAGCTATTATTATTAATATAAATATATTATCTAAAACATCTTGAAGTCTGTGCAAAGTAAAACATGAAAATTACTATATTTTGAAAATTACTAAGCATCGAAGTTTTTGCAGTCGGTTTTTTTTTCTCCGTTCCAGCACGAATAATGTGGAATGTGTTTTACAGAAATTGGGTCTGATCCGCAAGCCCGCGGCGTTCATCAGCACAATCTGCGACGAACGTGGTCAGGAGTTGAGCTACTGCGGGGTGCCCATCAGCCAGGTCCTCGAGAGGCAGCTGGGAGTAGGAGGAACCATCAGCTTATTATGGTAATACTTGCCGGATTTCTATATCTTATCCTGTACCTTAATACTGATCAAAGTTTCAAAAAACCTATACAAGTATGAGTAGGTGCAAAACTTAAATGCGTTCTTGAAGTTCGTACGTGTCAATGCCCAAAATACAGTTGTAAGATTTGCAGACAGAGCTGAGAAGGGAGTGTTGCGCTCTCGCTCGTCCTCCATCGGGACTCGCATGCTATCTCTTTCGCACAACACGCCATAAGGTGCAATAAACATTAACTTCGATTGGACCTGTGCAAGTTCACAGAACTAATGTCACTCAAAGCGTATATAAGTTTTGTGTCTACTGTGATGTTAATTTTGTACCAGTTGTTTTTTTTATTTATATTTTTTTTACCTATACTAAAAATTTCCATGATAAATACAAATAAGGCACCACTTAAACCTATGAGGTTTGCGTGTGATGCACACACTCGCAATCCCAGTAAAAAAATAATATAAGATTACAAAAAAAAAACTTATTTTAACTTATACATCCATATCCATATTCATATCCGTGCAGGAACGGAGAAAGAATACAAATTCCTGCGGCCGGGCGGCCTGTCGTAAGAGGCGACAAAACAAGCCACAGCCAGGTGGTAGGGCATTTGCCCGACTGGATGGCTACCACCCCTGGTCTAAAGTATGTCGCCGTTACAACCCTTAGTTGTGTTCCGGCATTAGTGACCAGGCTCCAGTCTCCTTCAAGAGAGCAGCAGCGCATTAGTAGTAGTACCTTTGGTGTTACAAATGTCCATAGGCGATGGTAACCGCTATCCATCAAGTGGGCCGTCTGCCTGTCTGCTGAACTCGTGCAATAAAAAAAAATAAAAAAATCACATATAACTAGTCACATGGTATATGCAGAAACAGTCACGAACGTTGATATAAATAGGCATTCACTGCAATTTTGTATTTCTAAATAATAGTTTATTAATTTAAATTTAAATTGGTTATGTTATAATTTGTAGTATTTTTCCCATAGTGATTATTGCGGGGTGGGATGGTTAGTATAATGTCAGCCCATAAATGTCCCACTGCTGGGCTCGGGCCTCCCATTATAGGGCAACGGACAATATACCCGCCACGCTTGTCCAAAGCGGCTTGGCAGGTGTGACACATCGGTTATCTCGATGTGCAGGTTGCATCACGATGTTTTCCTTCACCGTTTTTAGCACGTGGTAATTGTAACAATATGCACATTAGATCAGAAAACTGACTAAGAGGTGCACGGGTTCCTGTCAGGATCGAACCCGCGCCCTTCGATTTAGGGGCGCGTGCGCTAACCATTACGCTACCACGACTGCAGATGGTTAGTGTCTGTTTTGAAATCGATCTTGTGTGTGTTTTGTGTTGTTTTCTTATTTGTAATTCTTGGTTTTTCCTCAAACCTCTACTGCTATATTGTAAACTTAAACTAAATTGGGATTAGATTCCGTATTCTACCAGTGTTAGCATAAATAATTGTAATACAACGCCTAACGCAATATGTATATAAGATATTTTTAAAATATTTGCGGGATTAGGACTACACAGTCAGTCAAACACAATTGAGTTTCTCTGTAAGAAAAGGTTTATTGTTTTATAATACATGAAATAAAAGTGTGTATCTAGTTAGTATCTTAGAATATGAATACTTTAACAATGCAATTAATATTATAAACTATTGTTTTCTCTTAACAATCACGAGATGTTTATAGGCTATCTTTTTCATAGCTCGCAAACGTCAACTGTCAATTTACTGCGCGTTCAAGGACGTTTAAGGAAAATTATATTTTTTCTTTACAAGTATTTAAAAAAGGGCTTTAGATAATATACTAGCTGTCCCGGCAGACGTCGTCCTGTCCGGTAAAAAATAGGGGTTGATCGTAGAGGGTTGAAAATTTTTAAGGTTGTATGTATCTTTTAATGCTGTATCATAAAAAATTTTGTCTAAAAAATAAAAATAAAAATTTAGGGGTGGACTACCCCTAACATTTAGGGGGATGAAAAATAGATGTTGGCCGATTCTCATAGATACCGGATAAGCACAAAAAATTTCATCAAAATCGATCAAGCCGTTTCGGAGGAGTATGGCAACGAAAACTGTGACACGACAATTTTATATATTAGATAAACAACAGTTATGATGAAAAAATCATTTTTAGCTAGGCGCTGGGGAGTTTCTTGCCGCTTCTTCTCCTTTGAACAGCGATAACAGATTTCGAAGCAATTTACATAGAATAGGAAGTAGATTTAAATTTTTACTTAACATGTCTGACCTTCAAAAAGTGTACTCCAGAGGAACTTGTTTTTAATGATAACTTTTGAATTTGGTGATCCTTCAGGTTCCAGAGAGAGCTTCCCGAGTGGGCTTGCAAGTTCTTCGAGCTGGTGGTAATTGTGACCGCCGACCATGGGCCTGCCGTCTCTGGAGCCCACAACACCATGGTGACGGCGAGGGCTGGCAAGGACCTCATCTCTTCGGTCGTCAGCGGGATGCTCACCATTGTGAGTGCACTATACGCTCTCGAAAGAATTACTTAATTAATCAAATCAACGCTTTAGGTTCAGTTATTTTGTTTATTTTAAAAAATGTACTGAATTCCGGGTTATTTATATATCGCGGTGCGCAGAAATTACACAGTAAAAATCCCTATTAATATTATAAATGTGAAAGTAACTCTGTATGTCTGTCTGTCTGTTCCGTTTTCACGTAAAAACTACTTGACCGATTTGTCTGAAACTCAGTATATATATATTTTCGATACCGAGGATGAACATAGGATACTTTTTATCCCGAAAAATGGGATAGTTTCCGGGATAAAATGATATTTGTCTGTTTGTTTGTTATGCTTTTACGGAAAAACTACTGGACCGATTTGGCTGAAATTCGGCACGTATGTAAATTAAATACTGAGGATGGACAAGGGATAATTTTCATTTTGGCCTTTTTGGTAATTTTGGCCTATTTGGCCTTTTTGGTCATTTTGGCCTCTTTGGTCATTTTGGCTTATTTGGTAATTTTGGCCTATTTGGTCATTTTGGCCTTTTTGATAATTTTGACTTTTTTGGTCATTTTGGCCTATTTGGTCATTTTGACCTTTATAGTAATTTTGGCCTATTTGGTCAGTTTGGCCTATTTGGTAATTTTGGCCTATTTGGTCATTTGGCCTATTTGGTAATTTTGGCCTATTTGGTAATTTTGGCCTATTTGGTCATTTGGCCTATTTGGTCATTTTGGCCTATTTGGTCATTTTGAACTTTTTGGTCATTTTGGCCTATTTGGTCATTTTGGCCTATTTGGTAATTTTGGCCTGTTTGGTCATTTTGGCCTATTTGACCATTTTGGCCTTTTTGATCATTTTAACCTTTTTGGTAATTTTGGCCTATTTGGTCATTTTGGCCTATTTGGTAATTTTGGCCTATTTGGTAATTTTGGCCTATTTGGTCATTTGGCCTATTTGGTCATTTGGCCTATTTGGTCATTTTGGCCTATTTGGTCATTTTGAACTTTTTGGTCATTTTGGCCTATTTGGTCATATTGGCCTATTTGGTCATTTTGGCCTATTTGACCATTTTGGCCTTTTTGATCATTTTAGCCTATTTGACCATTTTGGCCTTTTTGATCATTTTAACCTTTTTGGTAATTTTGGCCTATTTGGTCATTTTGGCCTCTTTGGTCATTTTGACCATTTTGATTATTTTGGCCTTTTTGGTCGTTTTTGCCTATTCCGTCATTTTAACCATGTCGGTCACTGTGGTCTTTTGGTCATTTAGACCATTTTGGCCTTTTTGGTCAAGTTTTGTAATTTATTTTGTTGACAGATAGGCGGGGGATGATATATATAATTAGCGATATAAAATGAAGTGAATCTTCCGTGGGCAAATACATAAAAACATTGTGATATAATATAACCTGTAGCACTTGCTCTTTAAACAAGAGACACGCACTAGAGTTTACCCCGCGGCGCAGCCGCGGGGTAAACTCTAGTATAATATATTTTAAAAATATTATACATTTCTTTATTCCGTTATAGTTTCCAGTGCCAATTGCCCCTTAAAACAGCGCGATTATATGTGTGTGCTATTAGTTAAACTAGAGTAGAAATGTATAAAGCTTTTACTAATGAATTGAATGAATGAGCCGAAATTGTGTTTTCGTACGAATGAATGAATGAGTTGTAATTGTGTGTTCGCACGAACGAATGAATGAGTGAATGATAATCGTGTGTCGCTCGTTCGTTCAGGGAGACCGGTTCGGCGGCGCGCTGGACCGCGCGGCGGCCGACTTCTGCGCGGCGTACGACAAGGGCCAGCACCCGCAGGAGTTCGTCAACGAGAAGAGGGCCAAGGGCGAGCTCATCATGGGCATCGGGCACAGGTACCACGACACACGCACACACGCACACGCATACACACTACCCAATAAGAGAAACAATCGAAAGGCACTTGCGTTACAACAAGCACACTCCAACATCTCACAGCGCGCAGACAAAGTAAGCCTTTTGATGGTGTAGATGTTGGATGGAATAGAAACGAGTCGTTTGCACAGAGAGTATATTATTTTTAGTTTTCGCAATACAGTTTTACTGACACAGTCGGTTGTAAACAGACATTCTGTATTTCACAGAAACCAACCTGTGACGAACTAAAAACTTCTCAACAAAGCCATTCACTTCGCACTCTGTGAAATCGCCCAGCCTGTACACCCGGCGATAAAGTTTGATTTTCAGCATACATTAACTTCACCCGGTTGCACTTGCACATTAAAAATATTTATTTATTATAGAAATTAAAGTACCTACATGACTATCCTTGTCGCACTTACCGATGTACTGATACTGATCGTCTTTATGCGTCAGTCTCCTGTTGACCCTCGTGCGACGAGCCGCACATATCTCCGCCATCGATTGCCTACTAGTGCAGTTATACCGCGTGTGTTCATATAATATGGAAGGTTGTAAAAAGTAGGGAGCCTGAAGATTTGCTCCAAGGGGCACGACTGGATGATCAGCTCGCATAGTTTTGAAAACTTTTTAGTTCATCACAGGCTAGTTTATGTTAAATCTATAACTGACTTCCATCTATACCACCAAATCTATTCAGTGCAGCCCAGAGGCAAGTCTCCCTTCAATCCATACCAGCAATCCTACCACCACACCATTTATCCGTGCAGGAACGGAGGAAGGATACAATTTCCTGCGTTCTGGCGGCCTGTCGTAATAGGCACCAAAATAACCACCAGTCAAGTGATGGGTATTTTCCCGACTGGATGGCTACCACCCCTGTACTAGTGTATGCCGCAATAACCACTTATAAAACTATACTAAAAACACGATTTCATACCGCACTTGTCAGCAATACAATGCACTATTTACCTATGAAAGGATCAGTCCTTTCATAGGTAACCTATATCAATTTAAAACCCAAATTTAAAAAATGTTGTAATTTAGAATGATCCAATGACTTACAATTTTTAGAATAATGACATAATATTTTTGTTATATACTTTCCTTTTTTTTGACATTTTCTTTTTATTTTGTTCAATATTGACCTAATTGTAAATTAAATAGACATTTTATGTAATTTCGTATGATTGTATTTCTTTTTTGTAATTAACTGTTTGAGACAATTTTTATTTATTAATTATTTTTAGTGGAAACTGGATTGATATAGGTATTCATTTTGTGTTTTATATTTAAGAATATTTATTTGTAAAAATTAAATAAATAAATAACAACTTGAATTGTTTCGGCATTTGTGGACAGGTTCCAGTCTCCCTAAGCAGAGCAGCAGCGCATTTGTAGCACCTTTGGTGTTGCAAATGACCATGGGCGCTGTTAGCCGCTTTCCATCAAGTGGACCATTTGCCTGTCGGCTGAAGTCATCCAATAAAAAAACCGCGATTTTGGAAGTGAAGTCCCAAATAGTGGGCTGCCACGTTAAAGCTTATATTAGTAATAATACATATTGTTACGACCTAGTTGCCGACAAAGACAAATTCAGACCTGCAGCCCTGTAGAAACACCTTTTCGTCAGTTGGACTTCTTGTGTTTACTTTGTGATTAAAGAAATAGCCCATTGTGTATTGTAACCTTTTACGGCCTATTGTTGTATTGTGATCATTGCCAGGTGTCTCATGTTTAAAAATACAAGCTGATTGTAAAGAATTCGGCCCACGCAGCCGGGCAGACATATTACATCTGTACAGTATATTGTCCGTCAGTATAAAGCAATGTCCCAATGGAGACACGAGGCAGTCGTGCAATAACCACGAGCGAAGCAAGACTTGTGTACATTCGGTTATCTATTTAGTGACTGACGTGTTATTAAATCGTGCATTACGTTTGGACTGGTTGTGTTCAGTTATATTTGTATCTGTGTCAATTGTAACGGTATTTTAATTCGAGTGCTGCAACTCGTAACTATATTTAGCTATGTACGGAACTCACGTGACTGCCATCTTTGAAATCTTTTTTGTATTCAGGGTGAAATCCATAAACAACCCGGACTCCCGGGTGAGGGAGTTGAAGGCGTACGTGACGTCGCGCTGGCCCGCATGGCCCGTCACCAGGTACGCGCTGGACGTGGAGGCCATCACCACCCGGAAGAAGCCCAACCTCATCCTGAACGTGGACGGCATCGTCGCGGCGGCCATGGTCGACCTCTTCAGGCACTGTCAGCTGTTCACTCAGTGAGTTCACTCGTACTGTCCGTTTGTGACGGCCCCACTCAGTGAGTTCACTCGTACTGTCCGTTAGTGACGGCCCCCCACTCAGTGAGTTCACTCTTACTGTCCGTTTGTGACGGCCCCACTCAGTGAGTTCACTCGTACTGTCCGTTAGTGACGACCCCACTCAGTGAGTTCACTCGTACTGTCCGTTTGTGACGGCCCCACTCAGTGAGTTCACTCGTACTGTCCGTTGTGACGCCCCACTCAGTGAGTTCACTCTACTGTCCGTTGTGACGGCCCACTCAGTGAGTTCACTCGTACTGTCCGTTAGTGACGCCCCCACTCAGTGAGTTCACTCTTACTGTCCGTTGTGACGCCCACTCAGTGAGTTCACTCGTACTGTCCGTTAGTGACGACCCCACTCAGTGAGTTCACTCGTACTGTCCGTTTGTGACGGCCCCACTCAGTGAGTTCACTCGTACTATCCGTTTGTGACGGCCCCACTCAGTGAGTTCACTCGTACTGTTCGTTAGTGACGGCCTCAGTCAGTAAGTTCGCTTGTACTGTTTTTTTGTAACAATATCTATCGTCCGATGCTCTTTGTGTGAGTATTACTATAATTAACGTCAGAGTTGTCTAATATTTTAGAAATGTTGTCACGTATAACGGGGTACAAATAAAATGTCAAACATTTTTCTCGGAAATGACCTTGAAAATGTGGATCAAGGTCAAATCTAAAATGAGCGCAAGGTTGCCCCAAAATATCTAACAACTTTGATTAAAGAATACTTTCACGAAATGGCTCCCCTTTTAAAATAACCAATTGGTGAGTTTTCAAGTGGATCTCTGTGTTCAAATCTGAAACTAAGAAATAGCGAAAAATGCTAAAAAAAAAAAGGTGTCGGAGCCGATTTTGATAAAAACTAAAACGGTATTATTGGCTTTTTGAAAATTCAACTACCCTGATCAGGAATCGAATCGAATGATTCTAATTCTTCAGACCTTGTCAAAATGACATTGACGTGACGTCATCCGCAACTCGATATGTACGCTTACTCGTCGGCCAGCGATGCTAACAGTACTGAGTGTTCGGCTACGGTTACGTCACCAAAATGGCGGCCAGGCGCAATAGCGATTTGCGGGATAATACTCTATTAGTCCGTATTATTACACTAAATCAGAGATTTGTTTGAAATTATCAGTTTCTGTGAAGGATTGTTAAAGGTCAAACTAAGGGTTGATTTTAACAAAAGGTTCTATCAAAGTGCTCTATTTATGTATGTCTTTTTAACCCTCGCTTCACGTATTTGACAAAAAACTAGAGCTGGTAGTTTTTATTTTTCTATCATGCCTTTGGAGATCCTTATTCAAATTATATTATAAAGTTCTAGCTGACCCGGCGACCTTCGTACCGTCTATTTTCTGAATTCCTAAAAGACTTTCCATGACACAAGAACAAAATCAGGATGATCAGGAGTATTCTAAAACCCAATCACAGCGCCACCTAACGGTTCCAATTGAGGCTGTAAACCATCCCGGGACCCACTCAAACACACACAAAAAAAAAACATAAAAAACGGGTGTATAGTTTACGATTCTATAAAGACACATTCATTTTTATATATATCAAGATATATATTAAAGTGGTGCAAAAAAAACCCGACAATTTTGTTTAGTCTCGAGTGATTAACTTTTGTTTTTTGATGTATTTAGAACTATCCCAAAGGATAGCTCAAAAAAAATATGATTTAAATTCTGGTATCCGATTGCAGCGCCATCTACCTGGTTCAAATTAAAATTTAAATCATCCCAGTAGAAAATTATAAAAATACTAATATCGCTATTAAAAAATAGGGGTTGATCGGTAGAGGGTTGAAAATTTAGGGTTGTATGAACTTTTTAATGCTGTATCATAAAAAAATAAAAATATTAGCGGTGGTCTACCCTTAACATTTATGGAGATGAAAAATAGATGTTGTCCGAATCTCAGACCTACCCAATATCACATAAAATTTCATGAGAATCGGTCAAGCCGTTTCGGACGAGTATGGTAACTAACACTGTGACATGAGATTTTTATGTATAAGATTTGTATGATAATCGGCAAACAAACGCACATATTGTATATCCCCAAATTAGCGAGTTACGCCTATGTTACATTATTCAAACTATGTGTTACTGTTACAGGGAGGAAGGCAACAACTATATAGAGATGGGCTCGATCAACGCTCTGTTCGTCCTCGGGCGCACCATAGGGCTGGTGGGGCACTACCTGGACCAGAAGCGGATGAAGCAGCCCCTCTACCGCCACCCCTGGGACGACATCACGTACATGTCGCCCCTCAACTGAACCTGAGCACGCGCAACGGGTAAGGGGAGAGGAGTGTTGAGGGGAGAGTGAAGGGGTGTGGAAGGAGGACGCTACGGATAACAATGGGCCATTAAGAAATTTAACTGATTACGTTCTTAAATACTACAATGCTAAAGGTCAGTCATAAGTCTTTTGTTGTGTTTTTAGATATACAAAAATATTGCTAGATTTTCAACTAATATTTTATAATTTACAAAAATTATATTTTACATAATCTCATTCCAAAATTACTACTACTAGCTACTAATAAATAGTAGTAGCTTTCCAATAGATGGGACCGTAAAAGCGATTTATTTCTAATACTTGCTACAGGGTTCTATATAAAACATAAGTTGCAGTTATAAACAATACTTGATTATATATAGGAAATCCAAAATTAAATATGCTCCAATGGAACTAGTTTCTAGATGGATTGAAAACTTTGTATTACTCAGCACATGATTATTTCCATTCTATAATTGTTGCAGCTTGTTAAGTGGTTTTTCAATTAACATAATCCAAGTTTTAATCGTTTAAAAAAATAGTTTAAATAAAAGTTTTCCAGCAGAAAAAAAATCGATTTTAAGATTAACTAAAAAGCATAAAATAAATAATTTCTACAAAATCTTGAAGTCCGCGTTTTTCGAAAATTTGTTATTTCCAATATTTCCTTCCAAGGTGTTGTAGACAATATTGATTTTATGCTTTTTAGTTACACTTGAAGCTTGTTTCTGTTTTGCTAGAAATCTTTTATTCATCACTTTTAAGTTATGTATATGCAGGCCTCCTTTATGGGGGTACGCGGGAGCACGTAGCGCCCTTAAATAAAATTTCGTAAAATAGCCATAAAAACTGAAAAAAAAACTATTTTGGTAACCTTTACGAATTTTTTTTTATTAATAGGTTTTTTGGAGTGGTTTCCAATGGTAATCCAATAACAATTAATAATATATGAAACTATTTGGACGTTTACTAAATCCAACGCAAAAAAAATAGCAATCGGTTCAGAAACAACCAAAAAAATGTGTCTAAACATATATAAAGTAACATTTACACGCCTATATAAATTTAATATAAATTTAGTTGAAAGTCCAGTGGTGTTTTGTTATACCAAAACACAAGAGAGAGAAAAACTAGCAGACCCTCTAAAAATTTAAGATTCGAGAAGAGAAGCTTTTTCAGTTATGCTTTTACCATTGTTATTTCTAGTCTACTTCTTTCATGTTCGAGGAGTATTGGAGGCTCACCCCTCGATACTCCTGTCAGGAGTGTTGAAGAGAGCGTCGAGGGAGAGTGTAATAGGAGAAAGGGGAGTCGATGTCGTGCACAAAATCAGTAGGAAATTTATATTGCACCAGATAGAGAAATATAAAATCAATGGCGGCTTGTATTTTGGTAGTTATGGTAGCTTAGTGACTAACTCGTGCAAATATTCTGATGAACTTATGTCGATTCGAATCCTGGCCGGAATTATTACAGTTAATAAAGCTATATATAAAAAAATCAATTACTGTTCGTTAGTGTCGCTAAAACTCGAGATTTGGCTAATTTTGGTTTTGAAATATTTGTGGAAAGTCAGGGAAGGTTTAAAAGGTGATTAAATATGAAAAAAATGTTTGGAATGGAGTAAAAATAACAATTTCCGTTTCCCTTAGAAACCATTCCTACCTGTCAAATGTTTGATTTGATGTTCGTCCCGTCGTTCAGAAATCAATTAAATTTAAAATTCTTTCAGAAATCAAATTAAATTTAAAAGAGAAGTTTTTTTTTTCGTTTTGAATGTCAAACGTTTGACGTTCGTCCCGTCGTTCAGAAATCAAAGTTTTTCATTTGTTGATTCAGAGGCGGTACGAAATTCTCGGCAGTCAGCTACTGTAACAATATTTTTTCTGAAATTTCACTAAATGCTGTCTGGTCATGAATTTATACTGTAGAAAGGTAAGGGGAAGATAATTTACCGCCCCCATTTTGTATAGCTTTTACAAAAGCTTGCTGGTGATGGTGTAGTTTGATTCCCGGTCTAGATTCGAACCCACATGCTCGGAATAAAAGACGGATTACTTACTGAGCTACCACAACTCACGTAATCTAAAGCTTCATTTAGATTTGTATTTGTTAATCGATTAACTCGCAAAACTGACCAGTGAAGTCGCTTACTGTACTTACATTTACACGATTAACTTACTGTACACCAATTTATAAACAAAATTCATAATAATGGCGACGAAACTGTTTATCTACAATCGAGCGAACTGTTTTATCGATCTTCTCTTCGAAGAGCTGGGGGCCTAAAGCGGCCGATTTTAGAGAATCTCCTAGTATAGTGTCTTTCAATACGCCTAGGGGGTCACAGGGTCTTGTTTGGGGAGGGGGTGGTCGCCGGGTCGAGGGAAAAGTCAATTCAAATTTCTACCTCGTACTTAGGTAATTTCTAAGCTGAGCAGTTTTTTGCAGATTAAATAAGGCCCTAATAATGAATATGAGTAACAAAACAGAGAAAAAATATAAACTTGTCTTTTAATAATATTTATTTAATAAATTACCTAATCTAACTAAACCTAATTAACTAACTGGCCTGGTGAAACTGACAAGTTTCTTTCTATACTGATGGGTGTAAGGATGTATATAGTTTCATTTCAGTTTCAGAAAGCAGCCGCTTTAGGACCCCAGTTGTAAGAAAAGTTTAAATTATTGTCTATGTACTGTAGCAGTTTTGTACTAGATGGCGCTTTAGTGAATCAATATCAAGTCATTTAACTAGCTTTCCATCTAATTGACAAGAATCGGTTAAATGTCCAGTTTTGCCGGTTAATTTCTTATTAACTAATACAAAATTAAATGAGGCTTTGATATCGTCAAGATCAGTTGCGTTTATTGTAAAAAAAATTAAAACCATAAAAAAATATTTAAATGAATAATTATTTATAATAGTTAGGGGGTTGTATAAGTTTAAGTGTAACTTAGTATGTTTTAAATATGATATAAATGTTTTTAGAGATCGGTTGCATGTATTAAATATTCAAGATAAAAGATCTGGTTTTATAATTTTTAATATTTAAAAAAATCACATAAGTACATTATCGAAATAGGGTATACTATACCATTGGATGGGACCCTCCCATAATTGATAGCACCGTATTAATTTATTAAAACACGAAGAAATCTTAATAGTCCTTTTACATTTAGGCTAGTGACATACCTGCGGAAAATTCGGCAAAATATACTCATTTTTTTTTAAAGTAACAAGAATTCGTAATTAAATTAACACTTGTTATTTTACCAGTGTGATTGATTCTATGAAAAAATGCGGGGTTTCCATAACGTAAAGTACCGAAGCATTTAAAAAAGAATCTTAAGCTTTCGTCCTATACTCTTATTTTTAATTACTTGGACGAAAATGACAACTTTGATCGTCTTTTTTGAGTTTGCAAGCCTGGAGCATAGTTTTATAGTATGGCTCATTGATAAATGAATTGTGTGCGTCGTTGGCTGAAATCACCACTGTTAATTGAATTCTATAGAAATTCTATAAGATTAACTTAATGGTGAGTTGTTGATTCAACTCATTTTGGAGGATTTAACTCAAAATGTTGAGTTGTTGAGTCAACTCATCCTGTTAGACTCAACTCACAAGGGTGAGCCGTTAATTTAACTCATTCTGGAGGATTTAATTCACAAGGATGAATTGTTTTTTTTTATGCATTTATGGCTTGGCAACTAGGCCTTTAAGCTAGGGATGAATTGTTGTTTCCGCTCATTCTGTACGATTCAACACACAAGGATGACTTGAATCAACGACTCACAATAAAAAATTTGATCACAGCTTTCATTTGATTCCGGGTAAATTAAAGAATTGAGTATAGTTGAATCGAGCAAATTGTCTCTGATAAGTTAATATTTGTGAACTGTAACAACTTTAAATCCCTCCAGGATTCTCGGGATTAAAAGTATCTCAGACTTTATTTCGGAAAATTGGCTAACCGTTATTATAAAGTCACGCGAGTTCAATGATTTTCCCTATACAAAAATAGTCCTACATTCCTAATGTTTTCACTTCAAAAATGTTAATATTATATAGTTTAATTTCTTTTGGTTTCTAATATTTACCGACAGTGTTTTAAGATTATGTGAAAAAGTTAATAAGTGCTCTTTGATACTGTTTAATAATAGCACATTGTTACACTAGAGATGAAAGTGACCTATTTAGGCACAAGAAGATTTACACTTAATTATTTGATGATGGTTGAGGGTGCTAATAGTTCGAGTGCCTAAATAGGTCTTTCATCTGAGATTAACATTCTGCTTTTCATTTCAAATAAAAGGAAGGTAAAAAATTAACTGATCAGTTGAAACAGACAACTATTCCCCACTGGAATCAAGCGTTAAATCCATATCTAACTTTGATGAACTGATTTAATTAAGTCAAATAAATTTCTTTGTCCGTGGCATCTTTACCAGTCAGCACTTTTTTTTATCAAATTTATGTAAATTAAATAATAATTTAGTATAAAGTATTTTTTTGATATTTTGTAAAGTACAATTTTATGCCACTAAAGAGTGGCTATATAAAAAGATCGGACATGGCTCACAGTTTTTAAGTTTTTTGAGAGAAAAGAAAATCACCCCAGGGACAAAGCTACTGTTTTCATCCCTGTAATCTGGCAACTTCAAGTGCACTTTCCGAGTATGAGAAATGAAAAAGTAATTAACACTTTTAATATGATCTGACATTAAAATCACCAAATTACTTTGGCTTTCTTGGCACCAGGCCACAGTACATATCGAGGGCTTCATAAGAAATGGGCGTACAGAAAAAAAGTGCAGTTTTACACAAGGGACAAAATTGTGAATAAAACAATGCTAGTTGATTGTGTAAGGCTGAAATTTGGATTATTTAGGTACACTTGCATACTGGTAAGACTTTCTAAATTATAACATGCAAAAGTTTTTGGCAGGAACTAAAAGGAGTTGTCGTGCTGTGCATTTTTATTTTCTAAAAGTGTGTAAAATTACTCTAAAATGAACAATAGTTGCAGGATATTGACAGTTTTTGAGTAGAAATTATGTTTTTGTGAGAAATATGAACTGTATAGTCAGATGTGATCTTTCGAGTTTTCACAAGAACTCTATTGAATGGCGTCGGTTGTAGACTGCAATACAACTGCGCTACTATACGAAGACCTAGTAATTAACATGTTTCCTACTGAAAGACTGATTCTATGGTCATGAATAAATTTAAAAAAATGTAACATGCATAGATTTTAGTGAACAATAAAAAAAATGCATTTTTGCGTAAACGCCCATTTGTTATGAAGCCGATATATTGTATATCAGAGTAAGAAATAAATTATTTTTTGTTAATAAAGTATTAACTGTACGGAGCCCTTGCGACGTGCGCTCAACTCGCATCCGATGATTTTTATTTGCATTTTAATAAAAGCGACATCTCAGCATTCCATAAAAATATTTATTTATTTATATGAAATTTGTGAGAGAAATATTGTGGTGTTGTTTATTTTGTAAAAATGAAAACTAAATAAATGAATTAAGTTGAATATCTTTTTATTTTCTTCAATATTTTGACCCTAGTGGTAAAGGTTAATTTTAGTAACACATTGAATTAAAAATTAAAATCGCAGTTTATTACCTTTCTTGAATTCAGAGTTCTTTTGTTTACTTCGTGTTTAAAATTTTCAATTAAGAAAAACGTCTTATTACTATCGTACTTGTTTATGGCCGTCATTAGTGTGGACCTAATCCTCGTTATTGCTTTGCGTCGTAGCTGTGCTGTGCCAGGTGTGCGGATTAATTCAGTGAACTTAGTATAAAACAAAGTCTGAACGGAGGGGTGGGGTAGTCAAGCGACGACTACGATATGCACAGGACTAACATTCAATAAACTATATTGTGGCGGACTGCGCGTTATTTAATCGTGCGGTTTGTACTGGCTGTGTCCAGTCATATTTGTGCCTGTTTTATACGTGTTTGTACAGTTCTAATAAACTCTATAGTATCGTCATTTTAATTCGAGTCCTGTGTAACTCGTAACAGTATTATGTTTTTTGGGGTAAATTTTATGACAATATTGATCTAGTAAATGTTAGGTTCAGTAAGTCCGGGATGAAAGTTATCCCAAATTTCTTGATAATTCAGTTAGATAAGTTGAGTTCCCTATCTCGCTTACGCATTTCCACACTCTTTAAAGATCATGTTACACAAATTTTAAGAATAAAATTACGAATTTTTCAATATCCTACACTGATCGGGGCTTGTCCTTGGGTGCATTCTTATATGACTTAAGCTGGTGTGCACCGACATTTAACCGATGGTTAAAATAAACTAATCACTGTTTATGCATACATTTTCAGCGATTAATTTATTTTAACCATCGGTTAAAAGTCGGTGCACACCAGCCTTAGACAGGGATAGGACAGCGTCATGACACATTTACATTTCTGTCTAAGGGGCCTCTACTGTTGGCCTTCCTATGGCACCACGCAAGCCCTCCAAAAGTCCAGTTAGTTTCCGGCACATGTATAATATAAATTAAGAATGTTTCACAAGAAATACTTTGTTTCAGGCGTTGTGACTTACATGAGAAAAAAAAATCAGGCGACAGTTATCTATGACATACTGACAGACAGTCATAAAGAACCATTTCAAGTTTTTGCAATTTGGCCAACGAACTCAAAATATGAATAAAACAACCAAATCAATAAATGAAAAAAAACATATATTCACAAAATAACTAATAACTTACAATAATCATAAAAACCTTACAATAGTGAGTTTTCATCGGCTAAAGTAAAAACAATAAAAAATATCTTATTTATAGCATACCCAATTATTTCGTTAGACAAATGTTAGCGACAATATTTCTAGTACTGGCAACATTTCATTTGACAATAATATTGTCAACATTTCTTACTTCAAAAATATTGACAATATTTTGTCTCAATATTCACCAAATTTTCATAATAATTATTGCCCATAAATGTCCCAATGCCGGTCTCGGCCCTCCCACTACAAGGGAACGGTCTGTATAACGGCCACGCTTGTCCAAGGCGGCTTGGCAGGTTTGACACATCGGTTATCTCGATATGCAGGTTGCATCGCGATGTTTTCCATCACCGATGTTAGCATGAGGTAATTGTAACAATACGCACATTAGGTCAGAAAATTACCAAGTGGCGCATATTTTCCGGCCCGAATCGAACCCGCGCCCTTTTCTAAATCTATTAATTATTAGTCAAACCAGCGAATAAAAATTGTAAGAAGTAATATGAATGCAATTCAATGCTAATATGGGTCAAATATATTTTGAAATATTTACTACCATAGATTTTACGTTTTTAATTATGGATTCTAATTATTTGGGTTCAAAAATAACGTCACAGGTTTGTCTATAAATAATTGAGATATTGTCTTAATAAATAAAATTAAACTATGAGTCGATAACAAATTTGAGTTAAAACACTGAAGAAGAACACATAAGGACTGACAATGGCCTAGTAAAAACTCAACTCTGAAAAACTCTTAAACTCTACATAACTAGATGGCGCCACATGTCTTCGTTTCCGCTTTTTAGACTTTCATTACTTGAAATATAGATATTATTTTGTTAGCGATATGATAAGGGGCCTTTGTGAATTAAAATATAGAGGAGTTCAAATAGGAAGGTCAAGATGGTTTAGGCATATAGAGAGAATGGATGAGTTGAATTGTGAAAACACATGTATGTATGTATGGCAGCAGTGTGATTGGTAGCGTTGCTGCCGGTAGACCGCAACGTACACGCAATGATCAAATGAAAATATTTTGAAAAAAAGTTTAGTTAAAAAGAACCATAAATAAATGTGATTAATGAAATTATATACAGCGAAACGCGTTGGTCAGTATCGTAGCAAGTGGAGATCCACCGTCTCTGACTACTTCTATGAGAAACAGACGAGATGATATCTATATATATATACCTACTATAATACCTAAAAATATGTTAGACCAAATTAGTCACAAACTGAAAAGTTACATCATTGATTGATTTCGTCTAAAAATGAACATACATTGAATTAATAAGATGGCAGAAAGAGATCGCTTCAAGCGACAAGGCCGCCTATTGTATTGCCTAGAAAATATTGTAAATATTATGGTCTGTTTCTGTAATTATATATTTTAGTGTGTAGCGTTATATCTCTCTCTCAAAAAGTGAGAATTACAAGTAGCGCCATCTAGCCATATACGATTTACAATATGAGTTTTTATAATAGACAATTTATTGTCAATGTTGGTATTTTTCTTCCATGCTCGAAACGACAAAGGTTTTTGATATACAAATTCAAAACAGTTTGATGAAAATTATTTTTATTGAAAGAGTGGATTAGAACTCCTAGCGAAAGCTTTCACGTCCGTAACGTAACGGACAAGAACACCGGCACGTTTTAATGGAGAACGGCTAATTATGTGCGGACCAAATGACTATTTATATCAACCTACACCAGGTCCCGGTAGAAGGTGTAAGAAACCCTAGAAGAAGAACGAAGTCGATTCACTAAACAGACCAGGATATTATAAAGCGACCCGTGGGTTTACTATTCGACCAAGCGATCTAGACGAACGCGTGGAAAGCGGCCTCCCCGCATGCCGGCTCAAATACCGCGCATCAGTGTTGCCAACTGCACCGTAATTACGGTAAAAACACCGTAATCAACATAAATCTACCTACCATAGGTTTTGTTACGGTAGCAAAATACACCGTAATACCCATTGTAGATGGTATTTTTTAAAATCTTGTAGATTGTATGTAACTAAAATAATTTCAGCGAGTTTCAATATTTACTTTTTTTTTTTTTTTTTTTTATTGCAGGAGGTCAGCAGACAGGCAGACGGCCCACTTGATGGAGAGCGGTTACCATCGCCTATGGACATTTGCAACACCAAAGGTGCTACAAATGCGCTGCTGCCCTCTTAAGGGAGACTGGAACCTGGTCACTAATGCCGGAACACAACTCAAGGTTGTTATGGCGACATACCTTAGACCAGGGGTGGTAGCCATCCAGTCGGGCATATGCCCTACCACCAGGCTGTGGGTTGTTTTGTCGCCTCTTACGACAGGCCGCCCGGCCGCAGGAAATTGTATTCTTTCTCCGTTCCTGCACGGATAGATTTACTGTCTGTACCTTAGGGTATTTTCGTTTTATTGTAACAACAACACTGTCAGGACTTCCCTCAATAGCGAGGTACCAGCTTGGAAGTATTACGAATTCGGTGGTCCTTTATATATATGAATTTTCTTCAATATACTTAGAAATTTACCTAGTTTATTTGACACAGAGAAAACTGTGTTGATTTGAATCCCACCGTCGCTATGATTCAAAACACAAGGTAGATATGTATAAAACTATTATACTGTCTGATTCTGCTACTAAATAAACAAGGCAATTCTACCGTATCTAAAATATAAATTACAACATAATTTTGGAAAGTTTACGGTATTTTAAGAAGAATTCTACCATCCTCTAGAATTCAGAGTTGGCAACACTGCCGCGCACCTCTTAGTACCGTTCGCAGCTTCTTTCACTTCACACGTGTTATGCTCATCATTTCTGTACTTATTTACATTTGAATGGTTCGAAGAAATGGATATTACCGATGATGACGACTGAATAAAATACTAATTGATATATTTAATGATCTGCAATCTGCATCGCCAGATTAGGGTTAATTTTTCCTAAGTTAGGTTGCCTGGAAGAGATTGCTTTCATCGATAAGGCCGCCTATTGTTTCTACCATGACAATATTGTATTTATGTATTTTGAAATTGTATATTTGGTGAGAAATAAAATGTTATCTATCTATCTGTCTAATTGATTTTCACATATGCTCTTTACTTCTTTATCCTATTTTTACCATACCTTATAAATATTTTTATTTCTTTACATTTAAAGCAAAATTAAAAACTTACAAAAACCGGTTACGGTTATTTGTATTAATATTAAGAAGTATAATTAGATGAATAAATAAAATTAACGGCCATAATAATATTGGTATTTTTAGATGTTTTTGCAATCGGTACCCGAAACGGTCGACCGCACATCTTGCATTTGTCTACTTGGCTTGGTCGGACAGTACGAATAAGGCAGTTAGTCAGTTTTTATTTCAGGTCAGTTTTATTATAGATTTAGTCATTGTCCCAAAACGGAAATTTAATTTTAAAACTTATTTAAAAATTACTACAAAAGAAAAATACGAAGCTACAAAAGTTGTAATATCTCCAATAGCGACAAAAATATATAAAGACACATAAAATAATAATTAAAAAAAAAACAAATTCATAATGAAATTAAATTTGTAAATCCAAAAACCTATGTATACAAACTCAACACATTAAAAATATAATATACGAACTAAAAATAAAATATTAAATTTATAATTTAAAAAATATTTAAACTAAATTTTAGACAAATTTGGTACGTTACATCCAATTGAGTTTGGATAAATAGCAAATTAATAACAAGTCATAATAACGCTACGCTTACAAACCAAAAGGGCAGGGCAGGGAGCAAACTTCACACCGTATTATCAAATATGCCAGGCATATGCTAATGATAAAAAATAATGTTAAAAATGCCAGAAATAATCATCATTCAATGAAAAATGTTCTGAAAGCTTCCTAATCCAACATGACCAGATGGCGCTACATGTCATGCCTGTAAAATTCTTTATCATGTAAAACAATTTTTTTAGACAAAATCTGTCAAAAACATGAAATTGAATAATTCAATGTCATTTAATAACGCATCCATTCAAGCAAATTGATTGATTAATCTAATATCGAGATTTTGAATTTTTGACTGACTACGGTAAAAAATTGTTTTAAGTGAAACATCATAAAGCGAGATAGAAATACTATTAATATGTACATATATATATTGAGAATTCCAAAAAAATAACAAACGTACTAAAAACATTATTTTATATAAAAAATATCTTAAATATTAATTTTTTAAAAATAGTAATTTTAATTACATTAAACTAAAATTATAATATTACTATTTTATTTACAGAAATGAAAAGCTTTCGAAAATGAATATATACTTAATAATACGTACAGTAAAAATAAAAAAGTAACAAATACGTAAAAAAAAACAGTAAATTTGCACTGAAATTAATGTATTATTAATTAATTATTAATTTGTATGTATTTTGATATCTGAACTAAATAAATAAACCTATATGAATTAGAAATAGATATTTTCTTTCTTTCTCGTTTTTTCTATGTCATGTATAGTCACGCAGGATTTAGAAAATTTTCAGACACTTTGAATAGGCGATTATTATGGTATTCGCCTATGTTTCATAACACAGAAAAATAAATACAAAAAAACATGCATTTTTTTAATATAACCACTAAATTGATCATTATACAAGCATAATTAAAAAGTCGGGCACAATTTGCCCGGACCTTTAATTACTCAGCCCGATTGCTATTTCAGGTATGTCGTTACATAAGCATAATTAAAAAATCGGGCACAAGCTGCCCGGACCTTTAATAACTCGGCCCAATTGCTATTTCGGGTGCTAAATTCAAACCTCTGCCAGAGTTCAATAGAGCTTAATAAAAACCAATTCATTTTCAGTATAATTATTATTTTTCATATAATACATTTCTCTTAGGGTGGGCTAAAATGTTGTATACACAGTGCCGACACATCGTAAAAAAATAACTTATTTAATTTTTTTACAATAATACAATGCGCCGGCTTAAATAGAGAGTATATATCTATATTGTAATAAATCTGTAGTGAGTTCGAGTTTGTACAATGCATTCAAAAATGAAAAAGAAAACAGCGAGGCTAATTCGGAACAGCAGATTTCGAAAATGCCGCTGCAGTCGGTCTTTTCGGTGCCATCATTGCAATTCACTAACGGCGGGGCCACACCTGCGATGTCACACATAGAATGTGGCCGCTAACCACATTATTGTAAATACATACATCTCTCAATATATTATAACGTCATTAACATTTAAAAACAATATCGCATCATACCCGTCGCCACATCTGCGTGAAATGGCCAATATCTGTAACATTACCCCAAATGGGCCCCACCAGACCGTAACAGACGTCACACATGGCAGCGACGCGAACGAAGTTGCGCTGGTACATTTTAGTCGTCGATATAAGTCTACAGATTGATTCACACCACACAACAAATATACAGGCTGTACAGACGACCTGACAAGTATTTTATATATATATATACACACTAGGACCTCGTGAGGACTAAAATGTAAGAGAACATCACCCAGCTAAAAATATAACCCCGAACTTACAGTACCGTAAAATGGTGGGAATAGGGACAAACCTCAAGTTTTATTTGCGACCTTATTCACACATTTATGTTGCAATATTTTTTCTATAATCTGGCAACACTCAGTCGTCCTGTCATAAGTATTAAAAAAAACGTAATAATAATATCTGTGATGTGTTATAATTTCCTATAAAATTACAGTCAGAATTAAAGCATAAAACCAATCGACGTGTGCGTGAGCGCCATGTCAACTTCGTTGACACGCACACAAAGGCACAAATAATGTTGCAAGTAAATAAGTCTTCCTAAAAAATAGGGAATTGGAATTATTGGAGCAGTGAGACTGTATGCTGTGGACTGACGTATGACTTATGCAACGAAAAGGGAACCGAGACTTTTGGCTCATACTTAAAAGTGCTCTCACTTTACTGGCCGCTGTATGTTTAATTTAATTTTTTGTAACAGTTCAATGTAATTTGTCCTAATTAAACTGATTTTCTTTCTTTCCATCCACGAAAAAAGCGTATTAATTCTATGGCTCCGCAGCTGTTAACTTCAACATGCATAGATGGCGCCACACCCTTTTTTCGTGAACGGAAAGAAAGAAAATAATAATTGTTTAGTACAAATTACATTAACCCCTCCCAGGAGCCAAATTTAATATTATTTTTGTCCACAAGCTGCCGGCTGCCATTAAAATTACCGCGCCAAAACCAAGAGTATTATATCTTCTCTTTTATTCTAATACTAATTCTATGTAGTTAGAGGGAGAAAGCATGAGTTCAACTTTCGTTTCAATTACTCGTATTTGACCACAAATTTGTGGTGGTTCCGTCTTGGAGGGTTAAATTAATGTTGCAAAAAGTAATATTAAAAATAAATTCAAGACATAGAATAGAAGGAAGGAAGGAGATTAAGTAAGATCAGCCAATACCAGACGTTTCACTTGTATTATGTATATGTATATATACATATATATATATATATATATATATATATATATATATATATATATATATATATATATATATATATATACTTGCAGCTCCTTCCCGGAAGGGGTTTTTTTTTTCAAAATTACATTTTTTTTACTGGGCGATCATCGCTCGTAGCGTTCTTCATCGAAGACCTATGTATTACATCTATGGAGTATAAGAGTGGGAGGAACAATATTTCCAGATGGACACCATATCCGTATTAGTTCCGACTAATGAACGAATGTACTATGGAATGACAATAGATTAGTAAAAATAAACTCTGAAGAACTTCTAAACCTTAATTCACAGATGGCGCAACGGGTCATTCTCGCCTGTTGATGTATCATTATTTAAATCAATATTTTTATAAAACAAAATAGATAATCGCCAAGACTCAAGTAGCAGCTACCGTTTCAGTGACAATTGTGTCGGATTAATAAAAACAACTTCGAACTACTCCCGGGAAAATTTTCGCAAGATAATATATATCCCGGGATATAAAATATTACACGGTTTATTACGTGAAACTTGCGATCTTTCTTGAAAATCTTCTCAATCAGTGAAAAAACCGTATTGGATTTTTTTCCTGATCCTTTTAAATCACTCCCAAAAAAAATCTGCGGGATTCCCGGGATAAAAAGTAGCGCAGATTTGAAGTCTAAAAACTTGTTGTCGATCAGCGAAAAACAGACAAGAAATCTAAAAGAAATCATCGCGTTCTCCGTCGTTTATATAGTTTTTTTTAATGTGTCGGTACATCAGGGCATCTTTAGAATTTTATAATATTATATATTATTCATATATTTATTTATTACCCAAAAAATGTTTTTAATAATAACCATCTTAAAGCTATAGAAGACAGAGCATCCCTGTCTCGCTTTGAAATTGCATGACATATCTTTCATAGTGTCGTTTCATCTAAAAATATAAAAGCGCTCCATCACGCCATCTGTGATTTAGGGTTGAGAAACTTAATTACATCTTATATCTGGACCATTATCATTCCTAGTGTTTTCCTATTATAACTAAATATCATTTAACTATAAAAACAAAACTATTTTATTTATAACCTATAAGGTTTTCATGGGATTCGACAATCAATTTCATTTATAACATATTAATTAATTACACTAATTATATATATTACAAATATTACAATTAACACTTTAATATACTACTATAGTATTATTATATACTATTAAGAACACATTGCATCTTGTATTATTTATTTAAATATTTTTTTTTTATAAAGACCAAATTTTATACCTAAAATTAAATTGAGTGCTTTAAATATATTTTTAAAATAATATATATACATAAAAAATATTTAAATATACAAAATGCAATGTATCCTATTCATTTTAATTCGTTTATTACTATTTAATTGTTTATACAATACAATATTTAATTTAAATTTAATTTAGAATTATCAGTTAAATAAATACACATTTATCAAATGATTGCATTATCAAAAATGGTAAACGATTTTAAAAGTCCTTAGAAAATAAATAAATGTGTATTTATGAATATAACGCCATCTATGTGTGGAAAGTTGTAATAGTACCCCAACACTGACTATGAACAAATAAACTTTACAAATTCATTTATAAACGCTTCAAAACACAAGAGGAACGTTTAAATTATCCTAAACAATTTATATAACTTATTTTTTATAATATAACTAAATTAATATAAAATCAATAATACTCTTTTTTATTTTTAAACAAACAAAATGGAAATGTGTTTATGTCGCATCTCTTATATTTATTATAAAACAAATATAAATTATAAAATATTTTAAGACTATATTTTATTTGAAAAATAACATAAAAAAAGGTTTCGAGAATATTCAACAAAAACGCGCCCAAACATCCACGTTTGGCGTAAGTTGTGACGCTATTTATGTCGGATTCCTATATCTTACTAACCATTCATTTGCCTTAAGAAGCTACAGTTTTAACAACTTATAACTCCGATAGCAGTGGTTTCCGTCATGTAAATAATATATTAAACTTTATTCGCAAGCGGAAACGACAGTTTTACTTGCTATGCTTTCTTAGCTTTGTTCCGCTTACACGATTCGTACACTATCGCGTGCTGTTAAAATTGGTCTACCGCGTAGATACATAGGAGGGAATTATTACTTACTAGCTGCGGTTTCACCCGCGTGGTGATGGAAAATCGGAAATGGAAAATATATTATTGGAAAGTTTCATCGAAATCCATTCAGCAGTTTTTGCGTGAAAGAGTAAGTAACCAACATACATCCACACAACCATTCTTACAAACTTTCGCGTTTATAATATTTATAGATATGTAGGATTGTATTTGAATAGAGTTTGCTATCTCGCTCACACTTTTGATGATAAATTGAGTGAATTCGCTTTCGACATATCTGCATTAAACAAATGTTAGCAATATTATTACAGGCTAAGGCTGGGTCAAGTGTATGGAGGACTGAAGATAGTGACAGTGCTGTATCGGGATTTAAAAAAAATGATACAGCACAATGCTGAGTTGTCAACCTCGTTGTCTAAAAAACTCGACGTACAAGCGTTTATTGAAGTGAAACTTCTTTATCGGCGTTGGGAAAAAAAATGACCGTCACATTTTTCGGTTACGCGTCACATTATTTTGCAGGATGGCCGAGTGCAGGATGGTGGTTGCGTAGCAACGAGTTGTTGATAGATGGATTGTGAATCTGTGAGACGAGCATTGTAATATTTACTTACTTTATCCTTTATTTAATATACGAGATAGACGATTTATAAATCATTTATTTAGTAACCTACCTTACCAACTTCCCGGTTTCCGATTGAGCTGAAATTTTGCACGCATATGTATATCGCGTGATAATGCAATAATATGGTACCATGGAGCTGATCTGATGATGGATTCGGAAGGTGGCCATAGGAACTCCTGTACTAAACAAGATAGACCCATCATGGCTAGCACTCTGCTGCTACATGATATCCAGGATCTCAAAAGCATGTATTTAAAACAAGTGATTGAATATTGCGCATTTCAACCAAGTTGATTCAATTTTATTGAACTGTATAATTCAGCTTTAAGGCAAATGAATGAATAAGATATAATAATCCGCTCGTAGTAAAGCACTCTGAAGGCGTTAATTTTTAACTAAGGGTCCAGAATGAAGTAAATAAACTCAGTAGATGGCTCACGTGTCCTCCTCGTCTCGTTTCTCCGGTTTCTTGGCTGCGACGATGGTCAGGTCCGGTCTGGTCCTCATCAGCTGGGAGGGGGACGCTGGGGGGACGAGGGGCGTCTGCTCGGTCCCTCGCAAGGTGTCCAGGGAGGCGACGCGGATCGACGGCCACTTGCCACCTGGAACACCAAAGGAGCAATTCTTTCATAGCGAAGCTGGCCAACAGACGACACACGTGCTGGAAAGTGGTTGCCGACACGAAGCCAACGTGTTGCCGGCCTTTAGGAAAGGGTAGAAAGGACGGGATAGGACAGACGGGATAGGACAGACGGGATAGAACATACGGGATAGGAGAGACGAGATCGGAGGGTCGGCAAGAAGAGTTTTTTAGTAGAGTTAGAGATATCCCGACTAGTGTGGAGGAGCGAGATGGAATGCTCCTATGTCTCTCTATCTACCATTGCTGGAGTATACATTCTTTTCGAGAATCGTTTACGACCTCAATTATTGCACAGCGCCATCTATTGGCTTGTAAGTGTTCCATTGCAGGGATACGAGAGACGGGACAGGCTGGGTTATGGGTACGAGATGAGAGGATAAGAATGGTATATGGAATAATTACGGATGGGATAGAAAGTAGGGCCGCCATTCCTTGTGTAGTGTATGCCATCATAACAAACTTGAGTTGTGTTCAGGCATTAGTGACCAGGTCCCAGTCTCCTTTGAGACAACAGCAGCGCAATTGTAACACCTGGTGTTACAACACATGTCCATAGGTGATGGCAACCGCTTTCCATCAAGTGGGCCATCTGCCTTCTTGCTAAACTCCTGCAATAGTTCCTTTGTTGCTTTGAAATCGGTTGACACGAATTATCGGCAGAATAGCTTCCTGTATCGATCGTGTGCTACCTATAATAAATTAATTCGCAGCTATGATTTGGATAAAAGGCGTGACTCGGTGTCTAGTTTTAGGAATAAACTCAATAATCTACATTTTGAATTTTAGTGTCGAATGAACGGGTTTTCTTATTATGTTACATATTTCTTTCTTTTTTTTAATGTTTAATTTATTTTTTCTTTGTTTTTAGTTCTCTGATCTCTGGTTAGATATCTTAATTTATTTCTATCTGTGGTGACTTGTTAATAGCTCGCTATTATTGTGATATTATTATAATTGTGAATAGCTGATAGTCATCCAAATATTGTAAAATAAAAAAAATAAGAATTGTGACGCCACATTTGAAAACCTAAAATATTTAATCTAATTACTGAAGTGCTACGTTAATTTAACAAATTCACGATGTAAAATTGCATTCGGGAGGGTGGAGTGGCACGATCCCTCATTAACGACACTCACTGGTGGGCGCCGAGGTGGCCGTGGTGCTGGGAGGCCCTGGCGTGGTGGTGAGCGGCGCCGCCCCCTGCGCCCGCGGCTCGTGCGTCGAGATCACCGTCGCCGGTATCGGGTCCTCGTCCTGGATGCTGCCTATCATTATCTTCTTCAGCGTCTGCCAAGTGAGATGTTGTCATGTTTATTGAAGTGAAACTTCTACATAAACGGCGGGGGGGGGGGGTTAGAGTTTTTCTGTCACGAAAAGAGAGTATAGAGTATGGATGCGGTTTTCGGTTCCGGGTCGAATTCAGTTTTATTTTGTTGGATAAAATAAAATGTGTCAAAATAAAAAATGCACTCATTAAACTGTACTATGCGATCCAAATAATAATACGAATGTCAATGACCTCTATCTGTCAAATCTCACTTGAAAAGTATGGTTTGCAAAAACTTATTTGCATATCGATAATAAATAATGTTACATCATATTTAAATAAAAAGGTTAAATTAGTAGTAAAGTGTCTTAATATTATATTTAATTGTTTAAAGTTATTTAAAGAAACAATATGGAGCCAAGTCGATCCTATTCTCATTTGAATCGCATAGTACCTAACCAAATCATAATTTGCAGTAAACCTGCGAAATATCGAAATATGTGCTGGGACACATGGTAGAAGTGACGTCAACGGATAAATGGCAAAACGAATCGCAAAAAGTTTCAACTTGAAGTGTTACGGGCGGGTTTTCAAATTGGACAAGCACATTAACAATCAGCCCGTAAAACTTCAAGTTCAAATTTTGTTGAAGTTTCACTTCTACCAAGTGCCACAGCACACATTTCGATTTTTTTAATATCCCCAATTTCACATTATCTTCAATCAACGGAGGTAGGATGCAAGAAAACAGTAATTATAATAAATATATATTAGTTTAAAAAAACTAAAAAAACACGCTTTCATAAAAAATCCAACTAAAAAACAGAAAATAAAATTTAATAAATTTGGTTTCTGATGAATGGGGTCTTTAAAAAAAGCGTGGGGTGTACTCAAAGCGCTTTTTCTTCTTCTTTAATATCTCAAAAAGCGCCAAACCAAATTTATTAAATTTTATTTTCTGTTTTTTAGTTGGATTTTTTAAGAAAGCGTGTTTTTTAGGTTTTTTTTTAACTATTATTTATTTTTCATTTTTTAGTTGTTTTTTTTTAATGTTTTTAACTACAAGCTTTTGAGATCCTGGTTATCATGTAGCAGCAGAGTGCTAGCCAAGACAAGTAAAACGAGCCTAAACACGACGGGTCTATCTTGTTTAGTACAGGAGTTCCTATGGCCACCTTTCCACTCCATCATCAGATCAGCTCCATGGTACTGTATTATTGCATTGTCATCGACCTTTGACAGGTGTGCAAAGTTTGAATTAAATCTGATCGTTCAAAGTAGGACAAAATCGAGCTCAAAGGGGTCGGTTACAAACATACATACATACAGGTGAAGCTAATAAAAGCGTGTTAAAAACATTGGATTTTGGGGAATAATGACAATCAAGAGTTACAGACAGAGATACTTGAGATTAGAGATATTTCCATTTCTTTACTTTCTCGATGACAGTTCTAATTTGATAGCTGCAGTGTTGTGACCAAATAAGTAATGATATCGATCGCGATCAAAGGACACGTCGCTCGAAACAATACCCATCCCCCTTTTACGGCAAACAAGATGTTAGATTTATTTTTTAAAAAATGCACGTGCGGAAGTAACCGCCGAACATTGGGAAAAATTGTGAGAAGAACCTAAAACATGATGGCGTCGGATAGAAGTACAGGAACCTATAATAAATGTTGGGGAGAGCTCATCGAGTGACAGTGACGATTCATCAGATTCTGATTAAAATAAATAAACAATCAACATAATATAATTACATCTGAATTTATACAAAATTATCCGGCAATAGTTTCGTTTATTACACTTTGTGAAAAAATATCGGGTTATCGTGTTACGTTTATCGATAGCTCCATCCCGGTCTATTTTCTCCGACTCAGCTATGACCTTGTACGTGCGTAAGCGTCATTATTTATTAAATAATGTATACATTATGTAAAAAAGACGCTCGTTCAAGTTTCCACAGGAGCTGTCATCGAGAGAATAAAGAAATGGAAATAGTATAATGAAGAGATGCTTACAGACTCAAACTATGTGTATGCACAAAGGACGATGTTATCGCTGAAAAGCGTTCTCCTCCAGACCCCAGGAATGAATTGAGGTTATCACGATGGTGGTATACATGTAAAATAAACATAATGCCCGATGCCAGGTGTACCGACCTTGTCATGGTGCGGGGTGGTGGGTGTCGTAACGGTGCTGGTCTTCCTCGCGTACTTGGTGGGGGGAGTCCTCGAGGGCATCTTCAGCGACGGGTCGATCTCTATGGGGATCGGCTCGAAGTCTGCAACTGAATACATTTCAAGGTACAGCAATTTGGGTGCAGTTTGCTCAGCAAATGAACAGTGAATATCTTACCCGCAAACTCCTCTTAAGAAGAGAGGTGGTAAGGTAACTCTAAGAGTTACTTACACTTACCAAGTAGCTGTCAAAAAGAACCAACGTCGAGACGTTATTTTTATATAATACATAGTTATACTCCTATATATTATTTACTGTCATCCAGTGTCCATAAATATAACCCTGTCTTTCTCTCTTTGTTTTATACGAGTGGTCCATCTTACATTCACAAAATTAATATTATAAACGCAAAAGTAACTCTGTCTGTTGTATGTTCCGTTTTCAAGGAAAAACTACGGCACCGATTTGGCTGAAACTCAGTATATATATTTATATTTTCGATGCCACGAATGAACATAGGATACTTTTTATCCCGAAAAATGGGATAGTTTCCGGGATAAAAAATATATTTTCCTCTCTGTCTGTTATGCTTTTACGCAAAAATTACTGGACCAATTTGGCTGAAATTCGGTATATATGTAATTTTAATATCAAGAGTGGACAAGGGATACTTTCATCCCGGATAATGGGATAAGTTTATGTAAAAATTATCCCAGAAAGTAGGAAGGTTTTTATTTAGTGATTGGCCATTTTCGTCATTTCGGTCGATTTGGTCTATGTGGTCAATGTGGTCGATGTGATCGCTGTGGTAGGTGTGGTCTATTTAGTCATTTTGGTGTACACATGTATTTTTAATACCGAAAATTGGCTAAATACTTTCATCCGGAAGATGGGATAGTTTGCGATATAAAATGAGATCTTCCGGGGCAAATAGCAGTAACATAGTTTTTTTATACAATGTAACCTGTCTCTAGTATATAATAAATAATCGTGGTTACCTGGTGGGAAGTCGGCCATGTGCGCGGCGAGCGAGTTGATCGGCACGCCGAGCGCCTGCGCGGCGGCGTTGAGCGTCATCTCGCCGCGCTGCAGCCGCTCCATCACGTCGCAGGGGCCCTTCACCTGCCACATCTCGCGCACCGCCCTCACGCCGCAACTGCCCAGACTTGTATCAATCAACCAGTGAGTGAGTGGGCGAGTGAGCCGGTGGGCGAGTGAGCCGGTGGGCCAGTGAGCCAGTGGGCGAGTGAGGGAGTGGGCGAGTGAGCCGGTGGGCGAGTGAGGCAGTGAGTGAGTGAGCCAGTGGGCGAGTGAGCCATTCGTATTGTTTATTGTAAGGGGGACCAGCGGACAATAATTAGTATTTGTACACGTAGCATAGTCGTAGTAGCGTAATGGCTAGCGCACGCGTCATAAATTCAAAGGTCGCGGGTTCGATCCTGGCCGGAACGCATGCACCATTGAAGGCGCGTTCCCACTATGTCGTGACGACAGATAGTTGTGTAGTTTTAAGTGTCGTGGCTTATACGTTTAGGTGTTCACATATAGAACGACAGAACTTCCTGTCGTCTACGACATTTTTTGCCGAGTGACAACAGATTGTAATGACAGTGGGAACGGTTAGCACGACAGTCGTAAAACCATAAAAGATCGTTAAACATTTTTGACGACAAACAGTCGTTATAATGGGAACAGCTAGATACGACAATCGTCCAACGATGAGTTAATCGTTACGACATAGTGGGAACGCGCCCTTAGGCAGTGCACGCAGTTTTCTGACCTAATGTGCATATTGTTACAATTACCACGTGCTAAAAACGGTGAAGGAAAACATCGTGATGCAACCTGCACATCGAGATAACCGATGTGTCACACCTGCCAAGCCGCCTTAGACAAGCGTGGCGGGTATACTGTCCATTCCCCTACAGTGGGACAGTTATGCGCTATTGTTATTTATTTATTAAACATGTAGCATAAATGTAGTCTAATGTTTTCATTTTGTAAAACGTGGCGAGATAAAAGGCATTCACATTGTGACAATGTAGTTTTAATACTAGTACCACCACAGACGATGAGCAGCCCCCGCGCCCACCACAAAGCGATTGAGTGACTTGGACTTGAGCTCTATATGTTGCCCTACAGATTGGAGATTTTATGTGGGCCGTCAGGACTAAATCAAATATATACGAATTAGCGAAATACACCTAGAAAACTCTCGCAGCCGATTTTAACAAAACTAAAGTGGTATATGGTATATACATATATTGCTACAAGCCAAGAGACTCGAATTAAAAATCGGTGATAGATAGTTTTCAAAAACTCGAGATAAAAATATTTTAGTATTATTCCATTTTAAAAAAAATCGGCTTTTCAACCGGGCATTACAACAAAAATATTTTCTCACGCCTTTTGCTCCCACGTACTGTTAAAAATTCGCCACGAGTTAATTTGTAATTTTACTACTGAAAAAAACCGGAAATATAGGTTTTTCAAAGAAACTCGTAAACTTAAGAAAAAGGATGAAAATTTAGGTGAAACTATTTTTACTCGATAGCAAGACAATCCCCACAGTAAAAGTAGAAAACACCACGGGGGCAGTTTTTATTTAGTTTCCCTACTATAATACCCTTTCATATAAATAGTATGTTCTGTAAACTGTGAATAAAGAACAAAACTCATATCAACATTTTATAAGTGCAGGTTCAGTGTAAAAGCGTGTAATGTCGATATAAATTACTAGCTTTTGCCCGCGACATATTCTTCGTTGGTGCTCCGCTCCTGTTGGCCTTAGCGCGATGATATATAGCCTATAGCCTTCCTCGATATATGGTCTATCTGACAGTGAGAGAATATTTCAAATCAGACCAGTACTTCCTGAGATTAGCACGTTCAAGCAAACAAACACACAAGCTCTTCAGCTTTATACAGCGTGTTTCAGACCTTACGACAATAAATCAGACCACGTTTTCGTCATGACGTACTCTACCCAAATACAAAAACGAATCAAGGTAGCTTCTTTGGTTTAGCCACAGGACCTCATTTTGCATTTCAGAATTTTACAACAACATGTATCTGTTATTGTAACTAAATCGGTAGGTTAGTGACCAATGTATCATGTTGCCAGCTCGTCTCTTCATCATTAAACGCGGAAGATGTTCATTCTTACCAAGGTCAGTGAACCAATATTTACAAGATGTTCTGTTTTTATTGTATTTTTATCGTAATTAATTTGTTCGGAAATTGCTTTTTTTTAATTTTGACATTACGGTTGATTTAATAGTACCAAAAACTTTGTATGGAGTAAGACTGCCAAAATTATGATTTATTGTCATTTGAAATGAAACACGTTGTATATTAGTACTAGCTTCTGGCCGCGACTTCATCCGCGTGGTACGGTTTGTGTAACTATCCCGCGGGAGCTCTTTAATTTTTCGGGATCAAAACTATCCTATATGTTGACCAGGGATATAAGCTACCACCATACAAAATTTTATTTCAACCGGCCCAGCCGTTTCGGAGATTAGCCGCTACAAACAGACAGACAAGCAGAGAAACAAAAAAAAACAAAATTAGTTCTATTTCACTTCTTACACCCCCCCGACTCTGTTTTTAGCATATTTTTTCCTTGTACAGAAATCCGACCTCTACAGTTTTATTATATGTATAGATAATATAAATTCTGTATACAACTCACTTGTAAGGCCTGTTGATGCACCCGTACACGTCCCTATATCTTCCATATAAGGTGCCGTAACTAACGCCTAATATTTCAGCAGCCTGCTTCATCTCCAGTTCTCTCAGTCTTACAGCTTCCATCACCTGCAATATTTTTACAGACCACATTTCACGGTGCGGCCTAAATAACATCGCCGGTAAACTAAATATAGTTCACGAAAGGTTATTTATTATTATTTATTTAGATTTACGGCTTGGCAGCTAAGCCTTTAAGCTAGATCTTACAACCCGTACGAGTAAACTTGAGACTTCGCTCGGATGATAGCGAGAGCGGAAGAAGGCAGGTAGGGATAGCGAGAGCGGTAAGAAGGCGGGAGTCGGGATAGCGAGAGTGATAAGAAGGCGGGGGTCGGGATAGCGAGAGTGATAAGAAGGCGGGGGTCGGGATAGCGAGAGCGATAAGAAGCCAGGGGTCGGGATAGCGAGAGCGATAAGAAGGCGGGGGTCGGGATAGCGAGAGTGATAAGAAGGCGGGGGTCGGGATAGCGAGAGCGATAAGAAGCCAGGGGTCGGGATAGCGAGAGCGATAAGAAGGCGGGGGTCGGGATAGCGAGAGTGATAAGAAAGCGGGGGTCGGGATAGCGAGAGCGATAAGAAGCCAGGGGTCGGGATAGCGAGAGCGATAAGAAGGCGGGGGTCGGGATAGCGAGAGTGATAAGAAAGCGGGGGTCGGGATAGCGAGAGTGATAAGAAGCCGGGGGTCGGGATAGCGAGAGCGATAAGAAGGCGGGGGTCGGGATAGCGAGAGTGATAAGAAGCCGAGGGTCGGGATAGCGAGAGCGAGAGCGATAAAAAGGCGGGGGTCGGGAGGGGAGCGCGCATTCCGCTCAGAACTCAAGTGAACTTTTGCGGATAATATATTACAATATAGTTTCTTCATTTTCTTAAGCCTATGTATAGCTCAGATGAACTGTAGGTTATCAACTGACGCCATTCAACGGAGTTCTTGTGACAACTCGAAAGGCCACATTTGACTATATAGTTCAAATTTCTCACAAAAACACATAATTACTACATAATACATAATTACACATTTTCAGAAAATAAAATTGCACAGCACCACATCAGTTCCTGCCTTCCTTCACGAAAGGTCGAGATGACAATTTTCTAGTGATGTGACGACACACACCAGTTAATCAAACATCAATAACTTTAACCTAAAACTCCGATCGCCATATATTATTAAGAAATTGTGTAAGGGGGACAAAGTATGCATTATTGCCGATCGGAATTATAAGTGGTGTAAAACTGTAAGAATGTGCCTGTTATGGAGAAGGAACTCACCCTCTTGACGTAATGCTCCTCCCAGAACTGCGGCCGCCTTCCGTGCTGAAGGTAGTCGCTCAGCTTCACCACGTCCGTGAAACGGTGGTCAGTCGGACCCGACTTCGGGCCAACTGTTGCCGCTGCAAAACAAAAATTTGGCAAATGCAGAGGTGAAAAACATCACCTAACTACCGACGTTGCTTGTTACCCATTTGTTTAATTAATGAAACATGTGAAGTTTGAATTAGCATTTTGAAGTGATAACTTCTTATGTGAGGGTAAACCGCTTCGTTACGTAACGCGTTACGGCGCCAGTCTGTATGGCATCCCTTTCTCTCACGCATACGGCAGGCTGCTCCCTTCTCACTCTAACCCACTCGCTATATACCTACATAAAATTTAAGTAGTAACCTACGCTTTTTTCAAGTTTAAAAAATTTCAAAGTCTAATTAATTTGGTAACGGTAGACCACGACGTACACACCATGATCAAATAATAGAAGTGTTAAAACGAGGTCTACCTGACCTGGTTTAGAGATATATAGTCTCTGCCTACCCCATGGGAAAAAGGCATGATAATATGTATATATGTAAAAATTTTCATTATTATATAGACCAACTTAAATTACTTTAAGTCAAAACTTCTGTCACACTTTTTTTTAAATACTCCATCCATTACAATCTTAATCCTGTAATGCCTACCAATCCGGATAATCGCGAAATTGTATAATTAAGATCCGGATAACCTTGAATCCGTATCACTGAGGTCGAGATAATCGCAAATTGACTGATCGCAAACTGAGGTCCGGATAATCACGAATCCGTAAAACCACGAATCCATATAACTGAGATCCGGATATTAGTGAATCAGTATAACTGAGTTCCGGATAATTACGAATCCGTACAACTGAGTTCCGGATAATCACGAATCCGTACAACTGAGGTCCGGATAATCACAAATCCGTAAAACCACGAATCCATATAACTGAGATCCGGATATTAGCGAATCAGTATAACTGAGATCCGGATATTAATCAGTATAACTGAGTTCCGGATAATCACAAATCCGTAAAACCACGAATCCATATAACTGAGATCCGGATATTGACGAATCCGTACAACTGAGGTCCGGATAATCACGAGTCCGTAGAACTGAGGTCCGTATAATCGCGAGTCCGTACAGCTGTAAGATTACTCACTTTTAGTTGTCACGGAGGAAGCGAGGTGCGTAGGCTCCACCTTGATTTCGGGCACCGACGCGGCCGCTGATGAAGAGGAGGACGCAGCAGTCCTGCTATGCGGTCCAGCACCACTGTCATTACTCTCCTCGTCTGCAATTCATTTTAATTTTTTTTAAACTATATACAATAATACAGACTAATGCGATAGCAGTTAACCTTAATTTATTTATTTATTTGGCATACAAAACAAGAAACGGCTAAAGTTACACATTTCATATCTATACATATAATAAAATTGTAGAGGTCAAATTTCTGTACAATAAAAAAAAATTGTTTCTCTGTTTGTCTGTCTCTTTGTACCGACTAATCTCCGGAACGACTGGGCCGATTTACATGAAATTTTGTATGGTAATAGCTTATATCCTGGTCAACATATAGGATACTTTTGATCCCGAAAAATTAAAGAGCTCCCGTGGGATAATTAAAAACCTTTAATTTCTTAAACAGCTTATAACAGACTGAATATAATTTCTCTGCAACGTAACATAATAGAAGCAGAGATTATGACAGGGTGTGGTGTCGGTGAGAGAGTTTTATCTTATATATATACTAATATATAAAGCTGAACGGTTTTTGGTTGAATAGCTTGAACGCGCTAATCTCCGGAACTACTGGTATGATTTGATTTTTTTTCTGTATAAGATAGCCCATTTATCGAGGAAGGTTATAGGCTATATATCATCACGCTAAAAGCAATAGGAGCGGAGCATCAATGAATGAATGTTTGTTTAAGTGCGTGCCCGGATGGTTTAGATGTACAATTAGAACCGGTAGGTGGCGCTGAGATCAGGTTCTAGAATCCTCCTAATCACCTGGACCTGGATTTTGTTTTTATGTTATGAAACAAAGTCAGTTCAGAAAATATGGCGGTACGAAGTTCGCCGGGTCAGCTAGTTATATATAAATTATTAGGTCTAAGCTGAAGCTCTAAAGATGTACATAATGTACCATACATTGGCAAGATATTTAGGGGTTCGTATGACTTATTATAATGTTAGTTTTACAGTGGTAAGAAATAGAAAATCGGTGAGAAATATCGGTGCAAATAATAGCCCGAATTTCACGTTTCAATTTAAAGAAGGAGGAATTAAAAATATCAATGGATGTATTACTTGCAATCTCATTATACAGCTTGCACTTTCTTGTGACTGGATTATAAAACGATGTGTTATTTTTAAAAACTTGAAGGGAAAAGAGTTTAGGCGTTAATATATGCAAATCTCCTGTCACGATGTTTGTCCGCGATGGACTCCTAAACTACTCAACCGATTTTAATCAAATTTGCACACCGTGTCCAGTTTTATCCAACTTGAAAGACAGGATAGTTTTTACACCGTTGGAACCGGTAGGTGGCGCTGAGATCGGGTTCTAGAATCCTCTTAACAACGGGGAGCGATTTTGTTTTTGTGTGTTTGAGTGGGTCCCCGGATGGTTTAAATCCACAATTGGAACCGGTAGGTGGCGCTGGGATCGGGTCATATTTTTCAGAGCAGGACAACGTCTGCTGGGGCCGCTAGTCTACATATATAATTACTTGACCTCCCTGACTGACTGACATTAAAACACAGCCCAAACTACTGGAGGTAAGAGCATGTTTGCATGTGGGCTCTTTTACAAGCTTTTATTTAACTTACAATGGATGTATGTATGTATGTATGTTCGGGTGGAATTTTGCAAGTTAAATCTGACCAACTTCCCGGTTTCCGATTGAGTTGCGCTGAAATTTCGCACGCATATGTATATCGCGTGACAATGCAATAATATGGCACCATGGAGCTGATCTGATGATGGATTCCCCAAAATCCAATGTTTTTAACACGCTTTTATTAGCTTCACCTGTATGTATGTATGTTTGTAACCGACCCCTTTAAGCTCGATTTTGTCCTACTTTGAACGATCAGATTTAATTCAAACTTTGCACACCTGTCAAAGGTCGATGACAATGAAATAATACAGTACCATGGAGCTGATCTGATGATGGAGTCGGAAGGTGGCCATAGGAACTCCTGTACTAAACAAGATAGACCCGTCATGTTTGGGCTCGTTTTACTTGTCTTGGCTAGCACTCTGCTGCTACATGATATCCAGGATCTCAAAAGTTTGTATTTGCGTGCAAGACAAGCAGTTAATAATGTTGCCAAGCTATATAGTATTATTATTATCATGTTATTAAATTTTTCTGTTATTCGTCACAAAAATAAATCACATTATTAAAAATACTTATAAATCTCACATTAGTTAAATAGCCAACAAAAGAAAATCATGTCTAAAAAAATAATATCATTATAAGTCATAAATTATGGTTTAATTACTTATCTATTTAGGTGTAAAAAAGCGGATGAAAATTTGATTATGAATTTTGAAATTTTGAATTTGAAAGTACACTAAAGCTAGTGGAAAAAGCTGGCAGAGTTTTAACTAACTTTGATCTATGCGATCAAAGTCGTTAAAAATAAATGTGATTAGGATAATAAACTTATATCCTAAACCGGTCTCTCATTGAAGATAGAGAGCCCGGTCGGCTCTGTAACCGCTGTCACATTAGCCACTTTCTATGAGGTGGTCTGTCTGCTGAAATCGTGCAGAGCCATGCTGGAGGGGTGAAGACATACCTGCACTGTTGTCCCCGTCGACCTTCAGTCGCGTGTGGAGGAAGGAGCCGATGTCCGTGGGCGCGTCCGCCCAATCCTCGTCGGAGCCGTCCTGCGAGGAGTCGTCTCCCTCCCCCTCGCCCATGCCCCAACTGACCACCCTTTCCGCTGTTATGTCCTGAAAGGCATTTTATCGTTGACCCTCTAAGACGGAACCACTGTAACGTTGCACTTGCATCATTTAAAAAAAAACAGACATAGCTAATGTCAATCAATGTCACTGTCAAGAGAGTGACAAATAAAAAAAAAACTGTGACGGCGGTTAATTTTAAAACTCGCTGGAACTTCAAATATAGCGACTGCTAAAAATCTTTTATAAATATTACTCCACACTGTTAAAAACTTCTTTTAAAGTTAATTAAATAACTACGTGTTCCCGCTGGGGTGAGTTCTTATTCATATAGCTAAAATGTAACTGTTCTGCTACTTAAAACTAAATATAATTGAGCTGATTAGTTTTCTAACGGAGGACACTGTGTCAAACCCTAATGCCTATTATTCACCATCTAATTCCAGGACCGAAGTTACCCTTACATATCTAGGAAACCCTAAAAACCGAGTCAACACATACCGACGTGGACAATTACCAGTCGAGCTAAAACGAGTCGAGCTAAAAAAGCTAAAACAAGAGCGGTGGAACATCGGAACTTGAAGCTCAATCAGGGCTTCGACAGGCCAGTGTACCTTTTGTGTAGGGAAGTCCACCGGCTGTTACGGAACCGATTGAATGATAGTTGTCTTCTAGTGTGCATTGACCCACCTAAACTTATTCTGTGGATAAGGGGGAACACCTGACGATTTCCCTTACGTCACAGTATCTTGGTATTCATTCAACATTCATTCAAACAACATTCATTCAACGAAATTGCGTGGTTGATATAATAATCATGAAGTCAGCTTACCAAATTCCCATGCTGCCACTCCTGGTCTTTCTCTCTGTGAAAATAAATGAAAATTACTGTTCACCACAAACATCAACGTAGATAATATTGTTACGAGTTTAGCGGGACTCAAATCAAAATGTCGTTAGAATTACTACAGAATTTATTAGAACTATACAAACACGTATAACACAGGTACAAATATAACTGATAACAACCAGTATAAAGGTAATGCACGATTTAATTAACACGCGCAAAGTCCGTCACTGAATAGATTACCGAATGTAGTACACACGTCTTGCTTCGCTTGTGCTTATCGCTCGACTGCCGATCTCTCCATTGGGGCATTGTTTTATACTGCAGAAATACAATATATCTCTCGGCTGCGTGAAGTGAATTTCTTAGAATCACACCTGACTAATGACTACCATAAAATATTACAATACACAATGGGCTGTTTTCCTAATTACAAATTTTAAACACAGAGTAAACAAAAGAAGTCCAAATGAAGAACATGTTATAAAATGTCGATAGGTACGCAGGCGTGAATTCGTCTTTTGTTGGCATTCAGGTCGTAAGAATATTTTTTTTATCCCGGAAGCGGTTCCAAGTTGTTTGAATGCATAAAAATTGGCGTATTCCGAAAGTTGTCATGAAAACGGTAGCTTACATTCTTTTTTGAGTGCTGTGATACTTTGTGTCCCGGGATTCCCGCGGGAATTTCAAGTCAAACGCGGACGAACTTGCGGGTATATCTTAGTTATTTATAGAATAATAATAGTAAACTTTCAAACATTCGATTAAAAAAAACATTTAAATTACTTACAATTTGGGCGCCGACAAAGATTCGTCATCAGTGTGATCAGTGCCACTCGCTAACCTTTGCCGTTTGGGGCTCGGACTGTCTCTAAAAGAAATTCAGATACAAATAACACGTTGCGAAGGGGTATAGAGTAGGTAGGTACTCAATTTTTAACTTAGAATACAGTCGTCTCTCGATAATTTGACTTTTTAGGTTATATTTTTTCTATAAATAAGGTATTTAGAAAGGAATACCTTATTAATATTACAATCTTTTTCATTGCCAGAGTTTAGCAGACAGGCAGACGGCCCACTTGATGGAAAGCGGTTACCATCGCCTATGAACATTTGGAACACTAAAGGTGCTAAAATGCGATACTGCCCTCTTAAGGGAGACTGGAACCTGGTCCCTAATACCGGAACACAAATCGAGGTTGTTACGGCGACATACTCTAGACCAGGGGTGGTAGCCATCCAGTCGGGCAAATGCCCTACCACCTGGCGGTGGGTTGTTTTGTCGCCTCTTACGACAGGCCGCCCCAACGCAGGAAATCGAATTCTTTCTCCGTTCCTGCACGGATAAAATCCATCTGATCTAAAAAGATTAATAAGTTATTTACATATAACCTAACTAATTATTTACATATAATATAACTTAACGAAAAGTATTCTTATGAAGAAGGGTACTTTCGTCGTCTTGGTTATTTGAATTTTTTCATGATCCCTTCAAAAATATTTCATAAATTAAACAAAATCATTATTAATTGGTCCCCTCGGTGATTTGAAGTATCTTGCCCGCCAATATGCTACAATTTGTTTCTCTCTCTACTCTCTATAATTTGAGCACTGCCCTACGATTCTGCGTCTTCAGAACCAGCACATGAGACAATTTCTTGTCAACTATTACCACTATCAAAAATTCATTGGACAATGCTATCATTGCAGTCGTTTTCTCGACAGAAAATTACAGATTTCTTCCCATAATGAACATTTCTATGTACAAATGTTTAAGCCAAACTCTTGTTTACTTGATTTTTCCCTCCCTCTTGGTTATAAACTCGTGTTATTTTGAATTTTTGGTGATTTGAAATTTTTCTCTGGTCTTGAATGTCAAATTATCGAAAGTCGACTGTATATGTATGACTTTCTTAAAACCCGTATGAAACTTAGTTGGAACAAAAATTATTACAATATGAATATATTTTCAGGACTGCAAGCAGGAAGTGTGACATTGTATTACAAGGAATGGGAGGGGTCTTATATTTCGTGATGTCACTTGTGAATATCATTATGTTTAGAACAGATTTTTTTTAATAATTACGGAACTGCTATAATAGCATAAGTTCTAGATGTAAAATTGCAAAATATGTGATGTCACACTAGGGAGGGAGGAGTCTTACGGATGCGACCAGCTGTGACAAGCACGGGGGAGGCTTGCAACGCTTTGCCTTCGCCCCTGGTGTTGCGAACGGCGACGGTAACCACATTCCATCAGGTGGGACATCTGCCTGTTTGCGAAATAAACATATACATTATCCGCGTAGGAACGGAAAAAGAATATAATGTCCAGTGGCCGGGCCGGCTGTCGTAAGAGGCGACAAAACAGCCCACAGCCAGGTGGTAGGGTATTTGCCCGACTGGATGGCTACCACCCCTGGTCTAGAGTATGCCGCCATAAACTCGTTGAGCTGTGTTCCGCCATTAATAACCAGATTACAGTCTCCCTTAAGAGAGCAGCAGCGCATTTGTAGCACCTTTGGTTTTGCAAATGTCCATAGAAGATGGTAACCGCTTTTCATCAAGTGGGCCGTCTGTTGTGGCCTGCCTATCTACTGAACTTTGGCAATAAAAAAAATAAAAAGCAACTCGCTGCCGTAGAACTGAACACAATGCAAATGAAGAACAACTTAAATTGCTATGATACTTACGCGTCGGAGTTTTCCCTCTTGACCGGACTGAGTTTCTCTTTTGTGGGCAGCTTTATTAACGGGGGAGGTCCACCTGAATGGAAAATTATCATTTTCATACAAACATCCTTGTGCATCTATACTGAAAAATATTATAATCAAGCAAGTGCTTGGTAGACCACGGACCACGAAGGGTTCAGTAGAATAGCCAAATATTATCTGGTTTCGTCACTTGAATGGACCAACCCCGTCATTCCATATGCATCGTCGAGTCTTTTTCGTTTGAGCTAAAACGCTTGGTCTTCGGAGAGACTTCGCGACTCTCTGTCTGTTCTACCAACTATAAATGTGGAGGGTTCCGAAGAACTGTTCGGGATGATGCCTTCATCTTCTTTCTACCACCGCACCGCCCGCCATTATCTCAGTTCATCCCCGCTTCCTTGAGTCACTTCGCTCATGTATGTATGGGGTTTTGCATGATAAGGTGGCGACACGTGGTTGGATGACAGCCGCGTCCGTCAGCTCTGTTCCGCTTACACAAATCGTACACAACGTAGGTATATCGGAAGGAATTATTATAGTAGAATTATTTTCTCCGTGCAGTTGGGTCATAAATCAAACTCGGCCTCAGCCCGGTTAGGGCGGTGAGCATGTTGCGCGGGCGCAACGCCATTAACGATAAAAACTCATCTTATCAAAGAAAGATTATCATTCTAATAAAAATCATTATTATCTTTTTTGCTGTAAATTTTAAACTTAGATATAAGTATTTATATTTATTTTTAATATAACTTGTTACATACTCTTGTATTTATAGTTTTTTGATACATAGATACCTAATTAATAATTTATTTTAAATCACTATTATTCTTATTTTAATAAAAACGTTGTTTTATCTGTTTTTATCTTTCATTTATATCACTAACCTACAAAATGACAAAACTAAATACATTATCGATAACGCTCATCGACAACAATAATGCGTATCTCTATGCCTGCCCATAAGGCCCGTGCGTGGAAGAGAGAGCGAAATAATCGCTTCCCTGCTCCGATTATTTATGACCCAAACTGCACGGAGAAAATAATTCTACCATAGTTGAGTAAAACCATAATTGCTTTCCATCTGATGCGCCGTGAAGTTGTCCGCTGTACTTTCGCAATAAAAAATAACCTGTTATATACAATGAAGGTAGTTCTTAATCTAGCAGTCTGGATGAAGTAACCGACAAGATAAAAGTGAGTAAACCTCATAAGTAAAAATTACGTTAGCTGGGAACTTACCATTGACATTGAACTTCTCAACCTTCCCGTCTACCTCAGCAATGTCATCGGTCCGCATAAACGCAAGTAGCTCCGAAGGTGGTATCGCTGTGAGTGTGTATTTGGGAGAAGGCTGCTTCGGGGAAGGCTGCCTTGGACGAGGCTTGTATGTCTTTTCTGGCCTCTCCATCTGCTTGTCGGCTTGTTTATCTATCTTGTCCTTTGACTCTTGCAGGGCTGGCGTTGCTGTGGTTGTTACTACTCCACCTGATATAATACATATTTATATGAAAAACGACGAATCGTGAATATAACGGCCATACAACCATGCTGGCTGTCGTCCAATCGGCATGACGCTGCCGATTTTTACATACATACATACATAACTTCACGCCAGGTCCCTTGCGGGGTAGGCACGAACAACAGAGCGCCATTCAGGCTTATTCTTACACACCTCACTTGCTTCTTTGACATTCATAGCTCTTGTCATGCACGCTCGTCTGTTCTTAAAGCTCCTGACATCACCTTCTGCTAATACGCGATATTTACGTCGTACAAAATAGTTAAGTGAATATTAGTGAAGTGATTTAAGTTCGCAAACTTTGTATACTTACTTAATACTGTAACGACTTAGACGCGAACAAAGGCAAATTCACACCTGCATACCTGACACATTTTATTACCTTTCGGCATTTGGACCTCTTTTCTTTACTTTGTGTTTAAAATTTATGATTCGAAAAGAGCCCATTGTGTATTGTAATCTTTTATGGCAGTCATTAGCCAGGTGTGTCGGATTCACAGTACAAACTGATTCTATGAAATTCGGTCTACGCGGCCGGGCAGATATATTGCATCTGTGCAGTATAAAGTAAAACCACGAGCGAAGCAAGACGTGTGTACTACAATCGGGAATCTTTAAGTGACGGACTTTACACGTATTATGGTATTACGACTTTCTGAATTACGTTTGAACTTGTGTTCGGTTATATTTGTACCAGTTTTATACGTGTTTGTATAGTTCTTATAAACTCTATACAAATTCTAACGACATTTTAATTTGAGTCTCACGACTCGTAACAATACAACTAGTGACTTTTTAGTATTTAATTTTATCAAACCAAAATACTTTATAATACTCTATAACACTTAGACGCTTACTTTAGAATTCACCCTGATGGTAATTGGTGATGCTACCTTAATGCACTTCGATGGACATGTTTTCATAAACAGAGATGCTGCTCCTTACATCTACCCTCAATTAGTATAAAAGTAGACAAAAGAGAAATGTTTGGATTCTGTGAAGAATGACACGATGATTTGTGGTGTGACAGAGGACGTATGCCAGAATAGAGAAGCATGGATGGAAAGCAGATTTGTTGACCCCAAATAATTGGGAGAAGATGAAAGAAATGAGAGAGATCTTTTTAATTGCATGAGTTCAGCAGACGGCCCACCCTATGGAAAGCGGTTACCGTCGCCTATGGACATTTCTAACACCAAAGGTGTTAACTTTGTGCTGCGGCTCTCTAAAGGAGATCTGGAGCCTGGCCACTGATTCCGGAACACAACTATTGCGGACAGAGAGCGCCCCACACACCGCCGACGCCCATAGCTCGCACAGTTAGCAGCTAGGCGTCGGCCAGAAAATGCCACTTAAGAAGCGGCCTTAAAGACCGCAACGTTATTCTACTCGACTTCACTATTCTTCGAGTACTCTCTCTACGATTACTCCCATTATTCTCTGTACTTATCTATGTTAATATGTCATATAGTCCACGTCGAGACTTATTTGGAAGAAGCAACTGTCACCACTAACAAATAAAAGGTTGGTATGGCGGTTCTAACCAGGGTTGGTTAAACTTGCTACAGATAGATTAGATAATAAGGTCCTTATATACACATAGCATCTCATAGATTTAGGTATAAAAATATGCCGTAAAATCTAAATTCTAAATTGTCAAACATATATTGGCAAACAGCATTGATGTATTAGAACTAATAAGAACAAAAATGAATCAAAATTACCTACCAAAACCAACAACTACCCTAGTGTAAATTTATTGAATAAAGAGCAATATAAAAAAAGTATTAGACCTGGGTAATCTTGTCCGCCGGGGTTACGTAGGAGACAAAGAAAAACCAGGGGTGGTAGCCATCCAGACGGGGGAACAACCTACCACCTGGCCGTGGGTAGTTTTAACGCCTCTTACGACAGACCGCCCAGTCGTGGGAAAACATATTCTTTCTCCGTTCCTGCAGGGGTAGGTTCCTCACCGGTATCAGAATCGGGTGGTTCATCCTTGTTGTTCCACCGTACATCCGTCAGACCCTTAATGCGAAGCTCCTCGGCCGTCTTCAAGAGGCTCGCCAGCTGAGACTGAAAATGAAGACAATTATATTAACATATCTCGTGTCATATTAATACGACATTTTTCTAGAAGCTGACGTGGTAGAGCTATTCCTGGAATCATCTTGATTTCAGCTCTTAGCGCCGGCTCAATTGGTATGACACCTAGTGATGAGTAGTATACGCGTGAGGCAGTACATTTGTCACGTAAAAAATTGATTTCGGCTACTAGTTTAAAAATGTCGCCCCGTTACTACTCACGCGTCAAATGTAAAAGAAAAGACGGAACGAGGACATCAGTGCAATAACGCCTCTACGGATATTCACATGACAAAGAGGGACAACATGACATGTACGGTAGCTAGTAAAATGAGGTGACCGACGCCAATCGCACCCGATTCTTAACGAAAATTTCTGAACTAGAAGTTTTGTACGGAATTAATGAGGGAATGACGCTCACCGCCTCACTGGCCTCATCGCTTCAAATGTACTGCTCGTCGCCTAATTTGAAGTTGTACATTATGCTGGTTCAGTACAAAATGTCATGTTACTCTTACAAGCTCATTTTAAAATGTCCTACCCAGCCGTCCGATCTGCCGAAGAGTCGATAAGTAGTTTTGAAATATCTGACTTCTTTTACCTAAAGCTGCCATGAAACTCACATGATGGACGTTCATCTCTCCGGTGTACATATAGTCCAGCAATGCCTTGAGGTGTTCGGGTTCCGCCCCGTCTATCACAAGTACCGGCTCGCCTTGCGCCTCGTGGGCGCCCAGCAGCGCGCCGAGGAGCTCCGAACATGCTGCCAGAACTACCCTGGAAACGGAAACGATCCATGCATCAATATTAAAAGCATATTCACAAACAAACGCAATCACTCGGATGCATAGTCGTGTGCTTTTGAGTACCCTTTTTTTCTCTTTAGGTTCATATAGGCTCATATTAGCACATTTTTTTATATACAGTTTAAGCTCCATATAACGACACTGAAGGTACAGTGCAATTGTTTGGCGTTATGGAGAGTTGCCGTTAAATGGAGAGAAGTCAGTTATGTTTGTGCGACGTCTTTTGCTACACCAGTAATTATTATTATGTAGTACTTTTTTACTTATTTTATTAATATCTTGCTATATTGAGGCATCTTAGTGATAAAGGATGTAGTACAGTTTATTACGGGTTAGGATAATAAAGCGATACGTACTACACAGCTTTTACTAATTATGGCAATTAAAAAAAAGATACTTTTGATTACTACACATTACTATATATAGTGTATAATTAAATGAAAAACAAGCTAAACCAACCTAAGCTAAGTGATTTCGACGCTTAAGGGAGTTTGTCGTTAAATCGAGTGACGTTACGTAGAGTTTACACTGTATTAATATAGATAGATGTTTTTAATGGTCGTTTTGGTATCAGGATAAATGGAAGATTTGCACTGAAATCAGCGGTGTGTCAGATATAATTCCAGCACAGCAATAACCTCATCGACTATCCCGCAATACTAGAAGACGAAAGTATTCGAGTAGTGCGTCCTCCTGGTCCTGACTTACGAGGCCGAGACCTGGACGTTGACAGTGGGACTGGTCCGCAAGTTTAAGTCCTCAGCGGGCTATAGAACGAGCTATATTGGGTGTTTCTCTTATGGATAGACTTTGATCGTGTTTTTTAGCCAGCCGGCTAAAAAACTATGTGATGGCTATTTGGCTAATGGGTTAATGACTTGCTAATTGACTGGTAACGGCTAAGCTGTAAAATTGTTATTTGTCGGTTTTATTTCGGACCATCATCAGCCGGATGGCTAAGTTTTTAAAATTTCGGTAGGTTACCCATCGCTAGGACTTCGATGTTTTTTTTTATTGCATGAGTTATGTAGACAGGCAAACAGACCATCTGATGGGAAGCGGGTACCATTGCCTATGAACATCTATAACACCAATGGTGCTGCAAATCCGCTGCTGCTGTATTGTACAGTTTACTATAAAACAATGACCGAACGGAGGGGTAGGGCAGTCTAGCGAGAACCACGATATTAGCAAGACGTACATTCAATAAGCGATATAGGACGGATTTGCGCGTGTTATTGAATCGTGCAGTTTGTACTGGCTGCGTCCAGTTATATTTGTGCCTGTGTTATACGTGTTTGTATAGTTCTATTAAACTCTATAGTAATTCCAATGGTATTTTAATTTGAGTCTTACAGCTCGTGACAATATATATACCTGTGAGCTCTGAGCGACACGCCGTGTATGCTTTGGGGGGATATGGTGTTCTTGCCGGACACTTGGGTGGCGAAGCTCGGCGAGCAGTACAGCGTCACGTCGCAAAATCGTTCTGGAAAAGACATAAAACTGAATTGAGCAAAATTGTACATCTTTTTTTATTTATTTTTTATTGCTGGAGTTCAGCAGACAGGCAGACGGCCCACTTGATAGACCGGGGCTACCATCGCCTATGGACATTTGAAACACCAAAGGTGCTACAAATGTGCTGCTGCTCTCTTAAGGGAGACTGGAACCTGGTCACTAATGCCGGAACACAAATCGACGTTGTTACGGCCACATGATTTAAACCAGGGGTAGTAGCCATCCAGTCGGGCAAATGCCCTACCACCTGGCAAATACATATATAATAAAACTACGTTTTAACGGTTATAAGCGCGGTAATTTATTTGATTTTGGCTGTGGGTTGTGTTGTTGCCTCTTACGTAAAGCCACCCGAGCGCAGGGAATTGTATTCTCTTTCTGTTCCCGTACGGATAGATATGACATGATAGCATATTCATATTAAAATATATAACTATTTATGATTGTTAAGATTATGATACACTCCCGCCGTGGGTATTTGACACTGGCTAGATATACAAACCATGCGAAGCCATAGTGAATAAAAACTATATACACAACTTTTCAATAAATTAACTCCTATAAGAAACTGACAAAAATAATCAAGTTAAAAAACTAAGTATAAAAATTCCAAAATAATAATCTAAGATATGTTACATTCTAAACATATCCGGGTTAGTTATTTACATATATGAAAAAGTCATATAATTCTAGAATCTTCCTGAACAGGCCCCGCCTATTTTCGAAATATTATATACTTAGATTTAACCTAGAGTTTGATAAGTTGATAGCCTTGGAAATCGTAAGCGAATCAAATTATGCTACTAACGGAATTAGGCGTGGCTAAATTCCCAGCCAATTGTCGACCGATATAGGTTTTTATCAAAGAATAGTTGAATACAGACTATGCAATCTACTGTTCTTATGTGCCTAAATACCTATATCAACATTTCCCTAATTGTGGTCGCGACTCACCGGGGCCATGAGACCCTCGAGCGAACATTATGAGCTGAGCAGTTGTTCTTTATTTTGACACAAAATAGTCACATATAAAACTACACACAACAATATTAAAGCAGAAAATGTTTTAATTAACCATCATATAATTTAATTAATTTTGTAAGTAATAAATAAAAAACCAAAATTGTAAACCTAGAGTCCGTTGTGTGAAAAACATACAATTTAACTGAAAATTCAGTAATTTATTATGTACGAGAAAACAAGATATACATTGCACATGTTTTATATGATTTATTATTTTGTATTTAATTTTTCAATAATTTTTTTTCGTTTCCACGTGAGGAACTTCATTCCGGACAGGGTCCCCCGACAGCCGCTTTAGTTTTTTTCTTATATAAACAGTGTCGCATTCATGTTGTGACGACAGAATGCGTTGTTTGAACGGCCCGCTCGGTGCTGCTTGTAAAATGAAATAAGTTAAAGAAAATGAAATAGAAATAATAAATAATATAAATATATAACTTAAATACATATAAAAAATATTTGTGTATTTACTTTACCTTTATTTGGTGTACGAGTAACAAATAATAGCAAATTGATTGCCTAGGGAGAGTAAGTGAATGCACGAACTTCACTCGGGTTCGACCGGAGTTAGTTGCCCGCGACTACCGACCGTGCTATGCGTGACCTGCATTCCATTCTTTCAAAGCAATCAACGGCTAAATTTTCAAACCCTTAAAACCTTGTTTAATTCTTCTTCTTTGCAAAATTGGACGTTATATCCGTTACACAATTAATTTTTAGTTTAGTTTACTTATTAGTTTACTCTTTGACAAAACACCTCAAGAACATTATAAGTTAAAAATGTAATTAATTATAGTCGAATTTCGACCACTGAGCGACCTCAAGTTTATAATTAACACCTTTGGAGATAACGAGAATTATTTTTTACTAATAATTACTATGATTCAAATTGTGTTAGTATATATACACAGATTTTCCTTAAAGGATCATTTTGGCATAATGTACTCAGGCGATTTTCGTAAGAAATTACACTATTTAATAATGTTTAAATGTAGTTTATCTGTCGTTAGCGCTATTGGTTCAATAACTTATAAAATTGCGTTTTGGAACACACCATCGATAGTTAAACTAGGTTCAACTTAACTATGGGAGCGCAGTGTGTTCCGAGCGCGCTCATCTCTCCTCTCGTGGCGCGAGTGACAGACCACCTAGAGAGCTTGACGATGCTGGGGGAGCAAAGTAGTCCCTCGGCAGTGGAAGAGGCCTCTCGAGGCCCACGCCTGCCAGGGCTGCGGAGAGGCTAGGTCATATACCCGTAGCCCCGGCATAAGGCGAAGGACGGAACACCCAGGGGTTTTAGTGGGTATCCCTAACCGGGGGTGGCAACAGTATGGCACCAGTTCTGACTGGGCATGCTAGTGCCGACCCCGATTTGGCGAATCCCACACTAGGTCGCGAATTATCCCCCCAAGGTTCTACCCTTATCGTGGCTTAGTCCTCAATGGGATTTCCCCTGGTTAAAAAAAAATGGTTCAACTTAACTGACCAATATTAGGCGTTTATCTATTCCATATCTTTTTTGTTGTAAATAAATATTAGATATTCCTTCTCAAATAGATCCATCTAGTGGCGTGAGTTTGGTACTAGTTGTAGGTTAACAGTTAACCTAAGTTATCTATTACATAACTTTATGAAATCGATTGTTATTGAACTCATAACTGCTAACCTCAGAAACCGGTCATTATCAAATTAGGAAATAATAAAACTACGTTTTAAGCGCTGTACTTTATTTGATTTTTATTCCGACATTTCAGCCACTGTTAGTAGCCGTGATCACAGAAGAACATTGGAATAAATTGCCCTTAAATTGAAACATGCCAACTCAGGGTTGGTGAAGATTTTTACTACAAAATTTGTATAAAAACGAAGATTTTATGTAAACATGATGTTATCCCTCTCTTACATACGTAATGGTTATTACTAATTCCGGTTTTAAAACATTCCACGCGTCAGAAGTCAATGCGAATTTACAAATCACCAAGGTAATTAATTAATTTATAATTTTGGTATATATGTATTTAACATTTTCTTAAGTTTTCGCGACTTGTATACATAACGTTTTGTCTTCCGTGACCACGGCCACTGAAAAGCGGCCGAAACGTCGGATTAACCAAAATCAAATAAATTACCGCGCTTAAAACCGTTAAAACGTAGTTTTATTATATATGTATTTGCCAGGTGGTAGGGCATTTATCCAACTAGAAGGCTACCACCCCTGGTCTAAAGTATGTCGCCATAACAACCTTGATTGTGTTCCGGCATTAGTGACCAGGTTCCGGTCTCCCTTAAGAGAGCAGCAGCGCATGTGTAGCACCTTTGGTGTTGCAAATGTCCACAGGCGATGGTAACCGCTTTCCATCTAGTGGGCCGTCTGTCCCACTGTCTGTCCGCCTGTCTGCTTAACTCTTGCAATATATTTTTTTAATATACTGTGATTAGCGCCTGTTTGGTATAGAGCAGTTCCCCCATTATTTACCTTTTTTTTTTTATTGCAGGAGTTCAGCAGACAGGCAGACGGCCCACTTGATGGATAGCGGTTACCATCGCCTATGGACATTTGTAACACCAAAGGTACTACTAATGCGCTGCTGCTCTCTTGAAGGAGACTGGAGCCTGGTCACTAATGCCGGAACACAACTAAGGGTTGTTATGGCGACATACTTTAGACCAGGGGTGGTAGCCATCCAGTCGGGCAAATGCCCTACCATCTGGCTGTGGGTTGTTTTGTCGCCTCTTACGACAGGCCGCCCGGCCGCAGGAATTTGTATTCTTTCTCCGTTCCTGCACGGACGTTCCTCCATTATACATAACAATAAGCATCTATATGGTAATTATACATACATACATAACTTCACGCCAGGTCCCTTGCGGGGTAGGCACGAACAACAGAGCGGTTGTTGGTGGTAATTATGTAGATTATAATTCAAAATCTCTCAATTGTATATAAACGGTATTCACTACATGATATTTTCATGTTGGCACACGCGATAAATTTGTTTATATTATGTTCCGTTTATTTCATTACATGTAAAACTTATGTATAATATTTTATATAATATCATATATAAAATATTATCTAAAATTCCTAAATAATAATTTATTAAATTCTTTTCATTCATAACGCTTTAATTAAAATAGTTTATCAATGACTTCAATCCGCTACCGGTTGTGCCAATTTGCTAAGTTTCTTATACTGTAAAATTGTTGGAGGGATGGCGAGGTGTTCTATAAATGCTTGAAGAGTGTGAAGAGTTAATTTGAAATAAGTGTTAAAACCATAAGGTTCTCTGATTGTAAAGTATTGTGACCAGTTGCTTTTCTTTTACTACCATAAACACTTCTAAGTTGTTGCAAGTATTAGACTATGGTAGAGAGATAACATAGAAGATAAGTAAAGATTAAGTATAGGTTCATTGACTTATTCAAACTTTATATAAACAGTTCTATTATTAACTTACAGTTTATTTTATTATGAAATTAACATAACACGTGTAAGCTTATTCCAAACAACTAACACAAGTTCGTAAAGCCGATATAAGACGGTTCACTTCTTCTGTCTTTTAATTCAGTTAGAGCAGAGGTTCCCAAACTTATTTTGTATACTGCCCACTTTGAGAATAAATTATTTTTTAGCGCCCTCATTTTTTCACCTACTTAAAAACCACTATAACGTCAAATTAAATTAACTGATTATTGTGAGCTTTATTAGCGGAGATTAAACATTCATTCTAAACGAGACTTTTACTATAGCCCGCAAGAGTTAACTTGAGACCTAAGCGCAGTAGGTAGTACACAACGGCGCTAAGGTCTCAAATTAACTCTTATGGGCTACACCTGCCTGCTTTTTCTGGGTCTCTTACCGCTACCGTTAGGCCTGCAGCGCCCACAAGGGGGCGTTATCGCCCACTTCGGGAAAGGATGAGTTAGAGAAATCGACCAAAGTGATTCACATAAACTTGAATCATCAATGTCGTTAAACACAGTTATTAGCAATTCTGTTTTTAAAAGAGCAAAGACCTATAATATTATCTTGTTCTGTGAAAAATAAATATATATAGAGATAAATGTCAGGAGCCTTAAGAACAGACGAGCGTGCATGACAAGAACTATGAATGTCAAAGAAGCAAGTGAAGTGTGATAAGCCTAAATGGCGCTCTGTTGTTCGTGCCTACCCCGCAAGGGACCTGGCGTGAAGTTATGTATGTATGTATGTATGTATAAATTACAAGTAAAACAAAGTAGTAGTACAACCGATAGCAAGCAAGTATTTCTTGCTGGCTTGCTTGCTACTGTCCAAGATATCGTTTTACTGTTCTTATTATTTAAAAGTTACTGGACAATTTAAACTTCACACATATACTAGGATAATTGACGGTAGTTTTAGATCAATGATCTTATAATAATTAGATTCGCAGTTTACGGCACCGACGTGTTGCCACCTCGAGGATGCCCGCGGGCATATCTGGTCCCAGTTGTGAGTTAGACATGCAGCGAGTGTAACGTATCCGCGACGGGCGTAAAAACGTATTCAAAATGGTGAAATGTACTGTTAAAAGTTGTGTATCACGTCCGAAAATGATAATAAAGCAAGTGACGTTAGCTTTCACAAGTAAGTTTGCTTAATTTTGATCGCATTATTCAAAAAAAACATTAGAAAACCAAATAATATATCGTGCATTGTTTTTGTCATCGGTGTTACCAGTAAAACGAATTAAAATTTTAACATTTTTTTTGGAGTGTAATTCATGAAAAAGTGAATGATGGAAGCGTGTGCCAGTAAATATCGTGTGCTTTAATAATAAAATTTCGGCAACGACTCTAATATGCTTATTAATTTTTTTATGATACTAGACAGTCAATAATTTTCATAAAATAGTGTTAGGTTCAGCAGCAGTTAGAATGATCCTTATTTGTTTGTCTAAGTCAAAAGTGGCGGTCATTCTACTATCAGAGGGAGGGAGGTCTTCTTCGCAGATTTATGTGACGAACTTGGTAAGTATCGATATAAAGTGGAACCATACGCTATGTCTTACTAGTATATCAGGATAGGTAGGGATTCTCGAAAGTAGACGATTTTAGACCCTCAACATTAATTGAACTTTTGCACATGTTTTATTAAAATGTCTTGTTATAGTAAGTTATTAAGCAAGCCGTGAAAACCAAATCAAACCAGATCACTAAAAATATTTTTTTTAAACATCGATGTACAGACTCTTATGTACTAAGTATATATTCTAAGTTTTATATTCTATAAAAAAAGAAGCCAAAAAAACGTTCAATCTGGGGATATTTCTGACTACTGGCAACTCTGTCTGAATTTTTTAGTTTCCTCTATTAATCTCATTCCTGTAATTCTTCGCTCAAATGAAAAGTTTCTGCTAACGATACCTAAACATACTTCGTCCTTCGTAGAAATTTTTTTCGCCGTGCAGGCTGTTCGCCTGCGGAACTCCCCCCCTTGAAAATCAGACAAGCTACATCCATTTCCACATTTAAACACTTGATCACGGACCATTATTTTTCCATTAAAGAAAATTTGTTGCAGTTAATAGAATCCTATTATTATTCGTAATTTATATTATTATAATTTATTTAATTATGTATATCTATAGTAGTTTATTATTGTAATTTTTTTTGTTTTTCTCTTTAATTATATTTAATTACAAATTAGTTTTAATTGAGTTAAACCACCAAAAATACGATTTATTATTTCTTTTAATGTCTCCTTGGACACCAGGTTGCCTGGAAGAGATCGCTATAAGCAATAAGGCCGCCCCTAATGTAAATGTATTCATGTTAAACCTAGGCAGGTTTAAGTTATGGTGAACAATATAGAGTTTCATTCATGCATTCATATTCAATTAATAGATGTAAGAGTATTACTTGTGCTTGGCTCATATCTGCTATCCTTTTATGTCATAGTGAAAAATACTGAAATGTTTCTGGATCGTTTAGATACACAGTTAGTACCGGTAGATAGCGCTGAGATCGGTTTTAGAATCCTCCTGATCACCTGACCGATTTTGGTGATTTTGTTTTTGTGTCATGAAAATAAGTTTTTTTACGAATTCAGAAAACAGGCGGTACGAAGTTCGCCTGGATCAGCTACTTTTCTATATAAACAAACAGGCTGATGAATCCAACTATGAAAGTAAAGTTTACGAATTACGTTTTTCACACAACGATTGTCAATCCTTTTTTCTTCAGGCGGGGGAAATGATTCCGCACAATACCAGGTCCTTTGCTAGGGATTAGACCAGATTTGATTATGGGGGCAATCCCCTATGGGGCTGCCAAACAATAATCAACCGGCTTATGTGGAGACTCGATACCAAACCTACCTCCCAACTCAATAGTCCACTAAAACCACCCTCCTCCCATGTGCCCCGAGCGTATGGCAGGAAGAGCGTGAGACTTAGAACGTAGTTACGCCCACGCTGACTTTTTTTTTAGGCAAAGGAAAATGCTCTACCGATTTACGCACAAACTGGGTCGTTGCCAAGGAACGACACACGTCGGTCGGGGGAGGCATCACTGCAGCAATAGTATGCTCTTGACAGTGATCCGACCGCGATCGACTCAGATAGTGTGGAAAGACTCAGAGGAAGCTGCACGGGCAAGCGTCCCCAATACCCACTAAAAACCCCCTCCTCCCTGTCGACCCTGCGCTTTAGTTTGTGAAGGAAAGGCTGAGATTTAGAACATAGTTACGCCCAGCCGATCCAGCGCAACAAAGTGCCTGGAGTGTGCCCTGGGAGAACACACCCCACTTCGTCAGACGGGGGTCGATAGTCCCTTGCTTTAACACGCCCACGCTGATCCTAGCGCAACGATTGTCAATCCTTAGAACTCACCTTCACTAGTTTACACTAACACACGAAAATAAAATGAATACAATATATTAATACATATATATATACAATTAAACCAAAATAGATTGTTTAATTTTAAACATCGTATGGTAATCGACCTCTATTATAAGCTAAATTATACACGGCGCGTTGAAAAAAAAACCGGTACTTTGCCGTTAATTTAGGGTTCCATTAGTTCAATAGAGAAAATGCGGCATGCTTCTACCACGTGGCTTGAACACGTGACGCGCCCAAGGCCGTCGAAAGGGAACAACGTTCTCTTTTTAAAATGTTGTACACGATATTTGTATCCAGCCAGCGTCAAGTATGAATGTTCGAATTTTAAAATCATCTTCAAACAAAGAGGTTCCTGACAGAAATGTATATCTATTCTATAATAAATCCATAAATGGTTTGAATTTATGAAAGCACAATTTTTACAATTTTTCTCTGTCTCTCTGTCTGTTAGAGCATCACATGAAAACTACTGAAAGGATTTTAAATAAAACTCCAAATAGAACTATCTTATATCCCGGGGCGTAACTTAGCGTAGCTTTTATCCCAATAAATTACGGCATTTCCGTGGGATAGATAAAAATAGACAAAAAGATGGCGCTGCGATCGCATATTTTTTGGAAACTATTAAACGTTTTTGATTGAAACTCGAAATAGTGCTGGTGTACGAAGGAAGTACGTACATTCCTGACACAGCATTTAGATGAACACGCGTGAATTTACCATTAGTCCGAAAGTCGCTCATCAAGGTGGCGCACGCGCGTGCTCACCAGTACATATCAATGCCTCTCCATCCATATTAAGGGATGAAATAAATCACGTAAACAAAGTGTGTAGTTTCAATCACGATTCCTACAGCTGGCTTATACTCGAATTAACACTTAGGATACATTTTATCCCGACCAATGACGTCGTTTCTTTAAAATAGACGGATTAGCAAAATAGATGGCGCTGCAATTGCGATGTAGACAACTATTGCTGTAATTCAATAACAAATACGTTGTCAAGTTGCCCACGTGTCATTCATTACGTACTAGGTACTTCAAATCAGGTTGGCTGCGATTTTTTTTATGTTTTGCTGTGCAGTTGTCTACATTATATTGACTTGGTTTCTTTAGTAGTTTGTGGTTGAAAATGTTGAAGGTTTATGTATATAAACCACCTAATTAATCCACACCTACCTATACAGGGTGGAATTTTTTAACCGCACCTGAAAGTACTCTTCTAAATACTGGTGGTTTTAAAAACGGGGTGGACTGTGCTGTGCTGGTGTTCTTTGGTTTTGCAAGAGCTTTGTGTGTGACTTGCTAGTTTTCGATGATGCGATTTTATTTGAGCCGGCACGTGGTCTTGCTTCTTTCTGAATAATTGAACACATACACTGGATTTGGGATTGGTGGTCCAGAACATGGACAAAGCACTATAATATTTTTATTATTAAACTTGCGGTCAGCGGATGCGAATCGAAAAGAAAAAAATAATATATCAGCGCGGGAGCGAGTAAGAAGGGGCGGGAGACGAAAAAAGACTATTCATCACAAACATGTCACTGTCAAAGATAATTTAAGTTTTTTTTTCTTAAGCGGTACAACGCTTTGGCCTTAACAACTGGAGATAGCAGATTTAACTCAAAAGAAACTTTCTTTTAATTTAATAAAAAAATAAAAAGAAATCTGCGTTACACTATTTTAGAAAACTCGCTTGTATCAATCGCTTGTCAATATATTGCTTATAAGAGATGAAAGCATATTTTGAGAATTTGTATGTCGCATCTTCAGCAAAAACAAGGTTGGCATTTAGCTTATTACTGGGCCGACGTAATATCCGACACAACGCTGATTTTCAGTGCAAACCTTCCTTTTGGCTTGCTATCAAAAATACCCTATTTTATGTAAATCTAATTTTAAACAAATTTTAAAAATGAAAGGAAAGCCATAAAATCTAACTTATAAATTTCCTTACACTAGTAACAAAAAGAACATGTGTAATTAAATAGTAATAAGAGGAAATGTGTGTCGTTCGTTTAGGTAAAGTAGATTGAAAGTAATAAGGAACATAACATAAAAAGTAAAAAAAGTTTTTAAATACAAGTTTTGAGATTCTGGATGTCACGTAGCAGTAGAGTGCTAGCCAAGACAAGTAAAACGAGCCCAAACACGACAGGTCTATCTTGTTTAGTACAGGAGTTCCTATGGTCACCTTCCGACTCCATCGTCAGATCAGCTCCATGGTACCATATTATTGGGCTTGTGTTTAAACGCCTATCAGAAATGCACCTATTTATTACCAATAAATTCGAAATACCTACCAGAATGGATAAATGCTCACCAAATTGTGATTCCAGAAGTATTGTAGAAATGAAGCTATTTTCCTTTGTATGCTATGCCATAAAAATATATAAACGCCTTTAAAGCTAATTTCAGACCAAATATTTTACATTATCGCTAAATAGATATTACCAATATTTTGATTCTCCACTTCCAATTTAGTAATTTTTGCTGAGGCAAAAAAGCAAATGTTCCAACGTACAATTAATTATTTTTAATACCAAATATAATATTGCGTATTCCAAACATGATAATAAATGTTGCTTGTTTATTGTTTTATGAATTTGATTAAAACATGATAATATAGCCAAATAAATACTTCACTCTCAATATTACTGCAACACAAATGATTGAAGTAGGTAAAAAATGAATCACTAGTAGAAAAAAAAAGTAAAACGAAGTTATGTTTCATTATATTTATAGGTACTTATAAGATTTATCAATGGCACTTTAAGGAACACAATAGTTAAAAGCAGTCAATCACATAAACTTTTTAAAAAACTAACAGAAGAAAATAATTATTGAATCAACAGAGATTTTTTAGATTTAGCTGGGCGCACGCTCTTTCTCTTCTCACCAATGGGGATATTCCTAGGTTCAAGAGGTGATTTCACGTACTTCAGCGTGACAATGTGTGACGCTTGCGTGACGGGATTGCGTCCTGCAGTCTGTGCGTCACATGCCGGTGGCGGCTGTGCTGGTTGCAGGGTAAATAAGTAAAGGGAAACGACTGTAATCTTAGTTTAACTATAATATATTTTGGATTCAGGTTGGATAGTTTGATTACACTAAAGCTATTTAGAACTGTAATTTTCTGTTTGAATGTTAGTGTTTTAGTAAAACAATATTTGGTGAGCATTTATCCATTTTGATAAGTAAAAAGAATTTAAATAAAAAATGTACAATTATTCTGATGATTTGGAACGTAAAACATTGTTTTTTAGGCACCTCGGTATAGAGTGGATTAAATTTATATGAAGTAATATATTTTATTTGGTACTTAGTCTAAGGGACAATAAATATTTTTGGTAAGCATTTAAATTGTACCCATATTATTGCATTGTCACGCGATATACATAAGCGTGCAAAATTTCAGCTCAATCGGAAACCGGGAAGTTGGTCAGATTTAACTTGCAATTTTCCACCCGAACTTACATACATACATTCATTGCAAGTTAAATAAAAGCCAGTAAAAAAACTTATAAATTCAATGGAACAACATAAAGCAAGCACTTCGACTCAAAAGTCTATCAGATAACTGATACATGTTAGTATCTAATTCACAATTGTCTTTGACGTCATCTATTTATTAAAATGACGAAGAACTATTTAAATGATAATGGAGCTTATTTTAAGGAATTAATTAGTTACGCTTTTTTCGTTCAATTAAAATAGGTTAAGATTGTGTGTTTTCCTTTCATTTAATTTATCATGTTTGTTAGAGAGATATGATCATTATGATCGACCCTATCGATTGAGGCCATAATAGTATATAGGGCATAACAGGGCTTTATTTTTTCGGTTATTTCCAGTTTGAGTATGGCAAGCTAATTTTCGAAAATAGCTCAATACTGTCTATCGCAATTCAACGTTTATCTGGGTTAATAGTTTGTCGGTGCATTTAATTTTTGTTGACAACTTCGGACCAGTTTATTCCTCAATACTTATTTGTTTCCTTTTTTAAATGAAAGGAATATTTACTCTCAGTAAAATTTGCTCCGGATGCGGTCCACAGATTTCAAATTGACTGATTGAATTGATTGAATACAAATTCTTGCGGCCGGGCGGCCTGTCGTAAGAGGCGACTAAACAAACCTCAGCCACGTGGTAGGGCATTTGCCCGACTGGATGGCTACCACATCGGGTCTAAAGCATGCCGCCATAACAACCTTGTGTGCCGGCATTAGTGGCCAGGTTCCAGTCACCCTTTGTAGAGAGAGCAACAGCGCATTTGTAGAACCTTTGGTGTTGCGAATGTCCATAGGCGATGGTACGGCTTTCCGCCACTGGGCCGTCTGCCTGTCTGCTGAATTCATGCAATAAAAAACTGACAGACTGACTGACATATCTAAGTGTACTATCTTTAACTATTATAGTCACTAAAAGTATTAAATTTTCTAACTCTGCATACTTCGATCCGTTAAAAACCGCTACATTCATTCCACACCATTCGCCTACGCTAGCGCCATTTCGGAGGGTTTTTGAACTATTATTTACTGTTTATAGCTGGGCACTTTTTCAACTTTCCACCCAATGAGACGGTTCCCCTTACCTCTACCCTTCATATGCAGTATAAAGTCTTTCGCAGTAGCAGCTTAAAGCGAATTCCTTCGGCGATTGAAATAATTCATACAGAACCTTAAGTAAAAATAGTTTCACACTTGTCAAAATGTCGGTGTTTTTTTTTCTACAAACTTCGCAGTTGGATTTTCGAAAATTCCGCTCCACGTGTAAAGATTTAAAAATAAATAGGTTTTAAAAAATAAAATGGCGCGACAAGGTCACGACTGTGTGTTGCCATCCGCCTTTTTAGCATCGTTTTTTTATTCCTAATAAGGATACGTACACACCACGATTGCACTTTTTGCGATGCGCGATTTTAAAACCGCACGAATATTTCTCTTTCATACGATTTTACTTTCAGCTTGCGGACTTTTTCAATGTTTTTAATAAATTTTTAGGGTGACAGCCTTAAAGAGAGGGGTTTTGTCACTAGTAGGAAATCGACAATAAATTCTAACATTTGTACATGTATTCAAATGTTTCTATTCAAAATAAATTCCACAGAGAACACTTTTTGAAGGTACATATAAGTTAAAATTTAATTTTACTTCCTAGTCTATGTACACCGCTTCGCAACGTGTTATTGCTGTTAAGGAGAAGAAGCGGCAAGAAACTGCCCAGCAACACGTCTAGCTAAAAATAGTTTTTCTTTATATTTGTTACTCTATTTATATTTAAGTTCTTTTTTAAAATTTTATATAGAATTATGTTACAGAATGACTTTTGATGAGTTAATGGAGTTGTAGCAAACAGTGCATATTCAATAAGACAGAGCGCAATAATAATTGTAAAATAAGATGCGCGAAGTACGCGGAAACTCACGTGCATCGATCGGCTTCACCATTCAGCTCCTCGACAACACGAATATAACGAGAAGGCTCAAAAGGACAAAACCCTTTGAGCCAGTGCTATAAACAAAACAAAGGTATTGTATTGTGCTAACTTATTAAAGAACGCATGAACAGAGTGTCTTCCCCTTAATAGAGACAATAAGAAAAGTGCTAATGGACACTTTCTTAGTATGAATACTTTTAGTTAATTTAGGTTATATTTAAATTACTTATTAGTCTTTATAGATTACATTGTATTATTGATGTGAGATTTTTAAATACAAAAATTTACAATATATGATTGTTTTTTAAATATCAGGTGTTAAAATAACATCTTATCATATTACTTTTACAATGTGATGATTGAAGTAATTTTTTAATACCACCAGAGATATTTAATGATGTTATAGTGGAACACTTACAAGCCAATAGATTGTGCTGTGCAATAATTGATGTCACAAACATTTCCCGAAACATATAAAGAATATATACAAAATTTCAACTATAACAGATGGGTCTAGGCCTGCGAGGAACATCACTAGCCTCGCTGGAAGATCTTCCTGTAAGACGGAGGAGCATTCCATCCTCCAACCTAGTCGGGCGTTCCTTCAATGTAATTAAAATATAGCACCATTACATGTTAGTAGGAAAAGTTTATGTGAAAAATGTTGCAGTTTACAGTACTATAGTTCTCTTGTCTAGTTTCTTTTTAAAGTTAATAATCAATTTTGTTAACTTATTTTCTAACTACAGCCTAAATTTTTAACACTAACGCAGATGAAGTACAGCATAAACGTTTTATTATATCTACTGACCTTTTTCCAACAACTGTGCGAACATGTTCTGGACGTTGCTGTGATGATGCTTCCATCTCAAACAGTATTGCTGCGGCGTCATCTTCATTTATATAAATTTATTTGTTCACTTCTAATTTTTGAAAAGTTTACATTTAAATGTATGTAATCACTATAAATTAAACTCTTTACTTAAGGTTTTTTTATTTAATTTAAAAAAATCACTACACTTATAGTTTCATCAATAAATAGAATTTAATTTAGTTATATTTTATTTATTTACAAGGCTTTGGTCATAAAGGCAGGTTAGGAAAGTATTTTCTTCTTAATTTAAATAACAATTTACTTGAAAAATTGTTTTGGTAGAAAAAATTTGGTCAATTTTTTTTACTTTTATGAATATAGAATTATAGGGGCTAGTTTTATAATGTATCTGGTGCTATATATATATCAGCTTTCTTCAAGGTACTTTTTTTAATAAATATATTTTTTCTATTTGGAATGTTAAGTGCTCTCGGTGGCTGGTTTCTTGTGTTATCTGTAACAAACATAAAAATCGTTTTAATGTCAATTTTCATAACAAAACAGTTATGTATGAGCAAGGCATTTATTGCATAAACTCCACAACAAGAGCATAATATGTACAAATCTTATCCAAGACATAAAAATAAATGTGCCTCATCTGATTCCTCAACCTGCTTTTACGAAAATCTTCTACATTCCTCCAATTATATCCAAACTAGGACTCAGCGGCCCTATATAGTTTAAGATAATTTATATCTATTCTAATATCAAGTCGTGATGTGCACGCGTCCTAAACTCAAAAAGGGAGCGGGTTCGATCCTGGCCGGAACGCATGCACCTCTTAGTTAGTTTTCTGACCTAATGTGCATATTATTACAATTACTACGTGCTAAAAACGGTGAAAGAAACATCGGGATGCAACCTGCACATCGAGATAACCGATGTGTCAAACCTGCCAAGCGGCCTTGGACAAGGGTGGCGGATATACTGTCCGTTCCTCCTATAATAGGAGGCCCGAGCCCAGCAGTGGGACATTTATGGGCTGACATTATATTATCTATTCTAATATAATAAAGAGGTCAAGTTTGTGACGTAGTAGGGGGTAATCTCTGGATCAACTACACCGATTTAAAAAATTCTTTTACTGTTGGAAAGCTACATTCACAGAGAGTGTCACAGGCTATGTAACATGACGCTATATACCACGGAAGCGGAACAGAGCGCGGGTGAAACCGCGCCGGGTCGCTAGTGTAGAATGTTCGTTCCTTCGATGTGTTCTTATGCGGCTCGATTGCGACCATATGTACGGGCTAGGGTTTAATTTCTCCGATTGGATTACTTTGGCTTCGAGTGAAACAAACGTGTGTACGCTACCTATTTTATTAGCGACTGCCTGCGGAGGGAGGTTGCAGATTAATAAATACTAAGGCATTGTTTTAGTACAAAATTGCACTTGGAATCATTAATAAAACCCTAATTCCTAATAATGTCCCTAAATTTAGTTAAGTTAGGGACATTTTAGTGAAAGTATTTTTTATTTTACAAAACAAAAAAACTAAATTCGATCCGGAACCGGAAAAATCATCCATAGTCTAGTCTAAACTTATGCAGCCACGCGGCCGTAACGCTGTTTCGTGACAGAAAAATAGCTTAAAGGTTCAGACACAGCATGTTTAGAAAATATATATTTCTGCTACATTTCTATAATTGAAAGACAGAAGCGAAACGTAAAATTGCTATAAAGTTAGTAATGTTTATGGCAATTAAATAAGGTGGCGGTGTCACGTAAAGCACTAATAGTTCCGGGTTTTTACGGAACCCTTCAACGTGCGACACCAACACAGGTCACTTATTCCAAAATTACTGTTAATCGTCCCAAATAATAATAGATAAATTCTCACACCATTTTTCAAACACAAAGAGGTGTTAAATTCACGACTATGCGCAACCACAAACTGCTTTTAGCAAATATTTATCTCTCATATTATGTTATAAATCTGTAGACGAGTCGAGCTTGTAAAATGAATTAAATAAAAAACTTCGTTTAAAAAACCGACTTCAAAAACTAAAAAGTATAAAATAACTTATTTCTAAAGCTATTTTTAATTATAATATCTTATTTTTAATATATAATTATCTAAACCATCTTAAAGTCGGTGTTTAGTGATTTTCAAAATATAGTAATTTTTATGTTTTACTTTGCACCAACTTCAAGATGTTTTAGATAATATATATACGAGTATATTAAATAAGATACTATATTTAAAAATAGCTTTAAAAATAAGTTATTTTACACTTTTATTTTTTGAAGTCGGTTTTTTAAACGAAGTTTTTTTATTAGTTCCTTTTTAGTGTCTAGCAATGAGTAGGCCTACGAAAAGTGCCGCACGCCTTAAAAAATATAAGTGCCAAGAAACGGGAACGTAAAAAAATATCATAAAAAATGTTTTTAAAATGAAAACTACTGGGCCAAAACATAATTATTGTATTTTTAAGGGGGCCAAATGGCAACTAATCCCGTCGAACTAAAAAAGAAATACGTAAATCGGATCATAAATCTCAGAGTAATCGGTGTACATACATTTTAAAAAAACAATCAAGTTGAGAACCTCCTATTTTTGGAAGTCGGTTAAAAAAGATAAAAACACCAAGGACCTTACTTCGGACCAGCAGATTTCGAAATTTCATATTTTAGTTTTTTTTTAATTTCTCACCAGTCTCTCTCCGACATTTTTCGGTGAAATTGACTATCTAAGTCAATTTCAGATCAAAACTATTATTGTTGGCAGTTGGATCTTTTAAAATAAAACTCGACGTGGACTGGACTTTATGGTTATTATTATTTGCATTATTTACAATTAAACTATACATAGAAGAAATAATTTGGTGGTTCGGGCATGTGGAAAGAATGATTTATGGAAGAATGACTAAACAGATATACAATGCAAAAGTGGATGGATGCAGAAGTCGCGTAAGGCCACTACACACCTTCCACGATCAAATTGATCGTGTACTAGCAGAAGGTGATGTCAAGATCCTCGAGAACAGACGAGCGTGCATGACAAGAGCTATGAATGTCAAAGAAGCAAGTGAGATTTGTAAGAATAAGCCTAAATGGCACTCTGATGTTCGTGCCTACCCCGCAAGGGACCTGGCGTGAAGGTTTTTGAGATGGACTAAGCTGAATAGCCGCAGATGGCTGTTTCAGCGATACCGGACTTTGGGGGCTTCCCGACTCCGTGGGAGCGGAGGCGATCAGCAGAGAAGCAGCGCGCAGGCACCTCCTGTGAGGTTCGACCGCGGCTCGATCGCTGCAGGTAATTGTTTCTAAAGGATTAAGCCAACAGGCGGAAGTGTTTATATAGTGGGGACTCGATATGTACTCCACCGGCGAGCCGATCCTAACCTATCTTTACTACCGCTTCGCAAAGTGTTATAGCTGGAGGAGAAGAAACGTCGGAAGAAACTTTCCAGCAAAACGCCTAGGCTAATCGTGTATGACTACTTGTGTTTGTAATGAGTGGGTGTGATCGGTGAGTCTTAAGTTTGTGTGAGAGGATCCGAGCCGAAGGCTCTCCGGCGTCTGTTTTGTCTGCGTCTGTTTTTTTATTGGAGCTGATTCAGCTGAATAGCCGCAGATGGCTGTTTCAGCGATACCGGGCTTTGGGGGCTTCCCGACTCCGTGGGAGCGGAGGCGTTCAGCCCGGAAGCAGCACGCTCGAGGAGGCACCTCCTGTGAGGTTCGACCTCGGCTCGACCGCTGCGGGGGATTGACTCTATATTGGAAACAGGCCGCAAAGGGCTGAATGAGCTAGGCCAATAGGCTGAAGTGAAAAATTTGGGGACTTGTTATCGACTCCGCCGGCGGAGCCGATCCTAGTCTATCGTTACTACCGCTTCGCAACGTGTTATAGCTGGAGGAGAAGAAGCGGCGGAAGAAACTCTCCAGCAACACGCCTAAGCTAATCTTGTATGGCTACTTGTGTCTGTAATGAGTATAGATTGGTGGGGTCTTACGTTTGTGTAAGGGGATTCGAGCCGGGGGCTCTCCGGCGTCTGTTGTGTCTGCGTCTGTTATGCCAGGCTGATGTTCTGAGCCTCGGGGGTTCATAATCGCGATTTGACGTGTGATTTCGTCAGGCTCGTCAATTAGTATATTGCGAGGCCTGCGTTTGCTCGTGGGAGCGTTTGGGGTGGGTTTATAGTTGACCGTTTCCGTCACCAGAGGGTTCGGGTGATGGGGGGCGAGGTCAAAGAATTTGCGTGATAGTGAAGTAATATAGTCTTTGATGGAGGGAAGCTCCAGGTCGCGATGCAAGTCGGCGAGCCGCATATAGCGCGGGCCGTCGACTGCAGCGCGTAAAAAGTGATTCTGGATTCTTTGCAGTTTCCAGATGTTAACGTCGCTGGCGTGGCCAAAGACCACACTCGCATAGGTCAGGATGGGGCGGATGCAAGTTTTGTAAAGAGTCATCTTATTTCTAAGACTCATCTTACTCTTCTTGCCTATCATCGGATAGAGTCGGCCGAGGATCCAGTATGCTCTGTTCCCGACCGCTCTGGTATGCTTGTGGAAGTACAAGCCTCTGTCTAGGATTACCCCAAGATATTTGACTTCGTTAGCCCACGGGATAACTTGGTCGAATAACTTGATGGGCATAAGTTGGTTGGAGGGGCGGGTATTGGGTGAGAGGCAGCTGCGGGAGAACATGATGGCTGCACTCTTCTCGGGATTCAGCTCAATCCGCCATCTACGGAACCAGTCGCCTAGTTCTTTGACGGCGGTGTTGAGCTGTTTGCAGATTCTGTATCTGCTGGGGTCGCTACTGAAAATGGCGGTGTCATCCGCATATAGGGCTAGCTGGGTATGGGGATGCCGTGGCATGTCGCTGGTGAACAGCGTGAATAGTAGGGGGGAGAGCGCGGAGCCCTGGGGGACTCCTGCTGAGATGGTATGAGAGGAGGAGCGGGTGCCCTCCACTCGGAATCTGAATTTACGGTCTTTGAGGAAGTCCCGTAGTATGAGGACGAGTCGGTCTGGCACACCGAGCTGATACAGCTTGTATATCAGCCCGTTGTGCCAAACTTTATCGAAAGCTTTCGCGACGTCGAAGAAAACTGCGCCTGTCGGCCAGGGTCTTCGTCCGCCGCGTTGAAAGTGAGAGAGGACGTGCTCCGTGATGCGGAGCACTTGTTGCGGGCAAGAGTGTCTAGCTCGAAAGCCGAACTGCTCGTGGGGGATGAGATTATTGCTGAAGGCAAAATCACTCAATCTAGTGAGGAGGACTCGCTCATACAGTTTACCCAGTGAACTGAGTAGACTGATGGGGCGGTAACTAGAGGGCTTTGAGGCCGATTTGCCTGGTTTGCGGATGCCAATGACCTCCGCTTCTTTCCAGGCCTTGGGAAATTGGCAGTTATTTATGGCGGCATTGAAGATGCTTACCATAATTAAGATAAGGTGGGCAGGGAGGATTTTCAGAAGCTTATGGCTGATTCCGTCATTGCCTGGGGCCTTGCGGGGCTTTAGGGCTTTGATGAAATCCTGTACTTCCTCTACCGTGACCGGTTCGAGTGTGGTTTCCGCCGGGAGGGAGGACCTATATTCGACCTCGGCGTCTACCTCCGATAGGTGAGACGGGTCGTTATTGGTGGTATTGGGGGAGCATTGGAGCTCAAGACTTTCGGCGAGGCATTCCGCCTTTTCGTCGTCATCAAACGCTTTGGTGTTATCGGGTCTCACGAGAGGTGGCATACTCGAGAGGGTTTCTGCTTTCAGAGATCTCGCCAGTCGCCAGTAAGCCTGGTGAGTTGGGGAGATCTCCTCTAACAGTCGGTCCCAACGTTGGTTCCTGACTTCCTGTACACGGAGTCTGACTTGACGTTGGAGTGCCCTGTAGTGGGCTTTATTCTCCAAAGAGGGGAAGCTGCCGTAGGCTCTGAATGCTGCCCTCTTTTCCCTCAACAGGTCTCTGACGTCGTCCGGGAGTGGCAGTCGTTGGTCCTCGAGAGGTACCTGCCGAGTGGACTCCCGTACCACGCTTTGGAGGTGGCTGGTGAGGGCTTCGATGGCAACATCGTTGTCCTGGGCGCAAGTGATCGGGTCTGGGATTCGGTCCAAGTCCGGGGAACTTGTTGTTGCCAGCAAGTCCCGGACTTTGGGCCAGTCTATGACGGGTTTCGTCGGTGGTGTCGAGTCAGTCGGGGGGCCTAACTGGAGTACGACCGGCAAGTGGTCGGAGTCTAAGTCGTCCCGTGTTTCGATAGAGCGAAACTGAAGAGAGACTCCCCTCAGTAGCACTATATCGAGAACGCTCGGGCTATGTAAGTCCGGTCTGTCCGGGTATCTTGTCGGGGTCAAGGGGGCGAGAATGCCAAAGAGGAGCCTGTCCGAGAGGCGGAGAAGCTCCTTGCCTTTGGCGTTTTCAATAGGGCAGTTCCAAGAGGGGTGTTTGCAGTTTAGGTCCCCGGCTATTATAACCGCGGAGCCTAGACTGAATAGGGCGTTTAAGTCGTCTTCTAAGATGGGCTTCTGACATTTTAAGTATGTTGAAACTATGACAATGGGCTGATGGCCTGTCATCGATAGTTTGCAGGCGGAGACTTCTAGTTCCTCTAGAGGGGGGGTATCAATGGGGATGCAGTGCAAGGACCGCTTGTAATAGATAAGTGTCCCTCCGCCTTGGGAGGTTAACCTATCGTGCCTGATCAGGTTGTAGTTAGCGATACGGGGATCTCTAACGCTCGGCTTTAAGAAAGTCTCTTGCACTAGGAGAATATCTATATTATCGGTGACCAGGAAGTCGTGAACCAAGTCGCGTTGATTTCTAAGTCCGTTGGCGTTATATGTAGCCAAAGTCAATGAGCGGGGTTTTTCCCTACTTGTGGTAGCCATTAGAAAGGTAAATTAGGGCATGTTGAGCAGGATTTTCACCAGCGGGCCATGTTTCATGGCGATCCGCAGATGGTCCTGCAAGGTGGTGGCGGTTCTGTATTTTTCCGCGAGGACGGATACCTCCTCCATGTCGAAGGGAAGCGACTTGGCAAACTGTATTGCCAAGGCGAGATCCTCCGACGGGGAAGAGGGAGCGCCTGAGCGGGGTGGGGCAGCGGCGGGTTGCGGCTGGGGTTTGGGTAGGGGCATCGGAGCTCTAGCCTGGGAAGGCAGAGCGGGAAATCCTGTCCAAGCGTTGAACGCCGGGAGAGGTGCAGGCACGAATGCCGGACGTTTTGGGGCGGCCTTGGAGGCTGGGGGAGAGCGCTTAGCGTTCTTTTTGAATTTGGGGGCGGCCGGGCATCCGCGGTAGTTAGCGGGATGACCGGTTTTCCCGCAGAGAATGCACGCCGGAGGGTCGGGGGAGTCCCGGGTCCTCGTGCAGTCACTGGTCCCGTGATCCCCGAGACACTTGACGCATCTCGGGCGGGAGTGGCAGTGATTTGCCGAGTGCCCATAAAGTTGGCAGCGGTGGCATTGCCGGGGGGCCTGGTTGTTATAGGGTCGCTCGAAGCGGAGATTAGTAAGGCCACAGACGCTCTTCAGATTGAAGATTGCCTTGCCTTTTTCCGAGAGGTCTAGGATGGCGAGCACCATGTTGTATGGTGTCCTTTCGGAATTACCTTTGTGCATGCGGTGTACCTCATGCACAGGGAGGTTTTGAGATTGGAGATCTTCTAGGATGTAGGAGGTCTCAAGCTCCTGTGAAAGGCCGCGTATGACGACGCGAAGGCGCTTCTCTTCTTCGAGAGCGTATGTGTAATAATTGACATTTCTGTCAATTAGAAGGCGGGTTAGGGCCCGATGGTCGGCCGGGGTCTGCACGGTAACTTTGATACCGTGTTGGATATCGCGTGCTTCTTTCAGCACGATGTTGTGGGCGGGAAGGGAGGTTAAGACATCTCGCCAGAGATGCTTGTCTCTAATGATAAGAGGGGGCGGGGGTCGCTCGCGGCGAGGCTGGCTGTCGGCCTTGGTTTTTGCCTGTTTGGGCTCTTTATCTATGTGTCCTTGAGGCGAACTGTTAAGCAGTCGCTTTTTGGACTTACGGTTTGTGACGACTTTGAAACCGTCGTCGTCACCAGATTGGGCCGTGAGGTCGATTTCCATGTCGCTATCAGGCGCGGCTGAAGCGACAGCGGGAGATTCGGTAATGGCGGGGGCTGGGGTGGGTGCGGGCGCGGCCGCGGTTGGGGTGGCCAAAGTGGCCGGTGGGGTGGTAGCCTTAGGGGCTATTTGGGTCGTGGGGGCCTTAGGGGCCGCGGGGGCAGCGGCTTTAGGAGCCTTCGGTGGTGGTGCGGCCTTAGGGGCCTTCGGGGGCGGCGCGGAAGACGCGGCTTTCGCGGGGGTCGCGGTGGCAGCCGGAGATGGGGGGATTATTTCCATCATGGGAAGTAATCCCCTCATCTCCTGACAGTACCAAGATTTGAGAGCCGGGTCGCGACTCTCAAGTAACCGGAGGGTTTGAACCCACCAATCCTGTGGTGTAGCCATCCCTCAGGCGGGAGCAGCCCGAGGGATATGTGTAACAATGTGTTTCTAGTCCCCCTGCCGGGTGTAGGCAGGGGGGTGCGCCCTCTGGTGAGCCCTAAGCTTGTAGCCCCTTTGCCGATCTTATTGTGCAAAGGGGTCCCTAACTGCTTTGTGGGTAGACAGAACCACAAAGAATAGGAAAATAAGGAGGAGGTAACCTAGGACGGATTTGGAGATACCTGGGGTCGGCAAGGGTACTCCCCCTGTGCCGGTGGTTCCACGCCAACTTCCGGGTTCACCGTTTCCCTGAAGGGGAACCGGCGGGCGCCCGGGTCACGCCCCAACTAGGTTCGTTAGCACCGTTAGGTGTCCCCTAGCTGACCTAGTGACAATTAAAATTGGGTAAACAATTAAAATTGCCACGAGGGTTCGCGCAAACGAACTACGCGGGTGTGGGGTGGAAACAAAACCCCGCGTCAGAGCGCAATGAAAATTGCGATGACGCAACCTGGTGTGTGTAAATAACGACCGACCAAAAAGGTGTGTGTATTATACGACCGACTAACAAAGTGTGTATATCGACCGTATTGAAATTCCGAATATCGGGTGGGCGAGCCAGAATGACGTCACGGTGTGCGGACACGTCCGCACGGTGCGAGCGCCGAGACCGGAATGATTTTTTTTTTTGTTGTCTGCGTCTGTTATACCAGGCTGACGATATAAGCCTCGGGGGTTCATAATCGCGAGGAGACGGGTGATTTTATCGGGCTCGTCAATGAGTACATTGCGAGGGCGACGATTTCTCGTAGAGGCGTTCGGGGTGGTTTGTAGTTGATCCTTTCCGTCACTAGAGTGTTCGGGTGATGGGAGCACGGTCAAAGAATCTGCGCGAGAGTGAGGTTAAGTAGTCTTTGATGGAGGGATAAATTTCTTTTTTCTGAAGCTTAAATATATTATATTTTGAAATGTGACGTCATGAAATTTAGGCCCATTCCCACCCCTTAACACACTTCGTCGACAAACGTAAAAAGTAACACATCTTGTAACACAGGGCACCACCTTTCCGTTCTTATTTTTATATAATTTAAAACATTATTTATCAGTCAAGTCCTAATTAGCGCCTTTGTATTATGCATTTGTATTATGAGAAATTGAAAATGAGCTAATTATTTTTACTCAATATAAATCATAAAGTCGTGGTAGCGTAATATGGTTAGCGCACACATCCCAAAACTCATAAGGTGCGGGTTCAAATCCCAGCCGGAACGCATGCATCTCGTAGGGAGTTTTCCGTCATAATGTTCATATTGTTACAATTACCACGTGCTAACAACGAAGGAAAACAGCGATGAAACCTACACTTTGTGATAACCGATGTTTATCCTGCCAAGCCGCTCTGGATAAACCTGGGGGGGAGCCCAGTAGTGGGACGCTTATGGAAAAACTTGTAAATTCAAAAATAAAATGTAATATACCTTAAGAATGGGTGCTCTAGCTGCGGGGAAAAAAACCCAAAAAAACATACACACACAAGCGCTTTTATCACCTTATTTTTTACAATAGAACAAATATTTATTTTAAACTAGTCGACAGGGTTAGCAGGAACTGATTAAAATAGAACGCTATTATCGAATAATTTCGAAAATTGTTCTACTCATTATTTATTATAGTTGGTACCTGGTATAAGTACATATGAGTAAATTTTAAGTAACTAAATACATGTAAACGATAGGTAATTTTCAGCAATAAGTTGCACTTACAATTAGTAGATTTAGCCTGATCTAATTTATTCAATTTATTATTTCCCATAGAGTAAATAAAAACCACAAACAAACTTTAAATTAAATAATCAAAATGAACAAGTTGGCGGTGGGCTAAAAAAAACTTTAACAATACTCGTTGACACTTGCCGTCCTTGTCTTCCGTGATCACGGCCACTAAAAAGGGGCCGAAACGTCGGAATAATCAAAATCAAATGAATTACCGCGCTTAAAACCATTAAAACGAAGTTTTATTACCAGGAGCATAGACAACGTGTTGCCACATTAGGGTGGGACAGTCGCAGACAGAAAAAATGGGATTGAGGAGACGAGATAGGGGTGGAATAGGAAGGTTGGGATGGGGGTGGCGGAATTAAGGGAGAAGGAAGTGCAAGCAGGCCATCAGAAGCCACAGATGGCCACCCAAGCCCGAGATGACCTTCGGATGCCGAAGACTAGCTAACAAGAGCTGTTGAGAGACCACCGCTAGGAAGGCTCCAATGGCTTCGAACCTCACCACCAATGCATAGTTGTCCGTCGAGTAGAAACCGGGGCATAGAGGTTTTCTTCAAGGAGCACCAAACAAAGTGCAAGCAACCATCGTCCTCCGTCGTCATTTATTGACGATTATGGGCTTTGGCGTTATGCACATTATTCTTTCTCCCGAGAATCCATCGATACGGGGGGTACGACGGACCACCAACCTGCTGATGGCGTGGACATTCTGCTCCCCGGATCGGACCAGGTCGGCGCCTAGGACATCCACTATGCAGTAACTTTGTACTAGATCCGGTGACGTCCACACAAAAGGCAAGATTGTGGCGCAGGTTTATGTTTAGTTGGGAACGACTGAGTGAGACAGCCAAGCGTCGGAGTATCACAGATGTAATACCCATGGTCTATTTCCTGTGGCAAACCACAAAAGCGTATAGGTGAGGGGTGCAGATTACGTTTAATGGGTAATTTGACGGCTAACATCCTCCGGTCCTCCAATCGGAGGGCAAACGGCCGTTCAAGAGTTCCACACATACCTCGGTTTAAAGCCTTCCCCCCAGGCCCGAGCACGGTGTTCTAAGAACAGACATTCGCCCTGCGTCATCAAAAAAGAGGGTAAAGAAAAGGAAGCGTAGTTGCCACCGTCTCTTTCACTCATCGTACGATACATGATGAGCTCAAGGGTAACCGTTTTACTTGGATATTCTATGAAAGCGTAACATTCACTCGGATCTAAGCCGTTAGAGCTGTAACCATCAAACGTATTTAACGTGTCTCTAACACGCATAAATACCCCAAAAACCCAGCATCCTTATAACATTGGCAACCCGAACTTTGAAAAAAAAAACACTTTTAAAATGTCCCTATACGTTGTTAAGTATAATAAACATTTATTTTTGAATGTTAACGAGATAAGGGCAAACCTCTGACACACAACGGCTGTTATCGTACAGCACCGGTCATTTCGAAAATTATATATTAATATACATACACGAGAATTTTGTACTTGTGTGCAAGTGTACGTTGTACTCTTATCATGTTTTTCGAACTCGAAAATATGTACAGTATAACCATATTAATAGTATGTTGTTAGAGACTAATAAGTGTCAGCGCTTAGTGTGTATGCACAGTAGCAATCGGCTGGTGATTACTTACGGGCTAGCTCGGTTTGTCGATGTCAAATATTGAAAAATATTAAAGTACTAAAATATTATGCATTTTTAGCATATAAATAGTACACAGATATATTACACTTAAATTCCCTTTAAAATTCTTAAACACTTTTTGTTTATAATATACAATAACAATACTCTTTATTATACTCGCAATACACACTTAGGGTCGCTTGCATAACGATCGCCTTTAAATAAAATTAGTTAATCATATTAAATTGCCTAAATACGTTTTATACAAACCGTATTGACAATTCTTTAAACATATTTAGCGGTAAATTTTGCGTTATGCAAGACGCTATTTGTATTTAGTATGTTAAATACGTTTTGTGTTTCTTAAATCAATTTAAGCAACCTTATGCAAGCGGCCCTTAATTATTTTATAGTATAACGTACATTGGGCGGCCTTATTACTTAGACGCGTCTCTCTTCCAGGCAACTCTTGTATGGACAAGATCTAATCGCAAAGGCAGCGTTGGCGATCGATGGAGGTATTGGTTTCTTATCAAATATAAATTTATTTATTTATAAAGATATTTCTATGCTATTCATATCTAGAGTAATTGTAATGTCATATTCTATAACTACTGTTAAAGTAAGGTAGATTTTCTTTGGCGGCTACTACACCAGACTGGGTTATATCGCCGCAAATTATCTTCTGTCTTTTTGGATGAATAATATTAACACAGCAATGTCTTCTTAATCGAAGGGATTAAAGCATGCCTTTAGACCAACGATAAGGGATACTGATACGGAAGCGCGCTAAGCCAGCATTTCTTGAGTCTAGTTGGCCTCTGTGGCCTCTCACAACGGGTCGCCCGACCACAGGAAATTGTATACTTTTTTGTTGTAGAGGAGGTTGTTTTGGAAAAACGTTTGTCCTCTACAACGCCAATGGTATAGTGCAGTCGCGTCCGAAATGTAAGTACGTAACCTTCGCAACAACAGTAAATGACTCGGCTACACAAAATAAACGGTTAGACTGTACCGTTTTAAAAATATTCCAATAGTTTGTGTTTATTTGTAATTGCCTCGATAATTTGTATGCCTACTCCACAGATAAGGGGCTCACAGTGTACATATTTTCGTCTATTTCGAAATACAATAATATTTCGAAATAATATTTGTATATTATAAATGAATATAATGAAGGAAACTCTACAGATTAATAATAGTGTGTTGTATTCGATAAAATTTGTTCAGTATTTAATTGTAGTCTTAAGGTACTATTAAAAGTATATAATTCCCCCATACATACTCACTTCTCACTTGTATCCGTTCTTCTAACGCCACACATCCAACTCAACATTCTTATATCATGAGTGGAGACGTTTTTGATTTATCAATTTAATGATCCAATATTCAGAATCTTATAACATGACCGGTCATATTTACAGATCAACACACTTTTTAGTAGCTTAAATAGCTTTAGATATAAATTGTATTACCAGCAGGCGTATACAAGTTTTGCCTAACCCTCTTCAACAAGGGTGACGCTCGATTCCTCTGGGATCCACTCATCAGCTCCAGACTTGGTTACGATGGGACCACCTCAGGAGTATACTGTTTCGAATAAAAAAAATGGAAATCGGTCCACAATTGACGGAAAAATCGCGTAACAGTTATTTAAAAAAAAAAACGCAATGTGTGCTGGGGCACATAATAGAAGTGAAGCTTTAACGGACAAATGGAAAAATGAATCGCACTTCACTTCTACTGTGTGACCCAGCACACATTTCGATTTTAAGCAGGTTTACTGCAAATTACGATTTGGTTAGATTATATAATATATATAATGCAATTTTTATTTAAACATATTTGATATTATCAAACAAAAAAAATGTATTTATTTACTGATCCAGAACCAAAAAACATCCATAGTATACTCTAAGGTTATGACGCCTCTCACCTCGCAATATACCTTCTACTCTCTCCACGCGGCCGTAACGCTTTTTCGTGACAGAATAAATCCTAATACCCCCGTCTATACAGAAGTATCACTTCAAAAATGCAATTGAATTGCCAACCTCCTTTTTGAAGTCGTTCAAAGAAATACAAATAAACCTGCAATTTCGCGTTTTGAAAATTAATAATCGAACGCGCCGCAGCAATCGATTTCACAATATCTAATCCGCCTGCCATTTTCCTATGAGACCGCGTCGAGCTACTTTCATTTTCCAAGAACTAAAACGCAAAAAAGTGTCGATTGCACGACATTCGCAAGACCGCGGTGCGTTGAGAAATATCTTTGCGAAGTCACGGTGCTGCACATTTTTATTATTGTTGATAGGACGACCATTGACTTTTCGTACAAAGAATTTTGTGTGCAACTCAAGTGGCTTCCAATCCGCCTCCGCCGGAATGCGCATATCCTGTCTCTTCTTCACAATATTTTGTTTAATCCCAAGTCCCCTGATTATCTCAAGGAAAGCTTTCAGTTCCTTAACTACAGTAATTCAACATTCTTTAGAATGTCAGAGATTTGAAACTGAAAACGCCTGTCAGCAAAAGTTTTTACAACAAGTCTTTTATCGTCCAGGCCATTCAACTCTTAGAGTGCACTACCACTAAACATCAATCAGACACGATCATTACCTTCTTTTAACACATTATTACTTCAAGCTATAGTATTATTGCTTGAGCTATAAGCTCATATATAGCTTAAGCTATATTATTATATACTCTTGTATGTATATAATATTGTTACATACCGACAAGGAAATGTTTATTACCCTTCCCGCATTCAGACTTCTTTTGTTTACTTCGTGTTTAAAATTTGCAATTATACAATCGCCTATATTGTTATTGTTTTCAACTTTGTTGGCGGTTCGCAGTAATAATTAACCAGGTGTGCAGATTACGTTTTCTTGGAAAAACTCTGAACATGCGTGCGCTGTGTGACCGACCGACATCGAGGTTATTTGGTTATTGTGTTATGTCTAGACGTTTGCAGTCAAACAAACGCGCTGCCAGCGCGTCTGTGTCGATGTAACTCTGCACTAGTAAACAGCACGTGAAAAAGTCGTCGTCTGAATACTACAATTCTATGAATGTGTGAATGGGTAAATTGGTTGCGATAACATCGCGTTTGCAGCGCGTTACAGTTGTGTGCGACGCGTGTCGGCAGTGCCTGATATAAACGTGGTGTGTAAGGGCCCTTACCGTAGTCCCGGAACGGTTTTTTTTTTCTCCGCTTTCTCTCAGGCGAACAAGATATGCCTAAGTGTTGATCTTTATTATTGCTTACTACTATAGAAATTTCTTTCACCTATCCGTACAATTTAGCTACCCTATCTACCTATCCGTAATTTAGTTATAGGTAAATAATTTTACTGCGGGATGATTGGGTTGAGTGGGGAATGGTTGGAAAGTGTGGTTGGATGTGAAAGGTATAAAAGTTGGGATGGGTTGGTTAAGATTGGGTTGGGTTGGAAGGTGTTTCCCCAGGGGGTGCCGCCCTGGTCTCTTCTCCGACCAGGTAGCGGTACAAGGGGATGCGTCCCCGGGACCCCGAGCGGCCACTGTCACATTCCCCCCTTCGCTCCGTGACAGTGGTGTCCCACCTTTCCGCCTCCAAATCCCAATGCCTGCCCTTCCTTACCAAACCTACTCCCCAAACGCCCCTCCTTTCCGATGCGACCGCCAGCGTCGAGGTGTTCTCCGCTGGCTGTCAAGGACGGCGGTGGTGATGTCCACCCCACCACCGCCCTCCTGACAGGCGACCTATCCTCCCCGACCCCGTCTGCCAACGCTGCTGTGTGCGCGAGGCGACGGGAAAAGGGGAGGAAGGAGAGGGGGGAGTGGTGTTGGCGCAGGAGCAATCCTTCGCAGCCTCCCCCTCCCCCATCGCGAAGCCCCCCCCCCCGCCGCTGACGCTGCTTAGAGCGCGAGGCGGCGGAGGGGGAGAAAGGAGAGGGAGGGGTGATGGCGCAGGAGAAATCCTTCGCGGCCTCCCCCTCCCTCCTATCGCGAGCCCCTCCCGCCGCTGACGCTGCCGATTGCGCGAGGCGGTGGGGGGGTGGGGTGGAAGAAGAGGGGGGAGGGGTGTTGGCGCAGGAGCAATCCTTCGCAGCCTCCCCCTCCCCCCGCCGCTGACGCTGCTACGAGCGCGAGGCGGCGGAGGGGAGAAAGGAGAGGGAGGGGTGATGGCGCAGGAGAAATCCTCCGCAGCCTCCCCCTCCCCCCCCATCGCGAAGACACTCTCCCCCGCCGCTGACGCTGCTGAGTGCGCGAGGCGGCGGGGGAGGAGGAAGGAGAGGGAGGGGTGATGGCGCAGGAGTATTCCTTGCAGCCTCCCCCTCCCGGCGGCAGCGGGCGTCGAGGTCTGGGGGATCAACATAGACCTCCGCCCGCACTAATGCCGCGAGAGGGCGCGAGAGGTAGCCGCGCGTCCCTCTCAGGGCCGGGGACCACCATCTCTCCCGGCCCGCACACAGGAGAGGCCGCCTCTGTTTACGAGGCGGCCAGCCGCTGCCGGGGTTGCGGGTTAAGCTCACGCATGTACCGCGACCCCGGCGCTAGGCGGAAGGAAGGCTCCCATGGGGTTTTAGTGGGTATACCGGCAGCCGGTCGTATTGAACCGGCGTCGGGGAGCCCCACACACCGGCCGCGCATGATCCCCCGCGCGGCTGACGGTGCGGCAACGCATTTCCCCATGTAAAAAAAAAAAAAAAAAGGGTTGGAAGGTGTTGGGATCCCGGAACGGTTGGGTGTCCATGACTGATTAGACCTCGTTACAAATAAGGGAACATTGTTTATATTTTGCATAACATGTAAGGAATCTAAGTCGCAGTATGAATTTTTAGTATGTCATTATTGCGAAGTCATTTTAAGTTACAACTTTATTAATTCTTTGACAAGTAATCGTGAGCCTGAGATAGATAAAGAATTATTATGAAATATGTTTTTTAGCTAGACGTGTTGCTGGGGAGCTTCTTGCCGCTTCTTCTCCTTTAAACAGCGATAACACGTTGCGAAGCGGTGTACATAGATTAGGAAGTAGATATAAATTTTAACTTATATGTATAAACTTGAAAAAGTGTTCTCAAGTTGAACTTATTTTGAACTATCTGTGTCCGCGACTTCGTCCGCGTGGAATTTTTTGTCATGTAGCCTCATAACATCAGCTACCAGCCAGTGAAAGTCGTATCAAAATCGAGCCAGCCGTTTCAGAGATTAGCCGGAACATCCAGACAGACAAAGATTCTAAAAATTACATTTTTGGTATCTCGTGGTCCGAATTTTCCCACCGGATTTACGTCACACTTTTATTTTGATATTACAAACAGACACTTCCATATATTTATCTGTATAGATTAGGGTGGGTCAAAAAAATCAACTATTTTTTTTTTTACAATTAATACGGAAAAATGGGTTACTAGGCACCTTAAAAAAATTCTCACCAAATATGAACTCTTAATTTTAATATTAAGATCCTCCGCGTCGCAGTTTTTCATTTTTTTCTCAGTCCAATAGAAAAAAATTCATTCCTCATCATTAATTGGTCGTACAGAAAAATTTTTTCTAAGAATTTTGTAGGAAATTTAATGCTCTACAAAAAAGGTATCTTATGTTTTTTCCGTAAACCTCACCATTTCACTAATATTGAAGATTTAAGATTGATTATTTTAAGTCAAATGTCACTTTTGTTTATGAATTTTATAACTCGACAAGAAATGGCTATTATTGAATAGGCAATAGAAATTTTTGTAGCAAATTAACTGCTCTATAAAAATGGTATCTTATGTTTTGGCGATTAAATTAAGCGTTCAAAAGATATTCATCATCAAACTTTCATGTATACCGATTTTAAGAGTTTTTGATTAAATAATCGAAAAATTTCAATTTAATCTATCAGTTTTGAGAAAATTTCATTTTTTGTCTTTAATGTAAGTATTATTTGAATTTTGTTTTCAAAATTTTTATTCAATAATTCCAAACTTTTCATTTTTCATCATTAGAAATCACGATCATGTTGTTTTTTTATAACGTGTTCAAAACGTCTTAAAAAATTTTTCCACTACAGCTGTATATTGTCCTTGGGAAAATTTCTTCTGTAGAGAATTTTTGTTTTGTATTCTATTTACTCTGTTTCCCTTGTGAACTAGCGCCACCTAACAATATAACTATAAAGAAAAATGTAGGTGGCGCTAGTAGCTAGTAACCAGCTAGTAACCCATTTTTCCGTATTAATTGTAAAAAAAAAAATAGTTGATTTTTTTGACCCACCCTAGTATAGATATATAAATAAAAGCGTTTGAATTTAAAGGAGAGGGGGATATCGGCCAGCGGAATACTCACTCAAAACATGATTAGCGCAAAGCTGTTTCACACCGGTATTCTGTGATCGCGTTGCATCACACCGATGAAATCAAAACATTCAATTTCAATTTTCAACCCTTACTTATAGTTCCCGGCAAGGTACTCGAGTGTTCGTCAGAAGAGTAGGTAGTAAATTTACAAACAGCAGTTTTAAAAAAGTATCAATCAATAGAAGAATACTTGTGTATTCATGCAAAACCGACCGCTGTACTAGTTTCTAAAGTGTACGGCATGCTTCGGCGGGCAATTCATTACATATTTTTAAATTATCTGTAATATTATTAAATTCTAAACATGCCGTGTTTGCACATTAAAGCTACTTAAAAAAACTGAAATAGACTATACAAACGATAGAGATAGATAATGATGTAATTTTGAAGTGATAACTTCTTATGAAAGGATAAACCGTTTCGTTACGTAACGCGTTATGGCGCCAGTCTGTCTGGCTTGCCTTTCTCTTACGCATACAGCAGCGGTAGGCAGACTCCACCCCCCTCACTCTAACACACAGTTAGCCGTATTTCGGTAATTAGATTAAATAATGATACTATTAGATTAGAATAAATGTATCGCCTCTGCAAGAATGAAACCAAAGCTTTAGTGAAAGACAAGCGTGAAAGAATAAAATTGAAAGAAGAAGAGAAGCTGACGGAGAACTTCGAGGCAAATACCAAACTCTTTTGGAGAGAGGTTAAGAAGTCTCGGGGATGTTTGTCAGCTTCCAGAATGGAAAGAATTAAATCTAAAGCAGGGGACATTCTTGCTAACCCACAAGAGGTTTTAGCGCGATGGAGTGAATATTTTTAGGGAAATGTATGATAATATCCCGGATGCTGGCACCACGACTGAGTCTGTGACTGACTTCGAGGAGTCAGAATCCGAGATCACTTTGGAAGAGATCGAATGGTCGATAAGAAGTCTGAAAAATGGAAAGGCAGCAGGAATCGATAGTGTGTCTGCTGAGATGATCAAATATGGTGGCACCTGCGTCCGGGACGCTTTCCTGTCCTTATGCAACTTGTGCTGGAGGACGGGAAAGGTTCCCAACGACTGGAGGCGCGCTGTCATCGTGCCCTTGTATAAAGGCAAGGGGTCACGTATGGAGTGCGCCAGCTACAGGGCCATCAGTTTGATCAGCACAGCATCTAAAGTGTATGCGAAAATTGTTGAAAGGAGAATGAGAGTGGTATCCGATGGATTACTGTGGGATGCACAAGGAGGCTTCAGAAATGGAAGGGGATGTATGGATCAAGTTTTCTCGCTCCGCAATATCGTGGAGAAGCAAATGGCTACGGGCCGGAAGGTTTTCTGCGGTTTTGTGGATCTAGAGAAAGCATTTGACAGGATTGTGCGGAAGGACCTCTGGGACATATTGCCCGGATATGGGATTGATGGCCATTTGCTGCGTGCTGTACAGTCCACTTACGAGGACTGTATGGAATGCGTGCGGGTGGACGGCAGCCTGTCGCCCTGGTTTGACGTCAATATTGGCGTCCGGCAGGGCTGCGTGCTGTCGGTTTTGCTGTTTGTCCTATATCTGGACAATTGTCTCCAGAGATTAAGATTGATGGATGTTGGGGTGCGGATGGGTGATCTAGTTGTTAGCAGCTTGCTTTATGCAGATGATGCCGTGCTTTTAGCCGAATCGCCATCAGAACTGCAAACACTAGTCACAATGATGAAAGATGACTGTCAGGCGAGAGGCTTACGTTTGAATGCGAAGAAAACAAAGGTGAAGGTGTTTGAAAGAGAAACAACCAGAACGAATGCAAGGATAATGGTCGATGATGTTATGCTGGAACAAGTGAATGAGTTTGTATATCTCGGATGTTCTTTTAGCAGGGATGGAAGGTACACCGCTGACATAGAAAGAAGAGTAAATTTGGGAAATAGTGTGAATGGAGCGTCAGGTAAACTTCTAGGCGCTAAGAACCTCAGCCAGAAGGCCCAGCTTGCCATACACAACGCGGTGCTGGTACCTACGCTCACGTATGGAAGCGAGAGTTGGGTATGGAATAGAGAGCACGAAAGTAGAGTAAACGCGGTCAAGATGCGAGCACTGCGCAAAATCTGCGGAGTGACGCTCGCAGACCGCGTTCGTAATACCGAAGTAAGAAAGAGAGTTGGTCTGAAAGAGAGTGTCGGGGTGAAGGTAATGAAAGGAATGCTCCGGTGGTTCGGGCATGTGGAAAGAATGTATGATGAAAGAATGACTAAACAGATATACAATGCAAAAGTGGATGGATGCAGAAGTCGCGGAAGGCCACGACACACCTTCCGTGATCAAATTGATCGTGTACTAGCAGAAGGTGATGCCAGGAGCCTTAAGAACAGACGAGCGTGCATGACAAGAACTATGAATGTCAAAGAAGCAAGTGAGGTGTGTAAGAATAAGCCTAAATGGCGCTCTGTTGTTCGTGCCTACCCCGCAAGGGACCTGGCGTGAAGTTATGTATGTATGTATAATGATACTAATAATATACATACACAACATTCTAATGTGAAGAATTGTAACTAAGAATAAAATATATTTTATAATCAATAAAAGGTTTTATAAGCTAGCTAGCTATGGGTAAGCCTACGAAAAGTGCCGCGCACTTTAAAAATATAGATCCCAAGAAACTGGAACGGAAAAAAATTATAAAATAGAAACTAATGGGCCAAACTATGTCAAATTTCTAGAGGACCAAGTAGCAACTATTCCGCACTAAAAAAGTATCACGTATATCGGATCATAAATCTCAGAGAAATTGGTGTATAAACATTTAAAAACAATACGGACCAAGTTGAGAACCTCCTCCTTTTGGAAGTCGGTTAAAAATCCTCGCACACAAAATAGGCGCTATGTCGTCGAATTGCGGGAACCGCGCGCTTGCAGAAGATAGTGTAATAATAATTCGTCGGTCGCGTACAGTGGCACGCTGGACGCGGCCTAGGGCGTCTGTACCGGGTCACCGCCTTATACAATACGGGCCTATCAAACTCAACAATCACGCGCCATGACAGCATTACATTATACTATTTTTGACCTTTAACAACGACCTGTACAACAGTTATCTGTAACTGTTTATTTTTCCAAAAACGTCCGCTTATCAGACGGTGAATAAAAATATATTTTCAACATTCGTGCCTTTGTCGTGATGGGGACGACTTGAACATTAAGAAATACGGTGGGGAGTCAACTGGCGTTCGTATTATACTGTCTATATTTTTTTTTCACTGCAGTTCACTTGATAGACAGCGGTTACCATCGCCTATGGACATTTGCTACACCAAAGGTGCTACAAATGCGCTGCTCTCTTAAGGGAGACTGGAACCTGGTCACTAATGCCGGAACACAAGTCAAGGTTGTTATAGCGAGATACTTTAGACCAGGGGTGGTAGCCATCCAGTTGGGCAAATGCCGTACCATCTGGCTGTGGGTTGTTTTGTCGCCTCTTACTATATATAGGTCGTCCGGCTGCAGGAATTTTATTATTTCTTCGTTCCTGCACGGATAATATTATTATATAGGTGCAATAGGTACTTAGGATTATATTTTATACAATACTAGCTGTCCCGGCAGACGTCGTCCTGCCCGGTAAAAATAGGGGTTGATCGTAGAGGGTTGAAAATCTAGGGTTGTATGTATTTTTGTATGTTGTATCATAAAAAAATAGAAATTAAAAATTTTGTCTAAAAAAATAAATAAAAAAATTTAGGGGTGGACTACCCCTAACATTTAGGGGGATGAAAAATAGATGTTGGCCGATTCTCATAGATACCGGATAAGCACAAAAAATTTCATAAAAATCGGTCAAGCCATTTCGGAGGAGTATGGCAACGAAAACTGTGACACGAGAATTTTATATTATACAATATATATATATATATATATATATATATATATATATATATATATATATCAGCTCATAAACTTCCCACTGTCGGGCCTCCCATTATAGAGGAATGGACAGTAAACCCGCCACGCTTGTCCAAGGCGGTTTGGCAGGTTTGACACATCGGTGGTTATCTCCATGTGTAGGTTGCATAACAATGTTTTCCTTCACCGTTATTAGTACGTGGTAATTGTAATAATATGCACATTAGATCAGAAAACTTACTAAGTTACTTATAATATACATTGTGTAGGTTCCTCCCGGATCGTTGTGTGGGGTTCTAGTTAGAATCAGTGGACTGTTTTGATTATTTATGAGCTTTATTTTGCTTTTCTGAAACCTCACAAAATGTAACACCAGTTGAGTAAAGTTACGGGTAGCCTTTGAGCGCCACCCATTTACAGAGTCCACTATTCCTAGTTGAATGTACCACATTTTTAATTTATAAAATATCTTCATGTCTAAAGTCGTAAAATGTTTAAGTCAAGTTAAGGCCCTTAGTAAAGTTTAATAATAAAGTAGAAAATGTTCTAAATTAATCTTATTAACATACAATTAGCGCAAAACTTTATTAAATAAATTATCTTTAAAAAAACAGCTTATAGAAAAAATCAGTATAAAGGGCAATCGTTGAAGTGTTTCTAAAAGATAAAGTGTAATAACTAGTTGTTGCATTATGAAATTCACACCCTAACCTGTTCTGTAGAAAAATACTGCACGGAGAACATAATTCTACTATAGTTGAAAGAACCTTCCGGTTACACAAAGGGAAGAATGCACAACTGACAATAATTACTATGTGACGTGGTGGTTCGTAGTGATAAAACTACAATGTGTATATCAACGAGTGATATCTTTACACTGTTTTAATTTTTACATTGACAAATCCTTATATACTATCTTAAAGCTACGTCATCTAATTAGGGTGCATAAATATTACTTGCTTTGATTTCAATATGACAATATGCTTAAGTTTACATACTACAATTAGATGGTCAAGATGGGCTTACATTTTTACAGAAAACCTTCAAATTTTCAACTGTCAATCCTTTACGTGTTGATTGAAGTTTCCAAAACGCTACTAATCTTCACTCAAATAAATATGATCTTTTGACATTTTAAACTCGATAAACATTCTAAATTATTAGAAACAATATTTTTGCGTATTTAAAATTACTAGCGGCCCCGGCAGACGTTGTCCTTTTTTCAGAAAAAATAAAAATCTAGGACCCGATCCCAGCACCACCTCCTACAGATTCCAATTGCCAATCTAAACCATCCGGGGACCCACTCAAACACACAAAATGAAATTAACCAAAATCGCTCCGGGTGATTAGGAGGATTCTAGAACCGATCTCAGTGCCACCTACCGGTTCCAACAGAATAAACACAGACCACGTCCGTCTCTTGATTCTAAGCTACCTCCCCACCATTTTTCAGCCAAATCGGTACAGCCGTAGTTGAGTTATAAATAACTAACACGACTTTCTTTTATATATATTTATAGATTTTCGTGAAGAAAGACGAAGTTCTACAACGTAAAATTTTCCCGAATTTTCATAGTTCAAAAGTTAATGGTTACAATTGATACGACTTTGACTGCTCTCCGCGTATAAGTACATTTAAAAAGGTCATTAATAAACATCATCTTGATATTTGAAGATCTAACTAACGATACGTGGCAGTGCCATGCTGGAATCATTATCATTATTACAGTTCAAAGGTTGCGCGCAAGCGGGCTACCAAGCGCAGCCACATGAAAGAAGTGGCGGTGGCGCGTGGCCGCCACCGGCCACATGAGTCCTCACAAAATGTGTGGAAAAGCGTGTAAACTGCTTGTCATTGGCCAGTTGTGGCTTGTGGCCCGTCTGGGCCAGCCTTATAGCTGGTTAGCAACTGCGCATACTCAATAGGACAAATACATAATAAGAAAGATATATTATTACCATCGTAATAAGGACAAGACAATAAAATTCTTACAGCAAACAATATTGTTACATAACCACTTCATCCATACATATCTTGTAAAGTGAACATCAATTGAAAGATGTGTAAACTAATATTTAACACAAATATAAAATTGTGTGTGTGTGTGTGTGTGTGTCACAAGCAGAAGTGAAACTTCAAAGAATACCCAAGCGAACCTAATTATATCCACCACACTTCGTAGACAAGAGTAAGGAGGCTACGAAGCATCGCACCAAAAGGATACCGAGTAGTACGGAAGATAGCCTCTCGCAGGCCTGAAATCACCGTGTAGGAACGGAGAAAGAATAAAATTTCCTGCGTTGGGATGGCCTGTCGTAAGAGGCGACAAAACAACCCACAGCCAGGTGGTAGGGCATTTGTCCGACTGGATGGCTACCACCTCTGGTGTAGAGTATGCCGCCATAACAACTTTGAGTTGTGTTCAGGCATCAGTGTCCAGGTTCCGGTTTCTCCTACATGGCCGGCAGCACATTAGCAGCACCTCTGGTATATGTCCATAGGCGACCGTAACCAATTTTCATCACAGTTGGGCCGTAAGCCTGTCTGCTGTGCTTCAGCAATAAATAAAGAAGGCTTAGTCTTATATATTTATCTCTTTTTAGTGTCGCTTTTTCGTTTCATCGAGTTTCAAATCACAACGATTCTAAAGAAGTTTCTCGAAAATTCTGCACCAGTCCCATATATAAACAACTAGCTTCAGCTCGCAACTTCGTGAGCGTGGAATAATTAAAAAAAAGTTTAAGTTAAAAAACCCCGAATTTTGACATTCATCATTGGTGCTCCGCCCCTATTGGTCTTAGCGTGATGATATATAGCCTATAGCCTTCCTCGATAAATGGGCTATCTAACAATTTTTCGAATCAGACCAGTGGTTGCTGAGATTAGCGCGTTCAAGCAAACCAACAAACTCTTCAGCTTTATATACTAGTATTTTTTTATTGCAGAAGTTCAGCAGACAGCCAGAGGGCCCACTTGATGGAAAGCGGTTACCATCGCCTATGGACATTTGCAACACCAAAAAAGGCTACAAATGCACTGCTGCACTCTTAAGGGTGACTGGAACCTGGTCACTTATGCCGGAACACAACTCAAGGTTGTTATGGCGACATACTCTAGACCAAGGGTGGTAGCCATCCAGTCGGACACCTGGCTGTGGGTTGTTCTGTCGCCTCTTAAGACAGGCCGCCCGGTCGCAGGAAATAGTATTCTTTCTCCGTTCCTGCACGGAAAAAGTAGTATAAGATTTCGTTTTGAACTGCATTCAAAGGCTCGCGGTATATGCATTCTGGTTGGGCAAAAAGTTACAAGTAACGTTAACCCTTGGCTTGCCATATACAGACAGTGGTTACCAGTTAGAAACCGCTACACGGCAACCGGTGCGGGTACGTAGTATGAGGCACGAGCGAGAGCGGGTCTTTGTTTTTTATTGCCTCAAGCAGGCAAACAGGCGGACGGCCCTCTTGATGGAAGGTGGTTACCGTTGCCTATGGATGTTGCCGACCTCTAAGGGGTTTTATAACGCCCTTCTTAAACGACTCATGTCGTAGCGCAGAGGGGAAAAAAAGTTAGTGGAATAGACGTTCTAGAGAACCGTTGCGTATGCACATGGGAGCTACAAGAAATGGACGTTTTTAGAACAAAGTTCTTTTACACTTTTTCGCGTGTTCAGTTTTTTTTTAAACGGACGGATAATTAGAACGTAATATCATCATAAATTGACTAAAGTACATACAATTGTTAAGTACATTACCTTAATTTAACTTTTTTGTGCATCATATATAATTGATAGACATATAATTGAATGCTAAATACTTATTGTAATTATAACAATATCATAGTCAATAATGTTACAACCTAGGCGCCGAGGAACATAAATCCCATGTACAAATCTGTAAAAGCACATTTTATTACCTGTCGGCATTTGAACATTAGTTCAATCCTTAGTGTAATCCTTTTATGATCGTCTTCTTTTGTTCACTTATTTATTGGTATACGTTTCTAATTATTGTGGAGAATAGCCTATTGTCCTACTGTACTCGCACATTAGCATCATTAGCCAGGTGTTACGGACCAGGTCTTTTGTTTTTGTGAAATATAAAACGACGGCCTGATGGAGAGGGGGCAGTTGGGCTATGACTACATTACGGGCGTGACGTGTGTACATTAGGGAATCTGATTTGTAGTGTTTGGTTATAATTGTACTCGTGTTATACGTGGTCTGTCGAACCAACGCTCTTCCGCTTGAGCCTAAATAGGAGTCACGGCTAACTATTAATTTGCCGAATAATAACAATATATTATTGCGATAATACTATCAAATAATTAAATAAATATATAATTACAACATTAATTCCTATACAAACCCGAATAATATTAAACAGATACATATATAATAAGGTATATAATTATGAATAATGGTCGAATAACAAAACATTTTTAATATACATTATAGTACCATCTGACTATAACATAGGAGGTTAGGAAATAGAAAAACTGAGCAAATACCTAAATTAAAAACTGAAGGCAGTCGCTTGTGGAATACACAGCCGACTGTCATCCCCATAGTTATAGGTGCAATAGGGATAGTAGCTAAAACATAAATAAATACATAGAAAAACTAGACGCTTCAATTGATATAACTATTTTACAGAAGCAGGCAGCGTTACACACCACAAATATTCTATGCAAGATGCTAGGAGATACCGTATTTGTAAACAAAACAATTAAATTCAACCACAAATAACACAACAACCAGAACACACATCACACCACCACACTGAAGCGACATACACACAAGCCACGCAAACACAGACAGTTAGAAGAAGAGCAAGAGGAAGACAAAGAAGAGATACACACACGCACACCATCGAGAATCAATAGTGGGGACATAAATATCTTTTTTCCCGTAGGCAACGGGACGGGATATTTATAAAAACCGACAAAAGTCGTGAGAAGGTTTATTTCAGAAAAAAATTAATACCTAGCGGATTATCGTGTCCGCTCGTAACACACACCATGCGATATTAACTAACCACGTTTTTGCTTCGCAACAACGTCGTTGCATTTACAATTCAATGGATAATAACAAAAAGAATTCTACGTATTAACTACGATACTTATAATTTCGAATTCAGAAGTTAAGATTAGATATATAACACTTCATTGCTCACCAAAATAACAGACCAAGTGAGAGAATGCGCGAGAGAGCTCAGAGCGGCACCCAGGCCCACATCTGAGTGGTATGGGAGTACTGTTCTCACCTTTGGGACGGCTCTGCCAAATACCAGCCTGAAGCGCTAGAGTCAATTGAGAGAAGAGCCAAGAGGTTGTGATTGATTGGTAGCGACCAGCTTGTCAATATAAAGCTTCAAAGCCTAGAGCATCAACGCCGGGTTGCTAGTCTATAGGTTTTGTATAGGATTCATTTTGGAGAGTGTGCGGTTGAACTGTTCGACCTGATTCCCCTACACCACTCCATCTTCGTACCACAAGGCGCTCTGGTCTGCGCCATCGTTTCACGGTGGAAACGCTGCCAATGCGTACCAAACATTTCGCCTCCACGTTCCTTTTACGTACGGCAGAATTGTGGAGTGCACTACCAGAGTCCGTGTTTCCCGAGTACAATCCGGGTATCTTCAAGTCTCGTCTGAATAGGTACTATCTAGGTAAGCGTACTCCATCTTCGGCCGCATCAACGTCCGGCATAGGACGGGATCGTGGTCAAACGGAAACCAAAATGAAAAAACCATCTGAGGAACGGTCAGGGGTTCTAATCACACCCAATACGGCTAGCAGTAGCATCGAGGTGAGACCCGAGGTAGCCGGAGAGACCCAGCAAATGGGGCCAGCCCGTAAAGGGAGCAGCCGTCGTCCGTCCAGGCTGGAGGTGAATGCGTAAGCAAGCCCACAGTACGGACAAGAGACGTTCGAGGATCGATCAAGGGTTCTAGTGGGTATGCCAAACCTCGGTGTGGCAAGAGCATTCCTACGGGATGTTAGTAACACCCCGACGACGCGAATCCCACACACCGTCCGCGACTATTTCCCCTCGCGCGGCTGATGCTCCTCACTCGGATTTTCCCTGGATGAAAAAGTGGGCTACAGTATAACACCATAACAACCCTGAGTTGTGCTCTGAAATCAGTGGTAGTACTTTAGTATTGCAATGTCTGTAGGTGAGGGTAACCACTTTCCATCAGCTGCGCTATGGCGCACCACCGTTACCACTTGTTCTAATAAATCGATAAACCATATTTTGGGCTAAATCCAACCCTAAAGTAGTCGTCTAATTTTGGTGAAATCAATAAGTTCTTCAAAATAGAGCTGGTTCATGTAAGTCATCTCAGTTTCACATTGTCCTAATCGAATAAAAAAAAACCAGTTATATTTTTAAAAACAGCTTCGCAGGGTATGTGCATCTAGCCAGTGTCATATAACCTTACTCGTACATCACTAAGGGCCGATTTTACAATCACTAGAGAAATTATTCACAGGATACAGACAGACAGACAGACCAGCACACATATTGTATATTCTCCAAATTAAGCAAGTTACACTTAATGATACGGGTGAAATACAACGGACTACTCTGGGGTCGATCCCAGTCACCCAGACCATAGTAAATAACGGAGAAAATTAGTTTCCGAAATTTACCACACCAGGAATCAAGCCTCTGCGTTGCAGTGAGGTAGGCCGGCAAAGGCTTAACCCGCTCAACCAAAGAGGCCGCCGCCAATTAGGGTTGCTACACTGAAGAAAATGTAGTATTCTTCTTTTTTAACCATAAAAATATAGCACTTTTGCGAAAGTTAGGAGAAAACATTGTACATTTTTATTTTTCATTAATTTTTTGATTTATATCATCATCATCATCAATGTTTCATGTGTATTTATTACATTTTTTGCTTTGACCAGCAAACATAATTATATTGTTTTTAAAATAACCATAAGAATCTGAGTAAAAGCCTTGACAATTGAATTAGCGATAAAAATATTTCGTACTAAAGAAAGAAAAATATTTGAAGAAATAGCGACGTACTTCCATTGCTGACTTAAGATAAAAATCATTAAAATTTAGTTGCGATAAGTTTTGCCACTTGTCCGTTGAAGTTTCACTTCTAATATATGTCCCAGCACACATTTCGATTTTTCGCAGGTTTACTGCTAATTATGATTTGGTTAGGTTAGGTACATTTTAATGAATACATTTTTTATTTAAACATATTTTACACTGGATACACAAAAAAACTGGATTCGGTCCGCAACCTAAAAACGCATCCAGTCTACTCTAAACTTATGCCGCTTTTTCTTATTTTTTATAAAAAAAAAATTCTTCGAAAATATATTTTGGGAATTTGTACGCCGTATTTTTACCAAACAAGGTTTGCAATCAGCTTATTACTGTGCCGACATGATATCCGACACAACGCTCATTTTCAGTGCAAACCTTGCTTTTTAGCCGACTTCGAAAAAAGGAGGAGGTTCTCAATTTGTCAGGATCTTTTTTTGTTTGTTTTTTTTATGTATGTTCACCGATTACTCCGTGATTTATGATCCGATTTACGTGATTCTTTTTTTGTTCGACGCGAAATAGCTTCCAATTGGTCCCCTAAAAATTGTACATAGTTTGGCCGAGTAGTTTTCATTTTATGATCATTTTTTATAAAAAAAAATCCTTTTCGTTCCATATGTACACCGATTACTCTGAGATTTATGATTCGATTTACGTGATTCTTGACTTGTTCGACGCGGAATAGCTACCATGTGTTCCCCTAAAAATTTAACATAGTTTGGCTCAGTAGTTTTTACGAACATTTTTTTGTTCCCGTTTCTTGGGACCTATATTTTTTAAAAAGCCCGGACCATTCGTAGGACCACCCATACATAGCTACACACTAATAAAAAGTAAAAAATAAAATATAAAAACTTCGTTTAAAAAAACCGACTTCAAAAACTGAAATGTATAAAATAACTTATTCCTAAAGCTATTATTATTAATATATATTATCTAAAACATCTTGAAGTCGGTGCGAAATAAAACATAAACATTACTATATTTTGAAAATTACTACTGTATATTATAGTACGGTTGGAAACCCTACCGTCAATACAACATATAGGAGATATAAATAATTACGTTCGCTCAGCAACCCAAAATGTGTCTTGGCCTCCGAAACGAGAACAGGCCAGCTGTTCCTGTCCTGTGCGATTTCTTGCCAGTTAAGGGCTTCAAGCCCATACAGGTCAGCCTCCACTCTGTCCCTCGACCGGTACTTGGGCGACCCACCGGACGTTGCCCAACCGATCGTCCCAAATAGGCCCTCTTCATGCTTCGAGTCTTTCCCATCCGTTCCATGTGACCGAGCCAACGGAGGCGGTGAGATTTTATTTCATACGGCCCATCCTGATGTACGGTTACGAAGCCTGGACGCTTATCCGACAGGAAGAGAACCAGCCGTTACTGGCTGAACGAAAGGTTCTCCGCAAGATTTTGGGTCCAACGAGGAGACGATGGCAACTGGAGGGTCCGAACCAACGTCGAAATTGAAAACCTCGTGGCCGAGCCTAACATACTATAGGAGATATACGTACATAATATATTATAGGAGACAGAAACCACTTTCCATCAGGTGGGCCGTCTGCCTGTGTGCTAGCTACGCCATAACAAAAAAAATTGACCGAGCCCTAGTGATTACACAAAAAAACTATTCAAAAGCACAGAGTATATACACGCGGCTAGATCAATAATGTGAAGTGACCTTGCGAGCTCCAAAAACCGATGGTGTGTGACGTGGCGCTTTATTATAAGCATTGTAGGCACAATACGAAAAACCACTGGGCGTGATCTTTTCCAAAGATTAATTTATTATTATAATACACCGATGCACAGTCGCGGAATTAAAATGTTCGTCACCTTAAAGTCGACTTTTGCTTGCACGAGTACAAGCAACAATACTACCCACATTTGAATAAATGTTACGTTTATGAAATGTAGAAATGTGAAAAAATTAAATTGCAATATTGACAATGACAGACGCTTAGATTAACAATATCAAACAAAGAGGTTATAATATTATTTTAATTTAATTTAATTGTTTTTAATTTAAAATTTTTGATCATATTGTAATTTTATATGTGTATTTTATTTCCTGAAATAAAGACTTAGGTTTTACATGTCTAAAGATGTTTTTTAGTCAAGACAGAAAATCATTCAACTTTGATGTAAATAATTTTAAACTTCATTGTCACATAGTTAAACACATTTTTTGTAGAACAGTCTGTTCTGTGACTTAGTTTGAAAAGGTAACATGTGCTCGCGGAACGTTCAATGAATCAATTTTGTATAATAAATTCTATAGTAATTCCAACGGCATTTTAATTCGAATCCTGCGTAGCTCGTAACAGTATTATACTGTTTTACATGTTAAAAGTTGATAGAATTGCTAACCAACATCAGACCATGTCATCCATGCCTTTGTATTAATTCTTATCCAAATTAAACATTTCGTATTCAAGACTGTTTCAATACATGTAGATTACTTTTTGAATTATTCAAATCGGACATTCCATCGAAAAGATATTACAAATTCAAAAATGTCATCAAATCAAAATACTTATCGCAGGAAGCGGGGTTATAGGATTTGATGAAATTTTGTGTTTGAGTGGGTACCAGTTTAGAACTTTAAATTCACAATTAGACCCGGTAGGTGGCGCTGGAATCGGGTTCTACGTTTTTATTTTTTCAGGGCAGGGCAAGGTCTGTCGGTTAGATCTAGTATTTATATAGAGATGCCACAAATATTTATGTTCTTCTCTAGTTAAAACTTAGAGAGAGTGTGTGTGTGAGAGAGAGAGAGAGAGAGAGAGAGAGAAAGAGAGAGAGATAAGACTTTATTATACATCATTATAGTGAACATAGATACACTTATAGTTATAACCTAAAAATATTCTAAATGTGCACAATAGGCACTTTTATCGCTCAGAAGCGATCTCTTCCAGAGAAACGCGTGACAGGAGTAAAACAGATTCATTTAGTAGAAGGTGATATACAATATTCGGGTTCGATTTCTGGTATAGTAAATTTCGGAAATGAATTTTCTCCGTTATTAGTCTGGGTGTCTGGGATCGTTCCCAGAGTGGTCTGTTGTATATTACCCATATCACAAGCATAACTCGCTTAATTTGGGAATATACAGTGTGTGTTTGTTTGCTGATTTATTATTATTATTATATACAATACTAGCTGTCCCGGCAGACGTCGTCCTGCCCGGTAAAAATAGGGGTTTGTCGCAGAGGGTTAATAATTTAGGGTTGTATGTATTTTTGTATGTTGTATCATAAAAAAATAGAAATTAAAAATTTTGTCTAAAAAATAAAATAAAAAATTTAGGGGTGGACTACCCCTAACATTTAGGGGGATGAAAAATAGATGTTGGCCGATTCTCATAGATACCGGATAAGCACAAAAAATTTCATCAAAATCGGTCAAGCCGTTTCGGAGGAGTATGGCAACGAAAACTGTGACACGAGAATTTTATATATTAGATACATATATACATTCGGACTAGCATATTTTCAAAAATGCAACTTTTATCATATCTGTCTCTCTACCTATTGAGAGCATTGAACGAAAACTATAAACACATTTAAATGGACCTAACTTACATTTGAAAGAAAGAATAAAGAAAGAATTATTTTATTTAGGACAAACAAACATTTTAACAATACTGAGCAAAATGAAAAATTTCAAGATGTTTTAGGTAATATGTATTAATGATAATAGCTTTAGAAATAAGTTATTTTATACTTTTTAGTTTTTTAGTTTTTGAAGTCGGTTTTTTTATTTTATTTGTTACTTTTTAGTGTTTAGCTATGTATGGGTAGACCTACGAAAGGTGTCGCACTTCTTAAAAAATATAGATCCCAACAAACGGAAAAAAATGATCGTAAAGTGAAACTACTGGGTCATACTATGTCAAAATTTTAGGGGACCAAATGGAATCCTATTTCGCATCGAACAAAAAAAAAATACGTAAATCGGATCATAAATCTCGGAGTAATCGGTGAACATACATAAAAAAAGATTCCGACTAATTGAGAACCACCTACTTTTTTTGAAGTCGGTTAAAAGATAAATGCATCAATGTAAGTCCTAAAATTTGACCCAGATTCAGCGTAATGCTAGCTGCTAAGGCCAGCGCTGTTCACACATAGGATACTTTGATCCCGATAAATAATGACGTTGTTTCCGTGGGATAAACAAAAGGTGGCGTTACATTGGCGGTTACTTGGTTACGCCGATGCAATTCACTAAGAGCCCATTCACATGAGGACGATTCGTGCTATTTGCTGTATCGTAATTTTTCACGATTCCTGATTTATTAGGTTGCGTTTTTTAATGGGCGTGTTCACGTGAATCACGAATCGTGAAACATGACGGATACGTATTAAATGAAGTACCATCTTTTAAAAACCACCTTCATCAAAAAACATGAATCGTTATTTTTTGTGACGGATCCACAGAGGTGATCGCGCTACGTCCCGCCCGCCTCCACCCGCATTATGGAGGGTAAAAAGAATCATCTCATACCTATAGGAAAATAGTTGAAGAAGTGTCCAGTTGTAATCTGTAAATAACAGTTCAGAAACCGTCACCAATGGCGCTGGTGTAGACAAAGGGACAAAAGGTATGAATGTAGCAGTCGTAGAAGAATAGAATGCCGAGAAAAAATATTAATATCTTTGGCGACTAGAGTAGTTGGTGACAGTACACTGCTATAAAACGTCAACTATTTACGTAGTTCAAAGTAATTTACTAAATATAACCTCAAAGATTTAACAATTTAACGTGCATCCGTCATGACGTATCGTTTTCTTTTACGAATCGTCAATGACGGGTCCAGTGTGAATGGGCTTTAACACGTCGTCATGGCAACGCCAACCAAGTTTCACTTGCAGTACTAGTATTTAAATAAGTATAATATATCCAATAAAGACTTCCATATTAAACAAGTAGCTATAGAAACTTACTGAAGCCATGCAGTGCTAGTTTCAAGCTCTATCGCTATCCTTGTCTAACGCACAGAAAAACGATATGCATCTTTCTTTTTCTAATTTGTGATTGTTCATCGAATCTGTACCACAGTAATGAAGATTTCAGTGGGGGAAATGTACAAGTGGTATATGTACACTACACTTATATGGTGCATGGAGAAAAATAGATCAGCTATGCATTTTGAAAACGTAGTAACTGACATTGTATCTATCTATCTATATGTGTTCGTACGTATATATTGTATTCTATAGCGATATACAATCTGCTCGTATTTAATATGGTATCCCAAGAATATCATTTTTTTAAAATGAAATATGCGCTAAAGCGATTTTATTATTTTCTTTTATACAAAATTAGCTGTCCCGGCAGACGTCGTTCTGCCCGGAAAGCTTCAATCGATATGCCGACAGCAACGCCACCTATCGGTTCCAATTGTGAATAAACTCAGAAACCTTATCTGGCTCATGCACGACAACTTTGCTAGACATCATCACATGATCAAATGTATAGTTTACGATTCTATAAAGCACATACAGACAAACATTTATTTTTATATATAAGAAGAAGATTTAATCATTATTACAATGCTTTATTAATGATAACCCTAACTCAGCAATAATTTCTAAAGGAATTCCATTATTTTGGGCGGAGCCTGCCCAAAAAAATGTCATCAAATTAAGTAAATAAACTTGTGCATAATGTGTGTGTTTATTTAATGTGCTACTTTGCGGCATTCGCATAACCACGATAACCATTTGTATGTAAGATTTAGGCACATTTTTGTGACGAAACACGTTTTCAAAAATGTGTCAAATTAAGTTGAATGAAAACTTAATTTGACACATTTTTTGCGGATAAAAATTACGTGATATACCCTATCTCCCCAAAGAAAAATTAGATGAAATTTAGCTCTGCTCTATATTCTGATCGAAATAGTGCATGAAGTTTTAAGGACAACTGTAATGAGAGTAATCTTATACTAATATAATAAACTGAAGAGTTTGTTTGTTTGCTTGAACGCACTACTCTTAGGAACTACTAGTCTGATTTGAAAAATTCTTTCAGTGTTAGATAGCCCATTTATCGAGGAACGATAAAAGAACGGAGCCCCAATGAAGAATGTTTTAAAATCGGGGGATTATTTTAATTACCTTTTTTTACTATTCCACGTGGACGGAGTCGCGGGCCTTCTGCCCGCCTAGTAAATAATATAAAAATATATTACCCATTTTTAAACAACAGGCAAAAACTTATAGATACCTATAAAAAAATGTATACCGTCTATATATAATGTGTTTGTGTAATAACTGGTTTGATTGATTGATTAAAGTTACCCCACTAAACTACCTACACTATGTGTTTACTCTAGTTCTCTTTATTACACTTTATATAGAGTGTAAAGGTCATGTTACATTCTGGCAATTTTAGAGCTATCTCCTTCTTTCATTATAAAAAATAAGAGATAGAAGATGGACCCAATTCTCTTATCACTCGGTTGGGCCTGCGACTCTGCCAGAGGCAACAACGATGGGATTTTTTTCTAGATGTAATATTATAAATGCGAATGTAAGTTAGTTTCTTTGTGACGTTTTCACGCGTTAATTACGCAACAGAACGTTACGAATTTTGCATACAAATTGTCAGTGATATTGAATAGGACATAGTATAACTTTCATGTAGAAAAAAGTAGTGAGGGATAAACGAATACAACCGAAAGAATGACGCTCCGACTGCGTTTTATTGGCGCCACCGTTGCAATTCACTAACAAATACATCGTCATAGCAACGAGCATGACAGCGAAAATTTTAAATGTGTTGCTCTTATGGTTAGTTCCACTTTCGTTTCATTAGATGGCGTTTACAGGTGTTTAATGTTAGGTATTTCGTATGAATAAATCAAATTCATAACAAAATGTCGAACAAGTTTGACATTTTTACGTAGAATAAAATATAATACAGTAGCTTTCCGTGTCCGTCTGTCTGTCTGTTTATCCGCTAACTCCTCCTGAACCACGCAACGGATTTCGAAGCGCTTTTCATCATCAGTTAGATATTTTTTCAAGGAAGGTATATTCGCTCGCGTAATATAAAAAACCTATTTTTTTTATTGCAAGAGTTCAGAAGACAGTCAGATGGCCCACTTGATGGAAAGCGGTTACCATCACCTATGGACATTTGCAACACCAAAGGTGCCACAAATGCACTGCTGCTCTCTTAAGGGAGACTGAAACCTGGTTACTAATGCCGGAACACAACTCAAGGTTGTTATGGCAACATACTTTAGGCCAGGGGTGGTAGCTATTCAGTCGGGCAAATGCCCTACTACCTGGCTGTGGGTTCTTTAGTCGCCTCTTACGACAGGTCGCCCGGCCGCAGGAGATTGTATTCTTTCTCCGTTCCTGCACGGATAAAAAGACCAAGCTCTCCGGCTTACAAATTGAGAGGCCAACCGGCAAAGAGGCCGACCGCCGTCCGTCTGGGAATGCGCGAGTCCAGAGCCCAGACAAGGGACTTTCGAGGATTGGGCAGGGGTTTTAATGGTTATCCCAAACTGTGGCGTGGCAATAGCATTCCTACGGAGATGTCAATAAGATTACCCCCGATAAAAAGAGAGTTTGGTAAATTCTAGTCTCTAATCTACATATTAATATGTGAAGCAAAAATACAGCAAAAACTTTACGCTTTCCCCTTTTTACGAAAATTGCGAGGACGGAGGAGTATGAAATTTCGCACACTTATAGAGAAGGAGAGCAGAATGCTATTTTTTTAAACTATGCATAAAAAATATATTAAACCAATAAAAGAAACATTCCACACGCTACCATGTATTTGTCACACACATGTATACTCTATTATGGTCGAATTTCGACCATGGGCGACCACTAGTAATTATAAGTTATAACATGTTCACTTTTGAGATACATATCCTTCTATAAGGTAAGCGAAGCCGCGAGCAAGGGTAGTTTCACTTTTTTTTTTATTGACACAGCATAAAACATAATTATTACACACGACGATTGAAGATTCAATGGACTTATTTTCACATAAATCTTTAATCATTTATTACGCACTATCTTATCATGAAAATAAAATGTAGAAAATTATATTTTTAAGATAGATCCAATACGATAACAGACAAAAAAAATATTTTAATATCGTTTATCTAATTATGAATGAACGATATATTAAAAAAATACGCAAAAACGTTTTTATGTAAGTACCATTTCTAATTAAAGAGTCTTTAATGGATAAATGCGGTATGTAACATTATAAAGATTTTTTTACTCGTATATACAATTATTACATCTTCTTGTCATCGTGCATTACACTCCGAACCATTAGCGCCCCCGCTACGCTTGTGCGCCGGACCATATCGTACCTAAATAGGTCATTTTCATCCCCTGGGTAATAATCTAGTATTTTCTTTAAAATAATCTACCTTTGTTTTAAAAATGTTGTCATTTAATGTTTTATATTACTAAGGCAATTTCTTATATATTAAAGGTACCATGCAGATTCTACTTTCCACCACTACAGTGAAATAAAGCCTTCCAATCTCAGACGAAATAAAAGTATACACATACGAGTATATAACTTGTGTATTATATGTCTGTCTATACTGACTTACTACTAACAATTAGTATATATATATATATATATATATATATAATATATATATATATATATATTGTGCATGCCGACAAAGGTGAATGCACACCTGCCTGTCATAAAGCGCAGTTTATTACCCTTGCGCATTTGGAATTCTTTCGTGTACTTTGCGTTTATAATTGTAATTAAAAAACATTCTATTGTTATTGCACTTGTTTTATGCGTCATTAGCAGTTGTGTTAACTAATTCTTGTTGTTATTGTTTTGCGTCGAGCATATTGTATTTGTACAAATAAAGGATGCCGAAGGGAGGGGTGAAGCAGTCTAGCGAGAACCGCGATCAAAGCAAGACGTGTACATTCGATAAGCGATATAGTGACTGCCTTTGCGCGTGTTATGGAATCGTGCAGTTTGTAATGCTTGTATCCAGTTATATTTTTACTTGTTTTATACGTGTTTGTATAGTTCTGTTAAATTCTATAGTCATTCCAACGGCATTTCAATTCGAGTCCTGTAGCTTGTAACAATATATATATATATATATATATATATATATATATATATATATATATATATATATATATATATATATATATCCATATATATTGTAGTGAATACGCAAACCACGTATATACCTACTTCATAAGTTTACGCACATAAGTTATACATGTCTATATTTTTATTTCGTCTGAGGTTGAAGGGCTTTATTTCACTGTAGTGGCGGAAAGTAGCAACTGCATGGTACCTTTTATATTTAAGTTCTAATATCGTGATTAAAAGTGTGATCCACTTTTAATGGTACTAATTCAATTAATTTACTTCTATTTAATATCGAGTGATCGTAACGCACTACAGTGCGATCGGCTTCACTTTAAGGGCGCGGTCCCACTATGTCGTAACGATTAATTTATCGTTGGACGACTGTCGTCTCCAGCTGTTCACATTACAACGATTGTTCGCCGTCAAATTTTTTATCGTTTAGCGACTATAGTATCTAGCTGTTTTCATAAGATCGCAAAAACATTTTATCATTTCACGGCAGTCGCTTTCTCGTTTACACATCATTAGCAAGCTACAAATCTACAGTCGCCTCTACGCTCTCTTGGAAATCAGTAGTGCGTTCATGCTCCTGAGTTCAATGGACGAAGACGAAATTTTAATAATGTATTACTTGTTGTAAAGAAGGAAGATGAAGCAAGCAATCGTGGCTACGATAGATTTGCCGTCACGATTTAGTCGTAACGATTTTTTATCGTTTTACTACTGTCGTGCTACCCGTTCCCACTGTCATGACAATATAAAAAATGTCGTAGACGACAGTTAGTCGTATCGTTCTGTATGTGAACACCTCCATTTAAACATATAAGCCACGACACTTAAAACTACACGATTATCTGTCGTCACCACAAAGTGGGAACGCGCCTCTAAGAGTTCGAGACTGCGTCTTTCTACTCACCAATACCAAATTTGGAGGCTATAATAATAATACGGCCGAGGTCTCAACAATTAGAAAAAAACTTTACATTTTAAATGATGTATTAAATTTATTTTTGAACATTATTAAGACAAATGACGACCTTAGAGTAGAATAACCGATATCAAGCTCTAAAAATACAAAACTTGTCCTAATAAATTCTTTATTTAGCTCTATGACGGATAATAGGTAATTTATAATAGGAACTAAGATAATTAGCGTTTAAGTCTGCATATATTACGATTTTACTAATTCAAAAGCTTTTAATCAAAATAAGTTCCACAGGAGAACACTTTTTGAAGGTCATACGTATTGTTTAAAATTTAATTTTACTTCCTAGTCTATTTACAACGCTTCGCAACGTGTTATTGCTGTTAAGGAGAAGAAGCGGCAACAAACTCGCCAGCAACACGTCTAGCTAACAATTGTTTTTCTCTTATCTATAGATATCATAACTCTGTAGAGGTCGAATTTCTGTACAATAAAAAAATGCTAAAATCAGATTCAGGGGGATGTAAGAACTGAAATAGAACTAATTAAGACTTTTTTTCATTTTTTTGTTTCTCTGTTTGTCTGTCTATTTGTTCCGGCTAATCTCCGAAACGACTGGACCGATTTAAATTAAATGTTGTACGATGGTAGCTTATATCCCTGGTCAACACTACTTTTGATCCCGAAAAACTAAAGAGTTCCCGTGGGATAGTTAAAAAACCGCACCACGCGGACGAAGTCGCGGGCAGAAGCTAGTTCTATTTATATCTCAAGTTCTTTTTTGAAGTGAAACTTCTATATAGAGGAGGTCTTACGATTTTTCGCTCACGAAAAGGTGTCACAGTCACGTGGTCACCGTTACTAATTCTTACATTTTTGTGTCTAAATTGCATAATTCAAAAAGTTATATAAAGGTATTGAAGCAGTCTTGAATATGAAGTAATTTATTTTGATAAGGATTAATACCAAGATACAAATAAAGAGCATTTTCTAGCGGCGGCATTTTAATTCAAATTTTAAATTCTAAGAACACTTATTGTGGCATAATTATAATAGTTAGATACATAGTGTCCCGACACTTTTTGTAAATAACGATGTGTTCTGCAAAGTCGTAGTACATTATTTTATTCTATCATCAAAAGTTTTCGCGGCGCACGCGATTTTACGTATTTTTTACACCTTGGGTTACATTATTGGAGTTCCAGTAAGGACCCCTAATTTATTTGTAAATGTAATATACTCTAATGTCACCCGGGAATAGTGTAGCTTGCCAACAGTGAAAGAACTTTTCAAATCGGTTCAGTAGTTTTTTATAAGTTTTATACAGAATGACTTTTCAAGAATTAATGGAGTTGTAGCAAACAGTGCATGTACAGACACGGAAACTATACTCGTGCATATCATCTAAGTCATAACAAGATGGGTTCCTTTCTGTCTTTCAAATTGTATACAAACGAGACATAAAACTTAAAGAAAAACAATATGACTATGTATATATTTCTATATTTATTTTTAAATTAGTTTGAGTATTTGCGTATCTATTGCCTTTTCCCTACAGCATACGGTTTATCTGCATGTGACGGACATGAAGGTTCAAGAATGCGGATGTTTCTAATGCGGCCCTTTCGCATAACTCCACACATCAGACGAAGCATATTCATCTCCGTAACACTCTTACTTGTGTCACGCAAGTACAGGCCACACTTATACTGACGTACGTACAATAGGATTAAAAACTAACACGCAGCTCTACTTATAATAGTTATGTATTTATTGACTTTTTAACCGACTTCAGAAAAAGAAGGAAGTTCTGAATTCATGAAGTAAATATTTTTTATATTGTTACGAGTTACGGGACCTTAATTAAAATGCCGTTAGAATTACCATAGAATTTAGTAGAACTATACAAACACGTATAACACAGGTACAAATATAACTGGACGCAACCAGTACGAACGTAACGCACGATTCAATAACACGCGCAAAGTCCGTCACTATATAGCTTATCGAAAGTACACATGTCTTCCTACGCTTGGGATTATCGCTTGACTCCCTCTCTTGCATTGAGGCATTGCTTTAGTCTACTAGTCTCTCGGCCGCGCAGACCGAATTTCTAAGAATCACACCTGGCTAATCACTACTATGAAAGATTACAATACACAATAGGATGTTTCTCTAATTACAAATTATAAACACAAAGTAAAAAAAAGAAGATGGTCATAAAAGCGTTTCAATGTTATTAGCTCAAACGACGCCGGCGGGTAATAAATATGCTTCGTTTGCAAGTGGCCTGAATTGTAATAATATGTTTTGCCATAATTGTTGTATTTCTGAACTGCTTGTGCTGATTCTTTTTTCGAAATTTAGTAACCATTCAAAATGGTCCCATAGATGTTTTATTGCTATGCATTCCTAAAATACAGCAAATAAATTCAGACAGTAATGTGACATTTTTGCGATTTTCCAGCCATAACCTTTTGGTTTCTGGTCCTTATTTGATCATTCTTTTTGTGTTAGATTCAGTACAACTTCATGACAGTTTCTAGACATCATATAATTTAACTTAAATGAAATATATATTTTTTATAATACAAAAAGATACAGACTTTAAGAGTAACTAAAATCATCAAATAAATATGTTCTGCTATACCTTGAAATCTGTGTGAAGAAAACATATTTGTTTTGTATTATTCAACAAAGACTTGCTCTCTTCTCTTATATGTAACTGTACAACTTCTAATAAGATATACTTACTTCTGTAAAATAAAAAAATCTCTTTATAATGATTTCAAATACAGTCCAACTTCAGTTTGCAAACTTACATTACTTTTGTTCAACTATACAAGACAGATAGATAGATAACACTTTATTGTACACCATTACAGAAAAACTAAGAACTAGTATTATTATAGTAGGGTACAAAGGGTGGTCTTATCGCTAAAAAGTGATCTCTTCCAGACAAACCTTGGCAAGAATATATTAGAAAATATAAGGATTTCAAATATATGTCCATGTGTAATAAGAGCAGTAAAGTTTGTTCAAAACTTAACTAAAGATAGGAGTAACTAAGTAATACAGTGAAACTTGGTTAAGTGGGACCTAGATAAGTGAGAAACCTCCATAACTGGAACTCATGCTGAGGCCCAACACTTTGGCACTGAATTACCCGTTAGTGGGACGAAGCAAACCTCTACATTTGGGATTCATTCTTTCGATTTATCATCATAGTTACCTCTATAACTGAGACAGCATGTGAATATTATATGCATAAACCTCTGTAACAGAGATAATTTTTTATTTGTTTACTTACTTATTCTTATTCTACCCACAAATTCTGACCTCTATTAATGGAACCCTCTGTAAATGAGACAGATATTTATAAACCTGGATGTCTGAGATACTGGGTAAGTGGAATACCTCTAAGTGAAACCAAATTGCAGTTCCCTTGATGTCTCACTTAACCAGGTTTCACTGTATAACAAACTTAAAAAAATAACTTAAGTGAGGGCACAGTACAAGTGTTCCCAAATTAGACATGAGGTCATAAACCCCTGACAGTTGGGGGTTCTGTTTCCAAAAGTTCAAATATAGAATGTTTATTGTTCTGTTTTTAAAATTCAAATTTTTGTTTTCCTGTTTGTGTGCCAGTACTAAGGTTTTTAAAATATCCTGTGCTTGCTTTGTTTAAATCTTGTGAAGTTTTTAATTTAGTAGTCATTTTTTTTAATTTCTATTGTTCTATTCTTAAAATTTTCTTTTCCTGTATATGCCAGTGCTATAGTTTTTTTTTTATTATAATAATTAACCTTAAATAAATTTGTGAAATCATATGAAGTTTTGAATTTAGTGGTATATTTTATAATTTAGAATATTTATTGTTCTATTTTAAAAAATCTAATATATATTTTTCTGTTCTGGTTGGAAGTGTCACACAGTCTTATTCAAATTGAGTTTTAGTGTGAGTTTATAGGCTTCTTTATGAACTTAAGAAGCCTACAAACTTACTCCAACTCAATATGAATAAGACCAAACAGTATCTCTAATACATCTTACTCTATAACTATGTGAAATATTAAAATATAAAATTTTTAAGATTTTAATACAGATTTCATCTTAGACTTAGAATATGATGTAGCATAAGGGTATTTGATCGGAATTTGAAGGGTTGACACTTTAATAATAATAGAATCATTTATTGAGTAAAACATTGTTCACATTTTTTAAGTTCATTGGTCCCCGAACTAGGTTGACCTGTATCTTGGGGGTCTCCTTTCTAATAGGTACAATTCAGTTCATGAAATTATATGATCATTATTTAAAATTGTTGGCGTGAGTGCGTGCGTGCGTGTGTGCGTGTGTGGTGTGTGTGTGGTGTGTGTGTGTGTGTGGTGTGTGTGTGTATGTGTGTGTGTGTGTGTGTGTGTGTGTGTGTGTGTGTGTGTGTGTGCATTTGTGTGTATATCCATATATATGTTTGTATGTGTATGTAATTTGCTGTATAGTTCTATTTTCAAAATTTTTATATTGATTAAAATATAGAATACATATAGATATGGATTATTTATGAGCAAGACTTTTTTTATATTTGGAGTTATGTGTTTGGGGAAACAACAAAATGGTATAGCAAAATGTTTTGAATTGTCAAGTAAACATTGTCACACATAATTCGGTTCCCCTGACCTTCTACACCCGGTCTTTTGGTCCTGCAAAATTTTGAGGGTGTTTCCACTAAACTGACCCCAGATTCGGATTCAGCTTGTCTCAAAACATAAGAATACATGGGTCTGTGTTATTAATACTTTTAATATAGTAAATGCTACATAGAAAATTACATATCTTATGAATGATTGGGTTTCTAGGACCTATCATATTGATTAGCATTTTTTAACTGTTCTTAAAAATATTTTTGTTGTTACTTCTAGTAATTTAGAAATTATGATAATTTTAAGAGGATTGTATATTCTCTCTGCCATACAAAATATGCAATTAACTTTACATGTGGTCCTATTAGACAAACAGTATTTTTATTTTTATGGCCACTGCTGTTAGGTATATTAATTAAATAAATAAATTTTACATCTGACTAATAATATTATATCAAAATACATAAATTTTGTTCAAGAATTTATTTAAAGCAAGGAATAAGAACTCAAATAAACCTACACTATGCTATTAGCTGCGACTTTGTCCACATGTATTTTTTGTACTGCACTACACCTAGTAATTTACCGCTACATTTCTTCCTACAATGATCATTTTGCAAAAATGCAAAATAAATTTTTGCTTACCACAAGTATTTTATGTATTCTATTCATATAAGACTAATCATGTTTTACCTATATGTTTTCATCTCATATTTCATCAACTAATAGACTAGTTTTGTAAGTAAAATATAGCCTATGTTCTTCCCTGGAACAGAATCTATTAATTACTACTTATTCTATAACACTTACTTATTCAGTCATCAAAATATAACAGGCATATCATTCATAGTATGTAAATCTATCAATACTATAATAAATGTTTAGTGAAAGGAGTTGTTTAGCAATTTTTCTAAGATTTAATATTTTTTATTTAAAAATTAGCATACATTAGAGATATAGAAGGCATATAGAAGATTACCTAAGTAAATTTGATGTAAATGATCCTCTAGTGCTTTAAGTCTATGGAAATAACTTATATATAGAATTCAAACATACAAGTTAATATTTTTATAAGTTGTCAGGTGAGGTATAGTTGTGTGGCACTATTATTTATTATGAACAGTTAGAAATGTTAAAATTAAAAAGAAAAGAATGTCCAATTTAAAAACGTGTCTACGAATTAAAAAACCGAATTCTAATTGGAATTTTCCGTTGTTACGCTTCCGGCGATTGTGGGTCAAAAATGGAACGTCAATTTAAAAAGTTACGGTCTTCTGGCGCTTATCAGGTCAAGTACCCCTTATCCTGTTTAGGTTATGTTTTTATACAACAACATCGCCGTTGGCAACGGTAACTGGCGCTGACAGGCTCATCCATGGTCATTTTAGAAAGGCTCGCTTAATACTCACTTTATAGTGTCTAAGGGTCCCATAATATAGGTCGGGGTCCCTGCAGCTGTCCAGCGAAGGAACGTTAATCCAACATCCGCATAATAACACAACACTTTCACGTAAAGAATGCACTGTCTACACAACACTGCATGCGAGGGTTGCATCCGGAGCCAATCTTCATAAGTACACAAGTCGCACGCTCCCGACACACCACACACACCACTAACCCATATTTGGCCACTATATTACTGTGTAATCGACGAAATTATTACCAATTTAACGCCGCGCTCGACGTCCGCTCGTCGCCGACGAATTAAGTAAAAATATTTTTCGAAAGCGCATACACTCGGTGCGGACCTCCCTGCGCTTGATAAACTATATAAAAGCGCTAAATAGGAAAATCGATAACGTACGTACGCGGCGAAATCGAAACTAGAATAATAATTTATCAAAAAATGTAATAAAAACGACATTATTTTCTCGTGACGGTGCTCGAGCTGTCAGAATTTGCTGCGTGCAGCGCGACCGATTGGAACGCCGCCGCGGGCCGCATTCCGATAACCAGCGGGCCCTTCGCTTGCATTTGGCCGGTTAGCTTCTAGTGCTGGGCTAAAACCGACCTTATGGACAGCAACACTTAAGACTTTCCTATTTGGCGCTATACGCGAAAAATACGAAAGGAACGCAATTTTGTTTGTAAAACTTACGACGGTAAACGGCTGGTCAATTGGAAAATTCCAAATACCGCTTCGCGATGGCGAGTGAGCGCGCCGTGCCCGTAGAAAGAAACGCGACATACTGTTTTCGAAAGAACGCTGGCTCGACGTCATTTTTGGCGTATTTTGAGTTGTATATCGTTCGTGAACGGGCAAACTCGAAAGCATTCGGTTGCGAGAAAGAGATGAATTATTATTTTAAACAACGTAAAATAGACCTTAAAGTTATTGCGATTTCATATGAAATAGTTAAAAATTCCTTTATTGCCTAGATAAAGTAAGTGAAGCCATACTATTTTGAAGTTTTTTTTTTCTATAAGTACGTATAGCTAGACTAGAGAGGAGAACGGCTGTTTTTCTATGTAAAACTGTGCTAGTGTGGGTCATTTCCCGTATGTGTAGTTATCGTTTGGATGGAAATTTTTTACTGGTGTGAGTTTTTTGTATTACCGCTTTTCTATATAAAAATTGTATAGAGCCAGACTGGGCTAGCGGAATCAATAATCTAAAAATTTCTTATTATATTTTCGAACACGTCATGGCCGTTGCTATATAGAGAATAGGGCTGACAACTTCTATTCTTTTTAATTAACTAATAATGTAATTTGTTAAGTGGATACGTATTTCCATTTATATCGATGCTTACATACAAATTTTAAAATGTGTTTATTTGTTTATTCTATCTAACTAGGTTGTACTGTTTGTTGTCCTGTAATGTTTTTGGAGTACATACATACATACATAAATACACACAGAACTTCACGCCAGGTCCCTTGCGGGGTAGGCACGAGCAACAGAGCGCCATTCAGGCTTATTCTTACACATTTTTGGAGTACTTGTTCAAATTATAATTAATAATATTTACAATTACTTTATAACGTATTACAATAAAAGAAAATGTTAATGAAAGTCGTCTAAACTTTTTTAAATTATTATCAGCAGCAAACGCACTACGATGTATCTTACTCAAGTTAACCGAGATAAATGTTATTATAAAAATCGTATTTTTGAGATAACAATTTTCCTTTTCATCTGAACAAGTGATATGACGGTCAGAGTTAACATTGTGAAAAAACTTACACGTCGCAGTAACGGATGTGTGAAACTCACTAATCTGTCTCTCTAGAGCGTTCTATACCCACCATTTGTTCTCCTAAAATAAAAGCCCGTGTCCAGCTATGGGATTTTCATGGAGTGCAAATAGTTTTATTGTATTGTACTCGTTATTTCGTAATTACAGGACTATTGCATATCTTCTGAATATAAGAAATAAATGAAGATTTTATTTAAAGCATTAGCAGCTCAATAAACTCATACAATAAACTTCTCATTTCAACAAGAACCTTTTTGTAGGGCGTTTCTATATTTTAATACTATTAGAATATATTAATACGTCCTTGCGTCTCTTGTTATTAGGTTGTTAAGGAAACTGTAATCCGCTACGCTATGTAAAATGTAGGAGTAAAAAACTCTGCTAAAATTCATGTTTTGTGCTGTATTACTTCCCGGTCCATAACCAACTATCGTACTTACATTATTTACAGATTATTATTTATAAAGAGGAAAGATTTGATTGTTTGTTTGTTTGCATTGAGTAGGCTCCGAAACTACTGAACCGATTAAAGAAAAATTCTTTTATTGTTGGCAAGCTTTATTTTTGAAGCCAGGGAAATGATAAATGATAGGATAAGACCAAAGCGACGACAGGTGAAACCAACGAGTTTTCGAGTCTCCACACAAGCCGGCGATTTGACTCTGGTGCCCATTTGTGGCTCCTCGAGCGATATCTGGGGCTCGCCGTCCGGTCAATCTGCCCATATAGGGTCATTTCATTCCACGATCTCTACTCCCCAATTTTGTTTTATTTTAGGGGGGGGGGGAATGCATTTCGCACACTACCGGGTCTTTTATTAGGGACTAGTCTAAAGCGACGAGAGGTAATAACATTTGTTTTTACAGATATGCAGGTGTGAATTTGTTTTTGTCAGCGCCTAGGTCGTAGCAATGATGTACTGTCTATCTGAAATGTGACGATATGGCTGACACATGCCATAGAACGTAACTGCACGCAATACCTTATTCTACCTGACCTATGAATTAGATACAAATTTCAATAATATAGAAATAAAGATTACTTTATTTCTGTTTATTACTCTTTACTTTGTTTAACAGTAAGAAGTATTAACTTAAGTTTAAAAAGGCGTTATAATAATTAAAATTAAACTAAATTTGTCTTTATTTGCGTAATTTTAATGCAACATTTAATTATTTACTTGACGTTTTAAAGCTATGTAAATTTCATGTCCTTAGTACGTGTCTTGAATACGTCAGACCAAGCGTGGATAAATACATATTTAAATTAATACTAGCTGTCCCGGCAGACGACGTCCTGCCCGGTAAAAATAAAAAAAATATATTTAGGGGTGGACTACCCCTAACATTTAGGGGGATGAAAAATAGATGTTGGCCGATTCTCATAGGTACCGGATAAGCACAAAAAATTCATCAAAATCGGTCAAGCCGTTTCGGAGGAGTATGGCAACGAAAACTGTGACACGAGAATTTTATATATTAGATGTAGTATAAAATATAGGAGTTGAAAGGCGTTTTAAGGGATTGTACATGGAATAAAATACATTAATTAATTAAATTTATGTTAAATAATTTGTATAAGATTAATAAATAAAATTAAAATAAATATTACAATTATGCAAAATAAATACTTTTCGCGATTATTTTTTGGTCTGTCAACCCTATTATTAAAGGAGACGGCGGCTCTTTTCAAAATAATTTTTATTATATAGTATAATACATTGTGCCATACACGATGTTTGTTTACGATTTCTTGTATTTAAATACATGATGAAATATTACTTGAATATTCAACAGTGTGTTATTTTTTATATATTTCTTTAGTTTGTTGTTGGCAACAATAAACAACAAAAACAAACTAGTAATATATAATACAAATTAACAGCTTGTGTGGTTTGGGGGGTCAAGCTTAGCTGTCCTAGCTTATTGTGACGCAGAGGCTTTGATTTCGGTTCGGTTCCTGGGGCCCCCATTCGGTTATTTTAAGTGTTAAGTAATTTTAAGTGTTATAGCGTTTAAAGTTGATGATTAATTTTGTTATGTACCCTCTTATTTCTAAACGATACAATCGGAACATACTGTGGCAATTGTGTAGGTATAATTCAAGGTCTCTCAATTGTATATAGACGGTAGTCATTATTATTACATTTCATTTTTATGTTGGCAGACGCGATTGATTTGTACTGTGTTCGGTTTGTTTTATTACATGTAAAACTTTAAGGAATAAAATAACGGAATGACTCTAATTCCCTGGCAGCGTGGCAAGCCTTTGGTGTGGGATGCGACTTGCGTAGACACGTTGGCCGCATCCCATTTACCAAACACTTCTAGAACGGCCGGTTCGGCAGCGGAAACAGCGGAATCACTGAAGCGGCGGAAATATGCAACCCTCAGTGAGAGTTATATGTTTGTGCCGTTTGCTGTCGAGACGCTTGGACCGTGAGGTCCTGAGGCCATGAGCCTCTACCAAAATTTATCAAAACGACTCATCGACTCTTCAGGTGATCAGAGGGCTGGTGCCTACCTCGGCCAACGGATCAGTATGGCGATCCAGCGAGGAAACGTAGCCAGCCTTCTGGGCACCTTACCCATAGAAGACGGTGATCTGGGCTCAGTATTCTACTTATAGTCTTGAGGGACTATGGGTAGAATACAATACAAATAAGTTAAGTTTTCTTACATTGTATTCAATAGTATGTAATTTAGTAACTTAGTAACTTACTTAGTAACTTTAAGTATTATGTTTTAATAAAATATTATCTGGAATTTCCAAACAGTAATGTATTCAATCCTTTTCATTCGTAACACTTTTATTAAAATAGTTTATCACTGACTACAATCCGCTATCGGTTGTGCCAATTGCTAAAACACGCTCTAAACTCCTGCCAAGAGGTCTTGACGCCGCTCTTCATTCCCGGCAAAACTACACGAGACTAGCCGAATACGGGAGTGTAGAGGCCCTATTCAGCAAGTCTCGAATACATTCGTGTAGTCTCGGTTTCATGTCGGTACTATCAGAGAGTTTTGTGTCTGCGCAAGACAGAGACCTACACACTCCTGTCAAAGATTTGTGGGGTTCGCATATTATTTAAGGCATTTTATATAAACCAATACGTTTTACCTTGTTCTGTTGCGATGTATTGATGTCATCCACCATCTTCGTCTATTCCAACGGCGCTTTATGACTTTTTTCATTGACTAACATATAATTGTAGTAGGCTGCAGCACATAAAGCTACATCGGCAGACATTTCTAATAATATGTAATACGTGAGTGGGAATGTGGAGGGCCGATCACGATCTCGTCATGTCTCCGCAAAACATTTGGCCAAGACGTCTCGGCAGGAGTGTAGACCGCGTATAAGTTTCATGTACTGTAAAATTGTTGGAGGGATGGCGAGGTGTTCTAAAAATTCTTATAAAGTGGGAAAGTATAAAATATGTGTTAAAACCGTAAGGTTCTCTGATTATAGAGTATTGTGACCAGTTGCTGCGCTTTTACTACTAGAAACCCTTCTGAGTTGTTGCAAGTATTACAGTAGCTACCGCCGATTCAATGATACGGAGCCCCCAAGCCTATAGCTTGGGCCCCAAAGTGTGTTATCAAACATTTCTAAAATGTTATCCTCAATCTTTTATGGATTAATAACATTTTGAGAATAACTGCTGGACCAACAGAAACGGCTATCAGACTTGTCATTTCATAGATTTCATAAATAATCTTGTCGAAAAAAAGGCTGGCAAAGTGTATCTTTTATGAGAATTGTTTGTTTATCTTAGCTCTTAGGAGTATTATATAAAAGTAATAACTTATAATCAATATATAATGTATACCACCTTTGACCAGTAAAATATGTTTTTATTCCTGCCACGGGTTGTCTGGAAGAGATCGCTTGTTAGCGATAAGACCTCCCATTGTGCACATTTAGAATATTTGTAGGCTAAAGTTCATCTGTATTTTCTGTAATGGTGTACAATAAAGAGTTATCTATCTATTTACTATAATAGTATTATTTTAATTCGAGCATTCTGTCGTTTTTTATAAAAGAAACTTGGACCCCCTCTACCCATTTGAAACGGGGCCCGTCTAAGGCAAGCTACGCCACTGTTGCGATAATATATTCAAAGGACGACTCCGTAGCGTATATGCCAAGTATCAAGAAAAATCGTTTAAAAAACCTACTTCAAAAAGTAATAGCTTTAGAAATAAGTTATTTTATAGTTTTTTGGTTTTGAAGTCGGTTTTGTTAGACGAAGTTTTTTATTTATTTGTTACTTTTTAGTGTCTATCTAGCTATGGGTACGCGTACGAAAGGTGTCGCGCGGAATGGAATTTTTTAATATAAAATGTTCATAAAATGAAAACTGCTGGATTAAACTATGTCAAATTTTTAGGGGACCAAATGGCAGCTATTCCGCGTCGAACAAAAAAGAATCGCGTAAATCGGATCAAAAATCTCGGAGTAATCGGTGAACATCAATAAAAAAAGATTACGACGAATTGAGTACTTAGTCCTTTTTAGAAGTCGGTTAATAAAATTGTTATCAATATTAGCAGAATTGACGTCAGCCTATAAATCAATATTGAATAGTTACCAAAAATTTATATTATTTTGTCGCAAGTCCTCGCTTATAAATATTTATAAAGGTATAGTGGCATACCACAGGCACGCTACTGGTATCAACAGAATACCAAAATCCGGCAACCTACGATTGAGACGATAGTGTCAGGCTATTTTGACGAGACTGTAATAGCAGAATACAAATATGGGAACGGACTGTCAAATCAATTAAAATACTTTTATAAATTTACAGAACGTCGCAACCTTGTACGTTTTGATTGAGTATATCTTCTTATGACATCATAAGCAGGTACAATTAAAATAAGTTAAATAGTGTATTAATTATTGTTTGAAAGGTAATTAATTTTTTTTTATTGATAGTTTTACAACTCGGGTCCCGCCAAAAACAAAATCCACCTGCATATCCGAAACAAAGCAAATTTATTACCCGTCGGCATCTGAAAAAATAACATTTTAAATTCTTTTATGGTCGTCTTCTTTTGTTTACTTATTGGCATACAGCTTATTGTTGTTTTGTAATCTTTTATGGCAGTCATTAGCCAGGTGCACCGGATTAAGTCGACTTAGATACGGGGACATTGCAGTTGCGCAGTATAAAACGATGACCTGATGGAGGGGGGGAGGCAGTCGACGTGCGCGCTACAATGGGGAATCTAATAAGTGACGGACTTTGCACGCTTTATGGATTACGACCTTCTATATTACGTTTGGACTTGTTGTGTTCGGTTATATTTTTACCTGTGTATAGTTCTAATAAACTCTATAATAATTCCAACGGCATTTTAATTCGAGTCTCGCAACTCGCAACAATATTTTAAAAGTTGTCGATGAAATATTATTTAGACACCTATTGTTTTTTTAAATATTAGAATTTATTGGGAGTTTGGCGGGAACTGAAAGGAGATGTTGTGCTGTGCAGTTTTTTTTTAATGTGTAAATTTACTTTAAAATGAACAATATTAGTTGTAGGAGATTAATAGTTTTTGAGTAGTGATTATGTGTTTTGTGAGAAATATGAACGAACTGTTTAGTCAACTGTGGCCTTTTGAGTTGTCACAAGAACTCTGTTGAATGGCACTAGCTGATTACCTCCAGTTCAGTTGTGCTACACATAGGCTTAAGAAAATGAAGAAACTATATTGTAAACTAAGATCTGGCTTAGAAGCCTAGCTGCCAAGCCATAAACCTAAATAAATAAATAGAATTTATTGTAATACGTGCCCTCTCCCCTATTATACTACAAAGTACGGTTCTAAATTCAAATACTTTTGAAAACGAGGAAACGATTCGCACCTTACGTCATATCCGCAGTTGCACGCTTCGGCTGCGCCCGCGCAGCGACGTGATCGCATTGCGAATTTGACTACTCAAGCTCATTACTAGATCTGGGAAGCACGGCAACGTCGCGCAATTGCGCTAACTCAGTACACTGCGCTAGTGTGACAAAAAAGTTTTCTGAATGTGGCAGTGAATAACTTTTTTTAAAGACTTTTTCAAGGTTTATAGGTTCTTTTATATATCCTTATCTCTTCTATCTTCTAATCTAGTTTTGTTTAATGATGTGTTATTTTCACTATAGTGCGTTTCTTATGGTAGGCCCGGCAGACGTTGTCCTGGCCTGAAAAAATAAATATCTAGGACTCGATTGCAGTGCTACCTACCAGTCCAATTGTAATCTAAGCCACCCCGAGACCCACTCAAACACATACAAAATTTCATTTACGAGTCTTTGAGTTTTTGACTTTTAGCCAGAATAATTTACAGAACCTAATGGTTTTTTGTATGTAAGAAGATAACTCACTTCAGCGCTGATTATTTCTGAGGTAGTTTTGGCTGTAGTTTACCTGTTCGTTAGCGCTATTGGTTCAATAACTAGAAAGAATGCGTTTTTGAATACATCATCGTACGATAGTTGAACTAGGTTCAACTAAACTGACTAATATTAGGCATTTATCTATTCCATATCTTTTGTTGACGTTTTTGTTTGTTTCCTTCTTAAATAGATCCATCTTGTGGCGAGTTTTGGTACTAGTTGTAGATTAACAGTTAACCTAAGTTTATCTATTTCATAAGTTTATGGAATCAATTGTTATTGAACTCATAACTGGTAACGTCAGAAACCGGGCATTAATCAGAACGCTATTAGTTAATCTTATGGCAAAATCTACAGCCAGTGCTACTGTGCTGTCTGTACTTTTAGGCCAGAATCCAGCAGACACAGTGTTCTTGTGGCGTGTGCTTCGCAACGTAAACTCTTAATACACCACACTGATTTTGGAACCCGATATAAAGAGGTTAATATCGAATAACTAAATACATAAACTCTATCTTTTTATTCTCATTCACATAAAGCATCCACAAGTAGTGTAATAAGTTATTACTACTAATAACCAATGCACTCGTATTAAATATCTGAGTAATGACGAAACTTTGAGTCAATTCAATGCGCTAGTGGGCTGTTTTGAGTTATTAAGTTACCGCAAGGAAATTCGCAAGTTTCACAGTTCTACTTATAGTGATTCATGCTGTGATGTAATAGAAAATCAATATGACGGTCGTCTTTGAAGAAATTTGAGATGTAATGTAATTATTTGCCGTTTGCTGTTGAAACGCTTGGACCGCGAGGTCCTGAGGCTATGAGCCTCTACAAAGACCTCTCAAAACGCTCAATCGACTCTTCAAGTGACTATAGGGCTGGTTCCTACCTCGAACAACGTACTACAATTCCTCGCTAGAACGCCATTCTAATCTGCTGTCCGAGGTAGCACCAGCCTGATCACCTGAAGAGTCAATAAGTCGTTTTGATAAGTTTTGGTAGACGCTCAACGGCTCAGGACCCCACTCGTTGCATCGAGGGACACCTCCTTATAAATTCTTCCTTCCCAACCTCGCCATCAAAAAAAGAATAAATTTTCAAATGAAGAATGCGCAAAACAAGACAAACATTCATCTTGGTGTTAGTCACAGAGTACTTTATATATACTGGTATAGAGTCAACAGTTATAATATATATAGTAACGCCCTCTATCGGTATATAGCATATTCAACGGCAAAAACCATCCAGGGGTCTAGTGTTATTTTGATTTTTATATTAGACTTTTGGAAATTGCGGAGATTTAACTCCTGCAATTCCCAGAAGCCTTTCCAAAAATGTTTATTTGTTAGTAAATAAAACAACTATTTAGCGGTAGCGTGATTTATTATGTTTCCTTTTATTAAAATATTCAAAGGCATACATTTTCATAACATTATTTGTATCCACATCTAATCTGGTGCCGTTAAGATGATGTACTTACAAGTTTTACCATATCTGGGCACACAACAATCTCTTTCAGAAGAAGCCATAATCCAAGTCATCAGAAAACAAATCGTTAGGCAAATTGGTGTTCAGGGTACATGATTAAGTCCGACGTGATCACAGAACACTAGTAAACGTGATAAGCGAAGTTTTTGGAGTCCAGGAATCAAACGAAGTTATCGAAAAATAATCAAAACACAAACAAAGTACATACGTTCACGAATGTAACTTGTATCAGTCGGAATGTCATTTTGGTTTTGACATAATTGACATTTTGAAATAAGTTTTTGGTAAATCGACAATTCATCAAAAATCTATTAATTGAAGTTAAAAAGAGCTTTATAATTTGAAAAAGGTGAGGACTAGAATTTACACACTTTAAAATATATTTATTAGCTGATATGGTTTGCAAAAACGTAAAAACATATCAAATATTCTTAAACAAGTATTAAACAACTGCGTATAAAGAACATATTATATTCATTCAATTGGTGATTAATTTGAGAACAGTGACATCTACTGCAATACCTACCCACTAATAGAACGCAAAAATCTCTAAGAAAAAATAATTGTACTGACTGTTAGGACACTGGTGTTAGTGCAGTCACCGCAATAGTAAAAGGTTAGTTGGAACACTAAAGGAAAACCATTTTAATTTAATATATACAACTTTAATTCTCCTAAGCAAATACTAGTGACGTGTGTGAACCCACACACGAGTGCAGTGTGGCGGTGGGCTGGTGGCGAGGTAAGTCAATCTTCCCTTGTTTCTTCTTTCATGTCCCTTTGCCTTCTCCCGGCCATCAAATCGCGTCCGTACCAACGGTCCAATATTTTCAACAGCAAATGGCACAAACATATAACTCGTACATATTTGCGCCCCTTTCTATATTTATACATTTTTTCATTTCCATCTTATATAAGTATATATAAAAATCAATTGCTGTTTGTTAGTCTCGCTAAAACTCGAGAACGGCTGGACTGATTTGGATAATTTTCGTTTTAAATTATTTGTGGAAGTCCAGGGTAGGTTTAAAGGGTGAGTAAATATGAAAAAAGGCTTGGATTATAGTAAAAATAACAATTTCGCTTTCCCTTAGAAACTATTCCTGCTCGTCAAACATTTGAAGTTCGTCCCATCGTTTAGAAGTCAATTAAATTTAAAAGTCGTTCAGAAATAAAATTAAATTTAAAAGTGAAGTTTTTTATTTATTGATTCTGAGGCGGTACGAAGTTTGTCGGGTCAGCTAGTCATTAACATGTCTGTAGTCTTTTTGATACAAATGAAAACCTCATAGAACCTTTATATCCATCACGTTTTGACTTCCTACATCTTTCTCATTCCCGTTATTTGTGCTCTAGTAATAATCTCTCCTTAATGATACCTGTACACACTTCTTCCTTCGTTGACAACTCCTTCACAGTACGGGCTGTCCGTTTATGGAACTCACTGCCATTCAACATCTGACAGGCCAAGTCGGGTTATCCTCTTTTAAAATCATGGTTTTTAATTATTTTTGGTCCTCTCAGGTATTTTTCTGTATGTATTATGAAAATTTACTTGTTTATATTTTTATAAATAAAAATGTTTATTATATGGTATATAATAAAGTTTTTATTTATTTATTTTATATTTTTGAATGTTTTGTAATATTTATTATCTACATCGACACTGTCATCTATACATATAAATAAAATTGGAGTGTCTGTTTGTAATATTTAAATAACCGCTTTTTACTACATGCATATGAATATATATACGGTTCAAATATTATTTTGACAATTTTTGTCTGTCTGTCTGTTTGTTCCGGCTAATCTCTGAAATGGCTGGACTGATTTTGACGGGACTTTTATTGGCAGGTAGCTGATGTAATAAGGAATAATTAGGCTACTTTTATTTAACAAAAAATCTTTCATTTTGGAATTATGACGATTTTCAATCACCACGCGGGAGTGACCGCGGGGCGCTGCTAGTGATTTAATATTTTCCTCAGTTTAAGGGGTTGCCTGGAAGAGGTCGCTTTAAGCGATAAGGCCGCCCTTTGTTCAGCATTTATTGTATCTAGTTTTTAAGAAAGTAGCTTTGATTTTGGTGAACAATAAAGTGTTGTTATTCATTCATTCTTCCATCCATTTGTTGTTGTATATCATAGCCAATATTCAAAAACAATTGGGTCTATATGAATTTTGGCAAGCAGGAGTCTATGTGTGACTATACAAGTGTAGTGAAATCTCAGTAAAAAATACATTTGCTAGTAACGGTATCATTTATAGACAAATTCTCACTTGCTCATTAAATTACATAAAAACAGCCAGTCATCGACAAATAGAGTGAAATCATTATTTTGGCTTTCACCGAGAAGGTCAACGGTCTCTTAAGGTGACCTTTTTAGTGGAAATATTAAAATAAGTAGTTGTAGCTTCGGAAACGCTTGTTACGGATATTACCCGTGAAATGATAGGTTTTTGTGGCTAATAAAGGTATTTAATTGTAAAATTGAAATACATGCTAGTTTTAGATTAGTGACAGACAGAGAATGTTATATTAATACGTGAAGCAAAAATTCTGTAACCCATTTTTGAGAAAAGTGCGCGGGCGCAGGAGTATGAAATTTCGCACACTCATAGTTTATACATTACACACACTACCATGTATTCGACACACTCGCACGTGTTATTGTAAAGTAATCATGACGGAAGTAGTCAATAATCGGATAGAGTGTTAATTGATGTAGTAATCGGAAGTCGTATAACCGGCTGTCAACGTAGAAGCATTTATTATCGAGCCAACGAATATCAAAAATGGAGTAACCGGAAGTTGGAAGTTATACGGATGGCAGAAGTTGGTGTTATGACGGAAGTGAGTGGGGCAAAGTATTATAGGGTGGTGTCACTGCAGACGCACTACGAAGATCTTATAATACAACCATGTCTTAAACCGACAGTCTTGGACAGGGATCGCATATTGTGTTCGATTATATCTGTATATATACACACATACATATATATATATATATATATATATATATATCGTGGATCGCGTTCGCAATACCGAAGTAAGAAAGAGAGTTGGTCTGAAAGAGAGTGTCGGGGTGAAGGTAAGTAAAGGAATGCTCTGGTGGTTCGGGCAAGTGGAAAGAATGACTGAACAGATATACAATGCAAAAGTGGATGGATGCAGAAGTCGCGGAAGGCCACGACACACCTTCCCTGATCAAATTTATCATGTTTTAGCAGAAGGTGATGTCAGGAGCCTTAAGAACAGACGAGCGTGCATGACAAGAGCTATGAATGTCAAAGAAGCAAGTGAGGTGTGTAAGAATAAGCCTGTATGGCGCTCTGTTGTTCGTGCCTACCCCGCAAGGGACCAACAACAGGTGTCTTGAGGCACGTGATGTCTTGACTTGAAAAAATTATTTAAAAAATCCCAGTGTTTTTTCATTAAAAGGAAGCTTTTTAGGGGGCGTCGCAAGAAATTTAATTTTTAACAACCACCCTAATATATATATATGTCGGAGGGAAGCTATAATTATTGGATGTATTGTTGACAGGATGTATAGCGCACAATATCATTTGTTTACATTTTAATTACTTCTAAAATTCTTAATTTAATTTAATTAGATTTGTTAAATGTTTCTATAACTTAAAGATCGTTCTAACCTAATAAAAGTAATGAATATTGTAATTTAATAAACGACCAATCAGAGCAGAGCATATGGCGGAGCGGGGTCAGCGCCCTCTATACTTTGGTAGTATCCACTTGGGTAGACTGAGGAGTTTTTGTGACACATTGGGTTGATGGCAGCAGGTCGAGTTGGACCTTAGAGTATTTTTAAAGAAAGTGTTTTAAGTTACTGAACCCGCTGCTCGGTCTAAATTATGTCATAATGTTGATCGAATCTAAATTAAAAGTGTATAAACGTTGGCCTTGTGTTTTATGCTCGCATTTTATCCTGATGATGCCCACTAAACCTGCAATAACTAAAGATGATGTCGTGAGAATGAGGCCGTTCTGCGACATATATATATACATACCACCTTTATCTAATATTTCGGACGAAACGAAATGCTTCCACTTCTATCATACGTATCGCTAAAGAGTGAAACTCTTTACCGTCGTCTGTTTTTCCTGAAGAATACATACAATCTAGTTGCAGTTAATGAACGGTCAGTAAGGACCGGCCATAAAGCTGTCATTATATCTATGTGAAACGGCCTATAACATTGTCGCAGATGAAGCCCTACAATTGAAAGGAGTGGTCATGAGTCGGAGCATAGTAAAGCAGTTCTCAATTAAATAAGGGCAAGTGAGGTTCGTTGCCCTTCGGTTCCGTTCCACGAGATTAAACTATCGGATTGTTTAGTTTTAAATGGCTATTTTGAGTTCTGTACACTTATTTAAATTTGTAATTTACTACGACAAAAACCATTTAACGTGGTAAATGAAACGGAGACTTTTGGGTCGAAGAAATGTAATGAGTTTAGTGATGTAGCTTAAAAAGCGTTACATTTTATCCGTGTAGAAACGGAGAAAGAAAACAATTTTCTGTGACGGGGCGACCTGTCGTAAGAGGCGCCAAAACAACCACAGCCCAAGGGAGGCTATTTGCCCAACTGGGCGGCTACCACCCCAGGCTAGAGTATGCCGCCATAACAACCTTGATTTGTGTTCCGGCATTACTGACCAGATTCCAGTCTCTCTTAAGAGAACAGCGCATTTGTAGCACCTTTGGTGTTGCAAATGTCCATAGGCGTTGGTAACCGCTTTCTATCAAGTGGGCCGTCTGCCTGTCTGCTGAACTCCTGCAATAAAAAAAAATGTATCCTCTATAAATTGCTTTGCCTTTATGTGCATCAATTATTATTTAATAATATTTATTATAATAACTTTAGCGGGCCTCATCGTGAGAGCTCTGGGTTCGGTCTAGCTTGACGTAAACAATTTATTTTTTTAGCAAGTAGCGTTTTCTACGCCGCTTGGAAACCCTAGGTAGTAGCTCTATGTTGCTTACGCAAAAACTAATTAGCTTTTTTTTATAAGTATAAACATTTAATATCTTACTTACACTTTTTTCTTATCTTCATTATTTAAGATAATTAAACAGTGAAGAAATTAAATTGCACGCTGTATTTATCTATAAATAGTTTTTTCGGCGCGTTATAAACCTTCATAAGTCCATTAAATGATCAAATGTAAAAAAGTGTGTGTCTACTTATGTACACGCGTTAGAAGTTATACTTCTTTAAATTGGTTAAATAAATAAAGGCTTTATTATATATAACGTGTGCATATAACAAAGCCCCCAACACAAAAAAAAAAAAAAAAAAAACAAAATATATATATATGTATGTGTGTGTGTGTGTGTGTGTGTGTGCGTGTGTGTGTGTGTGTGTAGAATACTAAATAAATGATTTATAAATCATCAAATTCATATATGAATTAAAACAATAAAGTATAGAAACATTACAATGCTCGTCTCACAATCCATCTATCAACAACTCATTGCGTAGCAAAGTTGATCAGCCGCCATCCTACACTCGGCCATCCTGAAAAACTAAAATGTTGACTATAGCCATTCAGTTATGACATGTCCTAAGACTATAGCTAACTTCAGGGTGTCGGTTGACTATAGCTACCTTCATGGTGCTTTTTCGTGTGACGGTGTGCGCGCGCATCGCAAAAATTTACTCTCATCGCGCCTAAAGAAGTATAACTTCAAAAACTTGAGGTGGTCCTATATTAAATAAATCTTTTTTAATATAAATCAGTACTAAAACTTTACAGTTTTTGTTGAATTCGCTACAATAACAAAGAAACTAAGCCCATAAATTCCAAACAACTGCCCAGCAAAGTAGGGGAAAGCAGGTAGGATTCGTACACAAGGAGCATTCGTACAGTGGAGATATCTCCGCCATTTTGCAACATTGAAATGTTCGCATTTGTGTGCGTGATTGCCGTTTGTAGGATACGGGTACCTGCGGGATGGGGCCACAATACGGCCATTGGCTTCGATGATGTAAGTCGATACGTGAATTCACTCTGCGTAAGTATTTTTCGTTGTCATCTTTTAATTCGCTTGGCTGGTATAAGTAATGCTCAAATTATAAAAGTGATTTATTATAGTTTATGCCTTAAAATATTACTTTAATATTTAAATAGATATTTTAGCTCAACTATAGCGGTTATGTTTATTTCAAATTAATTTGTTGAATTATCTGGATGGGGTACCTTCGTGCAGTTATATGTGGGGTAGATTCGTACTGTACGAATCCTCCTCTAGTATAATAGGTACTAGTAGATATTGTACCTATGGGCAATTTTGTTATAATTTCACGATAAATACAACTCAACTTTATGTTTTAAGTCTCTGCAAAAAAAATATTTAGTTGTTAGCACTTTGCTTTATGCGGATGGTGCCGTGCTTTTAGCCTAATCGCCATCAGAACTGCAGACACTAGTCACAACGATGAAAGATGACTGTCATGCGAGAGGCTTATATTTGAATGCGAAGAAAACAACTGTTATGGTGTTTGAAAGAGATGAAACCAGAATGAATGCAAGGATAATGGTCGATGATGTTATGCTGGAACAAGTGAATGAGTTTGTATATCTTGGATGTGCTTTTAGCAGGGATGGAAGGTACAGCGCTGACATAGAAAGAAGCGTAAATTTGAGGAATAGTATGAATGGAGCCTTAGGTAAACTTCTAGGCGCTAAGAAACTCAGCCAGAAAGCCCAGCTTGCCATACACAACGCAGTGCTGGTACCATGCATGACAAGAGCTATGAATGTCAAAGAAGCAAATGAGGTGTGTAGGAATAAGCCTGTATGGCGCCTACCCCGCAAGGAACCTGGCGTGAAGTTATGTATTTATGTATGTTAAGACATGTGATAAAATTTATAATGTTGATTTTTAGTTCTTTTATTAATGGAAAAAGTATTATGTTACATGAATATTTTCAGGACTTATTTTTAAGTATTAATGTACTTAAAACAATATTTTTGACCATTACTAGATGAAGATCATTAGTTTCATAATTATTAGAGAAGAAAAAATACATTTGTGTTCGTTGCATAGGTACTCTGAATACAATAATTACTAGTTTACTATATGACGGCTGATGCTGTTTTAACTTTGACCTAATTAAAGGACTTTACTACATTGAATAAATGGCATTTTCTTTGCATTGTACGGAGGTTCCCCACTGTGTACGAATGTGCCCCACGCTATGCACGAAGCTACCCCATGCATGGGGTGCTTTCGTGCGTTTTCCATTTTTTAGGAAAACGGTCGTAACTTCACCGTGTTGCTTTATATGAAAACTGCACTTCCATAATATTAAAGCCAGATAAATGGGTAATATACCGCTATTAAAATAATTTTGTAATAGCTAATAGTTTCTTTTTTATAAGGATCAGAACAAAAAACGTACGAATCCTACCTGCTTTCCCCTATACAGACGAATCGAAGCCAACCTGATTTTAAGTAATACAACTATAGAGGGTAGAGGTAAGGAGAACCATCTCAGTATATTAAAAAGTGTCCACTGAAGGGCAGCAAATTAAGACGGCGCCATAATAGCAAGTGGAAAGTATTTGAAGATAGCGCCACAAATTGGAATTTTCAGATAATTTAGTTAGTTATCTTAATTAGTGAAATAGGTTTCAAAAATTCAATTGGTCAAAGATTCATATATATATACATCTCATAGGAGAAAGTCTCAATACTTTCCAAATTATAATTTTTAAATTTTTCAACCCAGCACACTTCACTTTGTTTATAACTGCTAAATTCATATAATTTCCTTTTCCTACACTAGCGCTATTTTGACGAGTTTTCGAACCATAATCTGCCGTTTACAGGTGGACACTTTTACAACTGATCCCCCATACTAGATGGTCTTCCTTACCTCTACCCTCCATAATGACAACGTAGGTATTTCATGTCGCAGGAGGCCGCTGAAAGAGAGGGAGGAGACGCGTACGCAGACCCCGTCCGCAGGAGACGGACCGGAGATCGTAGGCACCACTACGCGCATCTTCTCCTCCCTTAGTTACCGTCACAGGGATCCGATGTTACGGGGGTGTCAGCGGACTTCCCCCTCTACTGTACCAAGTGGGTCACTCTGCTCCCCAGTGTGGCCTAGTTCCAAAGCGTAGGGGCGTCACGGTACAGTTACTCTATACGAGATCCCGTGACGCCTTGTAAAAGCGCTATAAATGGGGCGCAGGTTTATGTTTAGTGGTAGTTTGGCGGCCGATTTCGCGACAGTTTCGCTTTAGAAACAACCATGGACGTTCGCTGAGAGTCCCACACAACCTCGATGCAGCCCTTATGCCTGCATTCAGACCCTTCCCCCGAAGAATCCGAGGATGGTGTCCAAAAACATTCCCCTTGCTTTTGGTAAGGTATTTGTTAGTGAATTTATAAAAACGCGATTGCAGCGCCATCGATTTAGCTAATTATCTATTTTATGGAGACGACATTATTTATCGGTACAAAAATATACGCCCCTAACTTACGCCCCGAAATGAGTTAACTCTGTGTCGAGTTTCAATTAAATCCGTTCATTAATATTCCCGCAATGCGCTAAAAGACAGACAGACAAAAATTTTTGAAGTTAAACTTGGGAAAAATGATTAAAGTAAATTTTTACGATGCGCGCGCACACCGTCACCCGAAAAACCTACACCATGAAGTTAGCTATAGCCAACCGACACCCTGAAGTTAGTTATAGTCAACATTTTAGTTTTTCTATTGTTAGTGTCGTTTTTTCTACAAACGTAGAATAAGGCAAAAGATAAAATTTTGAGATTATATCTTGATACGCCAAAGAAGTATAACTTCTAACGCGTGTACATAAGTACACACACACACACACATTTTTTTTTAACAATTTTGAGCAATGTGTAAATTCGAAACATTTACAGATTTATTATAATTTTAAAACATAGATTCCAGCTACATAATCATTTCTGCATTTAAGTTTTCTTCTGTTACATCTTGTATTTCCTCCTGTTTGTTTGCCTGCAATATATTTTCGTCAATTTCGTCATATGATATGATATAAAAACCTTAATCTCTACTACTACATGTGACCCCCAAATTAAAATCATCAGCATTACATTCTGGCATATGTTTGTGTTTGATATTAGCTCATGGATATCCGTCTAAATAGGATCATTTTTGTTTGTTTTCGAATCATCATTTTCTAGTTTTAGTATTTTCTTACAAGCTTTGATCAAAGTCTTCCTTTCAATAAAATCCCATGCATCTGCATTCATATAACAACATTCCTTTAGATTATTTTGCTTGAAAGATCACGGCTTTTGGTTAGTAATTTTCAAAATATAGTAATTTTTATGTTTTACTTTGCACCGACTTCAAGATGTTTTAGATAATATATATTAATAATAATAGCTTTAGAAATAAGTTATTTTATACTTTTTGGTTTTTGAAGTCGTTTTTTTTAAACCGAGATTTTTTTTATTTGTTACTTTTTAGTGTCTAGCTACGGGTACGCCTACGAATTTTTTTCATAAAAATGTTAATAAAATGAAAACTACTGTGCCATACATGTCAAATTTTTAGGAGATCAAATGGCAGATAATGGCGTCGAACAAAAAAAGAATCACGTAAATCGGATCATAAATCTCGGAGTAATTAGTGAACATACATAAAAAAGATTCCGACGAATTGAGAACCTCCACCTTGTTTAAGTCGGTTAAAAAAGTAGTAACAATATGCACCTTTGATGAAAAGTAGCCTTTGATAAAGTACAGCATGCTTTCCAGCCAGGATTCAAACCCGCATCATTTGAGACTCGGGTGTGTTAATCACAAAGCTATAACGGTTTCAAAGACCTTAATAAACTACAATTAGTTTTAAATAAAATTTAAAACTATTTTCTGCAAAGTCACACTGAAATTACATACACGGAACTAGCTATCCAAGCCGGTTTTTGAGTGGTGTTAAGTCTCCTAACACCTTTGTAATACAAAAAATATAATCGAAAAATATAACATAACTATTTTACATTAATAAAAATAAAATTGAAGTGTCTGTCTGTGCTTTGAAAATAAAAGACAAAAAATTTAAAACAGCCTGATCATAATAATGTTATCCACGTAGGAAGGCAGCAATTGTAGGTTAGAAGACACGACGCTCTGTAACACCGTCTGATGCGACCTCCCCGGCTACCCACACCTAGGTGCCCAGGTGCCCTGATCCCAGGGGTAGCCTCTTGAGGGTGTCGAGGTGTCATAAGGCAGTGCCTGCGATATATCCCATGGCACCTCACAAAAACGCGAACGTATGGTGGGAGGTTTAATAGGTAATACAGCAGCCAGCATCTCACAACTTCCTTGAACATTGCGACGAGCAGACGCCATAGTCCCCATATTTCCAGACCCCTAGTACAACTAACAGTTCACCCCAATAGCCCGGTACTTTTTGTTTTGATTTCCCACAATAGTCCTACACTGGCCGGGGCTTGTCCTTGGGAGCATTATTATATGGTGTAGACAGGGATAATCGCCGGTCAGTGTCACGCCACATTTACATTAAATTTGTCAAGGGGCCACTATATACTAGGCCTTGACATGGCCCCACGCAAGCTCTCTAAAAGTCGTGGCCATTTTTATGACCCCTGGTCTTGAAAGACATATAATATAGTAATAATAATCGTCAGACAAGCAGTAGACAGGTACATTAGCAACGGCTTAGCCTACTCAACCACAGAGGCTGTCTTCTAGAAGATATAAATGGTCTTTATGTCCAAAAATCGCGTGAACTATGTTGTGAGTACTTGTGGGTAGCTTTCTTTTAATAGCCTGAAGCAGGCAAACAGGCAGACGGCCCACCTGATGGGAAGTGGTTACCGTCGCTCATGGACGTTTGCAACACCATGAGTGGCGTCAAAGCGTTGCCTACGTGTAAGAAGTTTTATAACGCCTTTTTTAAAGAACCCCATGTAGTAGCAAAACCGCGGTAGAAACCTCCACATCATTGTTGTAAAGCTTTGCCTGGTGTCTGATTTGCGTGGGGCGTCCCGATTCTCAGGGGTATGGAAACAGGTATTGATTGAACCTCATCGCAACACTTAATGTCTCGATAAATCGATATATTCATTGAAAAGCATTATTATTATGAATAAGATTTGGATATTACAAATGTAAGTAATTAAACCATAAATACATTACTAGAGTTTTGTAAACCCTATTCCGTGCCTCTAGTTTAAAGAGCAAGCATATTATAGGTTACATTGTTTTAAATTGTAATAAAACTAATTATAAATAAATATTAACTAAAATTAAACTAAAATATAAATAAAATAAAAAAATACCATCTATAAGTAAAAAATAGACTCCAGGTCGCTGTCGGCGGGGAGAGTGCCCAAAATGCTGCCCGCATTTCCGCAACCATAAATTATAAAAAGACTTGTTTTTTTATCTGTCCCGATCTTCAACCCTAAATCTCGATTACTTTGCAGAAGCCCCAATTTAAAACGCATTGCATCTGGGAACACCAGTTGTGAGCGAACCTAGTTTCGAAATATGTATTGAGGTATAAGCATGAGTCTGCATAAAATATGGAAAAAATATTTTACATGTACCTAAAAAAAAGGAGTGTTTTTTAAAATTAACATTAACAACAAAATTAATGAAACTACGACATTATCAACTAAAACAATATAGAAAACTTAAATTAGTTATAAGTCGTGGTAGCGTAATGGTTAGCGCACGCGCCCCTAAATCGAAGGGCGCGGGTTCGATCCTGACCGGAACGCATGCACCTCTTAGTCAGTTTTCTGATCTAATGTGCATATGTTACACTTACCACGTGCTAAAAACGGTGAAGGAAAACATCGCGATGCAACCTGCACATCGAGATAACCGATGTGTCAATCCTGCCAAGTCGCCTTGGACAAGCGTTGCGGGTATACTGTCCGTTGCCCTATAATGGGAGGCTCGAGCCCAGCAGTGGGACATTTATGGGCTGCCATTATATATAATATAAATTAGTTATATCGTATTGTACCCATAATCCGTCAGGACCATAAGCAGAATACTAAGCCTAGGTTACCGTCTTCTATGGGTCGCCTCGCACAAATGTTAATATATGTAACCGATTTGGGTTACAAAGTAAACTAGAGAAGTCCAAGTGCGGGAAGGGTAATAAACCAGGTGCGCTTTCTTTGTCGGTATGTAACACTTGATGGAAAGCGGTTACCATCGCTTATGGACTTTTGCAACACAAAGGTGCTACAAATGCGCTGCTGCTCTCTTAAAGGACACTGGAACCTGGTCACTAATACCGGAACACAACAGGTTGTTATGGCGACATACTTTAGACCAGGGGTGGTAGCCATCCAGTCGGGCAAATGCCCTACCACCTGGCTGTGGGTTGTTTTGTCGCCTCTTACGACAGGTCGCCCAACGCAGAAAATTGTATTCTTTCTCCGTTCCTGCACGGATAGAAGTTTCGATAACGCTTATAATATAAAACATTTTCTACAGTGTTACGAGTTGCGGGAGTCGAATTAAAAAGCCGTTGGAATTATTATAGAATTTATTAGAACTATACAAACACGTATAACACAAGAACAAATATAACCGAACACAACAAGTCGAAACGTAATGGAGGAGGTCGTAATTCAAAGTCCGTCACTATTAGATTCCCGATTGTAGTATACACGTCTCGCTTTGATCGTGGTTCTCCCTCAATCGGGCCATCGTTTTATATTGCACAAATGCAATGTGCCCGCCCAGCAACGTGGACCGAACTTCCTATAATCAGCTTGTACTTTAAAATCCGTAACACCTAGCTAATGACCACAGCCGCAAGCGGCTGTAAACGATTACAATAGAACAATAGGCCGCTCTCTAGAAACGTGTGCCAATAATTAAGCAAACAAAAGAAGACGATCAGAAAAGAATTACAATAGTTTCAGTGTTATTAGTTCAAATGCCAACGAGTAATAAATGTGCTTCTACAAATTTTTGGCGCCTAGGTTGTAACAACAGTAATATCTAACCTTAGATTTGGTTTAAGTTACAAGATCTTAACATCATTGAATAATGTAGTTCATTGCATAAATCCTGTTTGTTGCCTACGATAATGATCTAAGGAAAAAACGATTTACATATAATACTAGCTGTCCCGGCAGACGTCGTCCTGCCTGGTAAAAAATAGGGGTTGATCGTAGAGGGTTGAAAATCTAGGGTTGTATGTATTTTTGTATGTTGTATCATAAAAAAATAGAAATTAAAAATTTTGTCTAAAAAATAAAAAATAAATTTAGGGGTGGACTACCCCTAACATTTAGGGGGATGAAAAATAGATGTAGGCCGATTCTCATAGATACCGGATAAGCACAAAAAATTTCATCAAAATCGGTCAAGCCGTTTCGGAGGAGTATGGCAACGAAAACTGTGACACGAGAATTTTATATATTAGATAATGAATGGCATTGAATACATGTCCTTTCAGTGTTAAAATTCGTGACGACACATTACAAAGTCCACTATATTTAAGCTTTACAACACAAAATTTGATCTATTAACTAAAAACTTCTAAATATTTCCAACTCTATTAATATGGAAATAATGTTTAAATTATAAACAATATATAAATGGAAATACAACTAAGTACTTACTAAATTTCTGTATTAATTTAATAATTTCTTGATGTAAAATTGCGAAAGTTGTGATGTTACACTAGGGAGGGGGGAGACTTACGGATGTGACCAACTGTGACAAGGACGGGGAGGGGTCCAAATATTATGAAATTCGTGTGAGGCACTCTTAGACCAAGTTTGAAGTTGAAGTGTTACGGGCAGGCTTTCAAATTGGACAAGTACATTAACAATCTGCCCGTAACACTTCAGGTTGAAATTTTATTGCGATTCGTTTTTCCACTTGTTCGTTGCTATTCATTTTTCCACTTATCCGTTGCTATTCGTTTTTCCACTTGTCCGTTGCGATTCGTTTTTCCACTTGTCCGCTAAAGTTTTATATTGCACGAGTTCAGCTGACAGGCAGACCTGATTGAATGTTGTTACCATAGCCTTACAAATTACAACACCAAAGGTGCTACAAATGCGCTGCTGGTCTCTAAAGTCAGACTGGAATCAGGTCACTAATGCCAGGTCACTCAAGCTTGTTAATGCGGCATACTCTAGGGGTGGTAGTCATCCAGACGGGTAAATACCCTACCTGGCTGTGGGTTTTGTCCCCTCTTACAACATGCCGCCCCAACACAGTAAATTGTATTCTTTCTCCGTTCCTGCACGGATAAATTTAATACGGTTATTTATGGATGGAGAGCCACACGAAATTCGATTAGCACAAGGATAACCGTTTCTCGGTGATATTCTGTGAGAATGTGGTATCGATGGAGACGGCACTAACAGCTGTAATAACAATAATGACTCCAACTTGGCTCTACCACCAGTACCTACCTGGTTATAAGATTTTACTATATTTATAAAATGTACTTAAACATTTCACGCTCAATATACCTACAAATGTTGGAAGATGACCCTAAAGCTATAAAGGAAGCCCTTGAAATTTGTCAGTCATCAAAAAAATCTATTTTGGCGGGACAGTAATTACTACCCAAGTCAACCTTAACTCCTAGATATAAGGTGCAAAAAGGCATAACCAAATTTTTTTACGACTAGAACCTAATCACTATCAATGGAAAGTCAATCTTATGTTGTTGCAGATAAGGCTTTGGTTTTTAAAGCATATTGTTTCTCATAAAAAATCCTATAACTCGAATTCCAAATACAAAATACGCTGATAAATTTCTAAAATGACGTGGCAGGTCTATATTAAAGAAATTTCGCACTTATGCTTAGTACTTGAAAGTCGAATATTGCTTGTATTTTGGTCTTTGTATGTGTGTAACACATTTCCAACGAGTAACGTAAAATGTGAAAATTGACTTATGGATAAAGTTTCATAAAGAATCTTATCAGATTTTATGCTTTAACGCAACGGAAATATAGTTGAAATTACTCTGTATTTTGGTATTTGGTCACCAATGTGTGCGTATATTAAACTGTCACAGAGCAAAAAGCGCGGTAAACTGTTCAACATAAGGTCGAGTACAGGATATACGAAAATGTTTTATTAACAATTTTTCTGGTACTTCCAAATTCCAAAATGGTCGACACACACGCGCCACTTGATCGATTTTGGAAACGGCGGCGGGTGTTCGAGGAATTCCCTCCCCCGTCTACCTCACTTCCACCCCGAGCTTCTATTACCCCGCCAATGCCTTTTTATGGGTATTTTATATTTTTCCTTTTTTTATTTTTTATTCCTCGGCGGGCTAAGATGTATAGCCACGTTTTACAGCCGCTCCAGGCTTTATTAGGCTGTTACGCGTGGATGCCTTCGCCTGCTTTCGCTTTTTAAGACTAGGTTAAGTTTCATGACATGCATTACTTAGTAGTAACTTAAGCTGTTCCATTTTCTTTTACAAGATTTATCATATTTTATGTAGTATATACAAATACAGTAAACTTGTAGTAGATACATAAAAAGGTGAGATGGTAGGAGGTCCGGACTAAGTTCAAAAGAGGGAATCTTGTGACCGAGCCCAATATAATATAAAAGATCAAATTCTTGAAATATGCTATTTTGTTAAAATCACGTGTAAGCAATGTAAATATGTCGCTATTTCTTCAATGCATTTTTCTTTCTTTAATGAGATCAGGGGGGCTAATGTTACCTTTTTCAATTTTCACAAATTCGTAATGTAAATATGCAAATATTAAAATACACTGAAATTTAATGATGCGTCCTTTACTTACCAGTATATCTAAACACGTGTCAATTTCACCAAGCAATTCATTAAAAGCAGCCGCTTTAGGCTTTTAAGACTCATTGCCGCCGCTGCTTCAGCAGATGGTTTTACTAGACGATAAGTATATCACAGCAGTGTGAATAATAGAGTTCTTACCGGTATAACGTGACGTACAATTATGAGAACAAATTGAAGCACTTAAAATAAACGTGAATGTATCAAGAAATTAATGAAACTGGATGAAGCAAAAGTGTTTCTTAGGATCGTAGCAAGTGGAGATCCACGTTTGCTAACCCCAATGGGAAACGGTCGTGAAAATATGTGTGCAGTATTTATAACGCTCCGAGCGCTTTTCATTTATCATTAATTTCGATGGCGTTGTTAATTTGTTTTACATTTCAGTTTTCACTTTTGAAGCCCTTTTCAATATTTATAAAAATACTAGCTGCGCCTGCGGTTTCACCTGCGTGGTGATGGTAAACCGTTATATTTTTGATAATTCACATTACATCTTTCTAAGTTACTAGTCTATGTGTTATTTTGATGTGTAAGCTATATTACTGTAGTTTCGTCAAAATCCACTCAGTTTGCGTGAAAGAGTAACATACATACATCTGTACATCCATACATCTATATATCCATACATCTATACATCCATACATCTATTCTTACAAATTTTTTTTGTAAACACCCAACGAAGCTTTATAGAAGTTGTATTTCATATCTTAATAGTTCCTAAGCTGTGACAGACAGACTTGAAGTGAGACCATAAGGGCATTGATGTAGCAATATTATTATTGTTACATCAATGCATAAGGGTTTGTTTTTATCTTTCGATATTGGAACCGTAAAAATACGTTAGCATCCGCTTTGCCATCTGGTGCCAGAAAGCTATTGATAAAACACTGTAGACGCAAAAATTGCAATTTTTACGCAACCACATAAAAATAAATTCCATAACACATAACAACGGATGTCGCAAAGGCAACTAATGTCGATATACAAATTACCCAAAAAGCATTTTAGTTGAAAGTCACAGCCGTGTAGGAATGGAGAAAGAATATAATTTCCTACGCCGGGCGGCCTGTCGAAGAAGGCGGCACAACATTATACACCCATATCGTAGTGTATTTCCTCGTCAGGATGGCTACCAGCCTTGTTTCGGAGTATGCCACCACAACAACCTTGTGTTGTGTTCCAGCATTAGCAGCGCCTTACCTTTGGTGTTACAAATTTCTATAGGCGATGGTAACCGCTATACATCAGGTGGGCGTCTGCCTTTCTGCTAAACTCGTGCAATAAAAAAACTGAACGATTAAATGACGCCGACTATCCGAGGTGTATCAGTGCCGATAACCGACTGGCTTTAGCTTTAAGGTATTTCATCATCATCATACATTGAGTCTTTGGCTCAAGTAGCAGCCAAATCTCTGTGTACTTTCGAAGGTGAAACGGTATTTTCAGCTACGTAGCAAGACTCAAAGTGTTCTATCGTATACACTTCGGAGAGTGTGTCATGGAACTTCGCGACATAGTTTCCTCGTGTAATTTCTATTATTTGGTTACGAACTGGTAGGGGATTTGTAGTATGTAAATTCGAAATGCAGTTGTAATTATCACAAAGTTTGTTAGAAGTACCCACACATAATTCACAGTTCTTACAAGTATGACCGAATACAAAAAATAAACCGTAGGACAGAAATTAGTTATCAGGCAAATCGCGCAATGTTCGTCACTATATGATACTCGCTCCGAAAGTGCACTGGGTAACGCTTCATTCGTAGTCAGAACACAACTGGCGTATTTCCCGACCGACCGACCCTCATCTATTTGTAAATTAGACATGGCTTCCAAGCAACATACCGCCCACTTATGCTGGAAATCATTACATGATCAGCGTAATGGCTTCCAAGAATTCGCATGAATACCAACAGCGGAAAGAAGGTTTTATGACGTCTTACGGCGGGGTGAAGAAAGAGATTAACGTGAAAATAGATCACTCAAATTCAATGGGGTAATCAGACACCTGCAAAAGATTAATATCGGCTTACAATAATGTCATCGGTCAAAAGCACCAGTTGCGTCATCGTTTCATGGTGGCCATACGATTGATTAGAGCTAAACGTTTTGCGTCCATCTTTGCACATCGCTGTCGAGTGGAACTATTTCCCGGAGATTGTGTTCACCGATTCATATAAACCAGTGGTCTTCAAGTTCCGAGTGAATAGATACCTACTAGGTAAGCATGCGTCATCCTAGATCGCATCGTCACTTAACACCAGGGCCCGTAGTATATCCGTGCAGGAACGGAGGAAGAATACAATTTCCTGCGTTGGGGCGGCCTGTCGTAAGAGGCGACAAAACAACCCACAGCCGGGTGGTAGGGCATTTACCCGAATGGAGGGCTACCACTCCTGGTCTAAAGTATGTCACCATAACAACCTTGAGTTGCCTTCCGGTGTCAGTGACAAGTTTTCAGTCTCCCGTAAGAAAACAGCAGCGCATTTGTAACATCTTTGTTGTTGCAAATGTCTATAGGCGATGGCAACTGCTTTCCATCAAGTCTGCCTGTCTGCTGAGCTTCTGCAATAAAATAGAAAAAAGCCTGCTTAAAGATATATTATTCCCATATATGTTCTATTGTATTCCTTTAGCGCTGATGTCACTGTCTTATTTCGGCTTAAGGAATCATCAACCTACTTCTGGGTTCGGTAATTTACTGGCTGAAGACGCATTATTTTAATAACATGTGTTCTAATCTTGGTCGGGGTGCACGCATAACTTTGGTACTCATTTCTGATCTGATATACATATTGTTACAATTACAACATGCTGACGGCAAGGGAAAATATAACGAGAAACTGCAACGAGTTTAGTGACGTGTGAAACCTGCTAATGGGACTTATATAAACGTCGCAAGTTTGTTGTTACCTATATTAAAAATTGAGAATACTGTGTTTTAGAACTGATAATTACAACATCGTGTTTAAATAACTAGCATCATAAAATATATAATATACCAGCTTCTGTTCGCGACTTCGTCCGCGTAGAATAGTTAACAAAATAGTAAGTTAAAAAACCCTCCCGATTTTAAAACATTTTTCATTAGTGCTCCGCTCCTATTGTTCTTAGCACGATGATATATAGCCTAATTGAAGACGTGAGTGGATGAAGGTGATATGTCGCATATTCGGTTTTTTGCTTTTTTTTGCGTAGATGAAGGTTATAAGTCGATACCAAATAACTACAGACCTTAGACTATAGATATAAGGCATATTTAAAGAATAAAAAGTTGAAAAAGGTGTTAAGTTCAGTTCAGTTTAAAACAAAAGTAAAACTTTTATCTCGATTTACTCAGAATTGGAATTATGCGATTTATCACCTTCATCCACTCATGTCTTCGATTGTTTTTAATGTATAAATTGTTTTACTGTATGATGATGATACCGGTAATATTACTACTTAATTGGGTGCATAAGTTGAAGTTTTTTTTAACTATCGCACGGAAACTTTTTAATTTTTCGGGATCAAAGGTATCCTATATGTAGCTACCACTATACAAAATTTCATTTAAATCGGTCCAGTCGTTTCGGAGATTAGCCGGTACAAACAGACAGACATACAAACAGAGAAACAAAAAATTGAAAAAAATCTAATTTTAAAAAAAAATTATATTTCACTTCTTACGTCCCCTCACTCGGTTTTAGCATTTATTTTCATTGTACAGAAATTTGACCCCTACAATTTTATTATGTAGATTACATATTATATTACATGTATCTTCAAGTTAAGAAATTTACACTTGTATATAAATACACTGAACAACTCTTAAGACGAACCTGCATACCCACACCACAATAAACAACGAAAGGATCATTAATTATATGTACTATGCCAGGAATCGAATCCGTGACGTCTGTGTTGCAGTAAGTTAGTCTGGCACAGCCTTTAGACTACTTAACTACAGAGGCAGTAAAAGTTTAACCTCACACATAAAAATTCCAAAACTTTACGTACATGTGTGAGTATATACCCTTATAAGTTATAACACATAGATAAAAAATTCTTCCCCCAGACTCTTGTCTATTGATTCAAAATTTTTTCGATCCTTCACGCAGACGCGAAGATATAAAATTTTTTACTACCTCCCCTCCCAAACTCCCCGAGGAGCGTATCAAAAAAATACGTCTAGCGCTGCCAGTGCCAAGATTCGGAGCCAAAATATATTTTTAAAAATAATACGGAAGCATTTTCAAAGATAAATGTTTTGTTGCTTATGTTTCAATGTGTTTATTTTTGTTTGACATGACAATATTATTTCACCAAAACAATTTAAATATTTTAATCGGTATCAGCCCATAAAAGTCCCAATGTTGGACTTGGGACTACATATTTTTTAAGAAATAACGGATAATATACTAGTCACAATTATCCAAGGCGGCTTAGTGGGTTTGACACATTGGTTATCTCGATTTGCCGGTTTCATGACGATATTTTCGATGACCGTTAACACACGTGGTGATTGTAAATGTACATTGGTCATGCGATCTAACTGGTACATGTTCCCGGTCCGGAATCGAATGGAACATGAATACCTTAGCAACTTTTCTTTTAAAATAGAAAATTTTAAACTTTTCAAGTTATAACTTCTTATGGGAGGGAAGTCCGCTTCGTTACGTAACGCGTTACGGCGCCAGTATGTCTGGCTTCCCTTTCTCTCACGCATACGGCAGCGGTAGGCAGTCTCGTCCTCTCTCACTCTAACCCACAGCGCTAGCCGTATTTCGGTAATTAGATTAAATAATTATACTAATAATGTACATACACAAAATTGTAATTGTAACTAAGAATAAAATATGTTTTATAATCAATAAAAGATTTTATTAATAAATAACCTTTCCTTACATTATCATATTACTCCATTGAAATGTTACACGAGCTTTGCATTTGTTAGAGGACGCAAGTTTATTTTTGGGACATGTGTGGGGGTCAATATAAGCTTAACCTCAAGTTTGTGGGGTCGCCACCCTTGTCCCCCTGCCGCCATCTTGGAAAAAGTGGTGAAAACACTTTTTTCGCGATATCTCGGAAACTATGCGTCTTACAAAAAAATTGTAAAGTCATAATTTGTAGAAAATTGTTTTGCCTATAAATATGTTTATATAACTTTTTGCCCTAAATTAAAAATTAAAGAAGTTATAAGCAAAAAAGTGAGATTTTTTTTATTCATTCCTAACTCTTTTCTTTACCATAGAACTTACCAAATTTAACTTATCGAACGTTAAGCAGGTAGAAAAGGTCCTCCGTTTTCCCCGCCACCTATGAGGTAGAGTCCGTAGGCGCGCTTTTTTATATATGTTCTGGCAAAACATGCAGCAACATTATGGAGATATCAAAGTTAATGGAAGAAAATGAATTTGAAGATGAACTTCCCACTATGACTCCAATTTTAACTCCTGTCATTACTCAAACTTTCACATTTGACGTTGATTTAGATTCTGAGCCCCCCCTGGACCATCGAACAAAAGTCGATTAGAGTAGCTAGCTAATAAGTGATTAAAAATATTATGATGTCGAGGATTACTTTATAAGCAAGATGTCCGTGGAGTAGGCCTACTGGGGATACCACGTAAAAAAAACGCGCCTACGGACTCTACCTCATAGGTGGCGGGGAAAACGGAGGACCTCCTCTACCTGCTTAACATTCGATAAGTTAAATTTGGTAAGCCCTATGGTAAAGAAAAGAGTTAGGAATGAATAAAAAAATCTCATTTTTTTGCTTATAACTTCTTTAATTTTTAATTTAGGGCAAAAAGTTATACAAACATATTTGTAGGCAACACAATTTGCTACAAATTATGACTTTACAATTTTTTGTAAGACGCATAGTTTCCGAGATATCGCGAAAAGTGTTTTCACCACTTTTTCCAAGATGGCGGCCGGGGGACAAGGGTGGCGACCCCACAAACTTGAGGTTAAGCTTCTATTGACCCCCCACACATGTCCCAAAAATAAAATTGCGTCCTCTAACATATGCAATACTCGACCCTTAAATTGTAAAATTTCAATGGACTATATTAATATACCTAAAATTTAAGTAATAACCTAAGCTTTTCTCAAGTTAAACAATTTCAATATTTAATAGTTAAACTTAGATTAGTTTAAGTTATCACTTCTGTCGGGCATCCCGAGACGCACAGGTTCGTAGAAGACTAATTTGTGAAACTAGAATATGCCAGAAACCTTCGGTCGCGTTGCCACGACAACTATGTATTTTCGTTCATCTAGTGCCTGTGTCACCCAGATGTAGCAATAGATTCAATGTGTTATTTGACATACTATATTGTTGTTAATTGTTAATGACGTTAAACATACCATAAACAATGACAGATAGCGTATACATTGACGTAGTTTTGGAAATACAAAAATTTACATACTTATTCATGTACTGGAGAAAAGGCTGGCAGGTACTGGGTGCCATGGTCAAATGCTTCATGGAAACTCCGGATTTTTCAATTCAACCATATAATATATTTTAGGTAAATTTTATAGTACATATTTTTTGAAGTGATAACTTATGGGAGGTTAAACCGCATCGTTACGTAACGCGTTAGGCGCCAGTGTGTCTGGCTTGAAGTTATTACTTTTGTCGGGCGTCCTGAGACGCACGTTTTTAAAACGTATTATTATTGAGCACATTTTTTCTACACGTTCCAAACATAAACGTCAAATTAAATATATTTGTTATTTATTTTTACCTCGCCAGCAATGGCGACACAGGTTCAGGTTTAGCGGAGTATTTAAGAACATTTGTACCAGAGTCCTCGCACACGCTGTATGGCACTTAATCTCGGCGCGTAAAGTCTATCCCCCAAAAAGGACCCAGTATGATACGTAATGTATTCCCCCTACGTTAACAAAAAAAACTTCATTGGAATTTCTAAGAACTTTTTGATTTATCTAGGTATGTGTCAACTACCCCAAATAAACACTGGCTTTCTATAAAGAGAGTGCGAAGCTATAGTTACAAGTAAAAGAAGCTTTCTACTCTATGACTAAAAAGCAATAAAAAAATTATAACTCAAATTTTAAATTTGGAAATACGTACAGTCATGCCTTTTAATTATTTTCCACTTTTATAACTTTGATAGGAACATGTTAAAATGGTAATCAATCATTATTAAGATAACCGGCCAGGTGCGAGTCGGCCAACCTTAGTGAAGAGATTCGTAATCCTATACATAAAAATGAATAGCAAAATGTGTTGGTAAGCGCATAACTTGAGAACGACTTTAGCGATTTTGATGAAATTTTGTGTGTGTATTTAAGTGGGTCCCGGGATGGTTTAAATCCACAATTGGAGTCGTTCGGATGCGCTGAGATCGGGTTCTACGATCCTCCTAATCACCGGGAGCGATTTTGGTGATTTTGTTTTTGTGTATTTGAGTGGCTTCCCGGATGGTTTAGATTCGCAATTAGAACCGATAGGTGGCGCTGGGATCGGGTTCTAGAATCCTCCTAATCACCGGGAGCGATTATGGTGATTTTGTTTTTGTGTCATGAAACAGTCTTTTAGGAAATCAGAAAATATGGCGGTACGAATTTCGCCGGGTCAGCTAGTTATGAATAATATTTTCTTTCAACTTCTCCCGTTTATTAGGGGTAGGCACAGTATGTCTTCTCCGCCCCGACCCACGGGGCCGAGTCGTGGACACTGACGGCAGGACTGGTCCACGAGTTTCAAGTCACTCAACGGGCTCTGGAGCGAGCTATGTTGGGTGTTTCTCTTATGCCTCCTCTTCTCAATCGGCCACGATCGTTACTCGTTGATTGTCTGTCATCGGCAAGGTAATCGTCACGATCATCGTACAAGCATCCACATGATCGTACGTGTGTACATATACACGCGAATTCTCTTTGATGGGTGCTCGAAAAACCGACAAGTCACCGATCGCCGCGATCACGATGGCGAGGACGATGATGGGTGGCTGCAGACAAGTAGCCCTCTACACGATCGTACTCGCGTGTAATGCCTCCTCTTCACAATCGGCGATTAAAAACGGTGGTGTGTAGAGTTTTTGGCGGGAAGTGAATGGAGATGTTGTGCCGTGCAGTTTTATTTTCTAAAAATGTGTAAAATTACTCTAAAATGAACAATACTTGTAGGATATTGATAGTTTTTTAATAGTGGTTATGTGTTTTGTGAGAAATGTGAACTGTATAGTCAAATGTGGGCTTTTGAGTTGTCACAAGAACTCCGTTGAATGGCACTAGCTGATTACCTACAGTTCAGCTGTGCTACATAGGCTTAAGAAAATGAAGAAACTATTGTAAACTAAGATTTGGCTTAAAGACCTAGCTGCCAAGCCGTAAGCCTAAAAAAAACGGTGGTGTGGTTTATGGAGTATTTGGGAAAGACTGTCTCACCGCGTAAAATCTGACCCCCACAAAGGATCCATTATGGTACCAATTGTATTCCCTCGCATTAACAAAAAAAAATTCAAAAGCTAAGCCGCGGTCAAAAGCTAAGTACATATCTTTAATATAATTTTGAATTCGCATTGCAGACAGATTGAGCTAGAAAAACTCCGGTTTTCCCCTGCCTTACATATTAATACTTTAATTTATTTTATTACTTCTAAGGCTTCTAGAACACGTGTAGCGAGACTTTTAAAAGTGTATTAGTGGAATATTCCACTTACGTTATTTCACGTGTGGCTGGTTTGCAAGTCTCATACCACGTCAAGGCATTTATTTCAATTGACGTTGGCACGCCCATCAAGTTGCACATTGTTGATAGTAAATTTCAGAAGTCAATTTTATCACACTTCATTGTACCAGTTGATGGTGACGCAGTCTTAAGTGTCATTCTGTGACTCATCTAATGCGTAGATCGTCAACTCGTCGTATAATTTGATCGTCTTAAATATAATATATGTGCATGTTAATATAAGCAAACTATACAGACAAACACGCCATATATAATAACGGCCCATAACTGTCCCACTGCTGGGCACGGGCTTCCCACTGTATGGGAACGGAGAGTGTACCCGCGACGCTTGTCCAAGGCGGCTTGGCAGGTTTGACACATCGGTTATTTCGATGTGCAGGTGGGCATCGCGATGTTTTCCTTCACCGATATTAGCACGTGGTAATTGTAATAATATGCACATTAGCTCAGAAAACTGCCTAAGAGGTGCATGCGTTCCTGTCAGGATCGAACCCGCGCCCTTCGATTTAGGGCGCGTGCGCTAACCATTACGCTACCACGACTTATAACTAATTTAAGGTTTCTACATTGTTTTAGTTGATAATGTCGTAGTTTCATTAATTTTGTTGTTAATGTTAATTTTAAAAAACACTCCTTTTTTAAGGTAAATGTAATGTAAAACATTTTTTCCCATGCATGCGTTCCATGCCATTCAAAAGATATCACGAGTTTAAAAATGTAAGTATTAGTACACCCGGCCGTGACGCTTTTTCGTGACCGAAAAATCGTCTATACAGAAGTTTCACTTCAAAAACATATTCCCTGTACTTGTTATGTAAATAATTTCTATTTCATTCCTTCTGAGTGATACTTTATATAGCTCCTCTATTCCCTATCTTAATCATTGCTAACGCGTTGGCTTTGTCCCTGCTGTGCCAAACATCTTTAGGCAGTGGTCCGTCTACCTGTTGGCAATTTGTACAAAGTTTTTCGAAATCATATGTTTAGACCAGTTTTTGTATCAAAATTGTATAAAATCATCAAAAAATCAGTAAAACATGTAAGAACATAAGTAGCATGTCTCTGTGCAGGAACGGAGAAAGAATACAATTTCCTGCGGCCGGGCGGCCTGTCGTAAGAGGCGACAAAACAACCCACAGCCAGGTGGTAGGGCATCTGCCCGACTGGATGGCTACCACCCCTGATCTTAAGTATGTGGCCAAAACAACCTTGAGTTGTGTTCCGGCATTAGTAACCAGGTTCCAGTCTCCCTTAAGAGAGCCGCAGCGCATTTGTAACACCTTAGTGTTGCAAATGTCTATAGGTGATGGTAACCGCTCCCCATTAAGTGGGCCGTCTGCCTGTCTGCTGAACTTATGCAATAAAATTAAAATAAAAAAGTAATAGTATTAAGCAAAATTGTTACCCATTTTTGCAAACAAAGCAACAAAAATGACAAAAGAAAAGAAAGCAAAAAAAAATGGACAAAAAAGAGAAAATAAACCCCCAAAAAAGCAAATAACCCAAGCAAACTCACTAGCTCGGAGAGAGGAAAAAAAGCTGTACAATTTAATAAAACCCAATATACATATGTCCACCGGCACCGCTTAGAACGTTACTCGAAACTACAACCTATCTAGGACACCTAGATCTGCGGCCAGTTGGAGACCGTTGGAAAGACGTAGGGGCCGACTCAAGTGAGCTTCAAACCTTATAATTGGTGAAAAGTAGCGTCAAGCTGACCTAATGGGAGGTCCTTATTTCGCATTCCATGACATGATTGGCCGTAACACTTAAGCGAAGTTAAAATTACATTAAAAAAACAAGACTACAAAACTGTAAACATCATAGAAAATCCGAGATGAAATACTTTTTTAGCGTTCCGTTGGCATTAAGGCTTTCGTCTATGTAGTGCCCTGCCCTGTGCCTGTGTGACATTAGCGCTTAAGAAATCTATACATATAAATAAAATTGGAGTGTCTGTTTGTAATATTGAAATAACCGCTTTTTACTACATGCATATGAATATATATACGGTACATACACCAAAATAACATTTTTTACAATTTTTGTCTGTCTGTCTGTTTGTTCCGGCTAATCTCCGAAATGGCTGGACCGATTTTGACGGGATTTTTATTGGCAGGTAGCTGATGTAATAAGGAGTAACTCAGGCTACTTTTATTTTAGAAAAATTCCTTTATTTTGGAATTATGACGATTTTCAATCACCACGCAGGAGAGACCGCGGGGCGCAGCTAGTCCATATATATAAAAGAAAGTCGTGTTAGTTACATTTTTATAACTCAAAAACGGCTGAAAACGGCTTGGTGGGGATGTAATTTAGAACCAGGAGACCGACATAGGATACTTTTTATCCCCTTGGAATCGGTAGGTGGCGCTGAGATCGGGTTCTAGAATCCTCCTAATCACCTGGACGTATATTGATGACTTTTTTTTTGTGTGTTTGAGGGGGGTTCCCGGATAGTTTAAATTCACAATTAGAACCGGTAGGTGGCACTGGGATCGGTTCCTAGATTTTTATTTTCTCAGAGCAGTACAACGTCTGCCGGGGCCGCTAGTATAATATATTTAGTAACTAACACCCAGCAAACTTCGTACCGCCTCAGATTTTTTCATATTTACCAACCATTTAAACCTTCCCTCAGCTTCCACAACTAATTCAAAACAAAATTATCCAAATCAGTCCGGCCGTTCTCGAGTTTTAGCGAGACTAACGTACAGCAATTGATTTTTATATATATAGATAGAACTATATAATAGTAACATATTACTGCATAAAATTTATTTGATAATAAAGAATTTGAGCTATATAAATAAGAAGAAAAACATTTTTAGCTAGACTTGTTGCTGGGGAGCTTCTTCTCCTTAATAGCAATAAGACGTTGCAGAGCGTACATAATGTTACGAGTTGCGGGACTGGAATTAAATGCCGTTGGAATTATTATAAAGTTTATTAGAACTATACAAACACGTATAACACAGGTAAATATAACCGAACACAACAAGTCCAAACGTAATGCAGAAGGTCGTAATTCAATGAAACGCGCCAAATCCGTCACTATTAGATTCCCGATTGTAGTACACAGATTTCGTTTTGATCATAGTTCTCGTTCGAGTGCCCCCACCCCCTCAATCAGGCCATCGTTTTATACTGCACAAATGCCATGTGCCCATATCGTAGTCGACTTAATCCACCAAACCTTGCTACTGACTCGGCCGCAAACGGCTATAAAAGAGTGTAATAAAACAATGGACTGTTTTCTAAAAACGTACGCCAATCAATAAGTAAACAAAAGAAGACGATCATAAAAGAATTACAATAGTTTCGATGTTATTAGTTCAAGTGCCGACGGGTAATAAATGTGCTTCTACAAATCTGTTCGTGGAACCTGTCTTTGTCGGCGCCTAGGTTGTAACAATAGAATAGGAAGTAAAATTAAATTTTAACTTATATGTATGACCTACAAAAAATGTTCTCCAGTGGACCTTATTTGAATTTGAATACAAATGTATGGGAATGACATAAATACTTAGCGTTATGATATATCATTTCCATACATTTTCTATTATATTCGTTTAGCGCCAATGCCACTTGTCTACAGTGGGGTTCGCTACGTTGACGTGGCATTACTGCAAAGAAGTACTATTTCCCCCTCCCCCCCAAAAGTACTATTGCCACCTAATTTAGGGGTACTCATTCTTCAATCTTCTATGGCCGCTATATGCTCAACCAGTAGCCAGTTAAGCTTTTGTAGATAGCCCACCTTACATACACAGTAGTGTAATTTTGTTACGAGTTACAGGACACGAATTAAAATAGCGTTGGAATTACTTTAGAATTTATTAGAACTATATAAACACGCATAACACAGGTAATGACAGGTACATATATGACTGTCCGTCACTATATAGCTTATCGAATGTACCCACGCCTTGCTCGTATCGTAATCTTCGCTTGACTACCATCTCTGCATTGGGCCATTGCTTTATTATGCACCGATGCCATGTCTACCTGGCAAGCGTCGACGCAATTTCCCAGAAAACGTAATCCGCACGCTTACTTATTTATTTATTTAATTTGTTTGGGAAACATACAATAATTAACATTCTTAAATATAAAACACAAAATTTATACTTATATCAATCAAGTTTCCACTATAAAATAATTTATATAATGAAAATAAAAAAAAGAAAAAAAAAGAAAACGGCCATAAACGAGTACAATAACAATGGGATGGTTTTTCTAATAACAAATTTTAAACATAGAGTAAACAAAAGAATTCCAAATGCGGCAAAGGTAATAAACTGTAGGTGTGCATTCACTTTTGTCGGCATGTAACATACATATATAAAGGATATATATTTGTAACACCTCTGGCATTGAAAATATTCATAGACCACGTAACCATTTTCCATCACGCATCACGCAGCATGTGTGATATGTATTCTAGTGTAGCCGCAGACATCCGATCGCCACGGCGGCCGCTCACAAACTGTTGCGGACAGAATCATTCCACTGACGTCACCCCCGTAAAGCCCGTGCGACCACGCCCCGCCTACCGCGGGGACATAGCTCGCTCCGTTAGCTGCTAAGCGTCTGCATTTTTGTAGTACTTTAGTAAGCGCGGAGCGAGCCTACATCATGCATTCCTGAACTGCAATTCAAACACACAACATTGTTTTACTTCTACTTGAAGACCTCAAAAGTGGTGACCCCGCAAGAAAACCACCTTCTGAAGAAAGGATCATCTCGAAACAAAATTCCTGCAGGATAGAAAACTCTGCTCGTCTGTTTAGCCGATCAAGCTCAGACAATATGGAAGATTGCAGTAAAGCAGCAGCAGCCAGCCATGAACTGAAGGAAGTATCCGGCCTCGCTTTGACACCAAGAATTCCACCACTCTGGCGCGACAGATTAAGGCTATGGTTTGTCCAGTTTGAAGCCATCGTCTTGGCACAGAAAATTTTCACACCCGCAGTGGACGTCGAGTCAAACCACCGGTACGCTTCGCTTGAGGGGGAGCCCTGTAGCCGCAGACGTCCGATCGCCACGGCGGCCGCTCACAAACTGTTGCGGACAGAATCACTCCACTGACGTCACCCCCGTAAAGCCCGTGCGACCACGCCCCGCCTACCGCGGGGACATAGCTCGCTCCGTTAGCTGCTAAGCGTCTGCATTTTTGTAGTACTTTAGTAAGCGCGGAGCGAGCCTACATCATGCATTCCTGAACTGCAATTCAAACACACAACATTGTTTTACTTCTACTTGAAGACCTCAAAACTAGCATTTGGAAACACTTATCCGTTCAGGAATGGGGAAAGAATACAATTTCCTGCGTTGGGATGGCCTGTCGTAAGAGGCGACAAAACAACCCACAGCAGGTAGGATATTTGCCCATCTGGATGGCGAACACCCCTGGTCTAGAGTATGCTGCCATAATAACCTTGAGTTGTGTTCCGACATTAGTGACCAGGTACCAGTCCTCCACCTTGGTAACCACTTTCCATCATCTAGCCCGTCTGCCTGTTTACTGAACTCGTGCAATAAAAAAGTATGACTGACTTAATCAAGGCTTCGTGAAGAAATTGCCTACGGTGTATCCCGTGGAGCCCCACGAAGACATGGAGTTACGGTAGAAGGTTTGGTCGGTAGTTCGGCAGCTGACATCTTATACCTCCTTCTTCACTGAAGGAGTGTACAGAGCTACAGGCCTCTGGGAACCCCACACATCCCTGGGTGTAAAGCTTGGGAGAGTCAAGGCTCAAAGATATGCGCAAAATCCTTGCCCCTCCGTTACCAAAATAAAAAAAAAATAAGTCACTATAAACTATTTAGAAACGCGAGGAACTGGAGGCTCGCTATAGAAATATGTACTGGCTACTTGGAAAACATTCACAATTGTCGGTACCTAACAAACTGCTTCTTTACAAATAAGTCCTGATGCCAGTCTGGACCTACGGTGTACAGTTGTGGGGCTGTACCAAACCAATTAATTTAGAAATCATACAACGCTTCCAAAATAAAGTGCTGAAAGGAATTGTAAACGCGCCATGGTACGTTAGATCGAGCGATCTCCATCGGGATCTGAAAGTGGAGTTTGTCAACAACATTATTAGGAAGTACACAGAATCCCACGAGCATCGGCTTCATCATCACGTGAATGTCGATGCGATCCAGCTCCTCAACAACACGGCCTTAACGAGAAGGCTCAAAAGGACAAAACCATTTGAACTAGTGGTTTAACAAAACAAAAGTGTAGTGTAATGTGCTTGCTATTAATAAATAACACATGAACAAAGTGTCTTCGCCTTAATAGAGACAATAAGAGAAGTGTTAATGGACACTTTCTTAGTAATAATACTTTTAGTTAATGTAGGTTATATTTAAATTACTTATTAATCTTCTTAGGTTAGATGGTAATACTAATAAGGTATTTCTTATTAAATACCTTATATATAGAAAAAACAAAACTATAAACTATGGAACACAAAAATATACCTCGGGCAACGGATCAGTATGGCGATCCAGCGAGGAATCATAGCCAGTCTTCTGGGCACTTAACCCATAGAGGTCAGTGATCTAAGCTCACTATTCTACTTATAGTCTTGAGGGACTATGGGTAGAATACAATAAAAATTGTTTGTATTGTGTTCTACGATTGTAATACCGAAGTAAGAACGAGAGTTGGTCTGAAAGAGAGTGTCGGGGTGAAGGTAAGGAAAGGAATCCTCCGGCCGTTCGGGCATGTGGAAAGAATGTATGATGAAAGAATGACTAAACAGATATACAATGCAAAAGTGGATGGATGCAGAAGTCGCGGAAGTCACACACCTTCCATGATCAAATTGATCGTGTACTAGCAGAAAGTGATATCAGGAGCCTTAAGAACAGACGAGCGTGCATGACAAGAGCTGTGAATGTCAAAGAAACAAGTGAGGTGTGTAAGAATAAGCCTGAATGGCGCTCTGTTGTTCGTGCCTACCCCGCAAGGGACCTGGCGTGAAGTGATGTACAATACAAATAAGTTTGGAGGTTTTGGCGGGAACTGAATGAAGAGGTTGCGCTGTGCAGTTTTATTTTCTAAAAATGTGTAAAATTACTCTAAAACGAATAATAGTTGTAGGATATTGATAGTTTTTTAGTACTAGTTATGTGTTTTATGAGAAATGTGAACTGTATAGTAAATGTAGCCTTTTGAGTTGTCACAAGAACTCCGTTGAATGGCACTCGCTGATAACCTACAGTTCAGCTGTGCTACACATAGGCTTAAGCCTATGACAATGAAGAAACTATATTGTGAACTAAGATCTGGCTTAAACGCCTAGCTGCCAAGCCATAAACCTAAATAAATAACAAATAAGTTTTCTTGCATTGTATTCGATTAAATGTAATTTGATAATAATAATTGTTCTCTCCTGTATATTAAAATAGTCATGTATTGCCAATTCGCGTAACCAAAGCCTGATTTGCATTTGCAAAATATACGACTAAAATCATTTTCAAACTAATGACACGATTTTTTTAACACAACCTTTTTTCTAATTCTAATAACTCTGACTCTGACGTCCATAGTTCTTGTATTATCTGTATTTCCCAACTTTAGTTTCAGTAAAAAAAAGCGACGGTTGCAAAGCGTAATTGCCCAACTAAATCTGAATCGAGAACGGTTCGACCATAGAGTATATGAAGGGCATAGAGCAGACATAGCGTTCTAGAGACATGACAACCTTTATCATGGATTAAAAACCTATTCATAAATAACTGTAACGCCATCTAGCGAAGGGGGAATTGACCTTAAGAGTAACAAATTTTGTCGTCATTGCTATTCCCACGACGATGTGCTTTTTATGGAATTGCAACAGTGGCGACAATAAAACTTTTTTCTACAAACTTTTACTCTATTCGTCTTTACCTCGAAAACAGTACTTTTTTGGGGATGAAATCCCTATGTCCTTTTTTAAACCCTTGACAACGTGTATGAAAATAGAAAAATAGATAGACAGCACTTTATTATACAACAAAGCATAGATAAACTGAAATAGAAAAATACAAGAGAAACAACTGGCGGCCTTATCGGTAAAAAGCTATCTCTTCCAGGCATCTCTTGGCAGGAATTGATAGATTTTTAATATTGACCGTGTTTCAGTTTATAAATAATAATAAGTATACAGAATACATATCATATAAGTACAGAAACAATATAAATATATATACATATGTATATACAATGCAAAAGTGGATGGATGCAGAAGTCGCGGAAGGCCACGACACACCTTCCATGATCAAATTGATCATGTATTAGCGTAAGAACAGACGAGCGTGCATGACAAGAGCTATGAATGTCAAAGAAGCAAGTGAGGTGTGTAAGAATGGACCTGTGTTGCGGTCTGTCATTAGTGCCTACCCCGCAAGGGACCTGGCGTGAAGTTATGTATGTATGTATGTATATACACATACATACCTATATAACAGTATTAGGATTTTTTATACACGGTAGAGAAGCAATACTCTTTTCTTTGCTGATTTTTAAAACACTTTAAGGATTTGGTTAACGAATAGAGGTGGGTATAATATTTTACAAGCCAATTAATTAGAACTTGTCTACGAAATAACTACAGTTAGGTTGTCATTCACTTCGCCAACTTGCTGATAATGATTGTCGAATAAAATCGACAACTGAAAAATATACCGCTTACGTTTAGCCGTCGTTACTAATACGCCAGCTTGCAAATGATTTTCAAGTAAAACCTATGTTGACAGTTTAGCCGTCGTGCATCGGCTGCTGGTTGACGAGTGATTCACCCGATAGCCAAAAACCAGTTGTCAACTGGTTTCTTAGCCGGATAATGAACAACCGCTTGCAGTGGAATACTTACAAACCAATAGATGACGCTGTCAATAATTGAGGTCACAAACGATACCCGAAACGCAAAAAGAATATATACGAATTTCAAACAATAATACATGGACCTAGGCCTGCGAGGAACAACAATAGTCTCGCTGGAGGATCTACCTTTGAGACGGAGGAGCATCCTGTCTAGCTCCTCTAACCACTAGGGTCATTCCTATTGCTATTTCACAGGTTCGTGAGTGAAAAATGTACCGGAATTATGCAAGACAACGTGTTACATTGCGGAATCGTGACGTGCATTTTACGACATGGTGACGTAAATTTGCACGTCACTTCAACTTGCCGTGCCACGACACCGCACCGTTTCACATTACCGACATCGTGCCGTGGTGATGTGGACAAGGCCGCCCTTCTCCACTTCGTGATTTTCGGCATCTCTTGTTGTGACTGAGACCATTGGTACGCGTACCTACGATGCGTTACGATTTTTAAACACACTGTTATTAGATGAATTAGTAAAACATATAGAACTTGGAGAACTGTTTAATTCGAATTTCAAATAAAGAATACCCAATTTAAAGCGGATTTGTAACATTTATAGTGTTGACAGGCTAATATAAAAGTACCTTCATTATTTTAAAATACAACACCTCTACAATTTATTCTGTTGTAACAAATTATTTACAATCGTTGTTTACTAATCTTCAAAATATAAAACTATAAATATCTATATATATATAAAAAAAATTGGAGTGTCTGTTTGTAATATTGAAATAACCGCTTTTTATTACATGCATATGAATATGATGATAATGATATATAGTATATACGGTACATACACCAAAATAACATTTTGTACAATTTTTGTCTGTCTGTCTGTTTGTTCCGGCTAATCTCTGAAATGGCTGGACCGATTTTGTAGCTGATGTAATAAGGAGTAACTTAGGCGCTTTTTCTTCTTCTTTAATATCTTAAAAAGCGGTTTAAATACCCCGTTCATCAGAAACCAAATTTATTAAATTTTATTTTCTGTTTAGTTCGATTTTTTATGAAAGCGTGTTTTTTACTTTTATTAAACTATTATTTATTCTCTCTGATAGGTACCCCTTCTATATAATTAATTATTCTGTGATCGAAACAAAATTTAACCGGTTTTTTTATCGATAATCTTTTTATTGCCGGTTTTTTCTTTGCCTTGTCGGAAGGTATTTTATACCGTTCCGTGACGTAAGCGCAGCCAAATTTAGAAAGCAACAAATTTTGATGATATTTTTAGCCACAAGCGTTCATTAATAAGTAATTTGAGTGCGAGATGCTCGAGACCGGGTTAAAGATTTTTTAAGTGCGTGATGTGCTTTTAGTTTATTATTTATTATCATTGTTTGTGTTTTACATAGACAATGTTGAGTAGGGTTGCCAACCGTATTATAATATATACTATCGTACTATATTTTAGCTATATATTATAGAAAAATTATATAATACAAAATGTATTTTCCTCGCTAATTGTCGATTGTCACGCTTTTTGTTTTCGAATACATTCGATTAGTTTAAAGTAATAGATCATGGCCGGCCAAAGCATAAAGTAGTGATAAAAACACACATGGAAAATGATATAATAAAAAATATAATAAATAACGAAAAATAAATGTGCATTCTTCTTTCACTTAAATTTCCCTAATAAACTTCTTTTATTTTAGTGGCAACCCTAATGTTGATAATATATATAACGAAGACATAATTTGGTCACCAAATTATGTCTTCGTTATATATATAGAGCAACTAACAAGTTATAAGTTATTTTATAAGGTTTATATCTAATGCTTCATCTTTGATTATGTTATAGTTATTGACCGTAACACGCAGATGTAGCAATGGGCTTAATATTAATAAGTTGTTTGTCTGTTATGAATTGCTATAAGGTGTGTATATACAGTAACGTAGCTGTTCGTTTACAGAGTTACATTTAACGCTTTAAATATATATATTAATTATAAGCAAGTTACGCGTGTGTTAACGTAATATACAACGAACAACTCTCAGACCATAGTAAATAACAGAAAATTTGTTTCCAAAATTTATCATCCCTAGGAATCAAATCCGGAGCCTCTGCGTTGTAGTGAGGCAGGCCGGCGAAGGCTTAACCCTCTCAACCACAGAGGCCGTCAAATCTTTAATTCTTCCACAATTCTAAAGTGCCATTGCAAAGTTACTTTACACTACCCCTGGACTACAGTATGCCGCCATAACACCCTTGAGTTGTGTTCCGGCATTAGTGACCAGGTTTCATTCTCCCTTAAGAGAGCAGCAGCTCATTTGTAGCACCTTTGGTGGTGCTAATGTCCATAGGCGATGGTAAGCGCTTTCCATCAAGTGGGCCGTCTGCCTGTCTGCTGAACTCCAGCAATAAAAAAAACACTAGTGGTCACCCAGTGGTCGAAATTCGAACATGATTAATTTATAAGTTTGAACATTATCTAAATAATGTTAAAACTAAATTATAAAAGTATAAAGTCTTTGACAACAGAACCTAAGTTCTGTTGTCAAAGACTTTATACTTTTATAATCACAGATTTCGCCAAGGCTGCACTGTTAATTTGACTTTAATAATTTACAAAAAAGGATATATGCGTGTGTGCGTGAAATATATGGTAGTGTGTGGAATGCTTTTTTATGCATTTTTTTTGACGTAACAACGTCTTTTAATTCGATGGAGCTGGCTGCACGCACGATAAAACATGACTCATGCGGCGTTACCTTGCTCTGAGGCGTTCCGTTTGAGGCTTGAAGTGCAAGCGAGAGCGCGGAACGAGCGACAAAGAGGCACAATCGGCCTCGTTCATCAGCGTTCGACATAGTAAACCGACTTTACAGACAACCGATTTCCTTCAATCTGCACTCTTTCTCTATATAAACTATATATAAAATTCTCGTGTCACAGTTTTCGTTGCCATACTCCTCCGAAACGGCTTGACCGATTTTGATGAAATTTTTTGTGCTTATCCGGTATCTATTAGAATCGGCCAACATCTATTTTTCATCCCCCTAAATGTTAGGGGTAGACCACCCCTAAATTTTTTTATTTATTTTTTAGACAAAAATTTTAATTTCTATTTTTTTATGATACAACATACAAAAATACATACAACCCTAAATTATTAACCCTCTGCGACAAATCCCTATTTTTACCGGGCAGGACGACGTCTGCCGGACAGCTAGTAAACTATAAGTGTGCGAAATTTCATACTCCTCTGTCGGCGTAATTTTCGTAAAAAGGGGCACAAAGTTTTTGCTTAACGTATTAATATAATTTATAAAATATAGTTTAAATATGTTTATTTGTTATATATCTAATGATCTGTACCACCTACATCGCCAGACGAAAACGATTCCTTAAGTTTTTCCTTACCTGGAAGAGCCTCCTATTGTTTCTACCATGACAATATTGCAATCGATATTGTATATTTGGTGAACAATAAAGTGTTATCCATCTATCTAGTATAACGATGACAGCATTTTAACATATCGACCCCAAATTATTAGGACATGGCAAAAAAAAACTGATTATGTATTAATTAGAAACCGATAAGTTATTTGTTTTCTAATAATATCGATAATTATGTGTATTGGACACAAAGTCATAAAAACTTAGTAATAACGGTTTTGTTAATTCATGATTCTATAAATAGATGAAAATAGATAAAAATAGCTAGCTAGAGCTCACAATCTAGTATCTGTAGTAAACAACGTGAAATTAACATTTAAAACTGTTATTTTTCTACACCGCTATTTCGTAAAGAGCCTTGTACAGATATAAAGAAATTAGACAACGTTTCAGAATATTTTATGAGCTTTAAGTTAAAGATAGATAGATAACACTTCATTGTACACCATTACAGAAAATTTACCAACTATAGTAGAATTATTTTCTCCGTGCAGTTTGGGTCATAAATAATCGGTGCGGTGAAGCGAGTATTTCGCTCTCTCTTCCACTCACGGGCCTTACGGGCAGGCATAGTGATACGCATTATTGTTGTCGATAAGTGTATTTAATTTTGTTATTTTGTGGGTAAGTGATATAAATGAAAGAAAAAATAGATAAAACAACGTATTTATTAAAATAATAATAATAATGATTTAAAATAAATTATTAATTAGGTATCTATGTACAAAAGTTTAGAATGTAACAAGTTATAGTATAGTGTAGTTTTATAGCGTGATTCTAACTGTGTACAAAGGGTGGTCTTATCGCTAAAAAGCGATCTCTTCCAGACAACCCGTGGCAAGAATGTTGCTGATTGCGCAAGCGCACGCGTCCCAAACACAAAGGGCGCGGGTTCGAATTGCCTGGTTATGGCCGGAACGCATGCACCGCTTTGGCCTTTCTGACCTAATGTGCATATTGCTAAAATTACCACGTGCTAACGACGGTGAAGGAAGTATCGTGATGCAACCTGCACATCGAGATAACCGATGTGTCAAACCTGCCAAACGCCCTTGGACAAGCGTGGATCTGTGGCCAGATCGTATGCGTTTCTATGATCTGTGGTGGCGGGTATACTGTCCATTCCCCATAACGGGAGGCCCGAATAAAATTTACAAATTAAAATTCACTTTATAATTAATTTTTAATCTTGCGCCGCTTCTTCTCATCAAGCCACATGTTGCGAAGCAGTGATAAATTAGTTTAAGCTCCCATAGAGTAAACCATAAACAAAATTATATCTAAATAATTAAAATGAACAAGTTGGCGGTAGGCTAATTAAAATTTTAAAAGTACTCTTTGACACTTGACTTCTTTGTCTTCGTAAGGAGTTTTTGGCGGGAACTGAAAGATGTGGTTCTGTGCAGTTTTATTTTCTAAAAATGTGTAAAATTACTCTAAAATGAACAATAGTTGTAAGATATTGATAGTTTATGAGTAATAATGATGTGTTTTTGTGAGTGAAATGTGAACTGTATAGTCAAATGTGGCCTTTCGACTTGTCACAAGAACTCCGTTGAATGGCTTTAGTTGAGAACCTACAGTTCAACTCAGCTACACATAGGCTTAAGAAAATTAAGAAACTATATCGTAATCTAAGTAAGATCTGGCTTAAAGGCCTAGCTGCCAAGCCATAAAGTTAACTAACTTTTTTTTAAGTTTTGCATACAAATAAATGTATCTATATTTTGGAAAAAAATATTAATATTCTAATTTTTTTGTGCAAAATTGTAATAAAAACTTCTTTTTCTCAAACTGTCAGCCTGTGGGTTGGTTCCATTTTGCATAAGTAGGTCCAATTGTCTTTCACGAGAAAAGTAGCCGAAACGTCGGAGGAAAAAAATCGCGTAAACCAACGATAATAGTAAGATATTAGAAATCCGGCATCAGAAGCACAATGCCATAAGCAATAAATACAACACCCAAATAACATTATCATGTCATTACGCTTCCAAATAATTACAACGTTCCAAAAATAGAATGAAGTCAAAATTACAAAACCGGTTATTCCGCCGCGCTTGTTTTTCGTTTCACACGTGGTGGAACGCGTGAGTGGATGGGCGCTTGACGAGGCAAGCGCGTGTATAGACATGCGCAGCGACTCTGTATTTTTATTTCTTTGCGGGTGAAATGCATTTAGCACACTACCGGGTCCTTTACTCATCATCATCATCATCATCATCCGAGCGTTAAATCCCGGTTGCGTTCGGAGCGTTCACTCCGACGCCCAGGGTCCGCTTTCCTACTTTCTCTACTCCACTTCGCGCGGTCTTCAGCATCCCCCGTTTTGAGACCATTGGCACGCATGTCATCCTTCACGACGTCAAGCCAGCATTTCTTGGCCTTCCCCTTCGACCGGGACCTGGCGGAGGTGGCATGGCTAGACATTTGTTCCCCACGTAATTAGCCGGTCTGCGTAAAACATGGCCGTACCAGCGTAAGCGACACTCTTGCAGTTTGTCTGCTATGTCACGGACATGAAGACACGCCGCGGATGCGGGAGTTCCTGGTCTACCGGGTCCTTTACTATAGTAAAATTATTTTCTCCGTGCAGTTTGGGTCATAAATCACTCGGCCTCAGCCCGGCTAGGGCGGTGAGCATGTTACGCGGGCGCAACGCCATTAACGATAAAAACTCATTCTTATCAAAGAAAGATTATCATTCCTATAAAAATCATTATTATCTTTTTTGCTGTTAATTTTAAACTTAGCTATAAGTATTTATATTTATTTTTAATATAACTTGTTACATTCTAAAAAAAATAAACGTAAATGTATCATTTTTTATACAAATAAGTTTAACTACATCAATGCGGAAATACGGCTAAAATTTTAATCTGTAATAATTCAAAAGTAACATTTTGTGGGTTGGATCCTTTTTGCGTAACTACTTCCAATTGCACTTTGAATGTCATCGCAACGCCGTGATAGAAGCCCGGTCCTTTTTTTGTTATTTTTTTACATGGGAAAATGCGTTGCCGCATCGTCAGCCGCGCGGGGGATCATGCGCGGCCGGTATGTGGGGCTCCCCGACGCCGATTAATCAATACGACCGGCGCCGGTATACCCACTAAAACCCCATGGGAGCCTTCTTCCGCCTAGCGCCGGGGTCACGGTACACGCCCGAGCTTAACCCGCAACCCCGGCAGCGGCTGGCCACCTCGTAAGCAGAGGCGGCCTCTCCTGTGTGCGGGCCGGGGAATAACGTTTCCCCGGCCCTGAGAGGGACGCGCGGCTGCCTCTTGCGCCCTCTCGCGGCATTAGTGCGGGCGTAGATCTAATGGATCCCCCAGACCTCAACGCCCGCTGAGAAGCCCGGTCTTACGCTGTTCTCATCCAGCCCCAGCAGCGCCCTTGGTTAGATCGTCGGTCCATCGGGCTGGAGGGCTGCCTACACTAAGTTTTTTTTATTTATTTTTTTTACAAATCTATGGACTCGAGTTCCGTAACCTTTTTACAACTTAATTACTGTTAAAGTTTTTTTGAGTTCATAGACGCTTATTTTTTATTTTTCTTACTATGTGTGACATTAATTTTGTGATTTTTATGTTGTGTTATGTACCTAAAGAATAACTTATATTTTTTTTCTATTTTTAATACTAAACTTATACTAATGTAGAGTGTATCAATGTATCAATGCTGGTTTTGTAAGAAAGCGCATGTGCAGTGTCTGCCTTATGTCTATACCTATATATCCTACACTACGTTAACCGAGACCCGGTCTCCACTCCAGGACTCTTCTCCATCCACCCTCAGTCATTGCCACTTCAGCTTGCTAACTTTGCGAGTTATGTCGGTAACCTTATTTCTTGTACGGATATCCTCATTTCTGATTTTATCCATGCATTCCTTGAGGATAATTAATGGCCGATTCCTATATGTTACCGATCGTTCATTTGCCTTATTATCGATTAAAATTTGTGATGAGTTCCATACGAGTAATGTCAATATTTAGGCCAAGAGACCCTTTGCTAAAATTAACTGAACCTCAGACCTCCATAGCCAAATCACTTTAAAATCTAGTTTTTTTTCGTATTGATACAAAATACCTACCAATTTAAAAACTTTCCAGTTTGCAGTTGTTTTAAGTGAGTAGACTTGACGTCATTTTCTCATCAAATTTAGCAAATAGACATAAAATTCAGTAGTTTTAATAAGTACTTATATGATACTTCAACTAAAATATTAGTCATTCTTATAAGAAGTTGGTACACGTAACACAACTTAAACGTTTTCTTGAAATTCTAAAAAGTTGTTTAATTTAAAGGGTCGATTTTTAGACCTCGTCGACCCCCAAAATCTAAAATCTTCTTTATGGTTTTTTTATGGATGCATCGGTCTGCGTTTGATCACTGTCTCCCCTGATGTTGAGTGATGACGCAGTCTAGGATGGGGCACGCTTACCTAGAAGGTTAAATATTCTCGCCTACCTATTCACGCGGGATTTGAAGTCATCCAGGTTATAAGTATCAGGAAAGACAGACTCCGGTAATAAATTCCACTCCTTTGATGAATGTAATGTAAATCGTATGATGAAGCTAGATACAATGCGCTATGTTCTTATAGGTGGAATATCCACCATATATCGGTGCCGCATGCCGGTGCGTGTGGTTGTCCGATGATCGAAGATATTATTAGAAGAAGATAGAATTTAGAGTTGGTATTTTCCATTTTGTAATAGAAAAATATAACGATATTGTTAAGCCACGTCTTGTCCATTTATTACTCAATTCATTGTATCCTAATTTATTGTAAGTACTTTAAATATATTACATTTTGTACGTGAATTAACAATACACCTGGTCAAAAGTTGAGGGTCGTTTACAAAAATAGACTCGCTAGTGGCCAGTTATAAACCGGTTGCTGTAATTTCTATTAAAATGATTACAAAAAAATTGTTTTCGACCAGTCATTATTTTATATGTGTTTGTTTCTATGTGCAATGAGATTAAGGGTCTGTTTCATGATAATCAAGTAAAATTTCAAGTAGCTTACTTGTATAATTAGAGTCATATCGAGGGGTGAAAGGCTATTTGTTTTAAGCGACATTTTGTGTGATACTCAACACGATGGATTTTTCATCCTAATGTCTCAACTTAAAGAAATATAAAGAACCTGATCTCTAGTTTCAGTCTACAGATGTTCTTTTTTTTAAATATAGGACATAGTTCGTTAGTGATGTGTCTTTCTGGGTCATTAGAAACTTTAAACTTTTCTCCCAACAATTTATAAAAGTGTCGTTTAAAACAAATAGCCTTTCACCCATCGATATATAGTTAATTAGCTGTGCCTGCGAAGTCGTCCGCGTGGTATTTATTTTCAAAACCCCACGATTTTGAAACATTTTTGGTCTTAGCGTGATGATACATAGTCTTCCTCAATAAATGCACTATCCAACACTGAAGGAATTTTTGAAATCGGAACAGCGGTTCCTGAGATTAGCGCGTTTCAACATACAAACACTCTGCAGCTTTATAATATTAGTATAGAAGTATAGATTAGTATAGATGACAGCCAAGAATGTCAAATACTTGAGAACATCCAAAGTGATCATTGCGTCCTAGCCATCATGACGTACAGTGACGAGACATGGATACTGACAGCAGGGCTGGTCCACAAATTCAAAGTCGCTCAACGGGCTATGGAGCGAGCTATGTTAGGTGTTTCTCTTATAGATAAAACTAGAAATGAGGACACCCGTAAGAGAACGAAGGTAACCGACATGGCTCGCAAAATTAGCAAGTTGAAGTGGCAATCTGGCTGGCCCAGTCACGTCTGTCGCAGGACCGACGCCCGATGGAGCAAGAGTCCTGGAGTGGAGACCACGTGACTCGTTTGCTCGTTCGTTGGTTTCGTTCGTTTACGCACCTCTCTCCCTATCTTGATCCGCGGCCTTGTTTTCAGACATCACTGTCTCGCAGAAGAGAGTCTTAACGAAGCATAAACCAACACAAACTATAATATACGTATTACCTTTAGCAATAAATGTTGAATGTAAATAATTTTTATTAATGTAAGTATGTAAGTATATTATTAGAATGTAAGTATATTATTAGTTATAATCTCAGTTCATTCCTGGCATTGTCTGGAAGTGATCACTTTATAGCGACAAGACCGCTATTTGTGCATAATTAGAATAATACTAGTTCGTAATGTTACATGCCGTCAAAGCTAAAGATACAGCTGCAAAGCGCAGTTTATTGCCTTACAGAATTTAGGAATTATTTTGTTTACTTTATGATTAGAATTTGTATTTAAGAAACTTGTTTTATGGCTGTCATTAGTGTCGAGCTAATCCTTATTGTTATTGTTTTCGACTTTGTTGGCCGTTCCCGGGTGTGCAAATTACTGTTTCTCGGTAACCCCAGTGCACGCGGTCGATTATTTTCTACTGTATAGTTAGTATAAAATAATGCCCGAACGGAGGGGAGGGGTAGTCAATGAATGATTACGATACAAGCAAGACGTGTATATTGATAAGCGATATAGTGACGGACTTTGCGCGTATCGTTGATCGTGCAGTTTGTACAAGTAGCATCTAGTTTTATTTGTGCCTGTTTTATACGTGTTTGTATAGTTCTAATAAGCTCTATAGAAATTCCAACGGCATTTTTAATTCGAGTCCTGTGTAGCTTGTAACAGTAAGTTTTTTTGATGATGTAAATCAAAGAGTTATATAGATAGAGATATAAAGAGTTATATTTATTATATCTATATATATTATATTATTTTATCCGTGCAGGAACGGAGAAAGAATACAATTTCCTGCGGCCCGGCGGCCTGTCGTAAGAGGCGACAAAACAACCCACAGCCAGGTGGTAGGGCATTTGCGCGACTGGATGGCTACCACCCCTGGTCTAGAGTATGTCGCTATAACAACTTTGTGTTGTGTTCCGGCATTAGTGACCAGGTTCCAGGCTCCCTAAAGAGAGCAGCAGCGCATTCGTAGCACCTTTGGTGTTGCAAATGTCCATAGGCGATGGTAACCGCTGTCCATCAAGTGGGCCGTCTGCCTGTCTGCTGATCTCCTGCAATAAAATATATATATATAGTCTGTAAGTTCATTTTTGGATTGAACCGTAGACCACTCCCGATGGCCTGAGGGATGCATTTCCCCAGCGACATAAAAAAAGAAGACACTGTTGAGAACACGATGCTGACGAAGCTTTCATGTGATGCTTTGTTTTTATAGCTGGAGTACAGCAGATAGGCTGACGGCCTGGTGGAAAGCGGTTACCGTCGCCTATGGACATTTGCAACACAGGAGATGTTACCAACGCGCTGCTGGCCTCGAAGAAATGTTATGACACCTTTTTTAAAAAACTCCATACCGTAGCGCCATGTGACAACCTCGGCTGGAGGCCCGTTTCTAATCCCAACGGTACGCAAGAGAAACGTTCTACAGAACCGTTGCGTACACTAGCAAAGCGGTTCAAAGAAGTGGGGACGAACTCCCAACCGATGGCGAGCGGTGCGATAGTAGAAAGAGGACGAAGGCACTATTATGTTAATTTAAATTTAAGTAACGTATTTATTGTTGTTATAATTAAAAAATATTTATTTCTTTTAGGTATTAAAGTATTACATAAGTAGAATTGGTTTTATTAATGATTTTTGTTATTTATTATTTTATTAACAAAATTGGGTCGTTTTCGTCTTACGCCAAAAGGAAGGTTTGCCATTATTGTTATATCAATGAGGTTTGTACTGAAAATCAGCGCTGTGTCGGATATAATTCCGGCACAGCAATATCCTGAGTGCAAAACTTGTTTGCTGAAAATGCGGCGTACAAATTTTTCATAATATGTATGCTCTGTGTATAACAGTATATAAGGAATGTAATTACGCTAATTATGCTATTTTTGCAAATAAAGTTTTTCTTTCTTTCTTTCTAAACAGTTCTTCGGAACACTCCCCGTTAGACAGCGAAGGGATCATCATCATGCGAGCGTTAAATCCCGGTTGCGTTCGGAGCGTTCACTCCGACGCCCAGGGTCCGCTTTCCTACTTTTCCTACTCCACTTCGCGCGGTCTTCAGCATCTCCCGTTTTGAGATCATTGGCACGCATGTCATCCTTCATGACGTCAAGCCAGCATTTCTTGGGCCTTCCCCTTCGACCGGGACCTGGCGGAGGCGGCATGGCTAGACATTTGTTCCCCACGTAATTAGCCGGTCTGCGTAAAACGTGGCCGTACCAGCGTAAGCGACACTCTTGCAGTTTGTCTACTATGTCACGGACATGAAGACTGCCGCGGATGCGGGAGTTCCTGACCCGGTCTTTCCGCGTCACTCCACACATCCATCGCAGCATATTCATCTCCGTGACACGCAGCTCTTGCTTGTGTCGCTCAAGTACTGGCCACGCTTCACTGCCATACAAAAGGACAGACAGCGAAGGGATATTCACCCTCATTTCCTTGAGCTCTCACGCTCAACACGTTCTCTAGATCATTTATTCCGCGTACAACAATGACCTGGAAAAACTTACCGCCGCGGTTTTCCCTTTGCGCTATGACATGGGGTTCTTTAAGAAAGGCGTTATAAAATTTCTTAGAGGTCAGCAACGCGTTGGGGACCCCACTGGTGTTGCAAACGTCCATAGGCGACGGTAACCACTTTTCATCAATAGGCTGTCTGCCTGTTTGCCTGCTTCAGACCATAAAAAAAGACAGTCGGTAGAATACGCAGAGAGAAGCGAAGCCTGTTCTAAGGAAAATCTTATTTATTGTATACTTCCATTACTTTATTTAGTTACCATTACTTACGACTTACAGCATCTGCAGATTTATTAAAGTAAAAAGGGTTGTATTTGAGATCGAATTATAACCACAGCGCTCGACCATAAATTTTACAATTTACAACAAGTTATTAATAGACAAAAAACATTGTGCAACATTTTTCGAACGCTTAAAATAGAAAATCAAACAAAAAGAGACGGTCTGTTGGCCCTGAAACGGGTAAAAAATAAATGTGAACACTTTCGAATCGAAACTTGTGTTGCGTCACTATTTTAGACTGCCCAGTAGTTTTTTGTGCGACCTTTTCGAGTTTTTTTCCATTAGTTCTTAGCTAGGGTTGCTGCTATCCATAAAATAGATAGTCCCGGATCCGGCGAGTTAATTGCAAAGGGCGAAGCCACAACGCTACGCTTCGACGACGCATCGCGAAATTGCCGCGTTGTATCGTGAAGCTATGCGAAAATTTCATCACATGCCCCAAGCAAGGAACGATATGACATAATAAAACTACGTTTTAACGGTTTTAAGCGCGGTAATTTATTTGATTTTAGTTTATCCTTTCAGTTCTGGTTTTGCATATCTATACATATAATAAAACTGTAGAGGTCAAATTTTTGTACAATGAAAAAAAAAATTATAAAAACCTAGGTAACCTTAATAGAACTAATTTAGATTTTTCAAATTTCTTGTTTCTCTGTTTGTCTGTCTGTTTGTACCAGCTAATCTCCGAAACGAATTGACCGATTTAAATGAAATTTTGTATGGTGGTAGCTTATATCCCTGGTCAACATATAGGATACTTTTGATCCCGAAAAATAAAGAGTTCCCGTGGGTGTTAAAAAACCGCACCACGCGGGCGAAATCGCGGGCAGAAGCTAGTTATTAATAATATTATATCGGGTCAGTTACGGTTAAAGAGTATGAAATTATTTCGGATTATCCGATACTTTCAGTTAGGTACGGATATTAAATTTATAAGACAACTATATACCTGGCAGACGATGTCCTTCTTTAAAAAAATAAAATCTAGAATTCCAGCGCCATCTACCGGGACCAAATATTAATCTAAAGTATTCTAAAATCCACTTGGACAAACAAAAGATGTCATCGAAATCAGGCCCACTGTTTAGGAGTATCGCGGCGCCACCTACTGGGTCCAATCGTTAATTTAAACCATTCCAAGACAAACTTGCGCACATACAACAACAAAAAACACCTAAATTGTGGTACCCGATTGCAGCGCCATCTACCTGATTCAATTTTTAATCTAAACCATCCCAGTAGAAAATTATAAAAATACTAATATCGCTATTAAAAAATAGTGGTTAGTCGTAGAAAAATTTGTTTGTCTATATATTTTTTAATGCCGAGTCATAAAAAATAAAAATATTGACAAAAAATATTTAAGGCTGGGTCACCCTTATCATTTAGGTATATGAAAAATTGAAGAAAAAAAAAATAATTTCTGGTTTTGTGACAGAAAGTAAAATAGAAAAAAATATAAGGTAAAATTTATTTGTTTATAACAAATTGTTTATTGCATAAACAATGAAGAATTAAATAAAATGGTTTTTTTATGGAAAAGAAAAATAAATAATGATTTAAAAAAATGGTTCCTTAATATTGATTAGAAGTGGGAGAAAATAATTGTTAATTAACAAATGCGTTTTTAAGTGATAATTTTTTTTAAGGATCAATTTTTCTTTCGAAAATAATTATTTGTATCAAAAATTGAAATTCCATAAAAAACTTAATTATCTTATAAACAATGCATTTGTTTATAACAATTTTTTAAACAATTAGATTTAAAATTTTTTAAAAATATTTCTATGGAGTTTCTTATAAGCATACAAACGAATTGTTAATAATATTTTTTAAAAAATTCGATGATTAATTTAATTTTTTAATTTTGTAACAACGAAAATTATATTTCCAACGGGGTTCTATTCTAAAGCCTTTCAAGAATTGCTCCAAGAAAGGAAAAAATCTTAAATTTATAGTTTAACAATTATCACACTTGCAATGTTCATGTTCAAGCAAAAAATAAATATTAATTAACTATTGAATAACTAAATGAAAAATTGTTATAAAAAAAATTTCAAGCAGATTATTGTTCATTCATCTATTCAGTTAGTGCCTGAATTTTTTCAATTTTTTATTTTCATATTTAGTATGTTTAAATAATATTTACTTATTAAAGGGCCGATGTGGGTGTGGCTTGCGTAAGCCAGAGTACCCGTTTTCGGCCGTATTTTCATCACTCTGGGAAAATTATAAATATTGATCTTACAGTTTCGGGAGTCGAGACTGTTTTAGGAAATTTCCTCCTCTTTTTGAATCTTTATTCAAATGTGAAAAATCTTTATTACTTTTTGAGATATTTGCAAAAAACTAAACCACCCCCTTTTTTTAGTTAATTGTTAATAACTTTTACAATTTTTGCAAGCGGAACTTCATTTTTTTCAAAAAGCATCTAGATGCCATTCCGAATCGAATGACACCTCATTTATAATTTTCGGAGACTGCTGAAAAAAGTTGGTCCAAAAGGCACTTGTTGACTAGTCTAAAAAACGTCAAACAAAAGATATGGAATAGATAAACGCCTAATATTGGGAAATCAGAAATCATTTGTTCATAACAAAGTTACAAGTCTATTTCTACATCAGATCACAGGTCATAAATAAAATTAAAATTATATCATATTCTGGGATATAAACTCCTCATGATTATAGAAGGTATGCTTGACCAACCATTTCCTGGGCCGTGTTTTAAATAAACCGACGGATGGGCAGTTAAGTTGAACTTTTTTTTTTTGGCCAGGGGAAATCCGTTTGAGGACTAAGCCGCGACAGTCCAGAAGCCTGGGGGATGCTCGCGACCTGGTGAGAGTGTGGGATTCGCCAGATCGGGGGTGGTACTAGCGTGCCCGGTCAGAACCGTAGCCACGCCATTGCCACTCCCCACTTAGGGATACCCACTAAAACCCCTGGGTGTTCCGTCCTGCACCTTATGCCAGGGCTACGTGAATGCGGTTAGTTAAGTTGAACCTAGTTTAAGTATCGTACGATGGTGTGTTCAAAAAATTTTCATAAGTTACTACCTGTCGCGGCAGACGTCATCCTGCCCGGAAAAGCTTCAATCGATAGGCCGACAGCAGCGCCACCTACCGGGTCAATTGTGAACCAACTCAGAAACCTTCTCATGCACAATATCTTTGCTAAAGATCATCACATGATCAAATGTATGGTTTACGATTCTATAAAGGGCATACAGACAAACATTCATTTTTATATATAATATTGAACCGATAGCGTTAAATAACAATTTAACTACAGTTAAAAGTACCTCAGAAACCGGGCGTAAGTGTATCACGTAAGTAGAACAAAAAAAACGTGACAACCCTGTCAAACGGTGTTCGTGAGAGGCCCCGTTTATTTTGTGGAAAATTTTTGAATAGTCATCGTTAAGCTAGCTGCACACTGCATGTTTTGATTCTAAATTATAACCCGCCTTTCCACCTCGGAGAGCAGACGACTCAAAGGCCTGAGAATCAGGCCACATTCATTTACAATATAAATGTCAATAGTCGCGAATAAAAAAAACAAAATCGACTTGAAAAGTAACTCTCTGTATAGGATTGGTGTGAGAAACACTCCTATATGCATTGTGATACAGAGGAAGGTACTATTGACCATATTTTCTTCAATTGCCCATTATACCGTCTCTCTATATTATATACTACCAATAAAGTTCCAAAACCTACTAATTTCAAAATCATACTGGCCAACATCTTCAAACCACTTATTTTCAACCTTGTAAATATCTTCAAATAGTATGAACTTGGGATGTCCGTACTATATTATCCGTTCCTGTATTTGCTTTTAATTTTACATTTATTTTAACAGGTGGTTATCTGCACATCGGAACAAGATTTTTTTTATATATTCACACTTGTTTTTTCTTTCAACTTATCAGATGTATCGCTATTTAGTAAAGAGTAAAGCATTGTTTTTTTTCACACCTGACACTGGCAGTAATGGTGGTTCGATAAAGAACGAGCCAATGGCCATTCAATTAAAAAGTAAAGTCAAAAAAAGTAACTGACTAAAAGCAAAAATAAATATTTTTTTACATCTTGAAGTCGGTGTCGATGGATAGAGTAGAGGCTGACCTGTGTGACCTTCAAGCCCTTAACTGGCAAGAAGTCGCACAGACAGGAACAGGTGGCGTGTTCTCGTCTCGAGGCCAAGACACATTTTGGGTCTCTGAGCCAACGGAGTTAGTAGTAGCAAACAACATGCATGGCAAGTGCACAACTGCACATTTAGTTCCGCGCTTTTTAAATGACAAACATACCTGTTGTGTTTAAGGAAATCAATAAATATTAAAAATAAATTTAAAATGCACTTTTTAAACCAAATATAATGTTAAAATTGTTAAATGCTACGGACGTAGACACCCATAGCATTAATATAAGCCCCAGAGGTTTTCTATGCTATTTAAAATTCAGTTAACAAGTTATAATATTTTTTGTTGTCTTATTAAATAGAAGTAAAAGAGCTAGTTATCTTGAAGTCTGTGCTAAATAAAACATAATGAAATAACAAAAAATATGCTAATGCTAATAATTTATGTTTTACTTCGTACCGACTTTAAGATGTAAAAAATATTATTTTGCTTTTTAGTTACTTTTGGAGACGGTTTTGTTTCCTGTTTAAAATTTTCGAAAGGAATATTTTGAAATACGGTCCATTATTGACGGAAAATATATAACAAACATACAGTCATTATTCTATATTAGTTATTAGCCATGCAGAAACAGAGAAATAATACAATTTCCTGCGGCCAGACAGCCTGTTGTAAGAGGCGATCAAGCAACCCACTGCCAGGTGGTAGGGTATTTGTCCGACTGGATGGCTACAACACCCGGTTTACGGCCGTTTTCAATAACCTATCTAAGATCACAGATAGATCGCTATCCTCGATTATCAGTAACAGTAAATCTATCTTTTGTTTGTGTTTCACAATCAAGGATAAGTGCTATCTATCCATAGTTAACGATAGATAGCTTCTTCCCTCTCGCTTATCCAAGCCTCTTGAAAAGTTCCGTTCTACGATAACCATTTAACGACGTTACGCCTAAAACTAAACTTATATTTTGTTCTTATTTATTTATTTCTTGCATTATTTAAATAATAAATTACTTTTTACAGCGACAAATCAAAACATAAATAGGACATATTTTTTTCATTTGATTTACCGTTTTTTTTAATAAAACCAATAATGAAACGGAACGTGTATGGTTTAACAACCGGCAGTTGTCAATTGACTTTGTGTTTTTGACAACCGGCAGTTGTCAATTCACTTTGTGTTTTGTTTTGTTTTAACAACTTTGAGTTGTGTTCCGGCATTAGTGACCAGGTTCGTCTCCTTTAACCTCCTGACGCCCGGTTGTTCAACGCTTTCTTAAAGTAAACGCCAAAGTCTTAAAAAAGTTTCAATGCAAAAACCAAGACTTTGAATTTAAAATTTTTATTTATAGTAATCGCACAAGTATGATATTTTTTCCTTACATCAGGTGAATGAGGAAAAGCAAAAAAGTTAAAATAGATTACCTTTGTAGCCTTTGGTCAAAGCACTAGATTACAAACGAGAACTTTATCACATAATTTTTTTTCAACTATCTCAAACGATTAAAATAAAATTTAACTTTAAAAACCAATTTAATAACAAATAATTCTTTAAAATTAAGAGAAAAAATTATTTTATTATTATTTATTTAAAACATTCGAAACAATCATGATAGTCGTTATATAACCAAAGGCCTATTAAAAGATCTTAAAGTTTGAATTATGATCATATTCACTATATTTCAGATCCATATAAAGTTTTGATGTAAACAGTAAATATAGTACATGAGCAACTATTTTTGATAAGCATATGAACACAAATCGTAGAGATTTCATGAATAAATTAAGATTAATTTTCACACTCGATGATCTTGTTCCATTTTAAGTTAAGAAAGACAAATTTCTTTTGTGTTTTTGGCACTGGTGCTTGGTCATACACAAGCAAAAACCTCGAACATACGTTCGGAGATATCACATTTTAAAAAGGTGGTAACTTAAAATTAGTAACAATGGTTAAAGTTGGGGTACTTAGAATAGTACCCTGGGCATTAATTTGACGAAATTGGATTTAGTGTTGGGCTTTAATCACTATTTCATTGAAGTACTTTTTTAAGGACCGTGGGCGCTAGGAGGTTAAGAGAGCAGCAGCGTATTTGTAGCACCTTTGGTGTTGCAAGATTGAAAAAAGTGAACAATCCCAATTCACATTTTAAGACTTACCACTCTATCTCGACATTTGTAATTACGTACTTTTTAATAATAATAATCATACAGTCCATTACATCGAGTGTAATTTCCAAACAAGAAGCAACTTTGCGTGGTCTTCGGCATCCTGAACTGTGAGACCATTGTTATTCTTAACTTCAAGCCAGCATTGCTTAGTCCTACGATTTCGACCGAGACCTTGAGGTGGCATGGCTAGACATGTTTTGTTTCTTATGTAAGTAGCCGGTTTCCGTAAGCATGGCCGTACCAACGTATGCGACGCGTGACGTTCTTGCAGGTTATCCGCTATGTCACGGATATGATGACAGTTGGGTGTGAGTATGAGTTCTTAACGCGGTTTCCACGTGACTCCACACATACATTAGCGTATTTACAAATAGTGTTAGAGGAAGTGTTCAGCGGAGGATCAGCGCTGTTCTTGACTAGCCAGCATTATTATGCTGAGCCTGAGGCCCCTTTTAGGTCGTTTGTTTATTTTAGTTGATTAATTTATTTATATTAATTCATTAAAGAAAACATTTGGCTGAATGTAAATACGTAGTCATTTTTTCATATTTACTTACCCACCTTTTAAACCTACCCTCGGCTTTCACAACTAATTCAAAACCGAAAATAGCCAAATTAGTCCGGCCGTTCTCGAGTTTTAGTGAGACTAACGAACAGCAATTGATTTATATATATATACTAGCTGTCCCGGCAGACGACGTCCTGCCCGGTAAAAATAAAAAATAAAAATTTAGGGGTGGACTACCCCTAACATTTAGGGGGATGAAAAATAGATGTTGGCCGATTCTCAGGCCTACCCAATATGCATACAAAATTTCATGAGAATCGGTCAAGTCGTTTCGGAGGAGTATGGCAACGAAAACTGTGACACGAGAATTTTATATATTAGATATATATATATTATTATTAAGGACCAAAATACTCCTCAACTGAATAATATGTTTGTTTTAGAAGGAATGCTTGAAATTATTTTATTAAATAATAACCGACTTCGAAAAAAGGAGGAGTTTCTCAATTCGTCGGGAGAATGACGTTTTACCGTCAAGTGGTGTTACCAGGATGTGTCAGTTATACCCTCGTATTAGAGATATGCAGTATACTAATGCATACAAGATTCTGAATATTCTTTTCAATGTTTATAGATGCCTCTTACCTGATGTCTTGAAATGTACCCTCCATGAAATAAAACCACCAAATAAGCCATCAACCGCCACTTTATTAACTATTACTTTAAATATAATACAACAAATAAAAATTGGTTTAAAAACGTAACTAAATACATAATATGTTACTTTATATATGAGATGTGTATTCAATATATCTTAGGACCTCCGCACACTAGGCGACTTTTAACCAATCACAAATTCGCTAAATAATTACTAAATTATAATAATACGCAAACACATATTATATATCCCCAACGTAAGTTACACTCGTACTGTGGATAAATACAGACAAGTCTGAGACCATCCTAGACACCCAGACCATAGTAAATAAATTATGAAAAGTTAGTTTATGAAATTAATTATACCGGGAATCCAACCCGGGACTCCTTCCTGCATTTCTATGAGCTATGACAGCAAAGGCTTAACCCACTTAATCATGGCTTGGCAGCTAGGGCTTTTAGCCAGATCTTAGTTTAAATATAGTTTCTTCATTTTCTTAAACCTATGTGTAGCACAGCTGAACTGTAGATAATCAGCTGGTGCCATTCAACGGAGTTCTTGTGACAACTCGAAAGGTCACATTTGACTATACAGTTCACATTTCTCACAAAACACATAATTACTACTCAAAAACTATCAATATCCTACAATTATTGTTTATTTTAAAGTAATTTTACACATTTTTAGAAAATAAAACTGCACAGCACAACATCTCCTTTCAGTTCCCACCAAAAATTCCACTTAACCACAAGAAGGCATATGTATGTATACTAGTGATGGCACATTTCACTGATCAATAATTAAATAACAGCGATATAGAATAAATCACTTCACTCCAGTTACAATAATCGCAAACAACCGTTAAATTTCACCAAACCATATTTAACTTGAAACAAACTGATAAAGCTCTATGTCGTATAAAATAGCTGAAAGTCAAAACGATTTTTACAAGCATTTATTTAACTTGCAATGGATGTACCTATGTATAATACGGCCGGCGTAACTTGGCGAATGTAACATAGGCTCTACGAACTTTAGCGCATGTAAACTCGTGAATAAAATACAGTGACCAACTAGTACAAAGCAATGAAAAAATACAGGGATGAAGGACGAGCAATTGTATTCACTGAGGAGTCGTATGCCTACTCATCACACGAGTGTACATGGTCTAAAATTCGCAGAGCCTATGTTCACATTCGCCAAGTTACGCCGGCCGTATTATATGTAAGTTCGGGTGGAATCTTGCAAGTTCAATTTGACCAACTTCCCAGTTTTCGATTGAGCTAAAATTTTGCACGCATATGTATATCGCGTGACAATGCAATAACAAGGTACCATGGAGCTGATCTGATGATGGAGTCGGAAGGTGGCCATAGGAACTCCTGTACTAAACAAGATAGACCCGTCGTGTTTGGGCTTGTTTTACTTGTCTTGGCTAGCACTCTGTTGCTACACGATATCCAGGATCTCAAAAGCTTGTATTTAAAACCTTTAAAAAAAGTTTATTCACCATTGAAATAACAGTGAAAAAATGAAATAACTTCGCGGCAGTGATCTTAAAGCAGCTATCATTTCCATCATTAATGTATATGTTACAATACAAAATACATATTTCGATGGTCTTTTTCCACTAATTCACAAGAAAGCAGAGGTCCTGAGTTCGATTCCCGGCACAGTGAATTTCTTAAGCGAACTTTGTTAATTACTCCAATTAGGGACTTTGACCGGTGCGAGATTTGTTCGTTGTGTATAACCAATAACACTAGCATAAATTCTTTAGCTTGGGGATATGCAATTTGTGTGTATGTAGATTATGAAAAAATTGATAGTTATTGCTTTTGTCGATTACATTAATGAGACTAAAAATCGCATAGATAGGTAAGCCCAAAGAATATAAGGCTCTTTACACAACGCCTACAATAAAGGCTAGACGAACTATAAACATGGAACAATTGAAAAGTTATTGCTACTTCTGACTCGTCGAAATCGCCGGACAGTATCGTCTGAATATTAATAATAAGTTTATCTGATTTCGGTATTATCATAATTGTAATGACACGCCACTCTATATTTATGAGTAATTTGCGATAGATGTTTCAAAATGTTGGTAGTTTTTCAATATTTATTTTAGGCAAAGCCATTTCTACTAATGGCAATACCATTTTTTCCTACTATTATTCTACCGCGACGATATCGAGAAGATACTGTGGATTTAGTAGAATACCAGACCATAGCGTTGAAATCGTCCTTTGAGTATAACGCCAAAGTATTAAAAAATAGCAGAATTTGACTCCAGTAAAAAAAACTAAAAGTTACTACACCACGACTAGATGGCACCACGAGTCACATTCTTCTGAAAATATGTTTCATTTTCGTATGACACGTTTTGTTCATAATAAACATTCGCCAAAAATTTATAAGGACTTGAACATTTGGATTGAAAATACTTTTTAGACAACAAGATGTCAAGGAGCGAGGGAAAAACAACCTATGGCGATGTCTATTACACTACTTATAATTCCGATCGGCAATTTTTGTTTGTGCACAAAGTGCAAACCGGCTTCCGACGTGTAATAATCTGTATTGAACTTGCTGAATTACTATGCATTCTTAGCTTTGTTCCGCTTACACAATTCGTACACTATCGCGCACTAAATTACTACTGCAGGTCGGGCCGAAAAAACGCTCTACGAACTCTTTCAGCGTTACATACAGATAAAGTCTAAAGAAACGGTCGAATTATTTGAATAAAAAATGCACAAGAAATTATGCTACACCTGCGTTAATGTTAGTGACAGTGGCCGAATGGGTCTTGTTTATTGCGTTAAAAAATAACGCCGTTAATGATTAGCTACATTAGCGTGTATACATAAATTATCTATGACCACATCTGCGTGACACAGTCACTTTATCTATAATTACAGGTATAACAGGGATCTAAGAAAAACATTTTTATTATTCACTGTCTTATAAATTAGTATTGTTGTTTACAACCGGGTTATTTTTAAAGAAGCGCCATGTAAAGAGCCTTTTTTTAGTTTACAATTTACGGCCTTACTTATAATAATCTCGTTAAGAAACGATTAGGCATCTCTTAAGTAAGAGAATCAGAATCAGTCCCTAATCCATTGATTAGGGACTGATTCTGATACTCTTTTTTCACTTATAAACGTGTATTACCTGTTGTTTACCTAAGAGGAGCACAGATAAACGAAATTTTAATGATTAACGTAGATTGTACCCAAAATATTCGACTAAAGAGGAGTTTATGCGTGAAATTTAAGAAACGATTATAAGTAAGGCCCCTATTGTTTAGTGTAAATTTAATAAAAACGAGAGCATATACACGATCTGATGGCGTTGAGTTAGTGATATGATTAGATCAGTTCTTTTGTATTCCTTACGATGGACCATTTTGAGCCCTAAACACATATTCCATACCTTAAATAATTAAAACTATTTTTTTAAAATTGATTTTAATATAATTTCCTCGGTGTAATAAATAGAAAGTATTCAATGACAATGTATTTATCTTGTAATATTAGGTTATTAATAAAATGGGTTCCCAATCGGTTTTGACACTCGCCAGTCGCTATTTTATCACGGTAATTACTAGTGCATTACTCGAAGAAATCTAAAGTAATGCACTAGTAAATTGAAAAATTATGAGCGACCTTTTAAAATTCAAATTTTACTTTCATGAACGTATTATTTTTTAGTCTATCAAATAATACCGTAAAAAAAACCATTTCAATAAAAATTGAGTTTCTGACGATTTTTTAAATCTTAAAAAAAATTTGAGCTGTCCTTTGGAGGGACTTTTTAAAACATCAAAAACTAACATTTTCAACACAACGACTCGAGACTCAAAAAAAGACGGTTTTTTTAGCGCCATCCTACTATTTATGTTTATACCATTAACTATACTGCGGTTGCTTATAGGAATACACAGATCACTCAAATTAAAATCAACTTTCAGAGTAGTTCTAATATGTTTGTAGCTATTCGCGATATACATCGATTTGAATATGTATTTACAAACATACAATAGGTATATACATATATTATAGTTACAAACTCAACGGCCATATCAGTGTGTTAAGGAAATATTTCATATATTATACGATTTTGTACCGTGTTCACTTCGATGGTGGTTTTAGGGTGGTGTGCACCGACATTTAACCGGTGGTTAAAATAAAATAATCAATGTTTAGCCATATATTTTTAGCGATTATTTGATTTTAACCATTGGTTAAATATCGGTGCACACCAGCCTTAATGTACGATACAGTTAATATATTTAGATTGACATTCCTTTACAAGAATAATGTCAATATGTTATACATTACTATATATCCGGCTCGAAGGATCAAAATATAAAAGCAGTCTAAGCTACTTTTTTGGTCACTTTGGACGTCTATCAAACCAATTTTCGCAGTTTAGACTGGAATAGAAAGCGGTATCGCTATATATTTGTACCAGATGGCGTCACTAGTAAGATGTTTCAAGATGGGGTTTTTGCGATAGTTGCGGTATAAATTGGTCCCATATCTCCCATGTTTGCATATAAGCAAACTGTCAGAGAGCTCACAAGGGAGACTTTCAGTACCAAATTTGTAAACCTTACTATCGATAGAAAATTGACATTATTTATATGGAGATAGATAACTCTTTATTGTACCACCATTAGGAAATACTAACAAAATAAGTACTACTAATTGTACACAAAGGGAGGTCTTCTCGCTTATTTAGTTTGGTACAATTTTATCCAATAGTAAGGCAAATAACTAGATTAGTAAGACAGAATCTGGGCGAAGTGAATACCACCAACAAATTGGTAATTCAACTAACTTAAGCTGCCCTTTAACACAATTAGCTTGCACTTTAAAAAGTTAGGTAAATAACAAAATATTACACGAAAATTACGCAAATTATGAAAAAATCCATGTATTAATATCATTTTTAAATAAATTATCTGTAATTATTATTGTAATGCAACAAAGGAAAAATAAATGAAAATGGCATACATAGACAGCAGATAACAGCCAAAAGTATTATAAACTAACACATACATTATTGCGTGTGACTAATGTAATGATTTCTAAGTGAAGTCATATTTAAGACAGACAGTAAGTGTGACAGAGAGAGACGTAAGCGCTGTACTATTCACACATTATATTGTCCCACGAGCAGCGAGTGTTCGACACTACGATTTATACGTTTTCTGAAATGTTGTATGTATGTAATAAAGAGTTATTCATGTACAACGTCAAAGTGAACACGGCACAAACCCACTCCCCGACGTGACGTCACCGGCGACCCTCTGCGCTCGAGTCGCGGCGATTAGTAGTCGTCGATGTCGTAAAGGTTGTCAATTTCCTCGTCGTCGAGCTGCATCGACTGGAAGTCCACTTTGTAGCGTAGGAGGCCTGGGACATAGACGACAATGTTAACACATGTGTATTAAAAATTTGCGAAACAAATTAATCGAATAAATTAAATTAATGCCTCGACCTACGTACATACATACATAACTTCACGCCAGGTCCCTTGCGGGGTAGGCACGAACAACAGAGTGCCATACAGGCTTATTCTTACATACCTCACTTGCTTCTTTGACATTCATAGCTCTTGTCATGCACGCTCGTCTATTCTTAAGGCTCCTGACATACGTACAACAACCAAGAAATTAAGTAAAAAGTCTTGCGACCTCTTCCACTGCCAATTATAATATATATAGATAGTTAGATAACACTTTATTGTATACCATTACAGAAAACACAGATGAACTTATAGCCTAAAAATATTCTATATGTGCACAATGGACGGTCTTATCGCTAAGAAGCGATCTCTTCCAGACAACCCGAACTCTTAATTAATATTTTAATTAATAGTTTATATATATTCGGGCATGTGGAAAGAATGTATGATGAAAGAATGACTAAACAGATATACAATGCAAAAGTGGATGGATGCAGAAGTCGCGGAAGGCCACGACACACCTTCCATGATCAAATTGATCATGTATTAGCAGAAGGTGATGTCAGGAGCCTTAAGAACAGACGAGCGTGCATGACAAGAGCTATGAATGTCAAAGAAGCAAGTGAGATGTGTAAGAATGGGCCTGTGTGGCGCTCTGTTGTTCGTGCCTACCCCGCAAGGGACCTGGCGTGAAGTTATGTATGTATGTAGTTTATATATATCTTTGAAGTTCTCAAACTTACTCTAACTCAATACGAATAAGACCATTAGTGTACAGTGGAACTGGTTTTTTTGATTTATTTAAAAAAAAAGCTGAAAAACAAAATACTCTTTGTAAAAGTTTTATAACCTACATATTTCATAAAATATTGGAAAATTAATTACCTTCCCTAATTCCTTATTGTATTGTAAGCATGTAAAAGACAATCTAAACAAGAAATATTATTGAAAAAATCGAAGTAATGGGTTGGCAACAAATAATTGCGAATCGTGTTCAAAGTGCGGAACTTTTTTTTGCTTGGATTTTTTACCTTTAGAAAGAAAGAAAGAAAAGAACTTTGAGAAAAATTTCATTGATTAAGATTTTTTGTTATAAATGCCCTCGTGGGTTGTATTTTAATATACTACTAACTTTAAAAATATAGTTAAATATTCCAAAGAAACTAAATTATAAATAAATTAATAGAGACTGTAAAAAATCTGCCAGAGAGAAGCATAGAACATTATAGAAGAGAGATAGAGAGAGCATTATAAAAGAACGAATTCGGAGTATAAAACAGTTCAAGAAATAAAACATACAATATCCGTTTGCCAAACTTCGGTTCGGTATAATATGCATTTTATAGTAGAAAAGCATACATTTTTCAACACCCTAATGTTATTCATAGCTTAGACCAAAGAACACATCTTAAAAATAACGTTACCTACATACCGATATATGCCTGACGTCTACATATCACTAGCGTTTCGGTTACCTTACAAATTGGTTAAAATTTCACAAACTCCATACGAGTAAAGCCGGGTACTCATCTGCGAGCTGATACAGTAATGAGCTCTAATGTGTATGTAGGAAATTATCTCCGCTCGCGACGCCCAACGAGCAGTGACGGCACTATGCTCCGTTAGCCGTTCCACAAGACGACCACGGTCGTTGTGGTCGTACCGAAAACGTCATTAATGACGTCATCATTTTCGATCACACAACACTCACAACGACCCATGTCCAGAGGTGGGTCGAATAGCCGTTCCACTTGGGTTTACGACTGTAAAGCCGGTAAGTGGGATCAATCGCGGTCGTGAACGTGATTGTTGTGAGTCCCTAATGGAACGTAGCCTTATATAGATAGATTTTCAGATTTGTCACATAAAAATTTCCTTCAAATATAATTGTGCAAATTTAATCAATTAATTAAATATCTCTCGTGGTGCAATTTTTACCCTTTCCTTATTAGTTTTGAGTTAATCATATGCCCTACCATCGGTTGAATTTTCACGTTATTTGTCTGGAGCTCATACCATATTTTAGCCGACAGGCGAACGAGCGGTTGATAAGATATAGGGAGGGGCCATTAATATTGTGTAATGTACATGGCTGGTAACATACACTTACCATCAGGTAAAGCTACATAAGACAGATCAGCGGTTAAATAACGATGATTTATATAAAAAACTTCACTGTTAAAAGACCGTTAAATTTCACCAGAGCGTAATTTCATATGACACAACCCGTCAAAGCGCCATGTATTACAAAATAGGCAAAGTGGATAGTTAAAATGAACACTTATTTGAGTAATATTGAACCTTACTCTTTAAAATATTAGGCATTACTTTATTTCAGTAATTTATAACTCCGTGAAGTAACGTTGAGAGTGCAACTTATTATTTAATATCACAGTTCCAATAGTCGTCACTGTGATACGTAGCGGTACTGTTATTTTATCGTCACTTTTAAAGTGAACTTTTAAATCGGTGCTTTTCACCGGTGAAATAACAGTGACAATGTGAAATAACTTCACGGTAGTGATCGATATATTTCAGTAGCTGTAATTTCGCCGCCTTCGGGCTCGTAATTCCTTAGCGAGCTATAACTGTATAATAAGTAACGTGCAACGATTACGTCTCGTAGGTGGCTACCCGGTTTAACGCCAATTTTCTACCAATGGTAAGCCAAAGGTATGGATAGTATAATATAGAATCCAGGCATCAGTCAAACCACGTAAACTGTCGTCTCTTCGTAAATCAATATTCATTGAATACTACGGTAATTTTGGATGCTATAATAACGCAATAGATAGACAGACGAACACATGTGCATTTATATCCTTGCAGGAATGAAGAAGGAATTTTAATCCTAGCTATTGTTAAAACTCACTAAATAGAGGTCGCTCATAAAATATTCACGGCTAAGTTGTTCATCAAATCGCCAGCTAGCTAATGGTTGTCGTATAAAACCGCAAAATTGATAAGTTTAGAAATTAGCGGTCAGCTGTCAGACTTTTGTTCTGGCATTTACTGTTGTTGTGAACCCTGTTGGTACAATCGCGAGACACACTTTATCTTACGTATTTATGAACGAATAAATAACTTTATTACATACATACATACATAACTTCACGCCAGGTCCCTTGCGGGGTAGGCGCGAATGTATGTATGTATGTATTAATAACTTTATTGGACATACATTATAGCTCAATGGCGGATCTTGTCACCGCAGGTGATCTTCTCCAAACTACCCTATAGAATTATTATCAACACCGACTTTACAATATTTACTAGCTTCACAATTATTAATTGAAAGTTACAATAATTCCTTTATTTGCGTTCGTCATAATTATATTATTAAAGTTATCATTATTAATTAGTTTTAATGTGTTTAATTTTTTCTAATATGCAATGTGTCTCGTATTGTTAATTTTTTTTTGTTATTGTAGTTCAGCTGACAGGCAGACGGCCCACTTCATGGAAAGCGGTTACCATCGCCTATGGACATTTGCAACACCAAAGGTGCTACAAATGCGCTGCTGCTCTCTTAAGGGAGACTGGAACCTGGTCACTAATGCCGGAATACAACTCAAGGTTGTTATGGCGGCATACTTTAGACCAGGGGTGGTAGCCATCCAGTCGGGCAAATGCCCTACCACCTGCCTGTGGGTAATATTGTCGCCTTTTACGACAGGCCGCCCGGCCGCGGGAAATTGTATTCTTTCTCCGTTCCTGCACGAATCTAAGAATAGCGCCATTCGGCTCAAGGACAGTTTACGTCGTACGTACAAAACGGAACATTTTAAACTTATACGACTAGAATTGAAACACGTTTTATTTTTTAAATCTAAAATCTACTTTTTAAAAATAAGTAAATAATTAATCTTTGGTATGTATTTGAACATCAGAGGTGAATTTCGAAAAGTATAAAGCCGTTTAATTTACAGCGAATAATCTAAAAAAATTGTAAAACAAGCAACAATCAACTCTTGAAACTAGCAACATTTTGAAACCTAAAATAATTTAAGAAGACTAGAACCGCCTTAGTCTGAAATTAAATAATTCCATGTTCCATACATAGGTAGATTTTAAACCTATTCAGCAACTGGCAACATTTTGATTCGAAATTCAAAAACATTCTCTCACTATGTTTCCTATTTATAACGATGTAGCCTTCGAAGAAAATCTATGAACTTTTTGAATATACATGAATGAACTAAATCTATTTTACAACAGTTCAATGCGAAATGAATTCAAAAGCATTCTCTTATTCCTTTTCTTATCTGTAACAATGTATGCTTCTCCGATCTGTGTTTAAAAACAGAATGGATATGAATAGTCCCTTATTTCGTGGGGGTCGTCATAGACATTAATAGAGGCTATGCGAACTAGAGTGTGGGATAATTAACTTGGCCTATACTTGACAAAATGTAAAACGACTAGTCATTAATATATTTTAATAGCAAGATACTAATTATGATATTTAAGCGTATGCACTTCGTTAGAAAATAATTTTAGGATTTACTGAACATGTTTCGTCTATCATTGAGTATCAATGTCCAGAATAAGCTGGTACATTCACTCGAGCAAAATTGACTCACTCGGACAACATTGACACGCTCGAGTAATATTGACTCACTCGCGAAATATTGACTGTGGCCGGTTCATGTCTTGCAAACCGTTAATTTGCCATACGACTCGTTATAATTTAACATAATCTCAATACAAGTAACGTCAAAATTGTATCGAATAAGGCAAATAGATAAACATTAAGACAGGAATGGGGCCAATACTCGAACAATATTCACTCGTTGGGGCAACATTGACTCACTCGCGAAATATTGACTGGCTGGTTCATGTCTATTTGCCTTGCGACTAATTAAAATTTAATATAAGCTTCATACAATTAACGTCAAATTTGTACCGAATATGGCAAATATATCATAAACAGTAAGACAGGAATCGGGCCAACCAATACTCGAACAATATTGACTTACTCGAGTAATATTGACTCACTCGGGAAATATTGAGTGTGGCCGGATTATGTCTTGCAAACCGTTCATTTGCCTTACGACTAGTTAAAATTTAACATCAGCTACTAGTAAGGTCAAATTAGACAAATATATAAGCAGTAAGACAAGTAATCGGGCCATTATTCGAACAGTGTTGACTCACTCGAGTGATATTACCTCACTCGAGTAATATTGACTCACTCATCTCACTCGGGCGCTATTTATGCCGAAGTTAATAATTGAAATACATTTCTATAACGACCCCCCATTCACATATTAAAATCGTCGTTAATAATAATATAGTTATTAATATAAATTACATAAGATTCAATGGTGTTCAGTGATACATGCTATGTATATATGTTATACCTTTTCAACAGCCTAAGATTTCATGTTAAATGGCTATATTATAAGGCAGTACTGACAGGATTACTTATTTTGAAACATGGAAGAAGAAGACTAGTTCGATAAAGGTCGTAGGTAATGTAGACCACAATCATATCAACTGAAGTCCCAAATATGTGATTTCGTTCTATTGACAATTATAGACATATGAACTTCTCAGTTGCTTTAAAATAAGTCGAATCAACCTTTTAACTTATTTCTCTCATTTAACATTTTAGTAGAAAATTGTACGGTTTGTACACTTCCAAAGATGCTGGGTTTAATCGTCGTTAATGATGGACCCCGTTTGAAAGGTGTTAGCAAGCCAAACCACGTTGAGTTGTTGTTTATTATGGTCGTTTGACGACCTCAGACGCACATCATGCACGTGATGGTGATGTTAATACGTCTGTCTTAGAGGTAGTAATTAATATTGGCTCGTACAAAAATATTCTATATTAAAACGATAGAAGACATATAGCGCCTTCTAGAAGTTAGATCAGATTTTTTCTGTGCCTTTGTTATTACTAATTTTCTTCTTCCATGGTTTGAAGCAACATTAATCTGATTTGAAACACTTATAAAAATTACTACTAATTTTCGTACTTAAACAGTCGCCTATTTACGTCTATCGTCACTACATATCATGGCAACTGAAAGTATACCACCAAGATCGTTTAAAGCCGAGTTCCTATAAATATAGGGCGACACCAGAACGCTGTGATGCCTACACTACAGACATCGATGACAACGCATCATGGAATTTTCCGATCATACAAATTTCCTCATATTTAACTATGATTGCTGCCAGGGGCTCGATTCTATTATTATTATCTCGTCAACATCGCTGGACTCTATCGTCTCAATCGTAGTTTTGCCTGATTTCGGTAGTCTGTTAATTCCCAAGGCGGCATGCCACCTTTGTCTTTATAAATAATTAGCTGACCCGCCGAACTTCGTACCTACCGCCATATTTTCTGAATTCCCAAGGGACTGTGTCATGACAAAAACAAAATCACCATAATCGGTCCAGGCGATTAGGAGGATTTTAGAACCCGATCTCAGCGCCACCTATCGGTTCTAATTGCGATTCTAAACTTTTATAAGCTGCTTAAGAAATTAAACGTTTTTAATTATCCCACGGGAATTCTTTAATTTTTCGGGATCAAAAGTATCCTATATGTTGACCAGGGATATAAGCTATCACCAAACAAAATTTCATTTAAATCGGTCCATTCGTTTCGGAGATTAGCCGGTACAAACAGACAGAGAAAAAAATTGATAGAAATCCAAATTAGTCCTATTTCACTTCTTACATCCCCCTGACTCGGTTTTTAGCATTTTTTTCATTGTAAAAAATTTGACCTCTACAATTTTATCATATGTATATGATTATAAGCGTAAAATGTAATGTTCAACTTGTAAGACGGAACCACCACAAATTTGTTTCGAAACTCTCACATACGGCTCATTGGGAAATCCCACAAACTTGTTGTCAAAAACGGGTAATTGAAACGAACGTTGACATTGATGCTTTCTTCCTCTAACTACATGACATTTGTATTAGAATAAAAGAGACGATATCATGCTCTTGGTTTTGGCGTGGCAATTTCGATAGGAGCTTGTGGAAAGATAATATTAAATTTGGCCCTTAAAGCAGTTTAATATTTTGGTAGCTTTTTAATTCAGTCTAATAACTCTGTAACTCCACACTTGTTGTGTCACTCGAAGCCTCCGTTCATAATATGTCGACTATAGTTTCGTTTTATTCACAGTTTCGTCCCTTGTATAACCCCTGCACTTTTGTTTTGAAGCCCTCGATATGTTGGAACATTAGGAACTCGGTATTAAGATTACTATAAAAAACCGCCTACACTACCGAGTTACAATTATCCTTAGCTGACATTGAAAAATCTTACAACGCAATACTAATGCACGAAAGCGACTAATTCGCATTATATACCTTGTGATGACCATCTTTCAAATCAGATCAATATTGATTCAAACAAGCGATTAATATATGTTGAAAATAAATATTCAGATATGAACAATATTAAATTTAATACAGCCGAACCCGGATATAGCGACATCGTATAACGTCTATATACGAAAGTAAGTTGTTAAAAGTAACAGTTTTTTTGGTCCTTCGAGCCGGATCTGAACCGGCGACCTATGAATGTAAAGTGGAGTTAGGTGAAAGAACACAAAATATTTTTAATATAATAATTATGATATTAGATCCGCCAAATTTTATCAATTTAGTTGAAAAGCGCTTTGCCTTTCTACTAAATTGATTCAATGAATACGAAAGTAAGTTGTTAAAAATAACAGAATATGTAAATTGAACCTACTGAATCATGACCCACCATAAAGTCATTTTCTTACAGTTGTTAAATACAATTAGGTTGAAATTCGCCTAAACATACATTTCCTTGGTAACGAACTTGTTATCATGTTATTAGACATTGACAGTTACTGACTGCGTTGTATTAAACAGATCGGAGAGACTCGACTATACTCGTGTGTAACATCTGACAAGAGAGATTTCAGTACGAGATTCAAATTATATCAAATCATTACTGTTTCATCTAAAACGTATCTAGTACAATGATAACAAAGTTTAAAATTGCGTAGTTCTCTGAGCCTAGTGGCGCATTTTTATCAATGTTTAAAACGTCCTAAGTCCAACACACACGAAAAACCTTACTATTTTGAAGATTCTAAAGGAGTTATTAGCAAAGTGGGTCATAATTCAGTTGGTTCGATAGCACAATGTACACACATACGTATATTCATAAGTATACATTTACATATAGAAGTATTCTGTTTACGGACAAACTAAAAACAATATACATATATCATACAATATTTACTTGCCTTACCATCAGATGAAATTTGACATTACACGTACGGAGCCGATGTCAAATTTTAACCGATAGTAAGGCAATTGTACGGTCGATAAAATATAGAAACCGGCTACAAACAGTGGGAGAAAGTGTGCTGCTAATAATAAGACAAAATAATCCTTGAAATAATTATCATAAGACTCATAATGTTTTACTGATAAATTATAGTCCGCGAAAAACTTAAATGCGTCCCTGAAGTTCGTACATGTCATTTCGCAGAACAACGTTTACGAGGTGGTACGTTAAAGGCTGAGAAGGAACAGTGTTGCGGTCTAGTTCGGTCGCTATCCAGCCTCGTATGGTATCTCTTTCACACACTCAGGTGTAACACTAACACCATTACACTTATGCACTCGGTGCTGAACTTTATCTAGGCGAATTTAAATTTTGCGCATACTTTATTAAGGTTGGGCGTTAAATTCGATGAATTTTGATATAAGTTATGTCACGCTATGCGATGTTGTTGTAAGCTATATTTCAGCGTGGCCGTAACTACGTTCTAAGTCTCACACTCTTCCTGTCATAAACGTGGGGAACATGGGAGGAGAGTGGTTTTAGTGGAGTATTGAGTTGGAATGGTAGATTGGTCCAAGTCTCCACACGAGCCGGTCGATTACTGTTTGGATTGCCCTCAGTGGAATGCCTCCATGATGGACAACGGTCTAATCCCTAGCAAAGGACTCGGTATGTGCGAAATGCATTTCCCCCGCCTTAAAAAAAGCTATATCTATAACTGTATATGAATACGGCCGGAATCTCGCCATTTATGTAATAAAAGATTCCTCACAGGTGATGTCGATATACCCACTTTCGACTGTACTTAAGATGTAGTCTTGAGACGGAGTACCGCATAAAACAAAACCTTGTATCATGAAAGAATACTAACAATGACAATCATTCAATAAAATTTATTTTAAAGCAGAGTTCGCCGCTGTCTTTACTATTCCTCCTTTTTATACAGAAAATCTAAAATTACTAAAAAAATCTTCTTTTTTTTGATAAACTAACGTTATCTGCTTGAAATCAATATGTCGACACTAGCGACATCTAGCAGAGTGGAATTAACGATTAAATCAATATAACAAAATACTGAGATTGCCCTTCCTAGAATTCTTCCACAACTGTTCATTTCATATAGTAAGAAGGTTGAAATAGTATTAATATTTACAGATAATATAAATAAATAGGATAAAACAGGGGTCTCCAAACTAACGCCCCCGAGCCAAATTCGGCCCACCAGTGTCAAGAATCCGGCCCGCGACAGATGATAGTCTTATTGTTGTTGTACAATGTATGTATAATAGTCGTCAGCATTTTACAAATAAATTCGATAATACAGTGTCATTACAGCGCTCGTTGGGTTTGGTATTTCTTACATTTTACCCTTCCCTTATAAACTAAAAGTGTATACACAAGTAGTTTTTTTTGGTCCTTCGAGCCGGATTTGAATCGGCGACCTATGAATGTAAAGTAGAGTTGGATGAAAAAACACAAAATATTTTCAGTATAATAATTATGATATTAGACAGATCCGCCAAATTTAAAAAGGCGTTTTGCCTTTCTCTTGAATTGATTCAATGAATCGATTAATTTCATGAGTAACATAAAATAAATATTTCCTCTAACATGAAGTTGGTGCCAAGTAAAACATAAAAATTACCATATTTCGCAGTATTTTTTTAATGTTTTACTTGGCACCAACTTCAAGATGTAGAAGAAAATATTCATATTATGCTTTGTAGTTACTCTTGAAGTCAGTTTCTTTATTTATAGAATTTTCTTATTTCAAGTCGATTAAAAACGTTTTGTTTTGGCCCCTAAGGCCGGAAAGTTTGATGACCCCTGGTATAGACAATATCATTCAAAGAACTAGAGAATATTGTGTTTGAGAAAAAGTTACGTAAGCATTTAGAAAAAAACGACTTCTAACGAGCGGCTTGAACGCAGTTACATCTCTATGCGTTTTAATACATCATTTTCCTTGCAAATATTTTTATAATACGCTAAGATATTTTAAAACTTGCAAACCAATAGAGTTGTGCCAGTGTATAGTTATCATTTATATGCTTGTGCCAAACTAATATATAATCTGTGGTAATGTTCGTCACATTACTAGTGCGGACAATGAATGATGGAAGACTAATGCAATGGCTTTTTAAGCTTTGCTTCATCTGGAATAACGTTATAACTGTAACAACAAGTTATTGACCGTATCACGCAGTTTTAGCAATGGTTTTAATGCGTTATGGGCCACCCATAAATTAAATGACGACACACGTTAAGAGGTATCCTGAATTTCGTGAAGTGAGATTTCAAAATCTAATTAAGCTTTAAAACACTACATTGGAAACGAAAGAAAAACTTCAAAATATTTCCAACTTTCTAATTTACATAAAAACAAAACTAATTAAGGGACTGCAGTTTTAATTTAATAATACACACTAGGGAGGAAGGAGTCTCGCGAAAGTGACCAGCTGTGACAAGGACGGGGAGGGGTCAAAAAATATTTAAATTCGAGTGACATAATTTGCGAATGGCTTTATTTGTGATGGGATTTCTCTTTTATTATGATAATTATAAGGGTGTTTTGTGGCGAGCGACATCTCGGACCTGACTCCTGAGGCCAAAGCAAGGCCCCGCCTCCGTGCTTGCCTTAACCAGCCGGCACGGAGTGGAGATCGCTAGAGCTAAGACTCAAGCTTTAGGGGTGGAAGTGACAAATGGCATAATGTCGGAAGTATCTTCAGTGAACCTGCAGCCCACCTCTCGACACAGACATAAGAAACGTCCAATTAGAATTTTTACCTACTGGTAAATATTCATGCTTAATTGTAAGAATGTATTTTTATTTCTATAATAGATTATTTTACTCAGGCATGAATAATTGCAAAAAATATATTTATGTTCATATCTAGCATATAAACGAGGTACATTTTATTGCTTTAAATCGATAATATCAAAATCACTTCAATATACAAGGCTAGTCTTAGTATATGCAATTTAAGAAACTATATATTACAGTATCAACAGTACAATCCGATGAACTAACATTTAAAGATAATGCGGGATGGTAATAGACTGCAGATTTGCATTCACTTTGTCGGCGTATAACGATATTATATAGCTCATTTTATCGCTCATTCGTGAGCTATCCAAGTCTATTTTATATAGGTACTAGCGGCCCCCGGCAGATGTTGTCCCGCTCTGAAAAAATAAAAATCTATCCCAGCGCCACCTACCGGTTCCAGTTGTGAATCTAAACCACCCGGGAACCCACTCAAACACAAAATCACCAAAACTGGTCCAGGTGATTAGGAGGATTTTAGAACCCGATCTCAGCGCCACCTACAGGTTCCACCGGGATAAAAATAAAATAAAATAAAAATCCCATGTCCGTCTCCTGGTTCAAGTTCTAAGCTACTTCTCCACCAATTTTCAGCCAAATCGGTACAGCCGTTCTTGAGTTATAAATAGTGTAACTAACACGACTTTCTTTTATATATATATCGACGGTTAAAAGGTAATAGGGTATAAGCGACAAAAACTAAATTGTTCAGGAGAGCAGTTTAAAGTTTAAAATTCAGAAAATTGAGATAACTTTTCATTTCTTGTCATATCGTGAAAATGGAAACAGCTCTAGAATTTAAAAAAATAAAAGCATTAAATGGTAGTTTTATTTATTTGATTCCAAGTTGTTTTATGTGGTTTAATGTCGCTTAAATCAATTGCAATTGGGCATAAGTTACATCTACATAGAAAAAAACGAAGGGTAGAGTAGACTTAGCTACATTTGACATCCTTATATCAAGAGGTAATAGGGCATAAGTCACATGACTGCAGAATAACATAAAAGGGTAAAAAGTATAAGTGGTAATTCTCATTATTATACCAAAGGTAATGGAGCATAAGAAACAGTGTTTAGCAAACAAATCAGTAGGATGTTTGTAAACTTGAACTTGTAAATGGTAGTAGGGTATAACCGACGCTTAATGTCTTTGACGACAATGGTAAAGAGGCATTAGTTCCAGCTTTCAAAACAGGTACTAATGGTAAAAAGTAATATACGCCTGGAGCCTTTACGGCAGTAAAAAGTAAAAATGTATTACCGACTATAACCAAAAGTGATGCCATTTTTAGAGGTACAAGCGCCTTTAGAGTAAAAAAGGCCCAAAATTCGGTCGGTTAAATGAAATGACACTTCAAAAACGCAGTTTTTTGCTTGGGCATAAACGACACGAAAGTCATCGTAGAGCCATGGGAGTGAGCGCATTCGAAAGAGCGAAAAATTTTAAGTAGGATGGCATTCATAACTCATTTTCGACCAAAATGTCGCTTATGCCCTATTACCTTTTAACCGTCGATATATATATATATATAGATTTCATAAATTGCCTATACTAAGAATAACACTTTAAAGCGTAATATATCAAGCGTAGACTACTGTATTGCGTTCAATGGTCAGGCAGCGCCGGTCTGGAACCATTGCTGCCGTCATTTTAGACTAACAATTACCTATGTCTAGTTATTGGATGCATTATTTTTATAAATAATTATCTCTCAACAACATCTACTGTTTAAAAACGCAGCGTTCAAACCGCTCCGCGACTAAAAAAACGCCTAGCTGCGATCTATTTTAACAAACATGTTCAGTCTAAATAATTTGTATGCAAGCGTTACCTTATATCCTATTATAATTACTTGGTTATTAGAGCTTTTGATGTCCTATGAAACGGATATATCATGTAAGGCTTTGAAATACAGTGTAAACTCTATATAACGACACTGAAAAGCTGAATTTTGTGGCGTTATATAGAGTTGTCGTTAAATGGAGAGAAAACTCTTATTTTTGGTTTGACGTCTTTTGCTGAACCAGTATTTTTTGTATTTTTACTTATTTTATTAACTTAACTTGCGATATAAAGGCATCTAGTTAATAAAGGAAGTAAGTGCTTAGAAATTTCATTACGCATGATGCCAACAATAGACTTTATTATGGGCTAGGATAATAAAAGAATGTAGACAGGTACGCAGATTTTACTGGTTTTGGCAGCTTAATAGGTACTTTTTATTACTTAATTGTTGTCGTTATTGAGAGGGAGTTTAATGCTATATAGAGTGTATCATTGTTTGGAAGACGAGTTAAACCAACCAAAGCCATGTGATTTCGACGCTTAAGGGAGTTTGTCGTTAAATCGAGTGACGTTACATGGAGTTTACACTGTCTATGACAACTGTTGCTAATATAAACATGTGAGGTGTGTGATTGAAATCTCGCTGTACAAGATGGCTTTTGCATTGTGTGCTTTGAATATATGAACCAAAAATCGCACGAAACCGGATTATTCAGCAAAATAAATTTACTGAACTTTTGTTGCTGAAAACCGTTGTGTTTTCGGGTTATTAATAGTGTTACACTAATTTTGCCCGTGTGTGTAGTATACAATACGTGTAGTTTTTCTTTAACAAAAACGTGTGCGTCTCGCGACGTCCGACAGCTATGATGACTCGCGTAAGAGAAAGGGAAGCCAGACAGACTGGCGCCGTAACGCGTTACGTAACGAAGCATTTAACCTACCCATAAGAAGTTATCACTTCAAAAAGAAACACAATTTTACACAAGACAAAGCTCTGCAAGATCGGTCACCTAGATATTTCATAACTTAAAATTAAATACACACATAGGCTTCATAACAAATGGGCGTATATGCAAAAATGCCATTTTTTTGTTGTTTACTAAAATGTATGCATGTTACAAGTTAGAAAGTCTTAGCAATACGCAATTGTACCTAAATAGAAGGGTAATCCAAATTTCAGCCTCATACAATCAACTAGTTTTGTTTTATTTACAATTGTGTCCCTTGTGTAAAACAGCACTTTTGTCTGTACGCCCATTTCTTATGAAGCCCTCTCTATTATTATACTGAGATAAAAAAGTGCTGAAACACCAAAAGCTCTGTACAATTGAAACTATATCAAATCGGGTACTTAGAATATTGCATTTTCTTTTTTTTCTGTGTTTGTATGTGTGTGTGTGTGTATGTATCGTCTTACGTTTCCCTAAGCTCAGTGTATTTTTTTAATTTTTCATTTTTTTTTATTTTTTCTTTTTATCGCTTTAGTAGTCGTCGAGGTCTACGTCGTCGAGGGGCTCGTCCAGTTGTAGAGATTGGAAATCAACCTTGTAACGTAAAATACCTGTTTTGATATCACCAAAATCGGTCCATCCGTTTGTTAGTTGGTCGCGTCCAAAAGCAGCGAGGGAATGAAAGTTTGTTAGTTACGAATCGTTCTTTAAACATGTAATTGTTAGCAACTTTTTTTGCAAAGCGATGTACAGTCGCCGGATGAAAATGTTCATCACTTTAATGTCAACTTTTGGTTGCATTTACTTGCAATAGTACTGCCAATATTTTAATAAATTTTACGTTTATAAAATATAGAAACGTAAAAATAGAAAATTACAATGATGAAAATGACAGAAGCTGCGATTAACAATAAGAAACAAAAAGTATATAATCACTATGCTTAACATAAATATTAAAACCCATAAAAAAGTTTTACATGTCTCAACAATCTTAGACAAGACAAGATAGAAAATAAAAAAAACTTTTCAAATAAATAAATATGTTTTTTATGGAACAATCTGATCTGCGACTTAGTTTGAAAAGTCAACATGTGCTCGCGAAACATTAAATAAATCAGTTTGAAAACTGGCGAACATTTTCATACCACGACTGTACATACAATAGGAAGTAGACATAATTTTTAACTTATTCTAATTTCTATTTCGACCGCGGCGATTAAAAATAGTCAAAAGATAAAAAAAGTAGGCCCCTTTTCACCATTATAGAGGTAGAATTTTCAAAAACAGTGATCTATATATGCGCATCTGTTTCTAACCAGAAACAGGTATACAGGATGGAAACTTTCAGCAGGGCACTAAGAGGAAGTACCTTAACCGTTGCAGATAGAATAAAATGATTTTAAGAGACTAACCATAATTTTCCGTAAAATCTTAACCGTCATTCACAGATTTCCAAAAAATTACAAGTTAAGATTATTTATCAAGTTATATAACAAAATGTTTACAACTTATTGAATTATATATAGCATAGAAACCCTCTGGGGTTTATATGAGTGACATGGATATCTACGTCTGTAGCATTTAACAATTTCAACATTACATTTGGTTTAAAAAGTGCATTTTAAGTTTCTTTTAAATATTTTTTCACGTAATGCTTTTCGTAAACTCAATGGGCAAGTCACTTTGCAAGCGCGGAACTAAAGATGCAGTTATGCACTTGCGGTGCATGATTGTTGTAAAAGAAAATCGCCATTTTACAAAAAATATTCATAATGCCAAATCAAAACTATCTACAGGACCACGGAAGTTGGAGTATTAAAAAAAGTAAGAAATTGCAAAGAAAAAGCTTTTCTCATATTTCGTAGGAAATCATTGCAGGTCCATGGATATGGTGTAGCAACAATGTTTAAAACCATGCCAACATAATGCCGTATAATGCAAGTAAAACGACCATGCAATATAATGCAAGAAAATATTAATATGTTGAAACAAAAAATATTTGAGTGGCTGACAAAAAAAATCCTAGTATAGCGTCGAAGAATATTAAGTGATTTAATATTGCGATGCTATGAAAGGCCAAATAAGTAAAAAGTTTTGTTATATTTAAAAAGACCTATGTACCATTTATGTAACACTTTGTTCGGAATAAAAATGATTTGAATTTGAAATTACTTCCCCTTACTACCTCGCTCAAAGTTTCCACCCTGCATAATTCGGTAGTTGACAAATTTTGAGAAACAGGTTTATTTTGAGCCGTATGGTCTACTTTAGCAGAAATATTAATATTTCAGCAAAGAAACAACATTAACATATGTAATTTAGCAATTTTATAAATATTTTGACATTTCGTCACAATAACGCGTCAAGCTGTCATGGCGTCTCGCATGACGTCACAGCGTGCTAAACAAACATCTGTTTCATTGAAGTGCCTCTATGACGTCACGCGCTCTGATCGGCGTTCATTGTCACGTGGCTAATGGCTGCAATATAACAATTTTATTTCTCGAAAATATCAATTAATATTTTAGTTAAAACAATTTATTTCTGTCATATTTAGATCGTAATCTACGATATATATTAAAATCAGCCTATATTTTTCATACTGTCAACTACCGAATTAAGGATGACCTTCAAAAAAAACATTATCCTGTGGAGCTTATAGTTTGAATAATTTGAGTATACATACCGCCGATGCCACCGAAGCCCCTCACGAACTGGCTGCCCTCCTGGCTCTTGTCCGTGATGATCTCGAGGGTGGCGCCGAACGACTTGTAATTGTTCGCCAACCACTCCAGCAAGGGCTGACATTCCACCAGCTCCAGCTCAACGCCACTCTGAAAGCGCAATACGAGAAATCTCAACCCAATATTATTTTATTTTGTTTGGGTTTATGGCTTGGCAGCTAGGCCTTTAAGCCAGATCTTAGTTTTACATTTAGTTTCTTCATTTTCTTAAGCCTATGTGTAGCACAGCTGAACTGTTGGTTATCAGCTAGTGCCATTCAACGGAGTTCTTGTGACAACTCAAAAGGCCACATTTCTTACACAAACACATAATCACTACTCAAAAACTATCAATATCCTGCAACTATTGTTCATTTTACGAGTAATTTTACACGTTTTTAGAAAATAAAACTGCACAGCACAATGTCTCCTTTCAGTTGCCGCCAAAAACTCCTGTAGATGTATAAATTCTAAGACACAGTGCGTTCCGCTAGTAGCTCACGACGCCCACGCTTTCCTGTTCCACTTGCGGGCTCTTAAATGAACAATAGCTGTAGAACATTGATAGTTTTTGAGTAATTTTTGAGTATCCGTTGAATGGCACTAGCTGATTACCTACAGTTCAGCTGTGCTACACATAGGCTTCAGAAAATGAAGAAACTAAATGTATATTATAAACTAAGATCTGGCTCAAAGGCCTAGCTGTCAAGCCATAAACCCAAATAAAATAATTATACATCTACAATTCTATAGTACACAACACCTGTATAAAATGATTTGTCGCAAATAAAGATATTGATTGATTAATAGAAGGGAGAAAAAGAGAAGAATTCACCTCTTTATCCGTGAAGTGGGATTTGTCCTTCTCCTGTTCGGGGGTCAGGTGCAAGATGGTCTCTTGGTTGGTCGCGTGTGACTTCAGCACGTATCTGGAAGGTTTTTGGACATTTTTACCTTACCGAGAGAATGAGATAAATATAGAGTAAGAGGAGTATTATGGTAATTAAAATGTGTTTAATTACCATAATACAATTTAAATTATTGAATATTCTAGCGCAAAATATTACATTTCTTATATGATATATACATGTGTTTCAGACCTTGCGACAATGAATCAGACCACGTTTTCTTCATGACGTACTCTGCCCAAATATAACAACGAATCAAGGTAGCTTCTTTGGTTTAGCCACAGGACCTCATTTTGCATTTCAGAATTTTACAACAACATGTATCTGTTATTGTGACTAAATCGGTAGGTTAGTGAATGTATCATGTTGCCAGCTCGTCTCTTCATCATTAAACGCGGAAGATGTTCATTCTTACGCTCTCGCTCGCGAAACAATATTTACAAGATGTTCTGTTTTTTGTTCCCTTTTTATCGTAATTAATTTGTTCGGAAATTGCTTTTTTTTAATTTTGACATTACGGTTGATTTAATAGTACCAAAAACTTTGTATGAAGTAAGACTGCTAAAATTATGATTTATTGTCATTTGAAATGAAACACGTTGTATAAGATATATTATAATACATATTATTCAGATTCCATGTTTCGCTTTGAACAAATAACACTAGAGGCCTGTGATAACTAAAATAGGAAACAAATGCTCTCCAAGTATTTTATTTATTTATTTGATTAGTATGAATTGACGAGTCATCGAAAGCAGGTTACACGGCGGCGGGCGGTATACTATTTTACACTTAGGTGTATAAGTATTTTTATTTACTTTTAACATAACTGGTTACATTCTAAACTTTTGTACTTTAAAGTTTTTAATACATAGATACCTAACTAATAATTTATATAAATCATTATTATTATTATTTTAATAAATACGTTGGTTTGTGTATTTTTATCACTAAACCACAAAATGAAAAAAAAAACAAGCTTCAAAATATTTCTAACTCTATATTTATGAGCATTGTGTTTCAATGACTAAATATCTCTTTATAGTGTGGCTTTTTCGTTCAATCGACTTTCAAATAAAAGCGATTCTAAAAATGTTTCACTTCCAAAAAATAATATCTACAGACTTGTTATTTTTCCATTGAAAAACAAACCTATGATTACCTTTGAATGTCGAGGTTCTCCCAACAGATGAGGGTCTCAACGGCGCCAAGCTCCAGCGCCCGCAGCGTGTCGTCCACACCAAAGCAATATTTCCCAGTATCCTATAAATTTCAAAGAAAAATACATTAATTAAGAAGTAACTAAAGTCGAGTCGCGGAGCATGAAGAATTTCGTTAACCTTTTATTACCTATCTCTGTCACTCCCGCGTAAATATAATGAGTCTCGCTCGCACAGATGCAATGGCCGCCGTCCTCAGGGATTGTAAACCTTTTACCTGAGACTGTAAGGTTCGAAAAAATACAACACTTAAGATGGCAGATGTTAAGGTCTGCTCCAGGAGGCTTTAAGCAGCATTTCAGCAGAAAAATGGCAAAATTGGATCAGTCACGTAAAAAATGAAAAATCGAAATTAGATAGACTTGATGATAATATAGGCAAAACTGTTGATTCTTTTATAATAAATGTGTCAGGCGAGACGACGTCGCAAAGCAGAAACTTCGATACAGAGGAATCGGATTCTGATTTATGATTTCTGATAATAATTTTCATATTTCATTTCTATCCGAGTTAGTAATTGTAACTCGATTTTTATAACTGTTATAATATAACATCTAAATAAATAATTTATTATAATAACAATAATTTATTTAGTAAGTAAGTAATTTTTTTTCTCCTTCAAACATTTTATATAAACCGCACTTAATACAAACATGTTTGTGACCACTGACAGTAGGTAAAAAGGTCATTGTACGAAATTCTTCCTGCTCCGCGACTCGACTTTACCAAGTTACAGGCAGTTTAAAATAGCTTAGCCTTCGAAGAGACGCATATTTTACAGCCTGTACAACGGGGTGTGTTCCGAGGAACTGTTTGATATGGTGTCAATATGCCTCACGGACAGGATATCCACTCCCATTTCCTTGAGCTCCCACTTACCACTTTTTTTTTATTGCTGGAGTTCAGCAGATGGCCCACTTGATGGAAATTCTATTCTTTCTCCGTTCCTGCAGGGATAAGATATAAGGTAACACTAGCTGACCCGGCGAAATTCGTACCGCCATATTTTTTTAATTCCTTTGTTTCATGACACAAATACAAATTTACCTATCGGAAACCGGGAAGTTGGTCAAATTTAACTTGCAAGATTCCACCGGAACTTTCATACATACATCCATTGCAAGTGAAATAAAAGCCTGTAAAAAGGGTACAACTCACCTGTGAGATCTCGTCGAAGTACCTGCCAATGAGTTTCTTTTCCTGTATGAACTTGACATTCTGAAGGGACTCGGCAGCCAACTCTATGGCCTGGTTGAAACCGTTCTCGCCACCGTACGACACATCCACCAGCTTTATTATCTTTGCTTGAAGACGCTGCCAAACAAAATACAAGTTTCATAGATTATCGAGCTTTACATTTGAAACTTATATTGTCTCAACTTTAAAATGTCCATTGTATTGACTTGACCTCTCCCCCGGAAATCCTGTACCCCGCGCCCCGCTTACCGCGACTGTGTAGCTCGCTGCATTAGCTGCTAAGCGTCTGCATTTTAGTAGTACATACCTTAGTAAACACAGTGGCACACTCCAGCATATTGCAGTTTGTCAAATAAAATTTCTGAACAAGGAAGACTAAGGCTGGTGTGCATAGACATTTAACTGACGGTTATAATAAAATAATCGCCAAAAATATATGGCTAAACGGCGATTATTTAATTTTAACAGTCGGTTAAATGTCTATGCACACCAGCCTTAGAAGCACAGGAAACATTCATAAGATTCTACAGCTATTGGAGTCTCTGTGTGACTACATGGATTTTGTGGAGAGCTGAGTGGCCACCTCGGACACCTTGCACACACAATAGTTCCACTTATCCATATGCAGATAGGCGAAACGCAAAGCAGACTGACCATGTTTCCTTGGCAGACATTCTAATAATGTTATATTAATTCTATCCATCATCACTTACCGGATCGAACATATCCAACTGTGAGAGTTCAGTTTTATAATAGGCCGAACCGGCTTATATGAGTCCAGCCACATTTGGCCTATTCTCGCTGATGAATACCCGAATGGCCACCTTGCATACATACATAGTTGTTCCGCTTCTCCATATGCAGATGGGCGTAACATAAAGCGGACTGACTGTCGCGACCATATTTTTATTTCTTTTTTTTAAAACACACACATTGCATATCCCCAAATTAAGCAAGTTACAACGGACCACTCTGGGGCCGATCCCAGACACCCAGACCATGGTAAATAACTGAGAAAATATGTTTCCGAAATTTACTAATACCAGGAATCGAACCCGGAGCCTCTGCGTTGCGGTGAGGTAGGCCGGCAAAGGCTTAGCCCATTCAACCACAGAGGCCGTTTATGTCGCTGGTGCTATAAAGTTATATTTCTACTATCCATCGTCACTTACCGGATCAAACATATCCGACTGCGAGAGCTCAGTCTTGAAATCGGCCGAACCGGCCAATATGAGTCCAGCCACGTTGGGCCTGTCGGCGCTGATGAACAGCTGCGTGGCCACCTCGGCCACCTTGCGCACGTAGTTGTGCCGCTTCTCCATACGCAGACGGGCGAAACGCAAAGCCGACTGACCACCGCGGCCGTGCTTCTTCGGCAGGTCCACTGTGAACTTGTGCAGCACCTGCCCACATAACATGAGGGTAATGTTGAATTATTTCATATAATACATATCACGGGCTTCAAGGCAGGTATAAAAAAATGCGTTTTTTTAATTTCGTCTATCATTTATATTTTTATGGATACACCACCTCTGTTTTTTCTTAATAGTAGGTTAATTAGAAAAAGATCATTTCACGTAATCAAGGAAGTACTTTCACACATGCAAATTATCAGTTATAGAGATACATGGAAAAAAAAGTTTTTTGTATCTCCTGAAAAGTTGGCTTATACGTACCTTCTGGCTTGAAGCCCGCGATATATTATTATAAATAAGAAAGATATGTATTTCTGTAATGAATAAACTCAAAAACTACTGGACCAATTTCAAAATATAAAGCAAATAAAAAAAAATCCTGAGGCGGAGGAAATGTATTTCGCACTATCGGGTTGTTGCTAGGGATTGGAACAAAGCGATGAGCAGAAGACACCAGACTCAATCGCCGGCATGTGTGGAGACGGGCTACACAATACTTCACTAAACCACCCTCCTCTGATGTGCCCCGCGCTTATGGCAGGAAGAGCATGAGACTTAGAATGCAGTTACCCACGCTGATCCTAGCACATCAGTGCTTGAGAATGCCCGGGAGAGGTAAGCTCACTTCGTCAACAGGGGGATGACTCCTCTGCTCCCTAAATGCTGTAGGGCCCCTGCAGTGGTATTACGGGAGGAGATCTTGCGCATATCTGCGCCTCCGGGACCCCAATGGAACTGAACCATACAAAATAATGTACCTACTACCCCACACTAGAAGGAGCACTATCTAACTGTATAATGTGTTTGTTTGTTTTGTATATCTATGTACATATATATTTTTATAGCTATAAAATATGTACAATTAATCTAACATTAGTAAATTAGTCAATAAAAAAAATCAAATGTATAAAAAAAATTAACAATAATTATACAATTATAGGTCATAAATTATGATTTAATTATTTATCTACAATGAATTCATTACATTTTATTGTTTATGAAAATTAAAATATTCTGCAAGGGAGTAAAAGCACCTGTTAATTAACCATTCTGAGAGCTTTCTTTTAAATAATGGTATGCTTTTAATTTCCTTTAGGTGTGAGGGCAGCTTATTATATATTAAGATTGCCATGCAGTAAACAATATTTTTGTACAACGACAGTCTAATATTTGGTAAAATAAGCGTTCCTTTATTCCTTATGCTTGCTTCGTGTTTGTTTTAATAATTGAAGACATGAGTGGATGAAGGTGATAAGTCGCATAATTCCAATTCTGAGTAAATCGAGATATAAGTTTTACTTGATGAAAGATGACTGTCAGGCGAGAGGCTTACGTTTGAATGCGAAGAAAACAAAGGTGATGGTGTTTGAAAGAGAAACAACCAGAACGAATGCAAGGATAATGGTCGATGATGTTATGCTGGAACAAGTGAATGAGTTTGTATATCTTGGATGTGCTTTTAGCAGAGATGGAAGGTACACCGCTGATATAGAAAGAAGAGTGAATTTGGGGAATAGTGTGAATGGAGCGTTAGGTAAACTTCTAGGCGCTAAGAACCTCAGCCAGAAGGCCCAGCTTGCCATACACAACGCGGTGCTGGTACCTACGCTCACGTATGGAAGCGAGAGTTGGGTATGGAATAGAGAGCACGAAAGTAGAGTAAACGCGGTCGAGATGCGAGCACTGCGCAAAATCTGCGGAGTGACGCTCGCGGACCGCGTTCGTAATACCGAAGTAAGAAAGAGAGTTGGTCTGAAAGAGAGTGTCGGGGTGAAGGTAAGGAAAGGAATGCTCCGGTGGTTCGGGCATGTGGAAAGAATGTATGATGAAAGAATGACTAAACAGATATACAATGCAAAAGTGGATGGATGCAGAAGTCGCGGAAGGCCACGACACACCTTCCATGATCAAATTGATCGTGTACTAGCAGAAGGTGATGTCAGGAGCCTTAAAAACAGACGAGCGTGCATGACAAGAACTATGAATGTCAAAGAAGCAAGTGAGGTGTGTAAGAATAAGCCTAAATGGCGCTCTGTTGTTCGTGCCTACCCCGCAAGGGACCTGGCGTGAAGTTATGTATGTATGTATGTAAGTTTTACTTTTATTTGAAACTGAACTGAACTTAACACCTTTAGCAAAGTTTTATTTCTTAAATATGCCTTATATCTATGGTCTAAGGTCTGTAGTCATTTGGTATTGACTTATAACATTCATCTACGCAAAAAAAGCAAAAAACCGAATATGCGACATATCACCTTCATCCACTCACGTCTTCAATTATTTTGTCTTATCATTAATAATTATTAAAACTGCACACGAATCTGTGCAACTGGATCTTGTCCATCCAAAGGTTGCCTGGAAGAGATTGCTTTCAGCAATAAGTCCGCCCATTGTTCTACTTTTTAGCATTTAAGCTTATTGTAAATTTTCTCTATAATGTTAATGTACAATAAAGAGTATAGTATTGTCTTACCTCCCTGGTGTTTCCTTGGAGTGTACCAAACAGCGCTCCATTACCATCCATGACTATAAACCCAAACTTGTTGTCATCGGCCAGCAGTGCAGTCAGGGCCTCAGTGTGAAACTTGTTGTCGCACAAGTATAGGGATGTGTTGATTGGCTTGAAAGGCTCAAAATCAATGTTGACCTTCTTCTCCTTGCCTTCCTCGGTGACTATTGTACCGCAATATATCACTAGGCCGTTTGGTGGTACTGCAAAATCGAGAGTTGAGGTTATGCAAAGTTATGGGTGGACACAACAAGGTTCTGCCTTTCGATTCAATGAATGAATATTACACTCAGAGCACAAGAAAATATCATGAATTCTAAGGAAATTTTTTGAAAAATTTATTTAAAAATACTACATTAATATTACAATCTAATCTAAGAAGCCTAATAAGTAATTTAAATATAACCTAAATTGACTAAAAAGTATTTTACTAAGAAAGTGTCCATTAGCACTTTTGTTATTGTCTCTATTAAGGGGAAAACACTTTGTTGATGTGTTCTCATTTTTCATTTTATTGCAGGAGTTCAGCAGACAGGCAGACGGCCCACTTGATGGAAAGCGGTGCTGCTCTCTTACAGGACACTGGAACCTGGTCATTAATACCGGAACACAACAGGTTGTTATGGGGACATACTTTAGACCAGGGGTGGTAGCCATCCAGTCGGGATCCCCTACCACCTGGCTGTGGGTTGTGTTGTCGCCTCTAACGACAGGCCCCGCCCGGCCACAGGAAATTCTATTCTTTCTCCGTTCCAGCACGGATGTTCTTTAATAAGTTAGCACAGTACACCACACTTTAGTTTTGTTTAAAACACTAGATTTGTCCTTTTGAGCCTTCTCATTATATCCGTGTTGTCGAGGAGCTGGGTCGTTTCAACATTCGCATGATGGTGAAACTGATGCTCGTGAGCTTCCACATACTTTCTGGTAATACTAGTTACCAACTCCACTTTCAGATGTAAAGAGAAATGAGTTACTGTTATAAATACCTTTAGTATACAACTTGAGACGGTGTTGCACAGAGGTAATGGCACCCAGCACAGACAGCCTGTTCACTCTGGACTTGATATTGGATGCTGTGCCAAACTCATCAGCCAACATCTTGGACACCCGTGATATTTGATCCTTAGGTGGTATAATGAGGGATATCATTGATGTTCCATTCCTAGAAAAAAAATACAGTCATAGGAAATTCTTTCAAATACACATTATAAAACGCAGAATATCACAGAGTAATATTCACTATCTAGTGTCAGAGGCTCCGGGTTCGATTCCTGGTATAGTAAATTTTGGAAACATATTTTCTCCATTATTTACCATGGTCTGGGATAGGCCCCAGAGTGGATGTTGTATATTACCCATAACACAAGGGTAACTTGATTAATTTGGGGATATACAATGTGTGTGTTTGTCTGCCGATTATTGAAGTGAAACTTCTATATAGAGGGGTCTTATGATTTTTCGCTCACGAAAAAGTGTCACAGTCATGTGGTCTGATTGTTACATTTTTAAACTCATGATATCTTTCGGATGGAATGTCCAAATTGAATAATTCAAAAAGTTATATAAAGGTATTGAAGCAGTCTTGACAATGAAGTAATTTATTTTGATAAAGATTAATACCAAGATACAAATAAAGAGCCTTTTCTAGTGGCGGTGTTTTAATTAAAATTTTAAAATAAAAGGATACTTATTGTGGCGTAAATATAATTATTTAAATAATGTAAGTAAATGGCTGGCTACTTAATATTTCAGGAGCCAAGGGGTGTAAGCCTTAAATTGTTTAATACTGACTAAGTATAAGTATCTCCATGCCTTTTTTAGTCTTCATGTTACTTTTACAAATAGCTTATTCATGAAAACCTGACATTGGCTTTCTTTTGTTAATCATAGTTATCTAATCAAATGTATTTTAGCTGTAAGTTTTCCATAAATAAATTAAAACATTCAACTGTCATTTTTAATATTTCCATGTTATACTTTATGCTACAAATAACATTTACCTGTGTAATGAAAAAATCTTGTAGTGATTTATAGTGAAATATCCCTCTCTGGTTCACCTGCTTTAGGCTAGTGTGCATAGACATTTAACCGATGGTTAAAATAAAATAATAGCCAAAATATATGGCTAAATGGTGATTATTTTATTTTAACAGTCGGTTAAATGTCTATGCACACCAGCCTAAGTGTTACTGACAGAGAATGATAGCCAGTTCCTATATGTTATACTATTATTGATTTTTTATGAGTTTTGACATTAGATATATGGAGCTTATGGTAAAGGAGAAAAAAAACAATTTTTAAAACTCTAGAGGAAAGAAGGAGGAATATGTTTGGCCATTTGCCTTCTTATGCACATTACTTGAAAGCAAAAAATAAAAGAAAAAATGGGTGTTATATCAGATCTTCATTTAGCTCCTTTGGGTGGACTATCGAGTTAAATAAAACAACCATACTGTGATGTGATTTTAGAGCTCCTATTGGCTTCCCAAAGTGGATGTTCAGTTGTACAAAAAAACAACAGACCCATAATAGACAAGATTGGTGGAGGCTCCACCGACATAAGCACAGCGCTCAAATGACAGATTAGATTAGAAAGATCAGTACATTAAGATATCTGACAATGTTTAATGCCATTGACAACTGATGGTGAAAGCCGATTCATAATCTGCTATATATAGTATAGTATTAGTTGTGAGTTAGCAGACATACAGATAGACAGATTTTAAAAGCTACTTTGTTTTATACAATGTAAAACATAAATTTTCTACAAATAGTAAAAAAACCAATATTACATGGTGACTAAAGTGATTCATGTAAACTTAGTCATACAATGTGTTTGCATGGCATCATATAATATTTTCTTAAGTTTCTGCTTGTATACCTGTATTTTAATTTATTTGATATGAATTGAAATGTGGCTAAAATGTCGGAAAAAAAAATGCAACACTTAAAGCATAGTTTTATTATGTCATCATATACTTTCAGTTTTGGGCCTTTCAGTTAAATTGATCATATTCAATAAAACTATATTTAAATGCTTTTAAGCCCGGTAATTTATTTGATTTTGGTCATTCCAATGTTTCGGCCGCTTCTCAGTGGCCGTGGTTTTGTTATGTACACAAGTCACACAAAATTAAGAAAATATTGATTATATTTGATTGACCTATATTATATCAATCATTTCTGTCTTTTAATTTGGATGAATCAACCAGTTATCCAAATAAACACAAACATGAGTTATCACTGATTCCTTCAGATATGTATCATTCAAGCAAATAGATTCAACTTGGTGGATTTGTCTAATATCATCATGGAGTTACCATTACACTCATTTTAGACAGATCAACCAACCAGGGCCAATGATATGGGTTGGGTTTACATATATGTCCCCGGATGATTTCCTGGATGATTTTAATGGTTAATGTGTTTAGGATTATATTTAAGACTCATTTATAACAACTGAAATTGGTTTTGAGTGGAAAAAATACATATTCAATTAATTATAGAAGTTTGAAATTCACGACAACGATCTGGTAATTTTGTCGCAGAGACTTTTTTTACGTTTTTTGACTGGGTTTATTTAAATAGGAGACTGTATGTATCCGAAAATTTAAATATGTGGAGTTTTAAACAGTCAGTTAGGTTAGGTTTTGTGTAGACCAGAACTGACTGGTTACCATTCACTATTTATCTTATATATAATTGAAAAACAGAAGTGAGGTTAGATTGACAAAAACATTAATAACTCAGGAACTATACATTTCCGCCACATAGGAGTTGCAGAAGGAGTAAGGTTTCCTCGCCCCCTGCCTCCTCCCACCCCCCATTACTTATGATTCCGGGGACATATATGTAAACCACACCCAATGATATTAACATAGTAAATGAGCTTAAGTTTTTGTGTCTATATGTAAATTAATATGTAGGTGGTGTCTGCTACTACATACCTACAGTTTGGACCTCCCTAGATGTGCCATATATCTAGTGTTTTTGGATTTGTTCATGAAATCTCAAAATAATATATTTACATGTTGAAAATTTAAATGTTTTCTATGTTTACTGACTCGGAAATTAACTCAAATGTGCATATATACTATGCCTATCATCAAAAGTACTTTCTAAATGACATAGGACACTATTCAGACAAATGAGACAGCTTCCCAAGAAGGATACTGCTTAAGCTTGCAATAATATACCATAAGAGCACACTTATTGAAAATTAAGAACCATAGACAAAAATGCATGAAGAAGTATCTTATTAATTTAGATGCAGTGTCAGTCTCAGCAGAATAAAAAACCACCTTCTGTTCACTCTGTTGCACCAAAATTTGCAATATAATTTATTAAACATTGCGCATGCATCATCGCATGTCTGCAAGGTTATAATCGCGCATGTCAGGGTGACGCAGGCCTCGTTGGCAAAATACTTCTTTTTGTTAAACAAATTTCATGACAAAACATCCACTTTTTGTATATATAATATGGAAAATAGCGCTAAACACTCACCCTCTAGCCATTTCCAAGCTCTTTATGAGCTTCTTGATCTTCCATATCTCGACATTACGGTCTGCTGACGACTCCTCGGACATATTGGATCGGTTCAATTAAATACTATTTTACACAACAAATACGAGAAATTAACGATATTTATACAAAATTAATGTCAAATTATAACACCACAACACTCATAAATAAACGATAACTAGGGAAAGGGAGCCCAGATCCAGTTCAAACTGCTTGAATCCAGATCGAACCGGACGGACGTGAAACCTCGCGACTACGTCCACAACACTTTCTAGTTCACATTTACGCCCGGCCGCGCTCTAACTTTTCTTCTGGTGCGGGGATTCTTGGATTTCTTCTTATTTCGGTTACCCCTAAGCATGTGGGACGCAGAAATCAGTCATAACAGGGATAAAAAGATGACGTTGAACAAACGATCGAACGAACGCCTTGTCGTCCGTCGGAGAAATGAAAGACAAAAATTACCATCTTGGGTTGCTAGATGGATATTTAAACAAATACATTTTTATACTCTTTCTAATAAATTTTGTTAAAGTAAAAAAAAATATTAACACTTATTTTAATAAAATGCATATAAAACTAATATAAATCATTTATTATCTAATTTGGATACCTTAACTTCAAATAAATAATCTTTTTGTAATTTTACATTAATCTAGAAGAAATTGTATTTTTCATGAGGGCAACGCAAGTTCAAAATGTAAATATAGTCTGGCCAACGAAAGTTGACCCTGGAAAATGGCGGTAAATTTAAATAATATATGTATGGCTACATCAAAATTATTAGGATTAACCTATTTTGATACTTGGTAGTTACTTAATTATTTATGTTGTTTATTTTATGTGTGACAATAGATACACCATACTCGTTTCTAACGATAATATTATAAACACTAAAGTTTGTAAGATGTTTTTGTTACTCATTCACGCCAAAAGTACTGCACGGATTTTATGAAATTTGGAATACTTGTTATTACTAACCCTTATATCTCGTATCTAGAATGACCTACAATAGAATATAGACTATCTACTTTTAATTCCGGTAGATAGCAGGAAATTAGTAGTCATTACATTTTTTGAAAAATAAACTGCAATATTCGGTAAAAACTTAGTTTTATCAGCTATAATCAAAATCAGATTTCGTCACGGCCCCCTAGTCTCGACCCGAAAGCCACATACGTAACCACTACCAATGGACACATATTTGCAACATTTCAGGGCCTCCTGGTGTGGAGCAGCAGCTCCGGCTGTCAAGGCTGTGTCCGGAAGATGGGACTCCGCCAAAGTATCAACACAGGCACATCCACTCACAACCAAACGAAAACCGCCATCTTGTTTGTCAAAATTGACGTTGACATTCGTATTAGAGTTGCCATGTAAAAAGTTTGCAAATAATTTCATTTTCAACTTTCGATAGCCAGACTATAACAGCAGTTTTAGTTTGTGGCGGGAAGTTGATTTGACAAAAATTATATAAGGTTACTATAAATCTATAAAAATATACCTTGTGGTCTGAAGCTTAACTCTGTAATATTGTACTCTGTGGGCTTAGCATAAGAAATACGAAATTAATATTAAAAACTTTGGTGAATAACCTATTATTATAAGATTGATTTATATACTCTAGCCAGAACAGCAAAAAAAAAACAAAATTATAAAACTCGTCATAAATGTAAGTTAAATTCAATAAAAAAAATCGACTAAAATTCTATCTTTAAAAATGTAAGCTTGTTAAAAATTAATCGTAATTGTAGGATACAAGGATTTTTTATAATTCACCGTCAACGACATGGCACGTTTTTACCATTACGGTACAATTGGAAATCAAATTAAAACATATGGAATTGTAGTACATGCTTTTAGTTTACAATCTTTTTTTTTATTTTTTTATTGCAGGAGTTTAGCAGACAGGCAGACGGCCCACTTGATGGATAGCGGTTACCATCGCCTATGGACATTTGTAACACCAAAGGTACTACTAATGCGCTGCTGCTCTCTTGAAGGAGACTGGAGCCTGGTCACTAATGCCGGAACACAACTAGGGGTTGTTATGGCGACATACTTTAGACCAGGGGTGGTAGCCATCCAGTCGGGCAAATGCCTGGCTGTGGGTTGTTTTGTCGCCTCTTACGACAGGCCGCCCGGCCGCAGGAATTTGTATTCTTTCTCCGTTCCTGCACGGATAAAATCTATACTTCTATAGTAACATCGTGCAGTGCACGGCAAGTCTCCTGTGCATAGCTCCTTCAAATATTTGTAGCCGCAGACGTCCGATCGCCACGGCGGCCGCTCACAAACTGTTGCGGACAGAATCACTCCACTGACGTCACCCCCGTAAAGCCCGTGCGACCACGCCCCGCCTACCGCGGGGACATAGCTCGCTCCGTTAGCTGCTAAGCGTCTGCATTTTTGTAGTACTTTAGTAAGCGCGGAGCGAGCCTACATCATGCATTCCTGAACTGCAATTCAAACACACAACATTGTTTTACTTCTACTTGAAGACCTCCAAAGTGGTGACCCCGCAAGAAAACCACCTTCTGAAGAAAGGATCATCTCGAAACAAAATTCCTGCAGGATAGAAAACTCTGCTCGTCTGTTTAGCCGATCAAGCTCAGACAATATGGAAGATTGCAGTAAAGCAGCAGCAGCCAGCCATGAACTGAAGGAAGTATCCGGCCTCGCTTTGACACCAAGAATTCCACCACTCTGGCGCGACAGATTAAGGCTATGGTTTGTCCAGTTTGAAGCCATCGTCTCGGCACAGAAAAAAGGCGACAAGGCGATGTATGAACTCGTCGTTGGACAACTGGAACGACAGGATATCGACGAAATAAGTGACATTTTACTAAACCCACCCGCTGACAACAAATACGACACCATCAAGAAGAGACTCCTCAACGTATACGAAGAATCTGAACAGAGGCAACTACAGCGACTAATCTCTGAAGTGGAACTTGGAGAATTGAAGCCATCACAATTACTAAGGCGTATGCAACATCTAGCTGGCAACAAAGTGTCTGAAACAGCGCTCCGCCTAATGTGGATTAGTCACCTGCCACCAGCAGCCCGTGCAGTACTGGCCATCAGTGAAAATATTGCCAAGCAGTCTCAACTTAGTGAGCTTGCGTTGGTGGCCGACAAAGTCGTCGAAAACTCCACACCAACAAACCACCGGTACGCTTCGCTTGAGGGGGAGCCCTGTAGCCGCAGACGTCCGATCGCCACGGCGGCCGCTCACAAACTGTTGCGGACAGAATCACTCCACTGACGTCACCCCCGTAAAGCCCGTGCGACCACGCCCCGCCTACCGCGGGGACATAGCTCGCTCCGTTAGCTGCTAAGCGTCTGCATTTTTGTAGTACTTTAGTAAGCGCGGAGCGAGCCTACATCATGCATTCCTGAACTGCAATTCAAACACACAACATTGTTTTACTTCTACTTGAAGACCTCCAAATATTATTACCTTGCAATATTACGCATTTTTGTATATCCTAAATACAAGATACAAACTGCTCAAAGAAATTGATGTTTCTTCAAGATCAAGTCATTCGCACTTTGATGATGCAAAACATAAATTACCGTGAATTACAAAAACGCCAATTGATTGCTTAAAAGCGAAAACTGTTTTGTTAAATCTGCAACTGCTTAATATAGCATATCCTTTCGTCATATTTTATACAATATAAGTCAAACGTTGTTAGACGTCAAGAAAAAAGTTGTAATTACGTTGAGTAGAACAGTTTACTAGGCAGTATGAACTTAGTTTCCTTGCACAGCCATCATGACGAACTGAATAATAAAAATAGTAGTCGATTAAAATTTATTATTGTAGACTGTAGAGAATTGTATACACAATTGTAAATTAATTTGTATTTGATCAGTCAGTTACTCGTGATTCTTTTTTATTTCATAAAAGGGATATAGTACCTTCAATAATAAAGAAGCTAGTCCCAAAAAAAAGTTTCTTTTGAATTTTTTCCACAACAAGTCATCAGGCAAAACAAAAACTCTTTGAATAGCTCATGGTCAAAAGAAAGGTTTTTTAGTAATCTAAGTTTTTATGTGGGTTTCATGGCCTTGATTGCACTGCTCTCTATAATCGACTTACATAATCATATTAAACTCCAATGTCGAACATTACACATTATACAACCCTACTTATCTAATCTCGGAACTTATCTGTCAAACCATCTATAGGTTATAATTTCGCAATCATCTCCGACTGCGAGATGTTATGTAGTTTTAAACAAATAACTGCACATACATTAAGCACCGTCCAAAAACGTAGATTATTCGCACAGAAACACGCACAGAGATGTGTAAAGGGCGGCTGGCCGGCCATACTTAGGGAAATGTCTTATAGGTTCCTCATAAGAGATTTTAACTATAAAATTTGGAGTTCATGGACACGGAACAGTGTAAATAGTGTATTTAAGAGGTGTCGAAGAGAAAGAAGTGTTAAGGATGTGATACAGTGCATGAAACAGACGTTTTTAAAGCCTCGAAGGACATTGTTGTTAGCGGTAACTGCAGCGTTTAAGGCTCACGATGACGAAACTACGAACAGCGATAAAATTATTAGTGATGAGGATTTAGAAGTGAGTTATTCTACAAGCACTTCACATTATCTCATACCATGTTATTGACATTCGTGAGTTTGCAAAAACTTTTCCATGAAAATTCATACATAAACAAGTAAGTTATTTCCTTGAGCTGCCATCAGCAACTACAGAAAGGTTCTTGTGGATGTTTATTTTGCGTACAACAACAATCCGGAGTAAATTTGGCTCCAATTTCCCTTCACACTTTCTTGCACAGGATTTATTCAAAAAAGATGTCATAAGATTTATTAAGGGTGAAATTGTGATGCTGCTGGGATTATAACTGTCCATAGGCAATGGTGACCATTTATTATTAGACAGGGTGAAATTTTTTATTGCTCTGCTCCACTAAATAAGGTTCAAATATTTGGACGAAGAATAACTGAACCTGTACGTACTATGAAAAGGTTTTGGAAGCAGTGAATAAACTGTTATTTTTGGAATGGAGCTATAAACAAACAATTGTACTTACAACTTTTGAGAATTAGCATACCCCTAAAAAGGACCTGTATATATACATATGTATACACATTTCCCTAACCAAATAGACAGAGGAAAACAAAGTCGTTTGCTCTTGGCACAATGCCATACTCCTTTGTTTTACTTTATCTTGAAAATAAGGAAAACAATGAGTACATTCCTATATTTAGAATAATTTTACTGTGGACATTAATAAAAACAACAAACTCATTTTGAAATATATATTGATTTAGGTATAAGGTTTAAGGTTTTAAAGAATGTATGATGAAAGAATGACTAAACAGATATACAATGCAAAAGTGGATGGATGCAGAAGTCGGGGAAGGCCACGACATACCTTCCATGATCAAATTGATTGTGTACTAGCAGAGGGTGATGTTAGGAGCCTTAAGAACAGACGAGCGTGCATGACAACAGCTATGAATGTCAAAGAAGCAAGTGAGGTGTGTAATAAGCCTGAATGGCGCTCTGTTGTTCCCTCCCTTGCCTACCCCGCAAGGGACCTGGCGTGAAGTTATGTATGTATGTTTAAGGTTTTCTAAACATTTTGATAGAAATGCAACTCATGAAATCAATGTAACTGTCTGTCTCTACTATCACTTTTGTTAGTAAATATTGCATCTACATGTACTGTATACACCCATATTATCACACCCGTTTCCAATGAGGGTAAGCATAAGTGATAAGCACCCTTTTCACTGGAATCCACCTGCGCCACCTGTTCACAGCAGCCAAAGTTCCAGGCTGGCCCTTCTGTGATGATGCATCCCACTCCAATCCGCCCCCCAAATCAACCCCTTATTCCATTCTGTTACCCCACTCCACTTACACCATACTACGTACTGACAATGCTTTGGCTTTGCATCTGGTGTTGTATATGTCTATAGGCGATGGTAACCGCTTCTCATTATATGGACCGTCTGCCTGCTAGCTGGTTTCACAATAAGAAGGCTAGTAAGACCTTGTTTGACAAAAATAACTGTTAACGCAGGGCCTCTTGACAGAGCTGGAGTTGGTGGAGGAGTTGTCGAAACGGACATTGTTCTGCAGACACTGTGGCCAAAGGCTGGTCATTGGACAGCGGTGCAGAGATGTGCAATATTGTGCGTAAGTGTTTCAAACCTCATACAGTTTGTATGCTTATAACTAATTTTTTCACTGATTACTAACAGTGTAGGTATACAAATGTAATGGAGGATGAGCGCCTGTTGGTACATGGATAAGGTCACGACTCCATCTCTAACATCTCTGAGAGCTTGATTCATTAGCAACTAGGTATCAGATGCACATTGAGACGTGCATCATTCATTCTACACCTTTTATTTTTTTTAAAGTTTGCTTCGCAAACTGGCCATCTCAGCTTACTTTTAAACAAAAGTAGAACATAGATAATATATTTGCTGACTGGCCTTCTTGGTGCGAACACATCATGCATTATATAAAGACATTGAGTACATGTTAATTTAGAAAACAAAGAAGAAAGAAATAAATAATGAAGTTAATTAAATAATTAAAAAGAATTGAAAATATCCAGCTCTTGAATTTCTCTCTCTTTCTTTCAACACAGTACTGAAATTTGTTGATAATCATAGTATTTTCGAAAGTTTTCGCAACTAGTACACATTGACATTTGACATCTCTGTCTTCCGTGATCATGCTACTGCAAAGTAGCCTGCACGTTGGAATAAAAATAAAACATTACGCTTAAAACTGGTTAAACATAGTTTGTTTGTATGTCTTTAGTTTGTATGACTACGGGCCGTAAAAATGACCCAAATTAACCGAACTTTTGGAGGCCTTGCGTGGGACCATGGGAAGGCCAGCACGTAGAGACCCCTTGACAAATTATCTGTGGCATGACACTGATGGTGATTCCTTGTCTCTATATAGAAATGCACCCAAGATAAGCCTCGGCCAGTGTAGGACTATTGTGGAAAATGAAAACAGGGGAACTGCTAGTGGTACTAGGGGTCTGGGAATATGAGGACTATGGCGTCTGCCCGTCGTAATGTTCGGGGAACATGGAAAAATGGGCAGACAGTGACTTGCTACTCCCTGCATGGGCCCTTAAAAATGCCATAGAAGACAGGGGCAACATGGGTGTGAATGGTCGCCCACCGAGGTGTAGAATATGTGTCCAGTTGCAGTCGCGCGTGATTGTTACTGTGTTGTTGTCTCACTCTTTTATATAGGATTTGTATGAAATGGGTATATAGTATATATAGTAAAATAGTCATGGGTTTAATGATTTTTAATAGAAATAAAACTTGAAGTTCTTTAGTTACTTGACACTGGAACGAGATGCGAATCCCGCGTCAAGTATCCTGCGCAAGATTCGCCTCTATTTGAGCAGAGCTTTTTATTTATGTACAGATGCAAGGATGCTTCGATCCCGAACGAATCCGTGGACGGTTGGGTGCCATACATGGAGGCCGATGACGTCATCATCTGGCGCAAGGAATACAAGCACGGCCAGGGGCTGTACGCTTACAAAGGTAAACCAAAGACTGAGCTGTCTGAGAGAAAGGGACAACATTACAAGTCACAGTACAACTGGTAGCTTCATGTACAAGTGTAAAACCTTTCTAGCAATAAAAACAATGACTTCAGAAGAAGAAGTGCAAGATCGGAGAAAGAATACAATGGCTTCTCGTAAGAGGCGACAAAATATCCCACAGCCAGGTGGTAGGGTATTTGCCCGTCTGGATTGGTTACCATCCCTGATCTCTAGAGTGTGCCGCCATAATAACATTAACTAATGTATTCCGGCATTAGTGGCTAGATTCCAGTATCCCTTAACGAGAGCAGCAGTGCATTAGTAGCACATTTAGTGTTACAAATGTCCATAGGCGATGGTAACCGCTTTCCATCACGTGGACCGTCTGCCTGTCTTCTGAACGCATTCAATTTAAAAAAAAAACTAAATGCCGTTTTAATTTGTAGATAGCATATTTCGCTCAATGCAAACTATTATTTTTAAAAGTAACCAAAAAATGTTATAAAAAAAAACAATGTAATTTTAGTAGTTTTTATGATGGCAGTCGTAAAGTTCAGTAATAAAGATTAATTATTTTTATAATGTGGTAATTGTGGTGTTTAAATTGAAGCAAAACCGTGAAACGCAATTCATGGATGAGGCAGACAACTTTTTGAAAAATCTTCGAATGCTGATTTTTACCTTATTTAAAAAAATAAAAGCATGTTTCCATTGAGCTAGATATCCTATCTGCAATATTTAAAGTACACACTTCTCTATGTTGGGCCACCAAAGTGATATACCACAAACGTCTCCACTCAGATGAGTAGAGAATGTTGAGGTGGAAGTGTGGTGTTACGAGAATGGATAAGGTGAGAAATGAGTACATAAGGGGATCTTTGAAAGTTGCACTTGTGACTGAAAAATTGAAAGGAAGAAGATTAAACTAGTATGGGCATATAATGAGGGATGAAAGTCATGTGACAGAAAGAATGTTAAACTACAAGATGGATGGGTACAGATGTAAAGATAGACCAAAAAAAAAAATTTATCGGCAGACAAACACACACATTGTATATCCCCAAATTAAGCAAGTTACGCTTGTGTTATGGGTAATATACAAAGGACCACTCTGGGGCCGATCCCAGACACCCAGACCATGGTAAATAACTGGTAAATAACGGAGAAAATACGTTTCCGAAATTTACTATACCGGGAATCGAACCCGGAGCCTCCGCGTTGCAGTGAGGTAGGCCGGCAAAGGCTTAGCCCACTCAACCACAGAGGCCGGCCAAAAAAAAGATGGATGGATTGTGTGAAGGATGATATTATTCCGAGCTACACAGGATTCGAATTGAAATGCCGTTGGAATTACTATAGAGTTTATTAGAACTATACAAACACGTATTAAAACAGGCACAAATATGACTGGTCACAATAAGTTCCAATGTAACGCACAATTCAATAACACACGTCTTACTAGTATCGTAATCGTCGCTTGACTGCCCCACCCCTCCGTTCGGGCATTGTTTTATACGAATCTGTATAATACTGAGTTAATCCGCACGTCTGGGTAGCTTGGACACAATGCAACAAAAACAAAGGTTAGTTCGACACTAATAACGGCCATAAAATAAGTGCGATAACAATAGTACGTTTTTAAATTTTAAACACAAAATAAACAAAAGAACTCCGAATGCAAGGAGGGCAATAAACTGCGTTTTACGACAGCCAGATGTGCGTTCTTTGTCGGTATGTAACAATGTGATAATATGTGCTGTGACAGAAGATGTATGTCGGAATAGAGGACTGTGGAAGGAAAAGACATTGTGCCGATCACAAGTAATTGGGATATGGTGAAGGAAAAGAGAGACACTTCTCTATGCGGCATGGCTTTGAGACACGCGGAATAAGTAAACCTTTGTTTCGGTCAATTTTGTTATTACCTTGATGAAGTTGCGATAAGGCTAAATGTATTTTAGACATTAAGGGCCTTACTTATAATAATCTCGTTAAGAAAGGATTAGCCATCTCTTAAATAAGAGCCTCTTAAGCCCCTAATCAATGGCGGTTTGAAATAAAACTTGCCATCTTGCCTCTTAGCAGTCATTTAAACTACCTCTTGATATTGGTTATTTTTGACAGTTAGTTATGAGTTACTTTACCACCACCTTAAGAGCCTTACCTTATCCTTAAGAGGAGTTTATGGGTAAGATTTTAGTTAGTAAGTTGCTGAGCAGTTTCTTAAAATTTACGAAACGATTATAAGTAAGGCCATAAGTGTTATGATGGGAATAACCTTTATTACGTGTAACTATCGGTTTTATCACAGCGACATTGACCTTGGCTTGATAGGGGAAACGCTTTTCGTGATAAAAATGTATAAAGCAACATTAAATTTACATAAGATGGATGTGGTAGGGCCGTGCTGGCAACATTATCTCGATTACTGCTCTTAGGCTCTATTCGAGCGTGCAGCGTTCTTGGCAAACACACGGAAAAGCCAGCGGGTATTGTTTTATTACAGGAGTTCAGCAGACAGACGGCCCACTTGATGGCAAACGGTTACCATCGCCTATGGACATTTGCAACACCAAAGGTGCTACAAATGCGCTGCTGCTCTCTTAAGAGATACTGGAACCCGGTAACCAATGCCTGAACACAACTCAAGGTTGTTATGGCGACATACTTTAGACCAGGAGTGGTAGCCATCCAGTCGGGCTGTAGGTTGTTTTATCGCCTTTTACGACGTATTCTTTCTCCGTTCCTGCACAGATAGAAAATCATTCATCAACAGTCATCGCCACTGTTGGTCTCGTTTTCCTCAGTTTAGGGCGTTGCCTGGAAGATATCGCTTCAAGCGATAAGGCCGCCCTTTGTTCAACATTTACTGTACCTAGTTTTAAGGTCGTATCTGTACAGTTTGTACACATTTTCTTGCTTGTGGTGGTGGATGCTGGCAGTTGTTGGTGGAGTGCTGGTGCTTTCTTGTAGTACATACATACATAACTTCACGCCAGGTCCCTTGCAGGGTAGGCATGAACAACAGAGCGCCACACAGGCCCATTCTTACACACCTCACTTGCTTCTTTGACATTCATAGCTCTTGTCATGCACGCTCGTCTGTTCTTAAGGCTCCTTCCTGTTGTAGTAGGGTGAAGAAAATACACCTTGTCGCTTTCAGGGATTTATTCTTGTAGTACTTTGGCTTGGATGCTGATCCCTGGTCGCAGCTCAATAGCGACTTAGTAGCGATTCACCCACAATGTATTTGTGAGCGTTATTTATACTAATGTTATTATATTAAAGTAGGCCGCAGCGTCAGCAAAACGCTGTACGTTGAACCGTACAGTATCATTCATTCCTTTTGCAAGTCGGTTAAAAAACGAACTACCCTTTTAGTGTACGGCCGGTACAAAGATGTCCGCGCTTCCGACTTCGCCGCTGTGCAATTGGACGGCGCGTACAGGCGCGCGTGGGACGCGGCCGTCGCGTCCCTTTCGCTGGTCGAACGGGACGCGAACGGAGTCAAGGACCAGGCTGTGTTGCATTGGGAGGTCCTGTGGCCGGTGAGTTCCATCTCTATACATACACAGATGATTTATTTAAGTCTTCAGAGCTAAATTGGCTTAAAGGCCTAGTTGCCAAGCCATAAATATTTAAAAAAAACAGAGCCAAATCTTAAACTTTGCTAAACACGTGCACTTCCTAACAACACCAGCATGTAACAGATACACTTTACATTAGTATAAGTTTAGTATTAAAATTACAATAAATATAATGAGTTATTCGTAAGGTACACCTCAACGGAAAAATCACTAAATTAATGTCACACACAATAACCAAAATAGCTAATAAGCGTGTTTAAGTTCTGAAAACTAAAAAAAAAGCGAAACTAAAGTGGTATCACTAGATTTTTGAAAAATCAATTACCCTTGTAGGCTGGAAGAGATCGCTTTGAGCGATAAGGCCGCCTCTTGTATTGCCCTTGCAGGCAATATTGTTACGAGTTACGGGACTCTAATTAAAATGCCGTTGGAATTACTATAGAATTTATTAGAACTATACAAACATATAACACAGGTACAAATATAACTGCCGGCGGCCTCTGTGGTTGATCGGGCTAAGCCTTTGCCGGCCTACCTCACTGCCACGCGGAGGCTCCGGGTTCGATTCCCGGTATAGTAAATTTCGGAAACGTATTTTCTCCGCTATTTACCATGGTCTGGGTGTCTGGGATCGGCCCCAGAGTGGTCCGTTGTATATTACCCATAACACAAGCGTAACTTGCTTAATTTGGGGATATACAATGTGTGTGTTTGTCTGCCCATTATTATTATTATTATTATAACTAGACGCAATCAGTACAAACGTGATGCACGATCCAATAACACGCGCCAAATCCGTCACTATATAGCTTATCGAATGTACACACGTCTTGCTCGTATCGTAATCGTCGCTTGACTGCTTTGCCCCTCCGTCCGGGCACTTCTTTTATCCTGCACAAATACAATTTGTCCCGACTGTATAACAATAATTTCCACGAATCCCACCTGATTAATGCCTACGATAAAGGATTGCAATACACAATAGGCTGTTCTTTTATAACAAATTATAAACACAAAGTAAACAAAAGTCCAAATGCGGGAAGGCAATAAACTGCAGGTGTGCATTGTTCTTTGTCGGTCGTAACAATATTGTAAATATGGTTATCTATGTCTATTTTCAGCGCCTATTCGCGAACCGAGATTACGTGTACGTCCGTAGACATAAAGAGTTCGATATAAAAACACGCACAAAAACGCTTAAAGACCGACTCTTCATCGAGAAGAGTGTCGAAGAGCAAAAACCTAAGTACGAGGAAAGGCCGAGCGTACACTCGAACGCCAAACGCAAGGCGAGAGAGGCAGAACTGAGGCTCGCCGAGGAGCAAAGGTTCAAGGAGGTGGAGAACAAGGTGTACGTGATAGTGTCGAGGTCCTGCGAACACCCCAAGGTGCCGGAGACCAAGCACGCGATAAGGGTGAACGAGTACTGGAGTCATATGGTGGTCAAGACTTTGGAAGGAGCCGATAAAGTATGTTCTTGATCATTAATGCTCACAATTTATCTTTTTGTTGGAACGAAGTTCCTTATCGCGCGTTGCGAAAGGGGGCTAGAAGGAAAAAATTAAGACCAAAAGTTGTAACGACACTTTTTGCTATAGTTGTGAGCCGTGCGGCGTGCGCGTGTTTCTCTGTCTGTCTCTCTCTCTCATAGAAAGCAAGCCAGTTATTTTCGTTTCTCTTTCTATTTCGCATTAAACAGTGTGGTGTCGACGATTATTTTGTTGAGTGTATACAGGTTTTTTGTATATAATAAATAATAAAAAAGGAACTTCGTTCCATCCGGGTGTCCCTTGACACCTCTCAAGTTCTTTTTTGTTTTTATTGACCCACTTGATGGAAAGCGGTTACCATCGCCTGTGGATTATTGTAACACCAAAGGTGCTACAAATTCGCTGATGCTCTCTTAAGGGAGACTGGAACCTGGTCACTAATGCCGGAACACAAATCAAGGTTGTTATGGCGGCATACTCCAGGGATATGCCGCCAGGGTTGGTAGCTATCCATTCGGGCAAATACCCTACCACCTCCCTTTGGCTTATTTTGTAGCCTCTTAGGACAGGCTGCTTAGCCGCAGAAAATAGTATTATTTCTCCATTCCTGCAGGGATTTGTTATATAACAAAATATCCACCACCTATCTCAAATACGACGATGTGGCTGACATATATCTCATAGGACGTCACTTGTATTATCCCCGCAAATTGCTAATGCGCTGGAACCTTATCAAATTAACATTCACGTGACGTCATCCGCACCTCGATATGTACGCATACTCGCCGGCCAGTGATGCTAACAGTACTGAGTTTTCGGCTACGGTTACGTCACCAAAATGGCGGCCAGGCGCAATAGCAATTTGCGGGGATAATAGCAACATCTTATACTTGACCTATGAATAAGGATATATATTATATGCTTGGATAGCGACTTTGTTCACGCTTGACTTTAAATTCCCGCTGGATTCCTGGGACACAAAGATCATTTAAAAAATAATGTAACCTATCGTTTTAATAATAAATCGCTCCTGGGAAATTCCCGCGGGATTCCTGGGATAAACAATATCATACGTTAAAATTTGCTATCGATCAGTGAAAAAAATCACATTGAAATTTGATTTTTTTAATATGTCCATTTTAAATCCTTCACATGAAAATTCCCGCTAGATACCCAGGATAAAAAATAGTGCAAATTTTAAATCTAAGAGTTTGTTGTCGATCAGCAAGCAAAAACGCATCAAAATCGGTCCAGTAGTTTTTACGTGAATCCCGAACAAACATGCTTGCGTCGTGTTCTGAGTCTCATCAGTTGTTATTTTTTTTAATGGCTTCAGTGTACAGACATGGCATTTTTGGAGTTTTATAATATTGTAGATAAATTAATTAATACTTCTTAGTGTTTAAAAGTGCAATTATAATTAAACTCACGATGTTCTCTTTATTTATGTAATACTACCTGCGCCTGCGGTTTCACCCGCGTGGCGATGGAAATTTGTTATATTTTGTATAATGCACACTATATCTTTATAAATTACTAGCTGTCCCGGCAGACGACGTCCTGCCCGGTAAAAAAAAAAAATTTGGGGTGGACTACCCCTAACATTTAGGGGGATGAAAAATAGATGTTGGCCGATTCTCATAGATACCGGATAAGCACAAAAAATTTCATCAAAATCGGTCAAGCCGTTTCGGAGGAGTATGGCAACGAAAACTGTGACACGAGAATTTTATATATTAGATAGCCTGTGTTATTCTGATGTGTAAGCTATATTACTGTAAAGTTTCATCGAAATCAGTAGTTTTTGCGTGAAAGAGTAACAAACATACATCCAATACATCTATTCTTACAAACTTTCGCGTTTATAGTATAGAGATTTTTTATAATATTTTGTTATTTACCCGACGTTTAAAGTTACTTATTAAGGGCATTAAGAGTAGTGAAAAGTACCGACTTCATGATGTTGTTGAAATTATTTATTTTTAATTTTTAGTTACTCTTTTATAGTCGATTTCAGTTTTACTATAAAAAATATATTTCTGTATTTTATTTGAAAAAACTGGTTACAGTGCGGTCTTAGGTGAAAGACATCCACAGTTTTTATCCGTGTAGGAACGGAGAAAGAATACAATTTCCTGCGGCCGGGCGGCCTGTCATAAGAGGCGACTAAACAACACACAACCAGGTGGTAGGGCATTTTCCCGACTGGATGGCTACCACCCCTGGTCTAAAGTATGCCGCCATAACAACCTTGAGTTGTGATCCGGCATTAGTGACCAGGTTCCAGTCACCTTTAAGAGAGCGGCAGCGCATTTGTAGCACCTTTGGTGTTGCAAATTCCCATAGGCGATGGTAACCGCTTTCCATCGAGTGGGCCGTCTGCTTGTCTGCTGAACTCCGGCAATTTTTTTTAAAGACAAATGTCTTCGTCTTCCTCGTTAAAATTATTAATGTTGGTTATGGACCGGGAAATAATATAGAAGGCATTGTGGATACCAGCAGAGTTGTTTATTCCACCATTGCACTGTTGACAATCATACATTAGGACACTACTATATTATAATACAATTGAAGACATGAGTGGATGAAGGTGGTAAGTCGCATAATTCCATTTCTGAGTAAATCAAGATAAAAGTTTTACTTTTATTTTAAACTGAACTGAACTTAACACCTTTTGCAACTCTTTTTTTTTTTAAATATGCCTTATGTCTATGGTCTAAGGTCTGTAGTCATTTGGTATCGACTTATAACCTTCATCTACGCAAAAAAAAGCAAAAAACCGAATATACGACATATCACCTTCATCCACTCACGTCTTCAATTTATGTATAGAAGACCGTATTAAAAAGGTTCTTGTTGAAATGATGGAGGTTTATTTCAACAATTAACTGTCCTTCCAGACCGGTATGGAGTTCGTCCTGACGTATTACGACGAGCCTGCTGTCGGTGGTCTGCCGAGTGGTGTGGCCGCCTGGGCCACCGGCAGGGCGGCGCCCGCCTACCTGGACAGGATGCGGGTGGCCGCGCTCGACTACCGAAGGTGGACAGCGGAGAAGGGAGGACAGGTAATTATATCAGATTGTAGATTTTCCTATTGCATATATATATGTCGGAGAAGGCCTCGTTCTCATGACATCTTCTTTAGTTATTGCAGGTTTAGTGGGCGTCATCAGGGTAAAATGCGAGCATAAAACACGATAGCCACGGTTTATACACTTTTAATTTAGATTCGATCAACACTTTGACATAGCCTAGACCGAGCAGCGGGTTCAAGGCACCGCTCATACCTCCAACTTCAATACTATCTTTAAAATTATCAAAGGTCCAACCCGACCTGTTGCCACCAACCAAATGTGTCACAAAATCTCCTCAGTCTACCCAAGTAGGATACTACTAAAATATAGAGGGCGTCTTGACCCCGCTCAAGACATGCTCTGCTCTCATTGGTCGCTTACCAAATTACAATATTCATAACTTTTATTAGGCTAGAACGATTCCTAAGTTATAGAAACATTTAACAAATCAAACAAAATAGAATTAAGAATTTTAAAAGTAGTTAAAATGCAAACAAATAACATTGTGCGTTATAAATCCAAACAACAATCATGCGATTTATAGCTTCCCTCCGACATATATATATATATATATATATATATATATATATATATATATATATATATATATATATATATATATTATTGCAGGAGTTCAGCAGACAGACAAACGGCCTACATGATAGAAAGCGCTTACCATCGCCTGTGGACATTTGCAACACCAAGGGTGCTACAAATGCGCCGCTACTCTCTTAAGGGAAACTGGAACCTGGTCACTAATGCCGGAACACAACTCAAGGTTTTTATACGCCTGACTTCCCCACCCCTCCGTTCGGGCGTTGTTTTATACTAAACTGTATAATACCGACAAAGGGGCCCCGTCCACGCACATCTGGCAAGCTTTGAAGCAATGCAACAAAAACAAAGATTAATTCGTTCGACACTAATTACAGCCATAAAATAAGTACGATAACAATAGATGTTTTTGAAGTTTAAACACGAAGTAAATAAAAGAATTCGTTTATGCAACATGTCAGATGTGCGCTCTTTGTCGGTATTTAACAATACAGTCCGTATTTAGGGTGTTTCATTGAGTAACCCACCTGCAGCGTAGAACATATGAGTAACATATTCACTCGTAGTAAAATAACACTAATGCAAAAAAGTGTATTATGTATGGCACCAGTATTATACCATAAATTACCTGACAATATAAAGAAGCAAAAATCCGTATTATTATTTAATTTAATGACACCTAAAGAAATTTTTGATAAATAAATGCTACTATACAATCGAGTATTATATAATTGATCAATTCTAATGATTACTATTTGTTATTTAATTAATACTTTGCTTGACATTTGATATAATCTAATTAATAGTAATTATTTCAATAATTGTAATGTAATTAGTTTCAATTTAGATTTAGTTATAAGATGTGAAAATTGCACACCTAATAAGGCAAAATGTATTGAGACCATTGCCAAAAAAAATCCCATGTACACATACATTTCTAGATGATTATTCTATTCTATTCAAAGATAGCACACTCGCGCTGCCCACTTCCCAGATTGCTTAAGTATTAAAATTAGAACATATATATATATATATATATATATATATATATATTGTTCGGTCCTTGCCTAGTATGAGGTAGGTAGAAAATCGCTCCATTAATTTTGCTGTCTACCCTCTTTCTGTGCGAGGTGACGGCCAATGCACAGCAGGGTAGGGGCAGCCATTTTTGGTCTCACTTCTGTCAACGTTTTGGCAAATATAGATCGCGCCGTGCGTGTATTATTTTAATATTATATTATGCTAACTGTTAATTAACTACTGGCCGTGCTAAGAACTTGTTGTGCAATACTGGTCAAAAGAAGTGATCATTTCAACGTGAAGTTGGTGCCGTGCACTGTTCTTCTGTGTGCTGCAACCTGAACCAAGCCAGGAGTGGGTGGATCTCAAGGTTGGTGGAGCTTCTGCTTTTCTAGCGCAAGGATCAGGTTCAAATCTCTCCCAATACAGTCCATAATTGTCGAACCTTAATATACGTGGCTACAGCGCCGCACATATATATATATATATATATATATATATATATATATATATATATATATATATAAGTTATTCTTAAGGTACACAACACAACACAAAAATCATAAAATTAATGTCACACATAATAAACACATAGACAATAAGCGTGTATAAATTCAAAAAACTAACAATAATTAAGTTGTATAAGGGGTACGAAACTAGAGTCCGTAGATTAGTTAATTTAAAAAAAAAACTTCCCAGATTGCTGCCGTAGAAGTAAGAAATATAAATGAGAAGTACAGTCATTATCTCAACATTGATTACTTTATTATATTTATTAGGAACTCCACGAGTTGGTGCCACTCGTTCCGGACAGAATATTGATCGATCAAGAAACTGCTAAAGAAGAGAAAGAAGTGAGCGAACAAGAAATGGAGGTAATATTTACTATAGGGATGCCACGTGTTCCGCCGTTGCCTAGTATAAAGTAGGTAAAATATCGCTGCATCAATTTTGCTGTCTACCCTCTTTTCTGTGCGAGGCGACGGCTAACGCAGAGGGTATATATAGGCAGCCATTTGAGTGAGTTTTTTACGTCAACGTTTGACACACATTGCGCCATGCGCTCATCTTTCCTTATTAACTACTAGAGTTTACGCCGCGAGTTAACCTCTAGTGCCTGTCTCTTGTTTATAGAGCAAGTGTTATAGGTTATAGTATATTACATTTTTATGTATTTGCCCACGGAAGATTCACTTCATTTTATATCGCTAATTATACCATACCCCGTCTATCTGTCAACAAAATAAATTACAAAACTTGACCAAAAAGGCCGAAATGGTCTAAATGACCAAAAGACCACAGTGACCGACATGGCCAAAATGACGGAATAGGCAAAAATGACCAATAAGGCCAAAATGACCAAATAGGCCAAAATGACCAAAAAGGCCAAAATGACCAAAAGGGCCAAAATGACCAAATAGTCCAAAATGATCAAAAAGGCCAAAATGAGTAAAAAGGCTAAAATAGCCAAAATTATCAAATAGGCCAAAATGACCAAAAAGGCCAAAATGACCAAAAGGGCCAAAATGACCAAATAGGCTAAAATGAGTAAAAAGGCTAAAATAGCCAAAATTATCAAATAGGCCAAAATGACCAAAAAGGCCAAAATGAGAATTATCCCTTGTCCACCCTCAGTATTTAATTTACATACGTACCGAATTTCAGCCAAATCGGCCCATTAGTCGGATCTTCCTCCCTAGCCACAGGTTTAGCTGTGTCTCTGAATGATACAACTGTATGATCATTATTATCGAAATATACATAAAATAGAATTATTATTTAAATGAATTTTTAATAAGATATAGGAACCGGCCCTTAATTATAATTCGTACAAAGAGTGAGGGTCCCGATGGCCCTCTCTTCTGCTCCCTCTTCCTACACTTCAATCTTCTCCATCCCATTCTCCTATCTTATCAATAAAGGTAACGCATTGGCTTCACTCGTGGTGTTGCGCGCCAGTAGGCGACGGTAACCACTTTCCACGAGCTGAGCTGTCTGCCCGTTTGCCAGCTTTGCAACGGACAGAATGTAATTTTACCGTTTTTCAGTCGTCAAGGCTCGGTCCGGAGTTGAACGGCAACGGTACAAACGGCAAGACCGTCTCCACTGAGTCGATGAGGAGTACGAGGGACGCCAGCACCCAGACCGAAGACGAGGGTCCTCACAGCACCACCTTGGCTGTGGCCAAGGACACCGAAGAGAAAGCAGTCGGAACGAACGAAGCGGAATGTGAAGCATTGGTAAGTTCCTTTCGCCACCCACAGGATGGCAAAATTATTATTATTCGTGCAGGAACGAAGAAATAATAGAATTTCCTGCGTTGGGGCGACCTGTCGTAAGAGGCGACAAAACAACTCACAGCCAGGTGGTAGGGTATTTGCCCGACTGGATGGCTGCCACCCCTGGTCTAAAGTATGTCGCCATAACAACCTTGAGTTGTGTTCCGGCATTAGTGGCCAGATTCCAGTCTCCCTTAAGGGAGCAGCTTGGCATTTGTAGCAGCTTTGGTGTTGCAAATGTCCATAGGTGATGGTAACCGCTTTCCATCAAGTAGGCCGTCTGCCTGTCTGCTGAACTCATGCAATAAAATATATAAAAAATGTAACCGAAGGTGTAAAAAAGCACCCGAAATCGCGTGCGCTGCGAAAATTGATGATATAGATATTGATGATAGAATAAAATAATGTACTACGACTTTGCAGAACACATCGTTATTTACAAAAAGTGTCGCGACACTATGTTTTTTTTTATTTTTTATTGCAGGAGGTCAGCAAACAGGCAGACGGCCCACTTGATGGAGAGCGGTTACCATCGCCTATGGACATTTGCAACACCAAAGATGCTACAAATGCGCTGCTGCCCTCTTAAAGGATACTGGAACCTGGTCCACTAATGCCGGAACACAACACAAGGTTGTTATGGCGGCATACTTTAGACCAGGGGTGGTAGCCATCCAGTCGGGCAAATGCCCTACCACCTGGCTGTGGGTTGTTTTGTCGCCTCTTACGACAGGCCGCCCGGCCGCAGGAAATTGTATTCTTTCTCCGTTCCTGCACGGCAAAATGTATCTAACTATTATAATTATGCCACAATAACTGTTCTTTTATTTTAAAATTTGAATTAAAATGCCGCCGCTAGAAAAGGCTCTTTATTTGTATCTTGGTACTAATTCTTATCAAAATAAATTACTTCATATTCATGATTGCTTCACAAACTTTATATAACTTTTTGAATTATTCAATTTGAACATTCCAATCGAAAGATATCACAAGTTTAAAAATGTAAGAATTAGACCACGTGACCGTGACGCTTTTTCGTGAGCGAAATATCGTAAGACCCTATACCTAGTCTATATAGAAGTTTCACTTCAAAAATGAGTCTCGGGACCCCAGTCAGGATTGATGACTTGCGTGAGAGAAAAGGAAGCCAGACAGACTGGCGCCGCAACGCGTTACGTAACGAAGCGGTTTACCGTCCCATAAGAAGTTATCACTTCCAAAACCCACATTGTTGTCATACACTTGTTTTGTAAGTCTCCTTTTATACATTTTCTCGTTATCTTCTGCACTTCTTCTGTCTTGCAGCGCTAGTCCTTATCGGCTAGCATTATGCTGAGACTGGGGTCCAGTTTAGGGCTTATTTTAATTCTATTGTCTTTTTATTTCTATTTATATTAACACTGTTTTTATCCTAAGCAAAAACATTTTGGAGGGTAAACAGCGTCGTTACGTAACGCGTTACGGCGCTAGTCTGTCTAGTTTCTCTTTCTCTCACGTTAGATTAGTTTAAGTTAACACTTCTGTCGGGCGTCCCGAGACGAACACCGTCTATTTTCTTTCTTTCTTGTTATCTTGAAAATATAAATTTTAGAGCCGAATGTTTTCAGCTAAAAAAATGTTTTTGTCAAAATGAATAGTATGTTGCTGTCAATTTATAATAACTGTGTAATAACCACGTTTTATTAAAATATAAAAGTGGAAACGATGATTTTAATGATCAAATCAAAATATGAGTTTTCGGACTTAGTACGTTATTGAAGCAAAGAGGCGATCTGTCCAAACCAACTTAATATACCTTTCTCAACTCTTGTTATTACATCTTCTTTCAACCGAATATTAATATTCTGTGCAGGAATGGATAAATAATACAAATTCCTAGGTTACATACCAAAACATACCCACCACAGCCAGGTGGTGGTGTATTTGCCAGTCTGGATGGCTACCACTCCCGGTCTAGAGTATGCCGCCATAAGAACTGAGTTTTGTTCCGGCATCAATGGTCAGGTTCCAGTTACCCTTGAAAGCTGGCAGCACCTCTGGTATTGCTATTGTCCATAGGCGACGGTAACCGCTTTCCATCACCGTTAAGCCGTCAGCCTGTCTGCTGTATCAAGTCGATAAAAAATCAATGAGCTGGTTGGGTATTCAAATCAATCACGCTTAATATCTTGAAATTCACTCACTCACTCACTCACTGACTTGAAATTCACTCACTCACTCACTGACTTGAAACTCACTCACTCATTAACTTGAAACTCACCTACTCACTGACTTAATACTCGCTAACTCACCGTCTTGAAACTCACTCATTGACTCGAAACCCACTCACTCTCAATGAGTTGAAATTCACTCACTCACTCACTGACTTGAAACTCACTCACTCACTGACTTAAAACTCACTCACTGACTTGAAACTCACTCACATAAACCCACTTAATAACAGTGCTATGCGCGAACCATCTAGACGATCAAAATATTCTTATAGAAATTCTTAACTAACATTTTGCATTTTCTAGAAGAAACAACGGAAGGACTCTCCCTCCGAGGAAGAGAAGAAAGAGAAGATCTTGGAAGAAGAGGAAGAAAAAGGTAACGGTAGCTGGTGGCGATATCTATATCCGTTCTATTACTTTGTTTGACTTATTATTTAACTTTTAAGACAAGTGGTTAGTTAGCAGTAGTCCAGATTTGACAGTAATTAAATTTTCAGCACTTCTCCATATGTACTTTATGCCTTTTATACTTCTCTATGCGCTCAATGTAAAGAGTTAAAAACTTTGTAAAGTGTTAATAAAACAATAGAACTTTTCAATATCTAACTACAAAATCAAAATATGGCTACGTTCCACAAGAGACTCACAACGGCCACTCACTTGCGGAGATACAATCATAAACTCAAGTGCAGTGTTTTTCAACCTGTGGGTCGCGACCCCCGGGGAGTCCCAAAGCCTTTTTCGGGGGGTCGCCGGCAAAAGGGAAAAGGCTATTTAAATTTATATCTCGTACTTAGGTACTTGCTACGGTCAGCAGCTTTTTGAAGAGTATAAGACCTAATAATAAATATAGGTAACAAATTAGAGAAAAACATAAACGTAGTCTTTTAAATTACAACCTTTTGTATGTAATCTGTCTATGAACCAAGGGGTCGTCAAAATTTTTAAACCTGTAAAGGGGTCGCGTATTCAAAAAGATTGAAAACCACTGCTCTAGTGGAAAGGATTATGGGGTGTTGATGTCATTAACGACGAAATACACAAATGTCATTGGTTGATTTGAAAATCGCGCCTTTTTCAATGTCAAGAGATAGAGAGAACGAATGCTCTGTGGTCAACGCCCACTTTGACTCACCTCTCTGGCTTAAAGGCCTAGCAGACAAGCCATAAACCTAAATAAATAATAATTGACTCACCTCTTGACATGGGTAACGTATTCGCGACGACGATAACGGCCGTGGTTGCCATGTGGAACGGCAGGCGGAAAATTTTGGGTGTTGTGAGATACTAAAGGAACGCGCCCGCTATATAATGTTATAAAATTCTAAACATGCAGTGTCTGTACATTGAAGATATTTTTAAAAAAATGGACTATATAAACGATGAATTTTTTGTCTGTTCGGGATTCAAGTAAAAACTGCTAGGCCGATTTCGATGCGGTTCAAGCTAATCGACAGGAAATTCCTACATTAAAATTTTTCTCATGGTAATCCCGCGGGATTTTTCGGGAAATAATTTATTGTGGCCAGATTACAAAAATTGAATTCCAATGTCAGTTTTTCACTGATCGATAGTAAATTTTATGGAATGAAATGTGTGATTTTTTTTAAATCCGCGGGAATTTTCCCGGGGCCGGTTTCTAGTTTTTCGGGTGCATAAAATAGCTTAATCCGACAGTTCTTACTAAACCGATATTACGTTCTTTTTGAATTCTTTGGTATCTTGTGTTTCGGGAATCCCGCGGAAACTTCATATATATAATAAACGATATAGATAAGGTATGTTTGTATGTAGATTGTCATGTGTATAGATATAGATTAGAAAATGTAATGCGCGAATGAGGTACTTGAAGTTAATTTACGTAAATCCTTAAGGCAGTGTTTTTCAAACTGTGAGTCGCGACCCCCCCGACCCCTAGGGGGTCGCGGAGCATTGCTCGGGGGTTGCTGGAAAAAGGGAAAGGCAATTTACATTTACACCTCCTATTTAGGTACTTTCTAATCTCAGTAGCTTTTTGCAAACATACAGGTCCTAATAATGAATATAGGAAAATTAACAATCTGCCCGTAAAACTTCAAGTTCAATTTTGTTGCGTTTCGTTTTTTCACTTGGACCTTTGAAGTTTCACTTCTACTATATGTCCCAGCACATTTTGATTTTTCGCAGGTTTACTGCAAATTATGATTTGGTTAGGTTAGGGTACATTTTAATGAATGCATTTTTTGTTTAAGCATATTTTATCAAACAAAAAACTGAATTCATTCCGGTACCAAAAACGCATCCATAGTCTAAACTTATGCCCGCCTCCCACCGCGTCTAGTATAATTTTATGCCGCTCCACCACGTGGCCGTAACGCTTTTTCGTGACAGAAAGATCCTAAGACCCCGTTTATATAGAAGTTTCACTTCAGAAAATAGAGAAAAACATAAAGGTTTTAAGGTTTAAGGTTTAAAACATTTATTTCTCAAAAGAATTTACAATTCACTTACAGAGAAATAACTAGTTACATTTAATTAACATTAACCCCTATTAGCGCATCTGTCCATTTATTATTTGTAATATTTAAAACATTTTGTTTCCGAGTGAATTTAGTGAATTATTTATAATATGTGAGGGTAGTCTTGAGACAAAAGTCGGAGCAAAGCACGTTGTTAATTAAGGCAACGGGCTTATTAAAACGCGTACAATAAAGCTAGTCTTTTAATGTATTAACTGTCTTTCTGTCATGACCCAAGGGGTTCGACAAAATTTCAATTTGTGAAGGGGTCGCGTATTCAAAAAGATTGAAAAGCACTGCCTTAAGGTAATAGTAATTTTGGTATTTTTGAGTCAATTTGCAATTAAATATTTCTTGTGCTACTTCATCTAGGTCCATCTACGATAATGTTATAGTTATTGGTATTTTCACACAGATGTAACGATGAGTTTAATGTGATGGGATATTGTTTTTAATGGTTAACGTCGTTAATTTTAACACTGTAAATAACTTTTTTTAATAATAATAATCGGCAGACAAACACGTTTTATGTCTCCAAGCTATGCAAGTTGCGCTTGTGTTAAGGGTAATATACAAAGGACCGGTCTGGTGCCAATTCTAGACACCCAGACCGTAGTAAATAACTATAACATTATCGTAGATAAAGCCTACGTCGTAAGTAAGATGTGTGCAATGCAACAATGCATTTTATATGTAAATAATAATAACTGAACTGTATTTGTTAAATATAGTTATACTTTGTTGAAATTGTAAACTTTATTAATATGTTTATTATGATTATTATAGGATTTTTCAATATATGGTAGTTTTATTTTATGACGCGAATTTTTCACTGATCGATTAAATCTATAGTAAAACAATAGTCGTTGTGCTTTAGTAATATTACGGGAATTTTTGGGATTCATGTATTTTCATATAAAAAAATCCATAATCCTGTTGAAAATAATCTTCGACTTTATTTTTAGCCAAACCTTATACAAATGTATAAAACTGAGGAGTTTATTTGTTTGTTTGCTTGCTTGCTTGTTTGAATGCGCTAATCTCAGAAACTACTGGTCTGAATAGCGGCCCCGGCAGACGTTGTCCTGGTCTGAAAAAATAAAAATCTAGGGCCCGATCCCAGCGCCACCTACCGGTTCCAATGGTGGATTAAAACCACCCTGGGACTCACTCAAACACACAAAAACACAATCACCAAAAGTCCAGTTGATTAGGAGGATACTTTAACCCGTTCTCAGCGCCACCTACCGGTTCTGATTGTGAATTTAAACGATCCGGCAACCCACTCAAAAACAAAATCACTCCAAATGATTAGGAGGATTCTAGAACCCGATTTCAGCGCCATCTACCGGTTCCAACGGAATAAAAAGTATCTTATGTCGGTCTCCTGGTTCAAAGCTACCTCCCCACCAATTTTCAGCCAAATCGGTACAGCCGTTCGTGAGGTTAAATAGTGTAACTAACACAACTTTCTTTTATATATATAAGACTAGCTGCGCCCCGCGGTCTCTCGCGTGGTGATTGAGAATCGTCATAATTCCAAAATAAAAGAATTTTCTAAAATAAAAGTAGCCTAAGTTACTCCTTATTACATCCGCTACCTGCCAATAAAAGTCCCGTCAAAATCGGTCCAGCCATTTCAGAGATAAACCGGAACAAACAGACAGACAAAAATTGTAAAAAATGTTACTTTGGTGTATGTCCCGTATATATTCATATGCATGTAGTTAAAAGCGGTTATTTCAATATTATAAATAAACACTCCAATTTTATTTATATGTATGTATAGTAGGGTGGTTGTTAAAAATTAAATTTCTTGCGACGCCCCCTAAAAAGCTTCCTTTTAATGAAAAAACACTGGGATTTTTTTAATAATTTTTTCAAGTCAAGACATCACGTGCCTCAAGACGATTCAAGTTAAAACTAAAATATAAGAAAAATTGAAAGATAAGCTTGAATCACGAAGAATTTTAAACTTTTTCTGAAACTATAATTTGAAATTCATCACTGAGAATGATAATACGGAAGGTATTTCATTGTTAAAACTTTTCCAATCTTAAAATAATTATCACTTCTAAGTATGAAGAAGTTTCCTGAAAAAACATGATATTACCCAAAAATTAACTTGAATCGTCTTGAGGCACGTGTTGTCTTGACTTGAAAAAATTATAAAAAAAATCCCAGTGTATTTTCATTAAAAGGAAGCTCTTTAGGGGGCGTCGCAAGAAATTTAATTTTTAACGACCACCCTAATGTATAACTATAGATAACGAAATAATAAGTCATACACTCCACATCCAGTTTTATTTGGAAAAGCAACTGTCGCAATATTAATTGACGAAGAACTCGTTGGAGCGCGCGTTTTGGTTATGACGCCATTTGCAAGCCCAGTTCCAGCAGGACATTCCCGCCCAGGGTTCGTCCGTGTAGAAAACCTGCCCGTTCTGGTACATCTGAAGACAGTGAAATGTCTTGTAGTTTGTTATCAAAATACTAGCCACATACATAACTTCACGCCAGGTCCCTTGCGGGGTAGGCACGAACGGCAGAGCGCCACACAGGCCCATTGTTACACACCTCACTTGCTTCTTTGACATTCATAGCTCTTGTCATGCATGCTCGTCTTTTCTTAAGGCTCCTGACATCACCTTCTGCTAGCACACGATCAATTTTATCATGGAAGGTGTGTCGTGGCCTTCCGCGACTTCTGCATCCATCCACTTTTGCACTGTATATCTGTTTAGTCAACTAGCCACACAAATAACTGTTATATTGTTACGACCGACAAAGACCTATTCACTCCTTTTTTTATTGTAGGAGTTCAGTAGACAGGCAGACAGCCCAAGCGGTTACCATCGCCTATGGACATTTGCAACACCAAAGGTGCCACAAATGCGCTGCTGCTCTCATAAGGGAGAATGGCGCTTGGTCACTAATACCGGAACACAACACAAGGTTGTTATGGTGACATACTTTAGATCAGGGGTGGTAGCCATACAGTCAGGCAAATGCCCTACCACCTGGCTGTGGGTTGTTTTGTCGCCTCTTACGACAGGCCGCCCCAACGCAGGAAATTGTGTTATTTCTCCGTTCCTGCACGGATAGAACACCTGCAGTTTATTACCTTTTCGGCATTTGGACTTCTTTTGTTTACTTTGTGTTTAAAATTTGTAATTAGAAAAAACAGCCTATTGTGTATCGTGATCGTTTATGATAGGCATTAGCCAGGCGTGATTCTTGGATATTATTGCTACGCGGTCGAATATTGTGTCGAGACATATTGTATAGCTATAAACGAATGCCCGAACGGAGGAGTGAGGGAGTCCAGCGATAGGTACAAGCGAGACAACACGTGTCCATTCGATAAGATAAAAAGTGACTGACTTTGCGCGTGTTATTGAATCGTGCATCACGTTTGTACTGGTTGTGTCCAGTTATATTTGTACCTATTATCCCCGCAAATTGCTATTGCGCCTGGCCGCCATTTTGGTGACGTAACCGTAACCGAACACTCAGTACTGTTAGCGTCACTGGCGAGTACGCGTACATATCGAGTTGCGGATGACGTCACGTGAATGTTAATTTGACAAGGTTCTAGCGCATTAGCAATTTGCAGGGATAATATGTTATACATACAAATAAAGTCTTTAGTAACTCCGTCGACATTTAATTCGAGTCCCGCACTCGTAACAATATTGTAGTACTCACGAATGACAAATCCGAGCTCTTGTAAGTAACGCCGTCATATCCAAACCTAAAGACGAAATTCATGGAGAAAATGGAGAAGATGCAGCGCACGTCTGTGGTGGCGGGAATGAAGTACCGATATGGGCCACACCAGTACGACACCTTCGGCTCGTACTCCACCGACTCCGGGAACTCTTCGCGTGGGTTTATCCTGAAAGGAAATCACTTAAGGAGCCATCCATTAATTTACTTCGCAAGTAAAAGCGGCGAAGGGGAACGACGAAGTGACATTTTGTGGGGAGATTTGCTACGGTGCATTAATTTCTACAATACGGTACCGAGCTGTGGACGCGCGCCATTCGCATACAGAAAAGGCCCGTGCGCGCTATTCTATTATTTTTATTGCAGGAGTTCAGCAGACATCCAGACGGCCCACTTGATGGAAAGTGGTTACCATCGCCTATGGACATTCGCAACACCAAAGGTGCTACGAATGCGCTGCTGCTCTCTTAAGGGAGACTGGAACCTGGTCATTAATACCGGAACACAACTCAAACTTGGCAGGTTTGACACACCGGTTATCTAGCTGTGCAGGTTGCATCACGATGTTTTCCTTCACCATTGTTAGCGCGTGGTTATTGTAACGAATTGAACATTAGGTCGGAAAACTGCCTAAGTGATGCATGCGTTCCGACCAGGATCGAACCCGCGCCCTTTGAGTTTGGGACGCGTGCGCGTGTGCAGCCATTACGCTACCACAACTGAATATAATACATACCTTAAAAGAATTAAAGAGAAACCGGTACTAAAGCCGCATACACACCCGCTCAAAGGTAGGCCAACCAATCGATTTGGTCTGCTTTCGTTGACACTGTCATTTTTCCGAAATCGACCGAATGCTTCGATTTAAATTTAAATTAAATTCATAAAATATTCGGGTCTTTTTAATATTACGCCAAAAGGAAGGTTTCCATTGAAAATCAGCGTTGTGTCGGATATTATGTCGGCACAGCAATAAGCTGAGTACAAACCTTGTATGCTGATAATGCGACGTACAAATTCTCAAAATATATTTCCATTTTTAAGATATATATCAGCAATGTAATCAAATCAAATCATATTTATTGCGAACTAAGTGTTTCATAGGTCTTATTCAATATAACTGAGAACTAACTACTTAGCTGGCCTTTCGTAGCATCGCAATATAAACTTACTTAACCTATCTCTATATAATATTTACTTGGGTGCCTTATGTTTTTTTTTAAATTTTATTTAAACAACACAACAATCTTCTTAATTACCTCTCATTTAAATATTCTTGTACGCTGTAATATGTTTTTTTGTCAAGCACAAAAGTGCCCAAGTTTTTGCAAGTACGTTGCTATTTCTTGAAAGAAAGAAAGAAAAATATTATTTCTAAAAATGCGACACTTTAACAATGATTTATAATTAATAATAATAACAACATTGAAATTGTGTGCCGCAATTCGCGAAATGAGGTTGGCAGTCAGTTTTTTGCTGTGCCGAAACTTACTCCGACACAGCACTGATTTTCAGTGCCCACCTTCTTAATTACAAAGTCATGTCACCCACGGTAAAAGCAAGTTAAATACAACTAAATTATAATCAACATATAAAAAAAAACTAAAATAAGTACCTAAAAAATTAAAGTACCTACCCTAAATAGAGCAAATATTGTTTACCACATGTTACATATGAAACATGTGGTAAACAATATTATAAAGATCTAATCAAATTCAGGCCAAATAACATAATATTTTGATATTCGATGTTGCAGGTAAATAAATCACAAATACTTCATAATTTATTACATACATACATAAGTGTATATATTATATTTGTACATCTATGCATGCAATAAATATATAAATATTTTGGAACTAATTAGTTTTTATTATATGTGGGGTCTTCTTTTTGCAACTTAAGTAGGTTTCTGTTATAAATTAGAAAGAATTGTTTCTTCAAATAATTGTTTTCTTTCTTTTGTTTGTTTGATGTTACGGGTAGCCAAAGAATAGCAACCAGTGGCCGTTGGCCTTGTTGAGACTGTGTGTACGCGGCCTTACTTGTAAATGCATTGGGCGTCGCTCCAGTTGTCGTCGCTGTGGCAGTACAGCCCCTGGCTCGGGTCCTTGGTCTGGAACTGCTCCGCGTGGGGACCCACGTAAGTCGTCTCCGAATGGCGGTGGTAGAAGCCGGTGAATGCGAAAGCGCCTGACAATAAATTTGTTGTTGTTTATTAGTATGAAAGTAAGAATATATTTTATTGCATAAAATTAAGATACAATTCAAGAAGATTAAGTACAGAAGACAATAGGAGGTCTTATCACTAAAGGCAATTTCTTCCAGACAACCGTACAATGGATTAGAGAAAAATTGTGTAACAGATGAGTTTTGCAATATAAATAGTATAAAAAAAAGTATATATATAAGATTTTGAAATGGTATAAATAGACATGGAAATAAGACAAAAATATACATATATTGATGTATGTAAATAAATAATAATCATAGTCATAATGACAAGAGCTATGAATGTTAAAGAAGCAAGTGAGGTGTGTAAGAATAAGCCTGAATGGCGCTCTGTTGTTCGTGCCTACCCCGCAAGAAACTTGGCGTGAAGTTATATATGTATGTTTAGTAATAATGTATAGAATTATGTAAATATGGGAGAAATGAAGATGTTATTATTGTTGTTATTTGTAGGATGTAAATCCGAAAACGAAACTCCGTTGGAATTATCAGCTTATTAGAAGTAAACACACGTAATTTCACAGTTCTCACGAGTAAATCAGAAAATCGTAATGGGGATTGTTCACAAAATATACCCTCTGATTTTATATTTTTATTACGTAAAATAGGGTATTTCAAGATACTAATTTGAATATTTTTGTATTTTAAGCGTTAGTTTTTTTTATAATTCGATTTTAAAATTATTTCTCCGATGACGATTGTCATAAGGGAAAAGTTTACATTGATTTCTTTGCCTAGAAAACAAAAATAATAAAACTTACTATTCATAGTCATCTGTGCTACTACTATTTAAATATCACAGTCATTAGTCATTACGTATCGTGATCATTTTAGAGGTTTTTTGTTGCTAGGCTTATAATTTTTCGTGTTCAACCATTATTATTTTCTATATCGTTAATTTTATTTTAATGACATTTAAGCAAAAAACCATGTTACAGAACATAAATCAAATAATGTACAGCTAGAATTTTGTTTACAGCCTGAAGCAGGCAAACAGGCAGACGGCCCACCTGAAGGAAAGTGGTTGGATTTAGTAAGGTCAAATAAAGGTCAAACGCATTTCTTACAAAATACAAGAAGATCGTACGTTTTTTGGAATTTTAACTAGACAGAAATGATTAGGGACACTATTCCTCGAAATGGTTTTTCAAATAGCTAGATTGAAAAACAGTGAACAATCCCAATTACATAAATCGCGTAAGTCCTTTGTTATTAGATAATCGCTCCGAAAGTATTAGTAATGCTTCGCAGTCGAAAGAGAACTAACTCCTACGACTGACCCTAACAGAGAAAAGAAGGATTTATGACGTCTTACGTCGGCGAGAATAAAGAGATTAGCGCGATAGATCACTCAAATTCAAAGGGGCAATAAAACGCCTGCAAAGACCGGTTTGCTCATTATTATAAATTCCAGAAAGTTTCTTGCAAATGTCTTTGTAAAAAATTCTATTTCATTTTATTACCTCTAAATGTGTAACAATGTGGTTTCCTTTCGCTGGAGAGTATCATTTGAGCATCTTCTTGATTGTGAGCCGATACAATGTAATACGACGTGTCCAAACATTTAAATTCTGCAAACACAAAACGGTCAAGTATAGTAATGAAAATAAAAACTACTGGAATAATGTTGAATAATGTAAGTGTGGCGTGACACTGTCCGGCGATTGTCCCTGTCTACCTACGTCTTAAAAAATGCACCTAAGGACAAGCCCCGGTCACTGTAGAACTATTGTGGGAAATGAGAACAAAACGTACCGGGCTATTGGTGTGAACTGCTAGTGGAGTTACAGCTCGAGGTCTATGGCATCTGCCCGTTGCAATGTTTGGTGAACAGAACATAGAAAAACGGCCCGTATGGGGCCCCAAAAAATGTCATAGAAGATAGGGGCAACATGGATGTGAGTGGCTAAGGGGTGACGAGAGGTGGGCTGCAGGTTCACCGAGGCTACTTCTGACGTTATGCCATTTATCACTTCCACCCTTGGAGCTTGAGGTTTAGCTCTATCTCCACTCCGTGCCGGCTGGCTAAGGTAAGCACGGAGGCGGGGGCCATGCCTTGGCCCCCGGAGTCAGGTACGAGGTGTCGCTACTCACCTAAGGCTTCGCCACAAAGCCCTCCTACGGGTATATATAATTATTATTATTAAAAAAAAATTAACATGTAATAATAAATACCTTATTTACTCTCAAACTAGCAATAATTAAATTAGTAACATTTTTTCTTATAAACTGTAATGGCGACCTTAATCCTGTGTGGATGATCACCAGTGTCATTATCCTCGGAAAAACCGCCTAAATTATGATAAATCTTTTTACTACTTTTCATCAAAATTGGCCTTACGAGTTGAGACTCTTTTAAGAGTTTTTCGCTATTTCGCACTCGTCAGCCATTCCAGTCCACTGCTGGACTGCTAGGCCTCACCAAGACGGCGCCACTCGTTCCTGTCCTCCGATTTCCTCATCCAGCGCCTACCGGTGACCTTACATAAATCGTCCGTCCATCGGGCTGGCTAGGTGCTATATAGCACAGTTCAGGAGGGTTGGCCCTGAAGGACCACTTGAAAAAATCACCTGTATACCGAAAGGAACTAAGTTTCAACTATCATACGTTTCTCTTTTATTTCAAAATGAAATCTTGTACCCACCTGGACTGGTATACAATCCAAAAGGAATCTTAGCTTGGGTCGATTTGATTTTCGCTTCAGACGTGTCCATTTTCTTGTTGAGCTTTAACAGCACCATCGACATGAGGGCGGTGTCTATCGCAAACAGAAGTCTTTTCAAGTCTTTAATGTGCGTGTCGATGAAGGAGAAAAGCTTCTTTTGCCCGGATTCCAACATTTCTTGTCTTTCGGTCTGTAGCAATTTATATGAATATAGTGGAACACTTACAAACCAATAGATGGCGTAGTGCAATAATTAAGGTCGCAAACATTTCCCGAAACGTACAAATAATATTGTTACGAGTCGCGAGACTCGAATTAAAATGCCGTTAGAATTACTATGTAGTTTATTAGAACTATACATACACGTATAATTAGGTTTGTACCTGTGTATTTGTTTTTCATCTAAGTTTCCCAAAATACTATTTTTTTTTTAGCTAGCTAGCTTTAATAGCAACGCTCTAGTCCAGATTGCATCAGCTTTTTGTGAGGCGGGGGAAATGCATTTCGCACACTACCGGGTCTTTTACTAAGGATAAGACCAAAGCGACGAGAGGTGACAACCACGAATGGAGCACCAGAGTCAAATCGCCGGCTTGTGTGGAGACTCGACTACTCAATACTCCACTAAAACCACCCTCCTCCCATGTGCCCCGCGCTTATGGCAAGAAGAGCGTGAGACTTAGAACGTAGTTACGCCCACGCTGATACTAGCGCATCATTGCTTGAGAATGCCCCGGGAAAGACAAACTCACTTCGTCAACAGGGGTGAAGGTGTAGACTCCTCTGCTCCCTAGATTTTATTTTATTCTATTTTATTTTAGATGCTAGAGGACCCCTGCAGCGGTATTATGGCGGGAGGAGATCTTGCGCATTTTTTGAGCCTCCGGGACCCCGACTGACGTCGGTACCCATGACACGCACGCGCACCTCTCTCCCTATGTCCAGATCGCATCATCACTCAACATCATGTAAGACTGTTAGAGGGACCGCAACAAATCCATAAACTTGACAGATCTATAACATGTATATTGTCTGTGGTAACCTTCCTAAGATGGCCGACCTCCATTCCGCAAGTGCTCTGTCCAACTAAAAATTATATTAAATAGAAACTAGAAACAATCACAGGCTTTCATTTCATTAGACAGAAGTCATATACGAACCAATGCGGACGTGAAAATGTGCAGTCTTGTTTTAAGCAAACTTGGATGAAACACCTACCGGGTTATGCGGCTCTTTCATTCTACTGTTCATGTAGCTATAGTACTCCTGGAGCTTCTCGAATTTCTCGTCTGCATAGCTGTGCTTTGGATCAATCTCCTTCGAGTTCGGCATGTTGTATGGTCTCTGGTAAAATAATGTTATCACGGATAGAAGAATGCTTAAGAATGACAATCGTCCAAACAGAACTCGCAACACATTCTGCAACCTTAATTCGTCGGTCATTCGGTTATTATTAAAAATAAAAAACAGACGGTGTGCGCCTCGGGACGCCCTACAGAAGTGATGACTTAAATTTATCTAAGTTGAACTATTTAATATTAAAATTGTGTAACTTGAAAAGCTTGGGTTATTACCTATATTACAATGTACATTAATATGATAATGTGAGGAAAGGTTATTTATTAATAATATCTTTTATTGATTTAATCTAATTACCGAAATACGGCTAGCGCTGTGAGACTCTATCTCACAGCGCTAGCCGTATTTCGGTACGAGAGGAGGACCTGCCTACCGCTGTCATGTGCGTGAGAGAAAGGGAAGCTAGACAGAGTGGCGCCGTAATGCGTTACGTGAAAAAGTGTTTTACTCTCCCATGAGAAGATATTACTTCAATAAATTAAAATAAGTGTCCAATTAAGTCAAGTGAATTAACAGAACCATATAAGACCCGGCCATAAACAAACCGAATACTTCTCTTATCTTTATCTCAAAAATATAAATTATGTGGTGGAATTCTTTGGTCGATTCACGTCTTTAAAAATTGTGTTATAAAAACCGACAAAATGAATAAATTCACATAGAAGATTACTTACGGTTTCTACAGTTGGAAATGACAGTCTTGCCAGCTGAAAAAGACATTATTTTTTTAAATTAATAATGATTTAGCATGGTAGGTATGTTGCGCGAATTTACTCGTGTAAACTAGAGGTATTTAACTCCGAATATGCTGCATCATTTGGTATGGCAAATGTCATAAATAAATTTTCTGTTGTTTATTTAGATCTAGGTTGTCTGAGATCGGCTCCAGAATGGTCCTTTATATTATTTATAACGCATATTTTTTACAATATATATATTATTACATCTTATACTAATATATAAAGCTGAAGAGTTTGTTTGTTTGATTGAAGGCGCTAATCTCAGGAACTACTGGTCTGATTTGAAAAATTATTTCGTTATTAGCTAGCCCATTTATCCAGGAAGGCTATATATCATCACGCTACAACCAATAGGAGTGGAGCACCAATGAAGAATGTTTCAAAATAAAGAATAAAGAATAGCTCAGTTTCATATTAAACATCCTATAACTCGAACAGTATCTTGATCTTTTGCAAGCTTTTATTTAACTTGCTATGGATATACGTATGTCCGGATAAGGATGTATGTATGTATGTAAGTTCGGGTGGAATCTTGGAAGTTAAATTTGACCAACTCCCCAGTTTCCGATTGAGGTGAAATTTTGCACGCATATGTATATCGCGTGACAATGCAGTAATATGGCACCGCGCAGCTGATATGATGATGGAGTCGGAAGGTGGCCATAGGAACTCCTGTACTAAACAAGATAGACCCGTCGTGTTTGGGCTCATTTTACTTGTCTTGGCTAGCATACTGCTGCTACATGACATCCAGGCTCTCAAAATCTTGAATTTAAAAAACCTTTTTAAAAAAGCTTATTCTTATTTTACATTACACCAGTCCGCTCCGCCTCGAACTTAAGGTATAAAAACGTTTTACCAGTTGAAATGATGCGACGTCGCCGCTGTTGCCGATGCTCAGGGAAAACTTCATAAACAGCTATAGAAAGAGGATAATAAAATAAATCAAATTGAAAAGAGATCTCACGTGATCAAAGGACTGGTCTTTATTTGGAACAACACATTAGCATTGTCATACAGTGTGGAATTGGGGCTAATATATTTTATTTCAACGTTTTCTTTCGATATACATATATACGATATATATACATACATATATGTATATATACACATACATATATATATATTATTTGTTGTGTATGTATGTATATATATATATATATATATATATATATATATATATATATATATATATATATATATATATATATATATATATACACAACAAATAATCGGTGCCGTTTTATAGATATATTTAATGTATTACTTTATAATGTCTTAGGCCCGCTTGCCTAACGATTGCCTTTAAATAAAATTAGGCATCATATTAAACTGCCTAAATACGTTTTACACAAAACGTATTGAAAGTTCTTTAAACAAATTTAGCGGCAAATTTGGCGTTGTGCAAGACGCTAATTCTAAAAAACGTTTTGTGTTTCTTAAATAAATTTAAGCAACCTTATGCAAACAGCCCTTAGTTTAATAAATATGAAAGATAGTTAACACTTTATTGTACACCATTACACCATAAGGTACGGAAAATACAGATGAACTTATAGCCTAAAAATATTCTAAATGTCCACAATGGGCGGTCTTATCGCTAAGAAGCGATCTCTTCCAGACAACCCGAGGCAGGAATAAAAACATATTATATTGGTCAAAGATGTTATACATAAATATTAGAGGATATGCAGCTACTTACATATATTTTATACTTAATAGACATATATAAATACACCTATTGATATAAAATACATAAATATATACATACACATATATACGTACATACATACGTAGAAATATCAAACATCACTATGTTGCAGGTAGTGCTTGTTTGTTAGTTTGTTGGTAGTGTTGTTGTCCTGTCCTTCAGTTATGTGTCTTTCAACAGAATTGTGTAAATCTGGTTGTTCCGACTAATGTAATTAACTATGCTACTCACTAGTGATCTTAAGTTCTCTTTGAAAACACTTACAAAACATGTTCCCAAAATTATTTTTCTATTTCCCATCAGAACAGCCTCTCTTTGAACGACTGTTTGTGTAATAAACCATATATACCAATATAACAATCCTTAAAATAAACGGTAATTTGATAAAAAATAATTGACTGCAAACCTTTTAGAAACAATGTAAGTATTTAAGAGTGTATGCTTTTTTTCTTGCGATAAGGACAAAAGGCCGAGAGGACTTACTACGAAATTACCTTCGTAGTTCGTTTTCGTTCTTGAATTTTTTGTTTTTTTTTTGTAATTTAAGTATATTCCCCATTTATTCTGTGTTATATAGACCACTAGTTTAACCCGCAGCGCAGTATCTCTTGTTTAAAGAGCAGGCAGTACTGGTTACATAATATATTTTTTTTTTTGTATTTGCCCCCGAAAGATTCACTTCATTCAATTTCGCAATTTATACCATCCCCCGTCTATCTGTAAAGTGCATAAATGACAAAACCTGCCAAAAATTACAAAATAGACACGTGAACAATCCTCCAATTAATCCATAGATTAAATAGACCGACTGGTCAGAGTGCACGAAATGGTCTTACTAATGTTCGATATATATATGAATATATATATATATATATATATATATATATATATATATATATATATATATATATATATATATATATATATATATATATATATATATATATATATATATATATAAATTAAAATAATTATTATATAAATTACATACTATTGAATACAATGTAAGAAAACTTAACTTATTTGTATTGTATTCTACCCATAGTCCCTCAAGACTATAAGTAGAATACTGAGCCCAGATCACCGTCTTCTATGGGTAAGGTGCCCAGAAGGCTGGCTACGTTTCCTCGCTGGATCGCCATACTGATCCGTTGGCCGAGGTAGGCACCAGCCCTCTGATCACCTGAAGAGTCGATGAGTCGTTTTGATAAATTTTGGTAGAGGCTCATGGCCTCAGGACCCCACGGTCCAAGCGTCTCGACAGCAAACGGCACAAACATATAACTCTCACTGAGGGTTGCATATTTCCGCCGCTTCAGTGATTCCGCTGTTTCCGCTGCCGAACCGGCCGATCTAGAAGTGTTTGGTAAATGGGATGCGGCCAACGTGTCTACGCAAGTCGCATCCCACACCAAAGGCTTGCCACGCCGCCAGGGAATTAGAGTCATTCCGTCAGGGCGCTTGCCATCATCACGTGCAATACCGTTCGGCTCCAATAGAGCCGGCACGTTAGCGGTGGCAAGCGCTCTCCGCAAGACATCATTCAGGGCGGCGTGGCGTGACCATCTGCCGGCACTGCGGCGGCAAGAAAGACCGTGGTATCCCGGGTCGATTACCTCTATTCCACAGACACATGTGTGTGGTGCACATATGCGAGAACCTAAGCGCAGGTTTATGGCCAAAGAAAAGGAAGTATTATCCATTAATGTACCTATGTTTGGGGAGGGGATAGCTTGGAGCCAAAAACCAGACTCTTTGCGAGAAACGGCAAGGATGCGGGCACGTTCTGTAGAGTTAGTTGAATTTAGAAGTTCTGTGTTTAATCCTCTACATATAGGTTCATCCCAGCATCGTTGCGAATTCATGATCGTGGGAATGTCTTCACTAGGGCAGGCCATTTTCCAGGCGTTTAGTGCTTCATTTAAAAAGGATGTATTGACATTATCCCAGTGTTGCATAATTTTTTTAATTAATGAGCCAGTGCTGTAGGCGGATGAAAGAAAAGCCGGTAGAGCAACGCTAGAGATTTTGCGGATGCCTAAACCTCCATACCTAATGGGTAGGGAAGCTTGGATCCAGTTGTTGTCCGAGAGTTCTGAATTTAAAATTTTACTAAGCACATCTTTAATGCAATTATCTAGTGGTTTTATAAGATTAGAAAATTTCCAAAGCGGGGCGCATCGTAAGACATATGTTAATTTTGGTACAAACAGACAATGTCGTATAATGTGATATGCAATTTGGGAGTGAAAATCGAAAAGTTTAGAGTATGACAGATCAAACGCGGCTGATTGCTCAGACAGATAATTTGGAATGGCCTCATCTAGAATAGGGGCTCCAAGCAAGCGAAGAGAATCCTTCTCCAGGACCTTAAAACCGGGTGCGACGACATTGAACATATTGTTGATATTGTCGCTTTCGTTTCGTGTATATATATATATATAGTAGCACAGCTGAACTGTAGATAATCAGCTAGTTCCATTCAACGGAGTTCTTGTCTCAAAAGGCCACATTTGACTATACAGTTCATATTTCTCACAAAACACATAATTACTACTCAAAATCTATCAATATCCTACATTTATTGTTTATTTTAAAGTAATTTTACACATTTTAGAAAATAAAACTGCACGGCACACCATCTCCTTTCAGTTCCCGCCAAAAACTCCTCTTCAAAATATTATACAAATATTATTTTTTTGGATTATGGCTGCAATGATTATACAAAGATCCATAGCTGAAGTAATAGTTTACATTTTGACATTGACATTTGACAAAATAGCCACAGACCATTAATATAATATTCTGGTTAAGAAACGATTAGACTTCTCTTAAAGTGAAAAAAAAATGATTAGGGTCTTAAATCTCTTAATTATAAAAAATAGGGAATTATATTACGTTTTACCTGATAACCTCAAAACACGTTAACACGCACACATTGATAGTTTTTGGAGAGTGAACATAGTAACGCTTCGCGTTTTCGATGCCGTTTTTCGCGGTGTTGTTGTTTTCATCGCACTGACAATAATTGATATCGGATTAAAATGCATTTGCGCTTTGTGAATTGTTTGAAGTGTTATGTTTATTTAAATTAAAAACTTGAAATTGTCGTGTGGAAAAAGAAATAGAGATTATATTCTAGAATGGATATGGAAGGCCATGTTAAAAGAGTGCGTTCCAACAACTGGAGTGAAAAGGAAAAAGTATATATATTTATTATGTAAACTAACGATATTAATCCTTATTTTTAGTAAATGCTCTAATAATAAGTAAAAAACGATGCATAATTCACGCTAACGTAACACATGCTTTGGGTTGGGTATAGTTATAGGGAATAGTTATTTATTATGAAGGTTAGAAGGCTGAGGCGGCAGCTCCGCCTCTATTTGCTCTCGCCTATCCGGCGTGCTATTTTTTTTTATAAATACTTACGGCCTTACTTATAATAATCTCGTTAAGAAAAGATTGGGCATCTCTTAAGTAAGAGAATCAAAATCAGCCCCTAATCAATGAATATCTGTTTTTTTTCACTTATAAACGTGTATTACCTGTTGTGTACATATGAGTGGCACAGATAAAAGAAATTTGAATGATTAACGTAGGTTGTACCCAAAATATTCGACTAAAGAAGAGTTTATGGGTGAGATTTTCACTAATCAGTTGCTGAGTTGTTTCTTTAAATTTAAGAAACGATTATAAGTAAGGCCTGTAATATTCACTTTATATCTCAAATGATAATACTTTAGATATGTGGTCACTGAATTTCAAGTAGTGGAAGAGGGGAGGAGTACTTCTTCCTTCTGCAACTTCTATGTCTAGGAGATGTGTAGTTCTTGAGATATTAATTTTTCGTTTGTTCGTTTCATTATATTGCACCGGCCGGCATGTGCCAGAACAGACTGGTCACCAAGCAGTCTGTTCTGGCACTCACTGGCTGCTCGCTCGGTCTGTGCGCAAGCCCACAAGCTATGCAAGTGTGCCATGGCAGCAGTCACTGAGTGTCACAATAATTTTGTAACTATTGTCAAAATATATAACTAACTGGTCACCAAGAAGTCTGTTCTGGCACTTGCCGGCCGCTCGCTCGGCCTGTGCGCAAGCCCACAAGCCAAGCGAGTGTGCCATGGCGGCAGTCACCGAGTGTTACAATAATTTTGTAACTATTGTCGCAATATAAGCAAAAAAAAATTGTCATATTTAAAAATCAGATTCAAAACTCGTTTATAAGCCTATGTGTATCCTAAATATAAACAGTGGCATTACCCTTGTTTATCAATCATATTTTTGTTTTTCCCACTTATCATTCAAAATTTGTTTGTGAACCCTAAAAACTTGTTTCCTAACCCAAATAAATGGTCTGGTTGCTATAGATAAGGCGTATGTTATTCCTAAGCTCAAATTACTCATATTCTCATGCCACTTTGTAAAAGGGCAGCCAATAAAAGTGCCTCGCATCTATACCACATCATGCTTTTTTTAGAAAATGCTCAAAATGCTGGTGCTCGAGCATGCTGATGCTATTGAAAATAAAGAAACAACCACAAATGCGAATACCAACAAAAAGCTCGCTTGGGAGGAGGTGTTATCATGGTTTGTTTGTTTTTTATTTGACTTAGAATTTTTATATTAAACTACTAGCTGTACCCGGCAGACATTGCCCTGGCTTTAAAAAATAAAAATCTAGAACCCAGTTACAGCGTCTTTTACCAGGACCAAATGTTAAGCTAAACTCAAATCAAATTATTGCTATTAAAAAAAAGGGGCTGGTGGTAAAAGGGTGAAAATTTAGGGTTGTATGTAACTTTCAATGCTAAATCATAATATTAAAAATAAGAAATGTTGACAAAAAAATAAAGAAGTCTTTAGGGGGTGGGTCACCCTTATCATTTATGAAAAATAGATGTTGGCTGATTCTCAGACCTACCCAATATGCACAAAAAACTTCATACAAATCGGTTCAGCCATTTCAGAGGAGTTTGGTATAATAAAAATCTTTATTTGCCAGAATGTAGTACAAAAGTTGTTACAATGATAAGTTGATGTGCACATTCTACCATTTTCATGGTGTGCAAAAAATAATCATATTGTAAATTAATTTAATATTTCTCATTTGTATTATTTTTAAAAAAAGACAATCTTTTTAAAATAGCTATTTTTACCTATTTTTCAATTGCTTAACGAAATTATTTTTTAAATTTTAATTATTTTCAATATTATTATTCCTTTAGATGTATATATGTTACAGTCATAGTGATTAAATAGCTATTGTATATAATGACTGTTCATTGTATATAATACCAAAATTGACTAGACAATGTGATAAATTAATCACTTTATCTGGATATTATTCATAATAGCAGGTCATAGTTACCCAAAGTATTCAATTCAATTATTTATTATTGTAGTCTTTAAAGAGTGATACCAAATACTTGTATTGATCTCTGTTTTTTTTTAAATTTTGTTTTACGGCTTTAAATTTACTTAATAAATTAAAGTGTAATAACTTTATAACAATGTTAATTAACATAGAATTAGTATCTATGACTCTGTTATTTTAATTCTTAGGCAAATTATAATATAATTTTGGGTGTGGTATAGATATACAGCACATTTATTTATTACTTGAGATATAAAATTAATTTTGGATGATTATAAAAAAAAATAACCTAAACTGTATTAAAAAAGTTCAGATTTATGCATAAAAAATAAATGTGCCATGTATCCATACTCCACCAATAATTTTATAATCTTTACCTATACCTACTTGTTTTATTACACTATATCCAAGTCTTCGAAATATTGTATAAAATTGCTAGTTAATATGATTAATTCTGAGACAATTATCACTTTATCTAAATTAAGTACATACATAACTTCACGCCAGGTCCCTTGCGGGGTAGGCACGAACAACAGAGCGCCACACAGGCCCATTCTTACACACCTCACTTGCTTCTTTGACATTCATAGCTCTTGTCATGCACGCTCGTCTGTTCTTAAGGCTCCTAACATCACCTTCTGCTAATACATGATCAATTTGATCATGGAAGGTGTGTCGTGGCCTTCCGCGACTTCTGCATCCATCCACTTTTGCATTGTATATCTGTTTAGTCATTCTTTCATCATACATTCTTTCCACATGCCCGAACCACCGGAGCATTCATTTCCTTACCTTCACCCCGACACTCTCTTTCAGACCAACTCTCTTTCTTACTTCGGTATTGCGAACGCGGTCCGCGAGCGTCACTCCGCAGATTTTGCGCAGTGCTCGCATCTCGACCGCGTTTACTCTACTTTCATGCTCTCTATTCCATACCCAACTAAATTAAGTAGACATTATAAATAATGGCTAGATAATATATGTAATATCCGGATTTATTACTTTGGCTGTAACATATATATTATTTATTTTTAAACAATATGTACTATGTCAATCAGCTAAAGCTGGTAACAATCGCAAGAATTTTATATTATTTTGTATCAACAGGTGTACTAATTAATTTCAGTTTTAACACAATTAGTCCAAATAAAAGGGATATGGGACAGCTACTTAACCAGTGGCGTAACATGAAATATAAAGACAAAAAATCTGAATTCACATTTCGAAGAGTGAAACTAACTGCTGGTGGAGGATCTCCGCCACCTAGCCCGCCTGTCGAGGACCAGATATTGATGGAGGCCATAGTTCACGAGTTTGGTGCGGACACAATCAGATACAGTAGTGATCCTCTCCATATAAGACGGGTATTTAAAAGTTTTTATAAATTAGTATAACAACAAGGGCCTGACTTATAATAATCTCGTTAAGAAAGAATTAGCTATCTCTTAAATAAGAGTCTCTTAAGCCCCTAATCAATGGCTGTTTCAAATAAAACTTGCCATCTTGCCTCTTAGCAGTCGCTTAACCTACCTCGTGATGTTGGTTATTTTTGACAGTTATTTATGCGTTACTTTACCACCACCTCTTATCATTAAGAGGAGTTTATGGGTAAGATTTTCGTCAATCAGTTGCTGAGCAGTTTCTTAAAATTTAATAAAGGATTATAAGTAAGGCCAAAAATGGTTACATGAAGGTAGCAGTATGTTGTAAGTTGTAAATGATACTGCCATCTTTTAGGTTACAAAAAGTATTGTCCTCTTTCTTGGGGGTTGGTATACGCTTCTTTAATAAGATTCCGAGTGAAATGTTAGATCTGCCTTTCACTAAATTAAAAACCAAACTAAAAAGTATCTGGCTAAAAAAGAGATACTACACTATTGAAGAATACTTAAATGACAAAACTTCATTTACATAGCAGTTCGCTCCAACCTCTTCTCTTATACCATATTATGTATAAATTATCTTGCTAACCTTGTAAGGAATTTATGGAGACATGTTGCAGCAAAACAAATAAAAAATGTAGTATGTCATGTTCTTTATTATAACTATAGTAATATTTTTCTTTACTTTTATTGTGTCTCTATGAATATGCACTGTTTGCTATGATTCCATTAATTCTTCAAAAGTCTTCCTGTAACATACTTCTGTATAAAACTTATTAAAAGAAGAACTTGAGATATAAATAGTGTGGCGAATGATGGTGGAACCATCTAGTTAGTTTTAGAACTTTTGAAAAAATCTAGAAGAATCTAGAAGGAAAAGACACGGACGGATATATTTAGAAAAGGATAGACGATAAACGAAGGAAAGAGATAGATAGATGTTAGAAAGAGATAGACGACATAAGAAAGAAAGAGATAGATAGATGTTAGAAAGGGATAGATGTATAAACGAAAGTTCCCGAACAGGTTTTTCTTTTCCTTCTAGATTTTTCCAAAAGTTCTAAAACTAACTAGATGGTTCCACCATCATTCGCCACAATAGAATAAGAGATAAATATAAAGCAAACATTTTTGTTTAGCTACATGTGTTGCTGGTTTTTTTTTATCGTTTTTTTTTTACTATTTCAGCCTGTATCATCAGAAACTGTGTCACATTCTTCGTCACTACAACAAAATACAGTGGAGGTACACAATTTAATTTTTGATTTTGTTTTATCTGCATATATATTAGTTTTTTGTATTATTGTAGTGGACAACTAGCGTTTTTCTTGGCTATGGATGAATAATATTGTTACGAGACGCGAGGCTCAAATTAAAATGCTGTTAGAATAACTATAGAGTTTAGAAATATACAAACACTTATAACACAGGTACAAATATAACCGAACACAACAAGTTCAAACGTAATGCAGAAGGTCGTAATTCAATAAAACGCGCAAGGTCTGTAACTTATTAGATTCCCGATTATAGTACACACGTCTCGCTTCGCTCGTGGTTCTCGCTCGAATACCTCTTGCCTCAATCGGGCCATTGCTTTATACTGCACAAATGCAATATGTCCGCCCGGCATCGTGGACCTAATTTCCTAGAATCAACTTTTATTTTAAAATCCGTAACACCTGGCTAATGATTACAATACAATAAGTAAACAAAAGAAGACGATTATAAAAGAATTACAATAGTTTCAATGTTAACAGTTATTAGTTCAAATGCCGACGGGTAATAAATGCGCTTTGTTTCATATATGCAGGTGGTTTTGTTCTTGTCGAGACCTGAGTTGTAACAATATTTGTTGTATTTTCAATAAAAATTTCACTGTTAGCATTTGTCATCTATTACATTTTATTTTTAGCTGAAGTCTGAAGTAGTAAATGAAGATTCAGATTTTGTCTTGGTATGTACTAATTAAGCATTAGAGTGGTGCATAAAACAGACTATTTTAGAAGTGATAACTTCTTATTGGTAAACCGCTTTGTTACGTAACGCGTTACGCCGCCAGTCTGTCTGGCTTCCCTTTCTCTCACGCAAGCTATCACTTCTGTGGGGCGTCCCGAGACGCACACGCCTTTTTTATTAATCTCCAGTGAGAAACTGTTAGTTTTGATGTTTTAAGAACTCCAAGTGTAAGAAATCAAATTTTTTTTATTAAAATTTTCTTTCTCGTTGCGGTATAATTTTATAGACCCAAAAATAATAAGTTTCTGAAAGTTACAGTTCAAAATTTGAATTTTAAAAGGTCGCTTATCATTTTTTTATTTACTAGTGCATTATTCGTTCTAGAAAATCTATATTAATGCACTAGTACTGTAAAAAAATTGCAAGTAAAAAAAAACAGTGCTAGGCGATTTTTGAAGTAAAAAAAAAATTAAAGTTACCTCTTAAAATGTTGTATTTAACCTATCTTTTTTTTTTAGTTCTCCATCCTGACGAACTAGATGTGTAAGGGGGGTTATTTCTTGTTTGTTTTTTTGTATCTTTATTTGCTTTATTTATTTAATAAACTCTTAATTCTATTGCATGTTACTTATTCCTATTGTATTTTATACCTATCCTTTGTAGGAGTTTTTATATCATCAAAACTATTTTTCACTCGAAACTGAACTGAAGTCTGTTTTTTGCGCCACCCTAATAAGCATGTTATTGAATATTATTTTATAATAAAATTATTTTATATTACTTTTAGAGAGATGTAACGCAAGAATTATCTCACAATCAACAGCACGGAGCAACCCCAAAGAAAAAACTGAAAAGGTATATATTACATACATACATAACTTCACGCCAGGTCCCTTGCGGGGTAGGCACGAACAACAGAGCGCCACACAGGCCCATACTTACACACCTCACTTGCTTCTTTGACATTCATAGCTCTCGTCATGCACGCTCGTCTGTTCTTAAGGCTCCTGACATCACCTTCTGCTAATACACGATATACCTAAAATTCAGGCTTTTAAACCTGAAATACCCCCTTAAAGACATCAAGAATGACTAATGAGTTCTGTCTCTATGATGTATGTATATTTCCTTTGGCTTTGGATTTCATAGCCACAGATAGGTGTAGTACCTTAATGGTTAGTAATACATCCTAAACCCAAAGGGCTTCGTATCCTGACTTGAAAGCATACACCACTTAGTTTCAAGTGTCCAAAATGTTATAAATGCCATGTTCTAATGGTGAAGGAAAACATTGAGATGAAGCCTGCTCATCGAAATAACCAATTGTTAAACTTGCCAATCTGCCCTGGACAAGTGTTTTTTTATTGCAGGAGTTCAGCAGACAGGCAGATAGCACACTTGATGGAAAGCGGTTACCATCGCCTATGGACATTTGCAACACCAAATGCGCTGCTCCTCTTTTAAGGGAGACTGGAACCTGGTCACTTATGTCGGAACAATATATATATACATGTTTATATATACATCGACCACACCGACCAAATGCACCAAAATGACAAAAATGGCAAATCACAAAAAAGTGTCGTTACAACTTTTTTGGTCTTAAAATTTTCCGTCTAGCCCCCTTTCGCCATTCGTACCGCGCGATAAGGAACTTCGGTCCATCCGGGTGTCCCTTGACACCTCTCAAGTTTTTTATTATGGCTTTTGTTTTCACAGATATACGGGAGACTGCTGCAAGGGAGACCATGAACATTCGTTATACCTGTTAGCCAAAGCAGCGCGAGAAGAGGGGATGAAGCGTGAAAGAGAAGCCCATGAGTGCAAGATGAAGAACGAAAGAGAGCTGCATGAAAATAGATTGGCAATAATGGCCCTGGAAAAAGAGTATTGGTTGTCAAAAATAAAGAAAAATACATAATTTGTTTTTTATATTTTCTATATTTTTATCAATAATATCAGTAATATTCATAGTCATGATGCAAAGGTACCATCAATTCGTTTCATTGTATAATGCCCTATACCATTGTTTCCCAAAGTGGGCGATAACGCCCCCTTGTGGGCGCTGCAGGCCTAAAGGGGGGCGGTAAGAGACCCCAGAAAAAAAACGGGGGCGTTGTATAGGGGCTTGCGGGGCGATTTGTAATTTTATCTATTTAGGAGGGCTCTTACACACCGCCTGAACTCTCGACTATGATTTGTGAACATAGACTAATATTAGTTAAGAGTACTAGATAAAGCACTATAAAGTTGCGTTTCAATAATCATTCTCATTGGCATGTGTAGCCCGTAAGATTTAACTTAAGACCTCACCGCCGTTGTGTACTACCTACTGCGCTTAGGTCTCAAGTTAACTCTTGCGGGCTATAGTTAAAGTCTCGGTTAGAATGAATGTTTAAGCCGCATTTTCATTAGGGGGAAATTTGGTGGGCGACTCTGTCGCTCGACACGAAATTCACGTGTCCCGCGCGATGTCGCCCGACGTCGCTTGGGACATTTACGGGTCGCGCGACTTTCGTGTCCCTCGACACTCGCCCGACAAGCTTTGAGTGGTGAGAACGTGTGTCGCTTTGTGTTCCAAAAATGGCAGTAGTGTGGTCCAACGAGATTACATTGACCCTGATCGAGACGTATCAAAATTGGCAATTATTGTGGGACACTTCACATCGAGATTATAAAAACAAAATAAAAAAAATGATGCGTGGGAATCTATCGCGACTACATTAGATATACCGAGATAAGACGTCGAGGGAAAAATGCATAACTTAAGGTCTCAGTTTCTCAGGGAGAGAAAAAAAAAATCCATAACTATCTCCAGTTGCCAAGTATCTCAATGTTGTAGCGAGTCTGATGTGAGGGTCGATAGATTTCCGAAACTTTGTATCTTGCTTGACTACGGCCGGCCCAACCATATTTAAAAGTATCTCGAAATCGGTTCTAGACATTCTAGTAAAATTTTCGAAAGCTCCATCGTGCAAAACTGTTTAATAAGCTTGAACTTTCCCTTTGGAGCAAATATTCCAGGACCCACCACCTCTTTTTTTTACGTTTTGCTAATGTCTTCCGAATAATTATGTAAGCTTCAAAGAACAACACTATTTCCTCGGGCGACATACTGATCACGACTGGCTAATGTGAACGAGTCATATGTCGCGGGACATTGTCTTACAACTTTTGCAGAGACAACTACGAGAATGTCGAGCGACAAGTATCTGCGACATGTCGCCTAATGAAAATGCGGCTTTAATCTCCGCTAATATGGTTTACAATAATCAAATAATGTCAAATCAACGTTATACTGGTTTTTAAGTAGCTGAAAAAATGGGGGCGCTAAAAAATAATTTATTCTCAAAGTGGGCAGTATAATAAATAAGTTTGGGAACCACTGCCCTATGCGATAATAGTGCCCTTTTTAATCCGTAGCACAATCTAACAGATGATGAATTCGGGCTATGATACAGATTTAGCAAGACAAATAAAGAAAGAAATAATTTATTTGCAAGCGACAATACAAGAATGCAGAAAAAATTATACATACATTTTTTATGATTCGATTATATATATTGTTACGAGCTACAGGATTCGAATTAAAATAAATGCCGTTGGAATGAGTAGAGTTTATTAGAACTGTACAAACACGTATAAAACAAGTATAACAAAGTCCGTCACTATATACTAATCGAAAGTGCTACACGCATCTTACTCGTACGTATCGTAATCGTCGCTTGACTGCCCCATCCCTCCATTCGGGCATTGTTATACTAAACTGTATAATACCAAACAAAGGGGCCGCGTTATGAGTCAATCCGCCATCTGGCAATGTTCGACGCAATGCAATAAAAGTAAAAGGATTAGTTCCACTCTAATTACAGCCATAAAAAAATAGATGTTTTAAAAAGTTTAAACACGAAGTAACAAATAGAACTCAGAATGCAGGAAAGGCAATAAACGGCATTTTACGACATGCAGGTGTGCGTACTTTGTCGGTTTGTAACTTTATTGCATATTATCCCCGCAAATTGCTATTGCGCCTGGCCGCCATTTTGGTGACGTAAAGCCGAACACTCGGTACTGTTAGCATCACTGGCCGGCGAGTACCCGTATATATCGAGTTGCGGATGACGTCACGTGAATGCTAATTTGACAAGGTTCGTATAACTCAGGGCCACAAACTGCTAATAAATTAGCTTTCTTCATCGAATCCTCCTTGATTTCACTCGTTTCCAAACAAAAACTAAATCTTTCGATGTAATTTCTCCAACACCCACATGCCACATCAAATTCATTGAACTTTATACCCATTTTATTTTATATGTTTTTTATCACCGTTTATATGCTTTTTTTTCACTTTTTTACAGTTTCAATTTAGTTTTAATCGTTTTTTCTCGTCGCCATTGTTAAATACTCACTAATTTACGGGATCGAAACGACGCGCGCGCGACAGCCATGACAGACTCACTCTTTTGCAAACTATCTTCACTTCAGTACATAACACAGCGTATTAGCCATTTACATACATACATAACTTCACGACAGGTCCCTTGCGGGGTAGGCACGAACAACAGAGTGCCATTCAGGCTTATTCTTACACACCTCACTTGCTTCTTTGACATTCATAGCTCTTGTCATGCACGCTCGTCTGTTCTTAAGGCTCCTGACATCACCTTCTGCTAATACACGATCAATTTGATCCTGGAAGGTGTGTCGTGGCCTTCCGCCACTTCTGGATCCATCCACTTTTGCATTGTATATCTGTTTAGTCATTCTTTCATCATAGCATTAGCAATTTGCGGGGATAATACTGCAGTTCCTACAAATGAGGTCGGTAATTCAGCTTTATGCAGTATTGGAGTTTCCTCCAGTGCAGCACTGATTTTCAGTGCCAACCTCGCCTCATTAATCTCATCACCATATGTTCACAAGTAACAAGAAATAGTAAGAGCTGATCTGCAAGCGGATAACCGAGGTGGTGGAATCCCTGTAGAGCTGCAAGTAATGGCATGTCGGATATTGGGGCCACCATGAAGTTGGTGATTTCCTTAGGTTTTAGTTCTTGTCTATTTTAGATTCAATAGAATTGTCCTGACTTTCATGGTATGAGTCGACAAAGTTTATCATGTTTGGCCCACAAGGTGGCCATTGCATTTGCTTCAAAACAAATATAACAGAAGATGCCAATGTGATAAGAAATTCAAATCCATTAGTAGTTTCTTTACGAGTGCGATAGAATGTACTAAAAAAAATAAAGAAGTCAGTGATGTTGTGGATCAGTAACACATCATAGAAAGGTCTATTCTATATCTTTTTCATTGTTTCTTATGTTTCCTTCAGATGGATCCACTTGATGGCAAGTGGCTACCATCACCCATAGACATCTGCAACACTAAGGGAGCCGATGTGTTGCCTGCCTCGCCTCGTTGAGACTTAAAAAATCTGTGTGTCATTTTTGAAGAGCCCAATATTGTAGCAATCTAGAAAAACCGCAGGACCTCATTCTACGGCTTTCTCACATGGGAATATTATACTCAAGTAAAAATGAGAAAATTAACATTACTAAAATCTTCATATAGCAATATCTTCAGGTTGAAGATTTTCTGTATCTGAAAACAAAAATGATTTTATTACATACTAGCTGACCCGGCGAACTTCATATCGCTTAACCAATTCACTATAAATTAAGATGTAAGCTATCCTATCTTCCAACTTTGGATTGAAACTGCACATGGTGATAAAAAATCGGTTTAGTAGGTTAGGAGTCCATCACGGACAAACAAAGTGACAAATAATTTATATATATTTAGATATTAAAATTGTAGAAGTAAAATTTCTGTACAATGAAATAAAAATGCTAAAAACCGAGTCAGGGGGATGTAAGAATTGAAATAATAACATAGATTTTTTAAATTCTCTTTGTATCAGCTAATCTCCAAAATGACTAGACCGATTTAAACGAAATTTTGTATGATGGTAGCTTATATCCCTGGTCAACATATAGGATACTTCTGATCCCGAAAAGTTAAAGAGTTCCCGTGGGATAGTTAAAAAAACTTTCATAGCTTATTATAAAACTTATGCACCTAATTAAAGCAATATAAGTATTGATATTGCTGGTATCATCATCATACAATAAAACAATTTATATATTAAAAAACAATTAGGCTATTTATATCATCACACTAAGACCAGTCAGAGCGGAGCACTAATGAAGAATGTTTTAAAATCAGGAGGGTTTTTTTTAACTATTCCATGTGGACGAAGTCACGGGCACAGAATTTAGTCAGTAATGAAGCAAATATTAGTAAGATAATAGGACTACAGTTAGTAAGATATAGGGGCTGGCTATATTTCTTCTAAATATGAAAAATTATTATTAAATTAATATGAATATGCACCTTGTTCCTCATTCAGCTCTATCGCTAAATTATGCAATACTGCACAAGCAACAATAGTTGTCTTTATGGTGTTGAATGAGCCTCTCATCACTTCTTGTAATATCTGGAACCGTTGCTTCCATACACCAAAACATTGCTTAGTAACATTAAGAGTTTGATTATGACAGCAATTGTAAATCAGTTCTTCTTCAGTGTGGGGCCTCAGTATTGGTGTTTTAAGGTGAAGGGTCCTTGGGTAACTGCTACCAGCAATTAGCCGACCAAAAAACTCATTTTCCTCAAATCTTCTCTTGATTGAGCTTTCTTGGTATATACTTACATCAGGTGTGCTGCCTCTCCAATGACATACAATGTCACAAATTTTTAAATCTGCATCGCAAACTACCTGTGTGTTTTGAACAAGTTAGAAATATGCCTAAATAGCTAAAACAATACAATTATTGAAGTGAAACTTCTTTATCGGCGTTGGAAAAAAAAACCGCCACATTTTTTGGTGATGAGTCACATTATTTTTCAGGATAGCTGAGTGTAGGATGGTGGTTGTTGAGGTGCGAGTTGTTGATAGATGGATTGTGAATTTGTGAGACTAGCATTGTAATATTTCTTTACTTTATTGTTTTAATTAATATATAATGTTTGAGGATTTATAATTTATTTAGTCATCATCATCCGAGTGTTAAATTCCGGTTGCGTTCAGAGCGTTCACTCCGACGCCCAGGGTCCACTTTCCTACTTTTTCTACTCCACTTCATGCTGTCTTCAGCATCCCCTGTTTTGAGACAATTGTCTCAAGCCAGCATTTCTTGGGCCTTCCCCTTCGACCGGGAGCTTATAATTTATTTAGTATACTACATTTACATATATATTGAAGTGGTCAGAAAATCAAAGATTTATTTTAATTCTAATTCCAGTGAAATTCTAAAAAAAGTAATTATATCTCTTTTTCTAATACTTGTGTGTGATTGTGGTATTTATTTTTCTATGTTATTTAAAGTTTACCTCGGTCTTTGATTGTATTTTTCAATATGGTCGGTTAAATAAATAAAGCCCCTACCACAGTTGATTCGACAATGGTAGGGGCTTTATTTAATAAATTTAAAGAAGTTTCACTTCTTATGTGTGTACTAGTACACGCACACATTTTTTTTATTTATGATTCTTACTTGGGTGTTAATGGAGTAATGGCCCTTGCTGTTGGCGTGAGAGTGATCCCCATCACTACCGACCTTACGTATATTTATATGAGTACAGTCTATCGCACCATTGATTCTACGGAGACCGCTAATGGCTTCGAATTTCCTTATTGTAAGAACTTCTTCTGATATGCTTGACGGCATTTTTATGTAACGCGAGCTTTTTGAAGCGAACGCGATCGCTACTTTATGGGCCAAGCGTGATAAAGTCTGCTGACTCATACCATGCATGTCAGCACAATCCTCTTGAATCTGAAATAGAAAAATAAAAATTACTAGCAAATTTTACGTGAGTTCACAAGTTTAAAATTTAAGCAAAATTACTAACCTCATGGCGGCCCCAATATCTGAGGACTGCCATTACTTGCAGCTCTACAGGGATTCCACCACCTCGGGTATCCACTTGCAAATCAGCTCTCACTATTTCTATCACTTGGCACATATTTGTCTTGCTGAATCCGTATCGTAGCCTAAACTCATCGTCTGATAAATCGTGCAAAGGATTGAAACGAGCTCTGTACGTCTTTACCCGTCTTCTTGACGCAGCAAAAGTATTCAGCTCCTCAATGTCGCGTATAAAGTCTTGGAGATTGTCGAATTCCATGTTAAACATAATTATATCAAATTTACCAAGAAAGAAAATTTACCAACCAAAAACAATAGTAAACAGAAAGGCACAGCGTTGTCAGATGACCATGTCAATTAACCCCGAAATGTTTTTCAAAAATCCCAAAAATAAGCTTTTTGAGAAAAAAATCCCCAAATAGTTTTTACTTATTTTAAAGGAGAAAGGAAAAAGCAAAACCACCGTCGTAGCGAAAACGTCACTAATGACGTCATCATTTTCCCTCACGGGGCGCTCACAACGACCCGTGTCAATAGGTGCGTAACCATTCCACTTGAGTTTACGATTGTGACGCCAGCAAATAAGTGAAACGGGAAAAACCGCAGTTGTGAACGTGATCATTGTCAGTCTCTAACGGAAAGTAACCTATGGGATACGAGTAGAGACAGCATAATAAATAAATAACGTAAATGAACGAACGAAGGAATTGAATTATTAAAATGAACTATTGAATTGAAGTATGACTCATTAGTGGAGTATAATTCTAAGATAAAGTATTAATACCGTATTGTGACTTAGATATAATAATTGTAGTAATGAGAATTGTGTTTGTAGATGAATTATTGATACTTAAAATATCTCTCCAAAATTTATTACAACAAAATATTTCCCCCGAAAGTTCCCCCAAAGAATCTTCACCCCGAATCTCTCCTCAGACGTGAAAATACCCCGAATTTTCTGGGCATCCCCCCACATGGCAACGCTGGAAAGGCAGCCTGTTTTTTTAAATTGAGACAAGTAGAGAGCTGAGCAGCATACCAGATCGATATGTGCAGTGAACCGATATTTTACCCTAGAAAACCGACATTCGTATAATCATAAGATGTACTCGGAGAGAGCTTTACATGCCTTGGAGCTCGTCATAACGAGTTAATAGTACCAAGTACCCCTATGATGTCGTTAGTTGTTGTGCAGCTACTCTATTCTTCATAATTTTATTAGCTGATATTCTTCTATTCAATTTTTGTTGTTGCTGGACTTTACGCCTATGAGCATCAGCTAATATTGATAATAGGAAATGGTGATCATTTGATCTGTCATTTGACAGTCATAAATTATTATAGCTGATGATTGCCGATGCTTAAACAGTGGGGTTGTTTTTAAAGACACTACATTTTTGTGCATTTGCCAATTTCCAATTAATTTATAATAATAAATAAAATTGAAGAGTCCGTTTAAGTGAGTTTAAGAGAGTGAGAGTGATCAAATCTTGATGACTGCCAGCACGTATCATTTATATATATTCAATACCTCGAAATATGAATTAAAATGCAAAATTACATATGTGATGTCACATGAAGGCCAGAAATTTTATTTTATCGTAGTTATATACTAGCTTTTTTTACTTCAAGAGATCGTTTATTATGGTATCTGTCTTGTATTACACAAAACAAATTTATATTTAAAAAAACTCCCCTCTCCGATCGCCTTGCTACCTATGATATAACTCAAATACGTCTTTTTTTTGTTTTCTTGATCGTTTTTATCTTCTTTTTAAGAGTTAATTTACTACTTTACCACCTCTTATCTTCAAGAGGAGTTTATGGGTAAGATTATCACTAATCAGTTGCAGAGCAATTTCTTAAAACTTGAAAGACTTATTATAAGGGAGGCCATTAACATTTATAACAAAAGTGATTCCCGTCACTAGACGTTTGCAACACAATGGGTTAAGCCAACACGTTGCCTGCCTTTAGAGAGGGGTAAAGAGGATAGGATGGAGTATGAGATAGAAGGATCAGACAAGGGGAATGGGATAGGGATAGAAGTGGGCTACTGGCACTCTCATTCACCGCACGAAACTCGATTAGCAAAAAACTAATCGTTTCACGCCGATATTCTGTGAGAGCATGGTATCCCACTGATCGAGCCGGCCTTAAGAACTGGCAATCATGAAAGCAATTTATACACGACTCGCTAGTATGAAATAAAACAATTTTAAATTTTACTCCCGGTCCTGTTCTAAAAAAATAAAAAATTTAAGAACCGAGTCCAGCGCTACCTACCAGTTCCAAAGGAGAATATAAAATTTAAAACACCTGTGGACGTAATCAGACAGACACAAAAAATTAAAATAGGTCCAGCTGATTAGGAGGATTCTTGAACTGGATCCCAGAATCACCTACCGGTTCCAATTATAATTCTAAGCCATCCGGGGGTCCACTCATAAACACATAAAAAGTCAGCAAAATCGGTAAAGTCGTTCTCAAGTTATACTCGTATATGCATTACTACAATTCATTTTTAATTATATACATAAGATATAGATAAATACATTTCTTCTTATTAACCAAATAAATTGGGATAGTGTTTAAAATTAACCTTCCGCTTTGTAGGTTTCATATCGGGAAATAACGATTTTAAAGATTCCCTGGTCACAGTGAACGATTTTCGGGATATAAATGCCATGTTCCTGTTTCTTGGATATAAATATATTAAATAAACTAAATTATTTGAAGAGTCACTCCATTCGTTGCTTGCTGTCGAAGAAGAAGTTTGTATCACTGGAAAAAAATGAGAAAAATCTTTATCTTTTCTTTACTTGTTCACTTCTACTGTAGTAAGTCCTTATCCGTGCAGGAACGGAGAAAGAATACAATTTCCTGCGGCCGAGCGGCCTGTCGTAAGAGGCGACAAAACAACCCACAGTTAGGTGGTAGGTCATTTGCCCGAATGGATGGGTACCACCTCTGGTCTAGAGTATGCCGCCATAACAACCTTGAGTTGTGTTCCTGTATTAGTTACCAGGTTTCAGCCTCCCTTAAGAGAGCAGCAGCGCATTTGTAGCACATGTCCATAGGCGAAGGTAATCGCTTTCCTTCAAGTGAGCCGTCTGCCTGTCTGCTGAACTCCTGCAATTAAAAAATTAAAAGTAGCAAAGTTACGAGGAAGTGTGAAATGCAAGTTATTTGAACTTTTTTGTCACATGTTACATCGACACTATTGTTCAATTTCATGGCCAGGCCGTAAGGAAGCTCTTTTATGTGCTTTAACCATCTTGATAGTATCTCTTCAGTAGTCTGTGATCTTGATAAAACATACTGTTTTTAGGCTTGTAAGTGTAATATGTAAAAATGGCTAACAGAATCATATAAATATGATCATAGAATTTGTCAGATATGAGAGCATATTTATATGATAGTGTAATTAGGACCATAAAGATGAACTTACATTGTATGATCAGTATACCAACATAAAATGAATAAAGAAACATTTTATCAATAAGTAAGTCAGAATTGATTTGCGAATTTTAATTTCTCAAATTAAGATGCATACCAATCAACTTTTATGGTTTTTTTAATTGCTTTAAATTACGTTAAAGGCAGGTTCACATTATATAATGGAGCCACGCGATTTTTCGCTGCTTTATTTTGTTATTCAAAGTAGGTACCTAATGTAGGAATTATCATTTCCCTTAAAAATATCTGCAAAATTAGTCTAAGATAATTTGTATTATTAAAATATATTCAATGGCTCAATGTGTACGCGACTTATGTTTATTTGCTAGTGGTGGTAGTAATGTTCTGCTCTCTGCAATTTTTTTATTTATTGTTATAAATACTGTTGGCTCCCAAAATAAATCTGTTTGAAGATGTTTTGATATTTTTTCTGTGTATTCTACTACTAACTTAGTAATCGATTATGCAATCTATAAATACTCTCATCATCAAGAAGCTTAAGTAGTAAGCTTGCCCACCATTGCCGTTTCAAGCTGGCAACATGGAAAAACTAATTGTGTTAGGGATGTTCTCAAAGGCTTTTTATCAGGGATTATTATTATATACAATATTGATATAAACAAATCGATACTAGAATATTATTAAAAGACATTTTGTCATTAATTTTAATAACATCATGGGAATTAACAGTATTAATATCACTAAATAATTAAACTGATAAACTCTGAAATTACCTAAATCTAACAACTATTAACAAAAACTAAAATATCCTATAAATAAACCTAACTTAAAAATATAAAACCTAACTCAAAATTATAAATAAAATATTGGTCCCAAACCACTGTCACTTACCGGTAACGTTCCCAAAAGGCTGGCGGCGTTACCACGCTGAATAGCCATGCTTATCCTTTGAGCAAAATAGACGCCAGCCTTTTGGTCGCGTGAGAGGTCTATTAGGCGTTCGGCGACATCTCGATAAAGTTTTAGAGCGCTAGGACCCCACGGACCAAGAGTTTCCACTCCAAACGCCGCAAATGTGTAACAATTGCCGATGGCGGCGTACTTCCGGCGCTTGAGGGTCTCCTGTTCGGCTGCAGCAGAACCGGCGGTCATTAATTAAAATATCAACGTGTTTCAATATATCAATAATCATCATAAAAAATTAATATGGAGAATTACGATATCTAAATAATTTATCGATGTTATAGAAAAGTATGTTTTGGAATACACCTTTTTGGTTTCTTAGAGGCGACGAAAACGTCTTATTATTATATATTATTTTATTCATTTGGCCACGAAACTTGACAAAAAGTATTTGATCACAAGTATCCCAAGTCTAAAAAACGATGAGTAGTTGTTTGAAAAATACGAATTTAATTATATTATTTTTTGTGTTTTACTGTCTTGATTTGTTTTAGACTTTTCTACTTTATAATTCAAAAAATAGAAGATGGTCATACAATTTTTGCTACTTTAGTGGCACATATTTTTGGGTAAACTATTTATTTAAATAAAAAAGTAAGTAGAACAAAGTTGTGATTCAAGAAATGAGTAATTTTATCCCATAAAACTGTATGAGCAGAAAGGATTCTAGCTGGTTACATGTACGATGATCATCTCAATTTTTTTTTACCGAGATTGCAATATTGATCTTAATATAATTATGTAACTAATACCCATAGAAACTCTTAGTTGTGTGACATAGAAATGATGAACTCACAGATAGATAGAATAATAATATGATTTTATAAAGGTTGTAGTTTTATTAAAATGATTATTATTAGCTACGGCATACGTATTACGACGAACCCCATAAATATTAATTTAGTTTATTTCATTTTGAACAGAAAACAAACATTGAACTGAATTAAATATTTTATAGATTTCATAAACGACATATCGATATTTGTATATCGATGGCTTATCGATATTTGTATATCGATTGCTCCATCGATCATTCATGTTCGTTCAACTTGTTCGTTCGTGTCACTCTTTTGCAATTCAACGATTTGCGCAGCAGAACTATTTCCTTTCTACTTTCTAGAAATTACTTGACTTGTCTGTGTTATCCTAAATATTATATTAGTTGTTTGCAACATTAATAATTCCATTAATGTAAAACAGGATTCAAATTGCAGTTTTAATTAATATTCAACACAAAATTTAGAAGAAATGCAAGATTCTGAACATTGCAAGAACTGCAAGACAACATGCATCACTTATCCAAATAGCGGTGGTTGAAATTTTTAAATACATTCTTCAAAGCTATTGTTGCAATGGTTTGGATTAGTGAATATCTGAAACTCCATGTCTGGGTAAGATCCTAATGCACTGCTTATTACTGTATTTGTACAAATTACTTTTAAAGCGAAATATGAATTTATTCGGTAGGTACTTTGCAAAAAAAATAGCTTGATGATTTTTGATGTGAATATTTATCAACGTTTAACTCTAACTTTTAGTATTTTGTTACAGGAGCAAGCTACACTTTGATATTCAAGATTCGAAAATAACTGGCGAAGTTATTACTTCCTGAATGCAACATGAAACCGTAAAAGATAACTTGATTTCAAGAATGTGGCGGGTCCTCATTTTACATCATTCAAGTCATGAACATCTTGATTTTTTATTTCTTGGACATATGGCTACATGTTCAGTGAATGATGAAGAGCTACTCAATAGAAGCACACCCTGACCCCAAAGCGTAATGTGATACTGCCTCTCAAATCCCAGTGAACAGTAGAAAGCATCAATAACTTACTGATCAGTAACATTACTGAGACTGTGGAAGAAGCAATGGTTTCGTGAAGATTCATGCAATTTTTTTCTGTCACATATACAATACAGTTGACTGAGACACTGTAGCTGGTCTAAAGAATGTTAATTCTGAAATGAAATAGTGGCTTTTCAAATTTGTACAGTGTCCGTGAATTGAGAGCTTTAATGAAGATCAGATGGTTATTGTTTTTGACTTGTCAGTCTGAAAAGTGTGCAGTACTTAGTTTGAGCAGATGAAGTTTTAGGGTATTGGGTTTATCTGGAACATACTGGAAAGCTTGAATATCTGTTTTTTTTTTTTTTTTTTTTTTTTTATTGCAGGAGGTCAGCAGACAGGCAGACGGCCCACTTGATGGAGAGCGGTTACCATCGCCTATGGACATTTGCAACACCAAAGGTGCTACAAATGCGCTGCTGCCCTCTTAAGGGAGACTGGAACCTGGTCACTAATGCCGGAACACAACTCAAGGTTGTTATGGCGACATACCTTAGACCAGGGGTGGTAGCCATCCAGTCGGGCATATGCCCTACCACCAGGCTGTGGGTTGTTTTGTCGTCTCTTACGACAGGCCGCAGGAAGTTGTATTCTTTCTCCGTTCCTGCACGGATAAAATGTGGATCTGTAACAAATTATAGTCATAAGTTAAAAAAAAATGGCAGAATTGGGATTGTTATGTTGTTCTATCATTTTTGTGTTGTGAGTTGGGTTGTTGATCTACTTTATTCCATCCGTTCAAAACAATAATAGTCACCAACTTTTGGTTCCAAGTCCTGCACTTGAATAGGTTTGATTTTAAAGTCTGTTCTATGTTGATATGTTTTATATAATGAATTTTAACTAGAAATGTGTGTTCATACTTTAGATCAGTGGTTCCCAAAGTGGGCGATAATGCCCCCTTGTGGGCGCTGTAGGTGTAAAAGGGGAAGGTAAGTGTCCCATAAAAAAATTAGGCATTGGCAGGTGTACCCCATAAGTTAACTTGAGATCTCAGTGCAGTTGTGTACTACCTACTGCGCTTAGGTCTCAAGTTAACTCTTGCGGGCTATAGTAAAAGTCTCGTTTAGAATTAATGTTTCTCCGCCAATGTAGCTCCCAATAATCGGTTAATTTAATTTGATGTTATACTGTTTTTTTAAGTAGGTGAAAAATGAGAGAGCTAAAAATAATTTATTCTCTAAGTGGGCGGTATACAAAATAACCACTGCTTTACATCAATAAAAATAGCACAACCATAGCTGTAGGTTATGATTGTAGAAAAATTCTTTAGGTCTTCATATCTAGTTTGATTCTAAGATTGGTTGTTGTTCTGTAATAATCTTGCTGTGATTTCTTTATGTTAAATAGTTTTGTTGATTATTTAGTTTTTCTTTTCCTCTAGTGAAATGAATGAATATGTACAGGGGGTACATTTCAACAGTATTAATCAATGCACAATATTTAATGATAATTTATGATTTTTGGATAGAAAATACTTTTGTGCAATTTGGCTTGTCATTCCCATGTGTTCTTCCAATTTTATTACTTCTGAAAAGCCACTAGTGTTGTGATATCCTATTATAATTTTGCAGCCATTTTCAAATCCATTTTTTTATGCTAGAAAGGTTGAGATAAATGATGGTTAGAGTATTTGGTAGTACACTATATCGCCTTTCAAAGGCATAACAAAATGTATACATCGTGACTTGAATTGCTATATCACAATTGATGCTCCAATATGAACAATTACTTCTCTTCTTTATATATAAAATGAATGTTTGTATGTTCTTATAGAATCGTAAACTATACATTTGATCATGTGATAATGTTTAGCAAAGTTGTTGTGCATGAGCCAGAGAAGGTTTCTGAGTTGGTTCACAATTGGACCCGGTAGGTGGCGCTGCTGTCGGCATATCGATTGAAGCTTTTCCGGGTAGGACAATATCTGCCAGGACAGCTAGTATTTGATAAAAGTGGTTTAGTTGAAAACAATATTACTTAGTTGTATTAAGTATTTAATTCTCTTTAATTTCTGATTAAAGGCAATTAAATGCTGAAAATGCTGAAGTAATATGGAAAATGATTTTGGAAAATCTTGTATATAGTTGATTTGATGAAAAAATTGCAATAACCAATAGTTTGTTGTAGTGATAATTGGTTTTAAATAGTCTAGAAGGAATTCAGTTAAGGCTGTGATTATAAGCTTTAAACATTTTGGATTGTGTGTTCCATTTCTTACATTAATCTAAGGTCTTTGATTAATTATCAATAACAAAAAGCAGTCAGTAATTGCTAGTGATTATAAATTGAGAACCATTTGGATTGTCTGTTCCATTTCGTATTGTCTACAGCCATTTAGTAAATAATCAAGAACAAATATGATTGTCATTAACAGACAAGTGGTTATAACTGTTGATTGAACCTTTTGAATTGTGTGTTCCGTTTCTTGCATTCTTCTATAAATCTTTGATTTGACAGTCAGTCATTAATTGCTGGTGATTATAAACTGAGAACCATTTGGATTTTCTGTTTCATAACATGCCATAGTCTACAGCCATTTAGTAAATAATCAAGAACAAAATATCATTGTCATTAACGGATAAATGGTTATAAATGTTGAGCCTTTTGAATTGTGTGTTATGTTTCTTGCATTATTCTACAGGTCTTTGGTTAAAAAATATGTAATTCTACTTGCATATATGACTTGATGACTATGTTACTATGTTGGTTGTCTTCTCTTGTTTTGGTGTTGCTATGAAATGGTCGTCTTTTTAAAAACTGTTACTTGAAATAGATAGATAGATAACAATTTATTGTACACCAATACAAACATGAACTTAAAGACTAAAATTATATCTACTTATGTACAAAGGGCGGTCTTATCGCTGAAAGCGATCTCTTCCAAACAACCCCAGGAATGAATTGAGATGATAATGGCGATGGTGGTATACGTAACATATAGTGCGAACTACTTACATTTTAATAATAAATACATATATGATATATATACATATATGAAGAAATTTTATATATTACATAGATATATACTTAATATACATACATACCATACAAATACATATCTACAAAATATATAAATGAATTTAAATATCATACTCCAACGACAGGTAGTATTTTTTGATCATAGTTTTAAATATCACTAGCGATTTTGCTTGTCTGATAGTAACAGGAAGCGCGTTCCAGAGCTGTATAGCCTTAACAGTAAAAGAATTGTTATAAATAGTTGAGTTATGCGCAGGAGTCTTCAATTTAAGTTTAGTAGAAGAGCGTAAATTATAAGAACATGAAAGAAATTCAAAATTTTGTTTAAGGTAATCAGGAGTACTAGGGACAAATAAAATACTATAGAGAAAAGCAAGGATGTGAGTATTCCGGCGAAATAGAATTGGCCACCACTTGATTTTTTTTAGCCAAAGTATTTGATTACCTATAGTTTCTGGTTAAAGGTAATTGGATGTTAAATATAAAAAGTACCTTGTCAAAGTAACGTGAAAAGTAAATTTGATGTTTGATAGTGATGTTGTTTTGATAAATAATAAAAGGGTTGTTTTAAAAAAAGTGTTACATTAGGCAAAGTAAGTGTTGGATTATCTTTAGTTTCTGGGTAAAGTTAATTGAATGCTAATAATATGGAAACTTAACTTGATTTTATGATAACAAAGTTGTTTTGGAGTTGCAAAGAAATGGTTCTTTGAAAAACAATGTTACTTTAGCCAAAGTAAATGTTTGATTACCTTTAATTTCTGGTTAAAGCTAATTAAATTTTAGAATAAAAACTAGCTAAAGTAACAAGGAAGTATGGAAATACATAGAATCTCTTTAATTATGATGTATTTAAAAGACTTAGTTCTTTGTTTTATGTGTTTTGGGTGGTGTTTGCAGAAATATAGGTTTCAGCAAAGAAAAAGAATAAATAATGCCTACATTAAGAGTAAATGTAAAAAGGTTCGATGATCCTAAGGACTTTGGAATATATAAGCACATATTTTAGCCAATCATACCATTTGTGTAGAAAGTTGATCGTATGAGGAATTAGTTGGTTATCTGGTCTTATTTTGGAATAATAAAATAGTGGTATATTTAATAAAAATTTTTTTTTTTTTTTTTTGGGTGCATCTTGCAATCAGTCGGCCAGACTATGAGCAGATTTGTTGTGTGCTGTTTTGCATTTGGTGCAAGATCAGCTTGGAGAGACAGCTTGGAGTTTCTACCCAGGAGCCAGTAGAGTCCTCTGTACTTCATATTGATTTCATCTCGCTTTTTCTTGATGTGTTGTTTCCAGACAAGCCTTCTATCTAGATGCATACCCAGGTATTTTACACAATCTTGCTGTGGAAGTTGGTTGTTATTCAGGATGACTGGTGGACAATTACCCCTACGTAGTGCAAACGTTATGTGCACTGATTTCGTTGCGCTTGCTTTTATTCGCCATTTAGTCAACCAAGCTTCAATGTCATTTAATCCTATTTGTAGGAACTCGGAGGCTTGGGTCGGACATTTACTGCACGCGAGTATTGCTGTATCATCAGCGAAGGTCGCCACTATAACGTTTTCACTCTGTGGAAGGTCACATGTATAGATGGTATACAAGACCGGACCCAAAACTGAGCCTTGCGGTACACCGGCCAGGATGGGGTGAAATGGTGATGTGCAATCCTCCTCCCTAATTTGGAAGATTCGATCTTTTAGGTAGGATTCTATTATTGGGAAGAATGTACTTGGCAAGAGAGTTTTAATTTTGTACAAGAGCCCTTTGTGCCAAACCTTGTCAAATGCTTGTTGCACATCGAGGAAGGCAGCAGAGCAGTATTCTTTTCTTTCTAATGCACCTCTGACTATTTTACAGATCCTATGAACCTGTTCCACAGTTCCGTGTTGTTGTCGGAAACCAAATTGGTGATCCGGGATTATGGATCTACTACGGATCTCTTCTAGTAGTCTGTGCAACAAGATCGATTCAAATATCTTAGACGTCACTGTCAGCAAGCTTATCGGCCGGTAAGAAGTGATCTCATTCACTGGTTTCCCTGGTTTAGGTATCATCACGACCTGCGAAACCTTCCAGAGTAATGGGAAGCTCCCACATCGAATTATGCTATTGAACAGGATTGTGAGGAATACCACACCCTTCCTTGGAAGATTCTTCAAGACTGTTTTGTCGATAAGGTCGAAACCTGGTGCCTTTTTGTTGTCTAATTTAAGAATAGTTCTCATCACTTCTTTTGGAGACGTTGGTCTTATTGGCAGATCAAGTTGAAAGTCCTGATTTAGAACATAGTCTATATCGGAATCTTCTGTTCCAGGATTCTTGTCATTGGGTGTAAAAACATTAGCCAGGTGAGTACCAAAAGCATCAGCTTTATCTTGGTTAGTTCTTGCCCATTTATTATTATCCTGTAACCTGAGTGGTGGTTTGGGTTCTATAGGTCTGTTTAATTTTTTACAAGCACGCCAAAGAGAATACCCAGTAGCGCTTGTGGCAGTTAAAGATTCTAAGTAGCATTGCATAGTGTCATCCCGTGCGTTTTTAATAGCGTTTTTAAGGTCTTTAATTGCCTTATTGAGAGCTGTCTTGTCGGCAGAAAGTCTGCTTGGGTGCCAGATTCTACGTAGTTTCCTCTTGTGAAGAACAAGTTGTTTAATCTCTGGAGATATTTTATTGTGACGATGTTTGGAACAAGAGTACTGGGGAGTGGAGTTCCAGCATGCAGACTGAACTACTGTAGTGAAATGCTTTGTAGCTTCTTCAATATCGTCTTCGGTTTTAAGTGCTACCTGAAGAGAAAGCTCCTTAGTAACTATTTCCCGAAATGAATCCCAGTCAGTACGCCTGCTGTATAGAGATGGTTGTCTCTCTTTAGTTAGAATAGTGGTACTGACTGTTAATATCACTGGTATATGGTTGGATGAGCTATCAAGGCATGACTCAATACGAAAGAACAGTCGAGACAGACCTGCTGTGATAAAAAAGTCTAAAATGTCTGGTAGTCTTTCTGGATCAGTAGGCCAGTGTGTTGGTTCTGGTGTTGAGACTGTAGTCAAGAGCTGTCCGTCAACACTTTTTTTCAGCTCCCTCCCACGTGTGGTTATTAATCTAGAACCCCAGTGCAGGTGTTTAGCATTCCAGTCACCTCCCGCAATGAAACGACATCCCAGACTTTTAAACATCCCAGTAAATTGCTCTCCAGTAATTTTATGCTTTGGGGGACAGTAAACGGCTGAAATGTTGAAGTTGCCATTTCTGTCCGAGACTGACACGCTGGTGCCTTGGATATGTTCAGTAGAATACTTTGGAAGTTCATGGTGCTTTACAGAGCTCTTAATGATAACTGCTGTTCCGCCATGAGCAGTTCCGTCTGGGTGATTGGTAGTATAAATACAGTAACCATTCATTTTTACCAAACTGCGGTTTACCATATGAGTTTCTGAAATAAGAAGAGCATCCAATTTATGCAAATGGAGCAAGGTCTCTACTTCATGTGCATTAGGCGCCAAGCCATTGACGTTCCATGTAGCTAGTTTTAGAGAGGTCATTTTGACAGTTTAGAAACTACTGTTGTTATGAGTTTCAATAATGTACTCATTTGTTCTAACATGATATCAATTTTTTCCATTTGTTTAGTAAACATATGTTTTATGACTTTATAAGAGTCTTGTTGTGTGCTTTTCTCGTCTTGCATTATTTTAGGTTTAGTAGTATCGGCGTATGATTTGCGTCCCTGTTTCGTACTTTGTTTATGAGAGGGCTGGCTATCTGTTTTAGCGACTATAGGTGGAAATTCTTTAGTGAAGTCTCCTTTATTTACTAAATTGTTTAAATCTATTTCGTGCCTAGGCATACGTAGTGACGATTTTCTTGATAAAATTTCTTTGTAAACCTCACAGCCCTTGTAGTTTGCTGGGTGTGGCCCTAAGCAAAGAGCACATGTGGCAGGAGTATTACGGTCAGTTTTTGTGCATTCTGAGGTTTTGTGCGGTTCAGCACATTTAACACAGCGATATGGTTTCATGCAATAATTTTTGGTGTGTCCATACTGTTGGCATCTTTGGCATTGTACCACGGAGGTTTTCTTTCTAGGGTCTTCAATAATAACTGCTTGGTGGTAGATATATTTAATTTCTTTTGAAGCTTTGTTGTTGGGCCCTTGTGATAAATTTACAAAGAAAGTAGATGTTGATTTTTTGTTGGGGCCAAACTTAGCATTTATTATTTCACCTACCACTGTGTTGCCACTTTCTTCAATAGCCTCGTGAATGGCACTAAATGGTGTTGTTGGGTGGAGGTTTCTTATAACAATTCTATAACATTTTTGATCTTTTCTATTGAAAGTATGACCTATTAGCCCGTGTTCTCTTATGACAGATATTACACTTTTATAAGCGTCCACATTAATAGCCATCACTTTAAGTTGATTCTTGCTAATAATCTTATATGTAAACTTTGTTTTATCTGTTGCTGTCTCTAAGAGTTCAGTTAGTTTGTTTACATCTTCGATTCCATACAGTATTATAGGAGGAGGTTTGTTTGGTTTCTTTTCCTTAAGTCTTTGTTCGCTTTGTGAGTGTATTTCATTTGAGTCTACAAGGAGCACGTCGAAGCTGTTGTTGGTTTCTATCCTTTCAGGAGAAGGGGAAGAGGATAGTTTTTTTCGTTTTGGGTAACGTAGTTTTGGAACTCTTTGCCAATCTGGTGGTTTCGGCAAATTGAGTTGTTGAGTATCACTTGCAAGATCAAGTTTCTGGGGTTGACTTTTACTTTCTTTCATGCAGGAGTTTGATATGTTACTCATAGATAGACTTCTGGTCTTTGTAAGTAATAGTCCTCGATGAAAGGCTTGTTGTACAAGTTTCTTTTTGTTACCAGTAGTAATAACAGACACTGAAGCCTGGTCACCCACCTCAGTGGTGTCTTCGGTAGCTAATTTCACACTGTCCGGCCCGGGTACCGGAGAGCGCCGGGGGTTAGCCGGATCGCATGACAAATCGCATTCCATAGTATTCGACATTTCCATTAAAAAAGTGGTTGGGATTCGATCAATAGTGCTTTCCCAAGGTACTACAGCCACACTTTCAGAGGTTCATTTGATGCATTCCTCTTGGCTTGAGGCAGCCATGGACAGGTTAGTAAACCGCCGCCTGTTGTTCGGCGTTGTTGCTCTTTAGCACCACCCAGGGGGCACGTGTAGGGTGGGCCTTAGGAAAAGGTGGTAAGTCCTACGGACGCGAGCAGCAATAACCCCCCTATATTTAATAATAATAAAGGTGTAAAAGTGTGGTCTATATTTGATAAAAACAGACAGTGATACTTGCAAGGATACATCGTTGACTGAAAAACCCATTTTATATTGAAAGTAAATACAAAAAACTTCAAAATATCAAGGAATTTTGATATATAAATCATATTTTGGCAAATCATTCCTGTTGTGTGGAAATTTGATCCTGTGATGACTTAGTAGCGGAATTTGCAAGGATACATCGATGAAAAAAACAAATATTAAGGAATTTTGGTATATAAATCATGTTTTCGCAAATCATTCCTGTTGTGTAGAAATTTGATCCTGTGATGACTTAGTAGCGGTATTTGCAAGGATACATCGTTGACAAAAAAAACATTTTATATTAAAATTAAATACAAAAAGATTCAATGATACATACCAAAGCATTTTGTTTATAGGCACATATTTTGGCGAAGCATTCCTGTTGTGTAGAAATTTGAGCCTGTGATAACTTAGTAGCGGTATTTGCAAGGATACATCATTGGCAAAAAAAACATTTTATATTAAAATTAAATACAAAAAGATTCAATGATACATACCAAAGCATTTTGTTTATAGGCACATATTTTGGCGAAGCATTCCTGTTGTGTAGAAATTTGATCCTGTGATGACTTAGTAGCGGTATTTGCAAGGATACATCATTGACAAAAAAAACATTTTATATTAAAATTAAATACAAAAAGATTCAATGATACATACCAAAGCATTTTGTTTTTAGGCACATATTTTGGCGAAGCATTCCTGTTGTGTAGAAATTTGAGCCTGTGATAACTTAGTAGCGGTATTTGCAAGGATACATCATTGACAAAAAAAACATTTTATATTAAAATTAAATACAAAAAGATTCAATGATACATACCAAAGCATTTTGTTTATAGGCACATATTTTGGCGAAGCATTCCTGTTGTGTAGAAATTTGATCCTGTGATGACTTAGTAGCGGTATTTGCAAGGATACATCATTGGCAAAAAAAACATTTTATATTAAAATTAAATACAACAAGGTTCAAAATGTGTGCTTATATACCAAAGCATTTGGTATATAAGCACACATTTTGGCAAATCATTCCTGTTGTATATATTTTTTCTTAAAAAACGATTTTAAAAAAGCAAACAGATACAATATATATTTTATAACTAATGTGATATCTTATATGTTAATAATATGGTATCCAACAGCACTTCATATTTTATTTTGCGACATAACAGTTTTATTTTTATTTTAAATTTGTGGTCATTTAGGCTGGTGTGCATAGACATAAAATAATCGCTAAAACTATATGGCTAAACAGCGATTCTTTTTATTTGACCGTCGGTTGAATGTATACACACCAACCTTAGTAGCGGTATTTGCAAGGATACATCATTGACAAAAAAACTATTTTATATTAAAGTTGTTCTTGCTTGTGGTGGTGGACACTGGCAGTTGTTGTTTATTTTATTCTTTGTATTGGTGGCAGTTGCTTCTTTATTTCGGAAATCAAACTCGATTTTATTGGACTGTATAATTATTGTTGAATTAAAAGTATTGGTGGCAGTTGCTTATTCAAATTAAACTCGATTTTAAAATGGACTGTATAATTGTTGAATTAAATTAATTAAGTACAGAGCGTAATTATTTCTAAGAGCGAGGTGAAGTTTAAAGGTGAAGTGACGTAAATTGTTGCTGAGTGATTTTCGCCCGCCGGGGTCGCTCCTTAAGTCCCGCATCCCGTCCGACGCCTACTTGCTAACCGTGCCCTCTGCGGGCGCCGGCGGTATGCGGGGCGCGGAGAGTAGGTGTGCTCCGGCGGGCGGGTCAGGGGGGTGCTCTCTGTCCGCAACATCCTCCCCCCGGCGCAGATCCTCGGAGCCATCTCTTCTTGTCAGGACGATGAGCCTCCTTACTGGTCTCCTGAAGATGCCTCCCCGCGTTCGCACGTCCGCGCTTCGTATTACGTTGTCCTGTCCGCGATAAGTGCGCTCGATTTGACCCCGGGGCCATACGTTACGTGGCAACAGACCGTCCGCGATGATAACGACGTCTCCAACGCGTACGTTTTCTTCATTACATCGTCGTATGTCGTCCCTCGGTGCCAATGTCGGTAAATACTCGCGTAGCCAACGAGTCCAGAACATGTCCGCCAAAGCTTGGGTTGCGATCCATGTCTTCTTGTTTGCTAACTCATTTGTACCCGTGATTGGCAAGCCTACCGCCGACCCCATTAGAAAGTGGTTCGGGGTAAGCGCGTCGTCGTCTTCAGGGCTCACCGACACGTGAGTCAGCGGGCGCGAGTTTACCGTGTGTTCTATTTCCGTGATGACAGTCGTAAGTGTTTCTTCTCTGGGAGCTTGTTCCGCTAACGTGGCGTGGAGTGCCGTCTTCACCGACCGAATTAAACGCTCCCAAGCTCCCCCCTGGTTTGGTGCGCCGGGATCGATGAAACGCCACGCTAGCTGTCTCCCTCTCACGTGATCTGGCATCTCTTTCTTCCATTTTGCGTGTGCCGCAAGTAACTCTGCATCCGCTCCATGGAAATTCGTTGCATTATCAGACCATATCACTTGTGGCCAACCGCGTCGTGCTCCCATCCTTCTTAGGGCCATTATAGCCGAGTCTGTGCTAAGGCTCGCTATAAGTTCCATATGGATGGCACGAGTTACCATACATGTAAACAGCATTCCCCATCGTTTTTCTCTACGGCGTCCGATGGTCACCCACATCGGGCCAAAACAGTCGATTCCGCAATTCGTAAAGGGCCGTGCGTAGGCAGCTAGCCGATCCTTTGGCAGGTTGCCTTTCACCGGCACGATCGGCGCGGTTTTCTTCAACCGACAGACTGTACACTGTCGCAAGATGTTTCGCACAGTAGGCCGCACTCGTAGCACCCAGTACTTTTGCCGCACGTTGTTTACGACGTGTTCTCCTCCTATATGATGTTGCTGTTCATGTTCACCCCTGATGATCAGCCGGGTGAGGTAATGTGACCCGTCTAAGATCGGTGGGTTTCCGGTAAGCTCGCGCAGGGTGGCCGCATTGATTCTGCCGTTTAGGCTTATTACCCCGTCCCCCCCGTATTCGGGGTCGAGCTTATAAAGCCGGCTGTCACGTGACACACGTTCTCCTTTTTTCAAACGCTCATAATCCTTCGGGAAACTTTCCTGTTGTGCTTGACGAATGAGTAAACGTTCAGCTTGCTTTATGTGTCGCGTTTCCATAATGCGAGTCCTTCGCCGGCACTTGTCGATAAAGGCGAGTGCGTAGGCAGTCGCTCGTAATAATTTTTCATATGACGAAAATCTTGTGACGTCAACGAGTGGCTTTTCATTAGTCGTATAATTTACCACGACTTCGTCATCTTCGGTTTCCGTTGGCTCTTCCTTCGGCCATTTCGTCGAGGGCCCGCGAAGAAATTCCGGGCCTTTAAACCAGCGGTCGTCCGTTTTCATATTCGAGACGTTAATCCTGGTTGCGTCGTCGGCGACGTTGTAACTTGTCGGCACCCACCGCCATTGCTCAGACTCGGTTATTTCGCCGATTTCGCTCAGTCTGTGCGCAACGTATGGGGTATATCGCGCCGAGTCGTTTCTTATCCAGTGGAGAACGGTCTTCGAGTCGCTCCAAAAGATGACGTCATATGACTTGAAACTATGTTCCTTTTTTATTTCCGCCGCTAACCTGGCTCCTATTAGCGCGGCCTGTAGCTCCATTCGTGGGATACTCTGTGCCTTCATCGGGGCCACTTTCGCTTTCCCTGCGATTAAAATGACGCCGACGTTCCCGTTACACCACTCAAAGCGCCAGTAAGCTGCTGCTGCGTAGGCCTGTTCGCTGGCGTCCGTGAAGACGTGCAACTGTATGTTCGCGACGTCTTTATCCCATCCATAGCACCGTGGTAATCTTAACTCTTTTATAGAGTTCAAGTCACGGATCCATTCTTCAAATTCCCTTGCCTCTTCCGTCGGCAAGGGGTCATCCCAGCCCAGCTTAAGCCTCCAGAGCTTTTGTAGCACGATTTTCGCCCTTATAGTGTATGGACTGAGCAGGCCGAGTGGGTCGAAAAGTGACATGACCATGCCCAGGGCTTCCCTTTTCGTGGGTGTTTGCGTGCCTTGTTTTATGCTTTCTGGAACTCTCGGCATGGCGGTGTTAAACGCGAGTTCATCCGCTTCCGGCATCCATAACACACCCAATGTCTTTCCGTAGGGATGCGCGCTAGCACCCAACTCTTTGGGCTGTCTGGCTCTTTCTTCATCTGGGATGCACTCCATAAGGCGCTCGCGATTCGTATCCCATCCCGCGAGCTCGAAGCCGGCCTTCCTGTGCACTTCTCGCACTTCCGCTATCGCCTCAGCCGCTTCCGTTTCCGTTTCGAAGCTTTGTACCCAGTCGTCCATATAGTGATTTTCCGTGATCGAGTGGTACGCTCGCGGGTGTGTTTCCTTATGATCACTCGCATTCCTGTTTCTCACGCTATGTGCGAGGAATGGCGAGCTTCGTGCTCCGAATATCATAGATGTCATAACGTAGCGCCGAGGCGGGTTATGGCGGTCATCACCGCGCCATAAAAAGTGCTGCGCCGTTCTGTCTTCTTTCCTTATCTTCACTTGTAGGAACATGTCACGTATGTCGGCTGTCACGGCGATCTTCCCTTCCCGGAATCTGAACAGGATTCCGTATAAAGCCCGTAGCAAGTCTGGCCCATCCAGTAACGCGTCGTTCATGCACACCCCATTTGAACGGGCGGCGGCGTCGAATACCAGTCTCACTTTGTCAGGTTTATTCGGGTTCGTAACGGCGAAGTGAGGCATGTACCACATGCGTTGGTTTCCTTCATGACTTCGTTCGCAAGGCTCGGCGTATCCCTTCTCTAATAGCCTGTCGACCTGGGCTGTATAAGCTTGTTTAAACTGCGGCGATTTGTCCATTTTGCGCTCGATCCCGCGCAGGCGGCGTACTGCCATGTCATAGCTCGGTGGCATGGTGACGTCATCGTTTCGCCAGGGCAGTCCGACTTCGAAGCGGCCGTTTATTTTCTTAGCGGTTTCTGAAAATATCTTCAACGCCCGTTGTTCTTCAGCTACAGGTTTCACTTTATTCGATATGCCGAGTGCGTCGATATCGAAATGAGACTTCACTATTTCGAATAATTCGTCCTTTTCCCGCGGCTCTTTATCTTGCCACGTTCGGACGTGTAATACGGTGTCGTTCCCCTGCGTTACTAGGCCTCGGGGTGCGCTCCCGTGTACGGTCCACCCCAAGAGGGTTAGGGAAGCGGCTGGTTGGTTCTTCTTTCCTGCCAACAGTTTTCTAGTGACGATCAGATGCCAGTTGTCAGCTCCAATTAGTACGCGCGGCTTGGCGTTCGTGAAACACACGTCGTCTACATGGAGCGTCTTCAAATGACGTAACTGTCGTACCACTTCAGACTTAACGGAGTGAGTTCCCAGTGCGAGTTTCTTTACAGTACGTGCCTTGATAGGATGGTAGTGCGGTTGCGCTCTTCCGCGCACCGCGACGCTCACCACCCTACTTTCTGCTTCCCGCTGGCTCGACGTGATACCGTGGATGTTCAGTGGCCGCCTCGGGCCATCTGCCCCCAGCATCCCGGCTATCTCCTCGTCGACGAGCGTGATCGTGGACCCTTCATCCAGCAGCGCGTACGTACTCACTTCCTCTCCGTTAGGCCCCTTGACGGTAATCGGACACACTTTCAATAACACTCTGCTCTCGGTGTTAGAATTGTGCGCCGACGCCGTCATGACCGACTCCTCTCTATCGGCCGGTTGATTGACCGACTCCGCTCGGTCGATCGGTCCACCGACGGCTTCGGTTTCCCTCCGCTGGTGTAGAAGTGCGTGATGCGGCTCGCGGCATTCGTTCACACCGCACTTTCTTGCCTTGCAACGGAACCGTCTGTGTTTACTTAGTAGGCACAAAAAACATATTCTCGTTTCCTTGGCCCACTCCCATCTAGCTGGCAGCGACATCGAAGCCAGCTTGCCGCACTGCGTTGTCTGGTGGTCAGCTCCACAACAGTAGCACACGATCTTGTCTTCTGTTGTAGTGTACACGCGACGACGCTCATTCAGCGGCGGCTTCACTTTATTTTCCTTCGTGACGTTTACACTCGTCGTAGGTAGTGATGACGTCATGAATGAATACTTCATTGCTCTGTCCGCTTCGCCCGTTAGAAACTTCGATAGTGTCATAATCTCCGGCTCGTCTCGGCTCGAGAATTCATCTGCAAAGTCGCACCATTTCGTTCGTAGATGCGGGCTGAGCTTCTCGATGACCTGTCGTGTCAACATAGGGTTAAGTAGATACCCTTTGTTGTCGACGCACGAAATAACCGTCACTATATTCTGCAGCTTGGTGGCTAGGCTGTTTAGTTCGCTGGCAGACGAACCCGATCGTGGCAACTTCTTGATATCTTCCAATGCACGACTGATTATGATCTCTGGACGTCCGTAGCAGCGCTCCAGTGTCTTCATGATGATCGCGGGATCCACGGCGGTATACAGCAGGGCTGTCACGCACTCTCTTGCTTCGCCTTTAAGGCAGGTGCGCAGACGGCCTAAGTTTTCCGCAGGTGAGAATCCGTGTACGCTCGTCGACTCCCGCATGGCAGCTTTGAACGGCAGCCACTCTCCCGGGGCCCGCTAAAGGTAGGCAGTTCCTGGCACTGTCGCGGTGTCGGCCTGTTGCGAGTCATACGTTCCAGCACGTCGGCTAGGCGGTCGATTCCACGATCCCTGGATCTGGTCGGCGTTGGTGATCTTGCGTTGCGCGGCGTTCTGAACGTCACGCGAGCGGTCTGGTCGTTCGCTTCCGCAGACCGGTCGCGCCCCACTGGATACACTTCCCTCGCTCTTCCCGCAACGTTCAACGGTGGTCGCGGTCCGGCTTCTCTCGTTCCAAGCTCGGCGCCGTCGCCTGCGCTCGGCGACTCCCCCCGTATGCGGGTGTTCTTCAACCACTCTGTGATATTTCTATCTGTTTCCACCCCATCGTCTTCGCACACGCTGTTCCCCTCTGTCTGATCCTTAAGGGCGGCTATGTTCGCAGCGACCCTCTTCTTGATCAGTGCCACTTGTAACTGGAGCTCTTCTCGTCGAATAGCGGCGATTTGTTCTTCCGCTTCCAGTTCTACTTGTTTCACCAAAGTGGCGGCACTTAGCTGCGAGCGGTGTGATCGGACGGACGGTGATCGCGATCGGCGACCTGTACGAGTCGCGGCGTGTACTTGCGCGGTCGTAGTCTGTTGCACTCCGGGCGACGCGGGTCGCGATACGTTCGGCGCGGATGCGGACGCGGACGCGGATATATGTACGGACGGCGACGCGGGGGGCTCTTGATACGCTCTCTGCACTCTGTCTTCGGTGGTCTTGCTCCTGGTGTTCGGCATCTTCGGTCCTTGCCTTAGCCTAACACGTATGACCGATTACCCTGACCTGTGTGTGTATATGTGTGTGTATGACCGTTCCTAATTCACTACACTAAACACTGAGACCTTTGACCGCCCTAACTGGAAACAGCGCACCGTCTACGACCTTGTGAACTGACCATTTGGCACCGTTAGGTGGACAGTCACTCGGTCACGGTACGAAGTAACGTTATTCTTTCTTCTGGTCTTGATCCTGCAGACGCGTAGCCTCGGCGTCCGGGGCAGGAACTCTTGGTCTCCTGGTACGTAGTCCGGCAGGAACTCTTGGTCTCCTGGTACGTAGTCCGGGCTGCCCACGATGATCTTCTATAATGATCTTCTTTCTTCTTTAGGGTACCGCTACGAGACCGTACAGAGTTGGTCTTTCTTCTTTCTTGAGGTTTCGATGGAGCAAAAGACACTGCTCGTTTCTTCTTTGCGATTCTTCTATCCGGCGGCGAAGTACCAAAAACTATTGGTGGCAGTTGCTTATTCAAATTAAACTCGATTTTAAAATGGACTGTATAATTGTTGAATTAAATTAATTAAGTACAGAGCGTAATTATTTCTAATATACATCAGAGCGAGGTGAAGTTTAAAGGTGAAGTGACGTAAATTGTTGCTGAGTGATTTTCGCCCGCCGGGGTCGCTCCTTAAGTCCCGCATCCCGTCCGACGCCTACTTGCTAACCGTGCCCTCTGCGGGCGCCGGCGGTATGCGGGGCGCGGAGAGTAGGTGTGCTCCGGCGGGCGGGTCAGGGGGGTGCTCTCTGTCCGCAACAAAAAGAATACATTAATTAAGTACAGAGCGTAATTATTTACAAGATACATTAGAGCGATGCTGAGAGGTGAAGTGTAGAGTAATAGAAGTGTGTTTTCAACACAATTCATTCTTCAGCACATCTGGTGATTGACGTGCCGGTGAGGGGGCTTCGAGCGAGGTGCTCATTACCCCGGCTGCAGCTCGGAGGGCCACTACCCTCCGGTAACTGTATAGGGGAGCCGCCGTGGTGTCGGCGGCTCGCGCGGGCCAACCCGCGACTGCGATGGCCTTCACGGCTTTGCGTTGGCTACATCTGCGGCGTTTGTTGGCCTGTCATGACTTACGATGGCCTTCCCGGGCTTTGGTTGGCCATCATTGGCGTCTGGTGGCCTATCTGTGGCGTTAGGGGCATAAATCGCGACCTCTTAATATCACCCTAATCCCGGCGAATGAGGTCACGTGGGGTCGATAGCCAGGTTTTTCTGCGTGCGTCTGGGGGTCGCGAATGTAGCGGGGCGATCCCGTTCAGGTGGGTATGGCGGCAGTTGTCGGCGCGGTCGAACATCCGACGCGCCAACATAGCCACGAAGTCCTCCACCGACGGGACGCCCAAGTCGCGAGCGATGACGTCATTCCTGACGTATCGACCCGCGTCCGTGCACATTCGCAAGGTGATATTTTGCTGCTGTTGTAGCCGCTTCTTATTGGTGGCCGAACACAGCGCATACCATGCCGGAGCTGCATATGTGAGCCTCGAGCGGAGATAGGTCTTGTAGACCCCGATCTTCGTCCTCAGGGGCAGTCTGGATGATAGGACAGGTCGGAGCAGGGCTCGGGCGGCTCGTGTGGCATTCACGGCCTTTTCCACTTGGAGCCGCATGCTCAACGACCTGTCGATGTGTGCCCTGAAGTATTGGACCGAGGTCTGCCACTCGATCTCCTGGCCTCGAAGCTGGAGCTGCTTCGGCATGGTGCGCCGGCGGGCGACTAGCAGCGCGGCGGTCTTCGCCACGTTAACCGCCATGCGCCACTTGTCCAGCCACGCCGGTATCATGTCGAGCATGCGCTGCATTCGGCGAGCTGCGTGATCGGCATTCATAGAGGTCGCGATATAGGCGCTGTCGTCTGCGTACAACGCCAGCATTATATCCGATTCCCCGGGTCGTAGAGAGCCCTCTAGGGTCGGTATGTCGTCTGTATACAGACCATATAATGCTGGCGAAAGACAGCTGCCTTGGGGAACACCGGCAGTTATAGTACGCTTTTGCGATTTGATCGTTTGCTCTACCGAAACATAAAAGTCCCGGCCGTGTAAAAACGAGTGTGTTAGCTTTATGATAGCTTGTGGTGTAGTTGTGTTTATTAGTTTAAATATAAGTCCTTTATGCCACACCCTGTCGAAGGCCTTCTCGACGTCCAGGAAAACGCAGACGGAGTCCCGGCCCTCGTTCAGGGATGTGGCAAGGTGGTGTAACACACGCACAAGCTGGAGCGTGGTCGAGTGGCTGCTGCGGAATCCGTACTGTTCTGCGCGCGGCTCTATGTACGGAGCCAGGCGCCGCAGCAGCAAGCGCTCAAACAGCTTGGCTATATGCGGTAATAACGTAACCGGCCGGTAACTCGCAGGTAGGCGCCGATCCTTGCCTGGTTTCGGAAGCATAACGACCTTGCCTGTCTTCCAGGCGTCGGAGAAGTGGCTGGTCCTGAGAATTCCGTTGAAAAGGCGCGCAAGCGCCGCGAAGCCTCTTCTAGGCAGGAATCTCAGGGCGTCCGTAGGTGTCCCGTCGCAACCCGGCGCTTTCCGCCTGGGAAGGCGTAGCGCCGCCTTTCGGACTTCGGCCGGGGAGATAAACGCCTCCCCGCCGAGCGGCTCGTGTGGGCGCGACAGGAACTCGGTAACTTCCCTCTCGACGCGCTGGTGGTGTTCCCGTATCTCCTCCGCTACCCCTGCTGGGATTGGGTGTGGCTGGAATTGCGTCTCCAAGTGGTCGGCGAAGATCTCAGCGCGATCCACTGGCGCAAACCGCCTCTGACCCTGTGCATCCAGCAGTGGGTACGTGGGTATTGGCGTCCTTTGTAGAGCTCGGTTTAATGAGTGCAAGTCCGTGGCGTGTTTGGACACCCGGTCTATAACACTATCCCAGGTCTCGCCTCGCCATGCTTTCACGGCCTCTGAGACCCGGGCTGTTAAGGCATTCAGCCTAGCCTTGAGCACCGGACATCTGGTTCTGGCCCACAAGCGCCGGAGTGCGCGCTTGTGGCTGATGTCCTGGCTGAGCCGGGCTGGGAGCTCTGGACGTCTGCTCCGCGGTGTGAACATCGTAGTTGCGGCGTCCCTAGCGGCCTCGATCCGCTCCATAATGAGCCTGGTGGCTCGCTCGACCTCCTCCGGAGCGGAGAGGCCCTCTAGGGGAATCGTTTCTTCCATACTATTAGTGTACGCTGCCCAATCTATTCTTGCACGCTGCTCTCTAGGCGGTACTGCCACCGCCGCCAATGCAAGCGTGACAAGTACTGGGAGGTGCTGCGTATCCAAGTCATACAGCACCTCTGCGTGGATTGGGCAGCTTATATTCTGGTGTACTACGATGTCCAACACGTCCGCACTGTAGCGTGTGTTGTTTGGGATATGGGTAGGTGCACCCGGTCCGAGCACCGTGAGGCCAATGAGTTCGGCGTCCTGCATCAGCCTCCCGCCCGTCTGGTTTATGACCCTTGACCCCCACGCGTGATGTTTCGCGTTCAAATCCGCCATCAACACTGTGGGGGTCGTTCCACAAAATATACTCTCTAAATCAGTGCGGTGCCATCGGGGGCCAGGCGGTCTGTAGCCGGCGAAAATTTTCGCCTCCCTACCCGCGGCCTTTATAAGTACCCCGATGGTGCGGAGCTCCTGGTAGTCGAGATGCGGCAACTCATCGTGTACGATGTCTCGCCTCACTAGGACCGCCGTGCCCCTATACGGCTGGCCCCGGGGCGAAACTTCATCACGCCTGTACACGATGTAGTTTGGCATCTTAAATGTAGCAGTCGGTCGGAGCTTTGTCTCGCCCAGGAGGATAATATGAATATCCTGCGACTGGGCGAGACTGCGCAGCTGGGCCTCTTTCCCCGCCACTCCTCCGGGATTCCAATAGAGCAATCTTAGCCCCGAGTTTGTGCTAACCATTGTGGTTTGGTTGTACTCGGGGCAAGATACGAATCGCCGCCACCTTGAGATCTCCCCCGGCGGCGATCGTGGAAATCAGCTCCGTCAGGGCCCCGCAGAACATCTCCATGCGGTTCAGTCGCTGGAGTATTATCTGGAGCGGGTCCCTGGCGTCGATCCCTCTTGTATTGGTAATAGCATTAACTGTGGTTGCGGCAGGAGTGGCGGCGCGCCTCGTCCTGCTGCGTGGCTGCCTTTGTGGCAAAGGTTCCGGTTGTGGTGGTCGTGGCTCCGGCTGTGGTGGCCCTACCGGCCTGGCAGCCAACTCCGACCTCTGCTGCCTCCTCCTCTTCCTATTAGGCTGGTTCCCGCTCGACTCCGGCGCGTCCTGGGCGGGGGGTCGGCGAACAAACACCTGCGAAATTGGTAAATTCTGTTGTATGTTTTGTTGCCCGCAACTATTACAGTATATGCGGGCAACAGGTGGCTGCACTTCTATTGGCCGCGGCCCCGCCTCCTGTGCGGCGATTGGCGCGCGCCGGCGGTGTTTACGCCCCGCCCTGTGTCTCCTACGCTGAGGCAGGGGGGCGTGTCGATCAGTCGGGCCATTGGCTGGAACTGCCAATGTTACCCCGCCCCCCTGATGTGCGATATTATTCGGATTAATTTCAATGTTATTATTAGCCGGAGTCGAAGCGGTTTGGGGGTGCGCTGATTCCGGCGGGAGTGGAGCCTGTGCCCGTCTACGTTCCGCCCTTGTGGGCCTCGGCGGGCGCTTTTCCGCCGCCTGGCGGCCTCTGGGCGGGGGTGGGGGGACCGATGCCCTCCTCTTCCTTCGTTCCTTTAAGTACACAGGGCACTTTTTATAACACGCTGCGTGTGCCCGCCCGCAGTTTGCGCACGTCGGCTTATCTTGCCGCGAGCGGGGGCATTCTGACGCGAGGTGCTCCTCCGCGCACCTCACGCATTTAGGCGCCCTGTGACAATTATTTGAGGAGTGGCCGAAGCGTTGGCAGCGATGGCATTGTGCCACCCCGCTCACCCCCCGCCATCCCTCTATAATAACTCCCGGCATGTATAGCAATTCTGTACGTGCGTACAGCCGGGAGAGCGCCTCTTGATCTTGGTGCTTGAGTGTGGCGTGGAAAAGGCAGCCAGGTCTGCCTCCCACGCCAGGTATGTGTTTTACATACAGCACTTCATGGCCCCACTCTTCTAGGGCCGTTTTAATTTCCTCCGGATCCGTGTCCGGAGGCAGGCCTTTAATGGCCACTTTTGTAGGCTTTTCCAAGGCCACACTGTAGCAGAACCATTGTATCTGCGGGTCCGCCTGTGTGGCCTCTGTCAAATATTTTTGCACAGCCCTGTATTCCTCAGGGCTGGCTGGCATAAAGCGCACCCCCTTTCCGAATGGGCGCGCGCTAGGAGCATGACCTAAAATGTTGTGAAGTTTTCTAAAATGTTGGGTCCACCCGGGCATAACGTCCACCGTTATAGGTGGGTACCCTTTGGGTTTAGGTGGACCCGCAGTTGATGTCGTTGGCGGCGCAGCGCCGGCCTGTTCCGGCGTGGAGGTCGCCGTCGGTCCGGTCTGAGTGCGTGGCCTCGGTGTCGGGCTCACGCGCGGCGACGCCGCGATCTCGGCAAAAGACATATTTAAGTTAACATTAGGGCTACGCCTACCTTCGCCCGCGGTGCTCCCAGCGGCGGCAGTGGCATCCCTGGTGGTTGCTGGTTGGATGGAAACTGAAGGGGCGGCGGCGGCGGCTCCAGCGACGGCGAGGCTCTCCAGCTCCACGTATGACGTGGAGCGCGAAGGCGTCGTATCAGCCGATGAGCTTTCGCTGCTGCTCTCTTCCTCTTCTTCCATGGCCTCAGAGGTGGCAGATGAAGAGGCCATCTCCTCTCCGCCGCCCTCTTCCGGGTCCGTTAATGACGGCGTGCTCGCCGTATCAGCTTTCTTTCTCGGGTTTCCTTCCTCTTCCGAGGAAGATCTTCTACTTTTCCCGCCAACCTGGCGTTGGCCTCTTTCGCCCTCAACTGGATTAACATATCCAGCGGGTGCGAGCGGGGCCCCGCCTGCGGTGGGGGGAGTTGTTCCGGTGACCTCATCTGTGGGTTCGGTGACCTCAATCGGCCTGTAAACAAGCCGCGGGTCGCGGCTACTGGCCGCAGGTTTCCCCGGCGACTTGTCCGCCATGGGGAACGATTTAACAATTTAACAAATTACACACACTGCATGAGTCACTGTCTCTAAAACACAACACAGTTGCCACCGGTACCCTTCTCCAAGAAGGGCTGGTGGACAACGCACTCCGACACTCGCGGAACTAGCAAGCGTGCCCCCGGGAGCTCGACGCGAACGGAGTCTCGACCGGGAACAGTTTTACGAGGTACGCGATATGTCACAGCCTATCAACGCAAGTGCACGCGCATGCGCGACGGTGTACAGATGCGGCTGTGTTTTCAACTGCCAGGGTCGCTCCTTAAGTCCCGCATCCCGCCCGACGCCTAATTGCTAATCGTGCCCTTTGAGGGCGCCGGCGGTATGCGGGGCGCGGAGAGTAGGTGTTCTCCGGCGGGCGGGTCAGGGGGGTGCTCTCTGTCCGCAACACTTTGTATATATTCGCCGTATGTGATTTCATCTAGTTTCGCCGATAATAAATGCACTATGAGTGGGCCCCATATAGGTATATTTATGTTCATATTTTTCAGTGCGTTTAAGCACTCTCGTTGTATCGTGAAGTTTTTTCAAGTTAATCGAATTTGGCTCATCGATAGATGGTTGATTGAGAAGCGTGTCTATATACGATGTGAAAAGTAGACGTTTGTTGGTGTAGCGGTGCTGAATAATATCTAGACATGAGTCATAGTTTTCAGCACTTGCAGGGAGATGTTAAGTTATTTTTTCCGCTTCCCCTCTTAGTTTTGATTTCAGAAACTTCATCTTTGCGATTTATTTGACGTTGGATTATTATGGGTCATCTCAAAGAATAAGTCTCTAAATGAGGTCCAGTCGTTGTAAGCTCCATTGAATTCTGGTAGTTCGATATTTGGTGTTGTTTTTTCATAATGAGACGTCTCGAAGATTTTTCTATTCGAATCCCCCTTTAGGCTGTCGTAGACTTGTTCCCCATGGTCGAATTTGGCGTCATAATCATTGTCCCTTCCTTGTAATAGGTAACTTAGTTCCCAATGGATCTTATCAATGGCTTCCCATTTAGACTGTAATATGCTGAGCTGGTCTTGAAGTTTCCATCTCTCTTTTGTGGTATTGATGTTTATTTTGGAGACTGCTCGACTCAAAGCGTTGAAGTTACACATCTGATTACGTAACAGCATAGTTAAGTAAAAATATAATTAAGAATAAAAGATTTTTTATTGACACCAAAAATATAACAAAATTTGCCTTAAAATTAAGACTGGATACTAACACCTAGACTAGGCCAAGCCTGTATCCTAGGTGTTAGTCGCTCCCAGTGACATAATAACTAAACTTTTTTAACAAATTAATTCCATGTTACAAATAAAAATCACAACAAAAATTGGAGGTAGTTCTAAAATTCCAATGTAGAAAGGAGCTTGTTAAACACGAACTTGAATCGTCTACAGAACGAGAATTATGTATTATGGGGACTTGGAATATTTTTTCTTGTGAGTTTGTGAGTAACAAATTTTATTGTTTATGTTGTAAATAAGTAGACAACAAACTTTCACACTTAATATATTTGTGTCATTTATACGATATAACATTTGAATTAGGTTAATGCTTTGAAATATATGATATTAGAAATTAGAGTTAAGTGAGCGCTTGTTCGAGAGCAGGCGCGAAGTGAATGTTCACAATTTCACATAAGATGGCGGACAGCTGACACCGCCCGCTTGCCGCCGGCGTTTCCCCGCGCGCCCTCTCTCCGCTGCCATAGTGTTGAACATGTGTTTATAGAGCAGCGCGTACAATTTATATACTACTTATATTATTTATATACTTTGAACAATATTTATGATTACTTTAAGTGTTTGTCTGTATCATCTGCTGAAGGTTGGTGCGTTTCTGTTGTATCAAATTGCGTTGTTTCGCGGGTTTCCGCCTTTTTCGATAAGCTGGAAAATCCAGGTTCTTTTAACAACTCGTTCCGTAGTTGTACCATGGATTGCTTGGTCTCGTTAAAATACCTCTTGTTATGTCGAAAATGTTATTTTTGTAGTAGTCATGATCTGTTCTTTTGGACTCTTATTTCATCAAGATTTCGTGGTTTGATTGAAATTTATCCCATAAGGCTTGTAAAGATTCCATTCGCTTGTTAAGGTAGTCTATTGACTTTCTGCTAATCGAATCTTTTTTGTAATTAACTTGTATCGCTTTAATTTTCTCATAGCTGCTTTGCTGTTTGCTTATGAGTTTTACAATTGATAATCTTCTTCCATCATTTTTTAATCCTTAGTGGTTGGCTCGTTGAAGTGGCGTATTTCTGTAGGTCTACTGCTCCTACAACCACTCATCGGCAGGGATACCAGAACGCAGAGATAACGTCTACTGCTTCTGCAACTTCAAAAACAACTTCAACTTCTTCAACTACAAACCGTACATTTAATGTTTGTACACTTCCAGAAGATGTTGGGTTTAATCGTCGTTAACGATAGACCGCGTTTGTAAGCCAAACCACGTTGAGATGTTATTATTGTTGTTTATTAAGGTCGTTTGATGACCTGTGACACACATCTTGCAGTGCACAAGTGCCGCACGTGATGGTAATGTTAATCCGTCTGTTTAAGTATGTTATTTGTTGCGTATTTATATCTAAAATACGTTGTACGTCTGTGACGCCATACGCGGCGTCCGTGGCGCCATATGTGGCACCCTTGACGCCGTAGGCGGCGTCTGTGACGCCGTACGCGGCGTCCGTGTCGCCGTACGCGGAGTCCGTGACGCCGTACGCGGCGTCTGTGCTGCGGTTGTCGGCGTCGGCATTTTCAGCGGCATCGACGTTCCGTAGGCTCTCCAGCTCCACATAGGAAGTAGAGCGCGAAGGTGGCGTGGAGTCTGCCCGGGCTGCTCGCGGTGGATGAGGAGGTGGTGGAGGAGGATGCCATCTCTTCCCCTCCTACCTCTTCTGGCACGATGGGTGATGGCGATTTGGCCGTGTCCCGGCGTTTACTGGGCTCGTTCTCTTCTTCAGAGGACGATGTCCTTCTAGCTTTCTCCCCAGCCTGGCGCGGGCCCCTTTCGTCCCCGGTCGGACAATAAAATCCGGGGGGTGCGAGCGAAGCCCCGCCTGAGGTGGGGGAAACGGTGGTAGACGATGATGTAGTAGTGGTGGTCACTATAGCCCTATACATGAGCCGCGGGTCGCGGCTCGAGGGCGTGGGTTTCCTAGGCTGTTCCGCCATAGGAGCACTAAGTCTAGGTTAAACTAGCATTACACAACACATGAGTCACTGTCTCTAATGAACCTGCTGCCCACCGGGGCCCTTCTCCAAGAAGGGGTGGTGGGCGAGCAAAACAACATTGGCCGTTGGCGGCGGCGGTCCGCACAACGGCTGAAGCACTTGGGAACGCGAAAAAGGGGTCCCCCGGGAGTCTCAACGCGAACGGAGCCCTCGACCGGGGAACGTTTCCGTGAACTGGAGTGCGAGAGAGAGACCACGCTATGTCGTTTTCACTAAGAGTGAGAGAAACGGATAGATGGACTGATTAATGTTGCTGAGTAGGTCATCAACTCCACCTTGTGTGGCAGAGCCGGTATGGGGTTTCGAGTTTAAACTCTTTACCCCGGTCCAAATTCGCGGGGGGCAACTACCCCCCGGTGACGAGGTACGGGAGCCGCCAGACACATAAGGGGTGTGTCGGCAGGCTCGCGTCGGCCAATCAGCGGCTTACGGTGGCCATCACGGGCTTCGCGTTGGCTCCGTCTGCGGCATGGTTGGCCAGTCTGCGGCATTCGATGGCCATCGCGGGCTTTGGGTGGCCATCTGCGGCGTCTGGTGGCCTATCTGCGGCATTGGAGATTTTTCGCGGCCTCTCACATCGCCCTAATCCCGGCGGATGAGGTCACGGGGGGTCGGTAGCCATCTTGGGGTCTCGTGATCAGGAGGTCGCGCGTGCAGGGGAGCAATCCCGTGGAGGTGGGTGTGGCAGCCGTTATCGGCGCGGTCGAAAAGCCGACGCGCCGACATCGCCACAAAGTCCTCGACAGTGGGAATGCTCAAATCGCGGGCGATCACGTCGTTCCTTACGAACCGACCCGCGCCCGTGCACATCCGCAAGGCGATGTTCTGCTGTCGCTGCAGCGGCTTCTTTCTGGTAGCCGAACACAGCGCATACCACGCCGGAGCTGCATAGGTCAGCCTCGAGCGGAGATAGGTCTTGTAGACCCCGATCTTCGTCCTCAGAGGCAAGCTGGATGATAGGACAGGTTCGTCGGCGGCGCCGTGCGCAGGGCTTGAGACGTCGTACGCGGCGTTGATGACGCCGTACGCGGCGTCGGTGACGCCGTACGCGGCGTCTGTGACGCCGTACGCGGCGTTCGACGGGCGCCGGTTATCGGCGTCGGCAGATTCGGCGACGGCTATGTTCTTCAAACTTTCCAGCTCCACGTACGACGTGGAGCGCGAGGGTGGTGTCGAAACAGCCGAAGCCTGACTGCTGCTGGAGGTCGAGCTGGCGGAGGAAGAGGATGCCATCTCTTCCCCGCCTCCTTCTTCCGGTCCGGTGGGTGGTGGGGTTGTAGCCATGTCTTGGCGTTTATGGGTACCCGCCTCTTCCTCGGAGGACGAGTCCCTTCGACTTTTCACCCCTGCCTGGCGCGGACCCCTTTCGCCCCCTGTCGGATATTCATATCCGCTAGAAGCGAGCGGTGCCCCGCCTGAGGTGGGGGGAGTGGTGGTTGAGATGGTTGGTGTAGTGGTAGTCACCACAATGGTTCTATACGCCAGCCGCGGGTCGCGGCTAGACGGCGTGGGCTTCTTTGGGGGTTCCGCCATAGCACTAACACTAACACATAGCTAATGACGTACCTGGTACTGGAACCACACAAACACAAACACTGGGAACAAAAGTACAACACGAATAACTGAGTCCTGTCTCTAATAGTCCAGTTGCCCACCGGGGCCCTTCTTCATGAAGGGCTGGTGGGCGAACAAACACACACTGGCCGTTGGCGGCGGCGGTCCGCACAGCCAACGGCAGTAACGCTCCGGGAACGCGAGAAGAGGGTCCCCCGGGAGTCTCAACGCGAACGGAGTCCTCAACCGGGGAACGTTTCCGCGAACGGGAAGAGCGCGAGAGAGAGACACAACTATACGTTTACGCAAGGCGCGGAGGAGACGGATAGATGGACTTGATTAATGTTTCTGCTTCCAATTCCGCTATCCTTACCAAAGTGGCGGCGCTGAGCTGCGAGCGGTATGATCGGACGGATGGTGATCGCGATCGGCGTTAACTACGATTCGTGGCGTGTACCTGCGCGGGCGTCGTCTGTAGCACTCTGGGCGACGCGGGTACAGGGCTGCCAACCTTTGAATATTTTTCCTCGTACAGCAGATAAAAATCTCGTATTTTGGCTTTGAATATCGTATATTTATATTGCGCATAAAATGTAATAAACATAAAAAAAGGCATTATAATTTGGATATTCTACAAAATGAAATTACTTTTACAAGTTACTACAAATAAAATCTCTCAATAATAGATAGTTTATTCTTTAATAAATAAACTATCTATTATTATAGGCTTAGTTCATCAGCTCCAAATATGATATCAGGAACATCCTTATCGACGTCGTTTTCCTTTACACTGGTGTATAAATTGTCTTTAGTCATACGACTATACATCTCTTTCGATGATTCAAAATTGACGCAGTTTCCTACACGTGTTGGATCTTTTTTACCCTCTGCAGCAAGAAGGGTGCCGTTCACAGTTTCCACAGTAAGTCGGTTTCGCATGTCTGTTTCATTAAATTGAGTTTAACTAAAAACCCGCTCGCAATCGGCATGCGCATGAGATAGGGATAATGTAGATAGGGCAAAACGAGCCAGCTCGCAAAAGTCCTGAGTTTTCAGTAGATGCGCCCAAAACTTATCTGGCTCACAAATTTCATTTAAACCTTCAGGATAACGAGCTTGGGTAGCAAGCCATTTAGGGTTTCATTAGAAAGCCTGTTTCTCTTGTCAGTTTTTACATTTTTGAGAAACTGAATAATCTTTCCACCTCAGTATTTGAAAAAGAACTGCTAGTAAAAGTGAAATAACAACTTAAAGGCTTTCGTAAATGAAATTACCATGATAATCTTAAATGCTTAAAACCTTGTTCCAATAAATTTACGCTGGCATTGTTTTTAAATCTTCACTTTCAACACCAAAGTACTTGACTTCTATAAGAGCATGATGTCCATTCATTGTCTGCTTTTTGCATGTTGCACAGTGTTTCTAAAAACATAAATTGATTAAACATTCTTTTATTGATTGTTTTTCTAGATTTCTTGCTACTTGGGGTCTACATATTTCAATAAATAAATAGTTTCTCATCCATGTCGACAGGGCTGGGCAAAATACATGCTAGGCTTTAATTGAAATACAAATTACAAAATACTTTCTTGCATGTATTTAAAATACGAAATACAAAATACTTTTAGGTCGTGTATTTAAAATATAAAATACAAAATACAGTGTTTTAACGAAATATTTGTATTTAAAATATAAAATACAAATTACAAAATATAATTAAGTTATATACAAAGAATAGGAGTTAATAAAACTGATCCAGCTTAATCCGTAAAAAAAGAATTTCCTTTCAGGAAAACTAGATTTTTGAATGTATTGTCAGACAAACAGCCTCTTGTTGGGGAATGAATAAAACCTGCTAAAGAAAACAATCTTTCTACAGGTCCCGATGAGCATAAACTTGTGTTATATTGTATAAACACATTTTTTATATTTGGGTAGTTTTCGAGGATGGAAAGCTCTTTGCTTTTATCATTTACGAAGCTGACTAACTCTAACTCCATTTTTGATGTCTGTGGTTGATCACTATCCCTGTTTACAAAAACAATAAAATCATCATCTTCTTTACTAGTACTGCTACTCCTGCTACTTTCAGGCATTGTTCCATGTATTTTGTAATTTGCCTCTAAGGCATGAATAGCAAGATTTTGAATTCTTTGCCTCTCGTCTGCTGTGATGCTTTCTGGAAACCAACGCATTTTGTAACTAGGGTGATAGCATGACGCTAATATAGCTCCATTTATTTCAGGTGACAGTTTAAAAAACTTATCAAATCTTCTTTCTAAACTCTCTTTTAGTTGTGATGCAATAACAGTAAAATGCCTCAAATTGCAATCCTGCAGCCGATCTAATCTGGTTCTTACAGACATTAAAGTAGGAAGAAGTTTGCCATAGTAACAATTATTGCCCTAAATGTAATCTAAAGCTGAAGCTATTGGTTTCAATACTTCAATAAATTCCTCTAAGTATTCTAGTTCTATGGCTGAGAAAGTGTTTCTCTTACCCAACTTTTCAAATAAGCCATTTAATTTTGATTTACTTCTCATAAGCTGCACTATGGAATCATAAAGAGAGTTGCATCTTGTGGGACAGGGATATATCAATTGATATCCAATACAGTCTTTTATGACTTCAGCCGATTTGGGCCTTCTGGACATATCCATAACAAAGTATATTTAGCATTTGCTGAATAGTGAACCCTGTTAATACTATAATAATCTTTGATGAAATTATTCATGTCTGTAGTGGCCAAAAGACTTAATGTGTGGCTGGTACATCTGAGGTGCCTAGGCAAATATAAGTCCCTCTCCCTAGTTTCATCTTCTGTTATATTTACCGGTAACAATACCTCTTCATAAAAAATATCAGAGGCAGATGGTGATACCAATACAGATTCTACAGTATCTAAAACAAATGTAAACATTTTACATACAGGTGAATTTTTCAAGCGGACCCTCTGGGCCAAATCCTTAACTATGCTAAATAGCGAAAATTACTTCAAAGGAGTCTCGAGGCCTGTTATAACGAAAACTAGAGTTAAATATTGAATCAGCTGATTAAAAAATAAAGACACCTTTATTATTATACCAAAATATTTCATGTTCTATACATTAATTGAACCTCACATTATTTTGAGCATGGAAATGATTAAAATTATTTTATTATTAATAAACTCTGATTTAAAAAAAAATCTATATGTACACTAATGTAGGTAAAATGAAAGCAATATTTTTTTTACCTTCAACAACATCATCAGAAAAATTGGGTACAAAATCAATGAAACCAAATTCTCGGAAAGCCTTCACAAAATTAGACCCATTGTCAGTGGTAGTTGATACTACTTGCTCATGTCTTAATTTAAAAGAAGACTGAATTTCAAAAAGCATTTCAGCTATCTTATCATATGTATGTGATCCTTTAAAGCGGTCAAAAGATAATACACAACTCATACATTCCAGTGTAGTTGTATTGATCTGAAAATGAAAGTAATGCTCAAATACTGCTACAATTTTTATAAAAAAGATTGTAAAAAGTGTAAGTTAGTGAAATCTTAATCTTACGTAATGTGCAGTTACACCAAGAAAGCTCCTAGTTTTACTTGACCATATAAATCTGCAGTGGTTGACACATAATCCACATTACCCAAAGTGGTTTTAATTTTTTCCACGATTTCTCTTTGAGATATTTCTATCTTCCTGCATAAGGTTCTTCTTGACATTACATTTAAGTTTTGCGGAAGATCAGTAAAAATCTTAACAAAATTGGGATCATCAATAGTGCTCAAGGGTTTCATACTCTGAACAATATAATTCATAATATTTTTGTAAGTTTTTTCTGACATTCATTTTTATGATGCAATGTAAAATTTAGTTTTGTTTGTTTCCTATTGTCTTCATGTTTTAATGGTACTTTTCTTTTGCCAGAAACATGTTGATTTAATTTGTCGTTCTCATAGTCATTCAGAACATCTGGCTGCTTTCTCTAAAAATAAATCAATAATATAAGATATGATAGGAATATAAGTATAGGTATATAATATATTTTGTATTAGTAGTGCATTCAATGCATAACCTACAAGTCCGACAATAACATAAAAATGTAACTAGTTTCATAACTTACTTTCAAATGCAACCTGAAGTTGCTTGTAGCCTTCAAACTACCTTTGATGATGGCGTTACATTGAATACAACTTGCATGGACATTGTCATGTTCGTTATTCGTATTGCCGCTATTGATGACCGTGAAATATTTTTATCCGGTTAAAATTAACGGATACATCACAGTATTCACTTGATTAACTCCATCGCTGCCATCGTCCGGCATTGTAGACGTAGATGTGGACTGAATTTGATTATCCATTGTCACATTCGTAAAACTTTAACCTTTACGACCACAGAAGTTTCATAACATAAAAATAACCGTTTAAAAGAAAGAAATCAAAGAAATTATGAAAATGACAATTGACTAGTGATAGAAAATATCGCTACTTAAATATATCGACATAACAGTGAAATAAGTTTTTTTTAAATGTGGAATCACCGGCGAAAAATCTCTGTCCGATATTTTCATAGGTGACGAATGTTTTCACATGAAAGTAATCAACAAGTTACAGGTAGTGAAATAGTGCTCGAGTCGGTAAAAGAGCATTGATTTTTGTCGATAAGTTTTTTAAATGAAATTTCTCTCGTATTTTATCGGACTTGGGACTCTCGATGTTTATTTCATTGATAAATTTAAAATGAAATTGAATGAACTTAATCTACTTTTTGATATTAATAATTTTAGTTTTTTGTTTTAGAGGTAAATTTGGTTTAAGTTATGAGCACACAATATTTGTTTTTCTGGTATTTTTTCGTAATTATTCCATAATGGAGACCTTATTATTAATAACTAGGTTAAATGAGTCACTATTATTACACTATTTATTTACATCATGTACGTGTTTAAGATATATAATAATAAAAAGATTAGGTTTTTTTATAGGACAGGATAAATTCACTCAAAAATTCAAAATTAACAGTTTGAGCGTGCTCCTGCCCGGTGATAAGAACTACAAAGGAATTTAATTTACTGAGCAGCGAAATAGTTGGTCACAAATTCACAATTGCAAATCTTCCCGATACTTATTACAGAGTTAGCATCCTAAGTTAAATCCTAAATTCAAATTAACTTCACTCAGGTCCGCCTGTTTATAGCTTTGATTAAAGCGCCATCTAATACCAAATATACAAAGTAGATAAACAATTAATTAAACATTTAGTTACGTATGTTCTAACTAGATGACACTTTGCTTAAGAAAGGTCGATAAAATACTACTATGAGGTACGATTGTTCCACGCGAAATATCGTCGATATTTCACTGTCCTTTCCGTATCTTGTAACTGGAGTCAAAAGTGATTTATTTTACATCACTGCTATTTAACACGCTCGCTCCTTTGAGACAATTATCGATAAGTATATCGATATACCAAAAAGTCCCAAGACTAACTATCACTATTTCGTGTATATATACTATCTCACAACTCTTATATAAACAGAGTGAGACAACAACACAATTAACGATCACGTGCACAAACGACGACCTGCACTCTCGCGGACACAAATATGTGCTACAAGTGAGCACTACAATTGACAAGATAATTGTGATTTGATGGGAGTTTTTGGCGGGAACTGAAAGGAGACGTTGTGCTGTGCAGTTTTATTTTCTAGCTATGTGTAAAATTACTCTAAAATGAACAGTAGTTGTAGGATATTGATAATTTTTGAGTAGTAATTATGTGTTTTGTGAGAAATGTAAACTGTATAGTCAAATGTGGCCTTTTGAGTTGTCACGAGAACTCCGTTGAATGGTACTAGCTGATTACCTACAGCTCAGCTGTGCTACACATAGGCTTAAGAAAATGAAGAAACTATATTGTAAGCTAAGATCTGGCTTAAAGCCCTAGCTGCCAAGCCATAAATCTAAATAAATAAATGATGATTTGACGTACAGTACAGATGCAGTGCTGTCAACTTTAAAGAGTAACATATTAAGTGGTCGTCATTTAACTTATGAAGCTATCGAGCGCTATTTTCTGCAAAACGCACCATCAATAAAATCGTTAAATGTATTTACGTCCAAATGTATTTTGAAGCCTAAGTATTTTAAATACTAAATACAAAATACATCAGCCTCAGGTATTTTAAATACTAATTACAAATTACATTTTGAACAAGTAATTGAAATACAAATACAAAATACGTATTTGTATTTCAATTACGTATTTCAATTACAAGTATTTCAAATACTGCTCAACCCTGCATGTCGAACCGCTTTTGTATTTGCAATATTTCCACATAAAATTGACAATTTGCATAAAATTTGTTTAATTTTTCTATTGGGGCTTTCGTCTTTAACCCTAGACTACTAATTATATTTTACAAACGTATATACTAATCATGTGTCATTTTGACAACACACAAATAAGTTCTTGAATTAAACATCAAATAGTATTTTATGTATATAATTTTATTTGATATATGTATTTGCTATATTGACACAGGTATTAAAGAAGAAAGTTAGTATATAGTGAACATTTATTACCAAAAGAAAAATTGTACTCATAGGACATTTTTTGAGATCACAAGCATCAGTCTTACATAAAAAGAACAAAAATGATAAAATCTTCATCTTTTAAACTTAACTTATAATACAATAAGTTAGTTAACACATTCAATCTTATGTTCCCCGCACATGTTTTTTTCGCACTTCAGACATCTAACTTTAGTTATGTGATTCTTTTTGTACGAGCAAAGTGAACACCTTTTTCTTTTCTTTGCGTCAAGTTCATCTGCTTGTTGGCTGGTACCCACCCTCCCCTATATTTGTAGGCACTAAATCCTGGATATTATCTATAAGTCTTTTTGATGGAGTTGCAATAGAGAGCCGTTTCTCGAGGAAAGGATTCACAAGTTGCGTGTGCAATTCACGCATAAATATCTTTCTATTTAGCGGCTTTTCTTTGGCATTTAGCTTATTTTCGCAGTATATTACGTAGCTGTTTATGAATGCGATGTTAAGCATTCCATAAAATACGCACATAGGCCATCTACAGTCGACTCTCGTTAATTCGAAACTCGAGGGACTGTTAAAATATTACGAATTATCGAGTGTTGGAAATATCAAATGGTTCGAAATTTGTGAGAGAAAATAAATAAAACTTCGAATTATTAAGTGTTGATCAATTATTATTTATTAACTGCTATTCTATAACAATGACAAAATGTGAATTAATTATTCTTTTGAAAGAACTCTGTAATACTGGTTTGCTTCAAAGCACATTGCTGCTGTTCAGAATGCTCAATAACTTTATTTAAGAGAAAAAGTGCCTGAAATGCTTTTTCATCACTTTCGTTTTGTAGACAGAAACTTTGTAAGATATCGAATGAGGATCTTGCTTCCTTAACTGACACCTCTGTCAAAGGTTCTGATGTATCCTCATCTTAGTCGCTGCTTTTTTCATTCGTATCTGTCGCAGATAAAATTTCGGTATCGGTTAGTGAACTTGAGACAGCAACATCTTCATCCACTTGAACAAAGTCAAAAAAATTCACACCTCTGATGTCAAGTAATAGTTCAATTGCTGGTTCTTCATAATCCACAAGTATTGGAAGATTTTCCTGATCTTCTTTTAAGTAACCGGATTTTTTGAAGCAGTTGAGAATCTTTAGGGGTGTTACAGCTCTCCATGCCATGTCAATCAGTAAAATACCTGTCAGAACCGTGATAGAACACAATTAGAAGGATTAATTATAACCCCATAATCTTTGAATCGACGAAAAAGCGTGCGGAGATGTTCTTTGTGAGTTGACTCATCTGGAGAGAAAACAAGCGCGTCATCGACATAAAGAAAGCAGAAATCGAGACCCCGTGTGACCTCGTCGATGAACCGCTGGAATGTTTGACCAGCATTACGAAGACCAAAGGTATTAACCGGAAATTCAAAGAGCCCATACGGAGTAACAATGGCAGTCTTCGGTATATCCTCTTTAAACACGGGAATCTGATGATATGCTTTTACTAAGTCGCAGGTGCTAAAGACAGTAGCACCAGCGAGGCTATTGGCAATCGTTTTAATGCCGAACTGGGTATCGGTCAGGGACGGTTCTAGCGTTCAAAGCGCGATAATCAACACATGGACGCTAGGTTTTGTCCCATGCACTTTTTGAGGGTTGGGCAGTTCCGCACCGCACCATATCATCAAATTCTAGTTTGGCTGCACTAAGTTTATGGGGAGCCAAACGTCGGGGGCGGCAAGACACTGGTGGTCCATCTGTGGTTTTAATATAACAGTGTTGCGCTTTATAATCCTAGGTAAACCGGGAGGTCGAGTAATGTCTGGAAACTCGGTTAAAATATTGGTGAAACATGAGTGAATATGATGGAGATACTCTGCTGGTAATTATTTTAAAATGAAAAGCTAAAAGGTGTTAATAACGTGTAATGTCTCTGAACTTGATATTGCTGAGAGGGGGAATCCCTTAACGGCTACCGCTGTCAATATTTAAACGGCGCGTTCCGTGTTCGTTTTCAATTTGCTTGAAATCTGGCGTAAGATCGCGAACATGCCCGCGGGCGTTGAAAGCTTGCCTTTCAACCGTTGATCCATTATCTAAGGGCAGTGGACATATTTTACTGAATGAACGTCGAATCACGCCGCTGGCAGTTTTTATATCGGCCACACGTGCTATGTTGTCAGAACCAGGGTGTAGGGCTACTATCCACCCTAATTTCCACTTTAATGGTGGAAGGTTGTCTTCCTTTATTACGACAAGAGCATCTATCTTCAGAGGACTATTTTCAGTACGCCATTTTGTTCGCTGCTGAAGCTCTGAAATATATTCCTTGCTCCACCTACTCCAAAAATGTTGCCGAAGCTGCTCAATGCGATGAAATCTATTTAGGTAGGTGAAATTATTATCCTGGAGGTCCTTCGTAGGTAGTGAAGTAAGAGGGCGGCCGATTAAAAAATGTCCAGGGGTCAAAGGCATCATATCTTCTGGACAAGACGACAATGGTGTCAATGGCCGGGAATTCAAAATTGCTTCAATTTGGATCAAAGTAGTATTTAGTTCCTCATAACTCAAATTACAATTTCCCAACACTCTGACTAAATGAAATTTGGTGGATTTCATACCCGCCTCCCAAATGCCACCGAAGTGTGGTGAATAAGCAGGGATGAAATGGAATTCTATGCCCTCATTCGCCAGATCACTAGATAAAGATTGACCATTATCCTTGAGAAACTTAACTAAGTCATTGTATGCTCCTACAAAGGTAGTGCCATTATCGGAGTAAATCTGAGAGGGTTTTCCACGACGAGATATAAATCTACGCAGGGCTAATAAATAATTATTACTAGTTAAATCTCCCACCAGTTCCAAGTGTATTGCCTTCGTAGCAAAACAAACAAATATGACGATGTACACCTTTACAATTCTACAGCCTCGTCCTTGGCGACTGGCGGAGGAGATCGGGCCTGCATAGTCCAGTCCAATTGTTCTAAAGGGATAGCCTCCAGGGGAGAGACGCTGCCGTGGTAAATTACCCATTAACGGAGCCATAACACTGCCTTTAATTCGCGAGCATTTTACGCAGCGGCGATAACATGCTTTAGCTAAATTACGGCCACCTATAGGCCAATAAGTTTCTCAGATTGACGCTAGTAATAATTGGGGACCTGCGTTGGCTAGCACTCTGCTGCTACATGATACCCAAGATCTCAAAAGCTTGTATTTAAAAACCTTTTTAAAAATCTTATTATCACGGAAAATGAAATTATTTGTTTATTGGGATAGTGCTAGGGGAATGGTTTCCTCCATGGTGGCGTATGCTGCCCAATCCGTTCTCGCGCTCCGCGTCCTCGCCTGCACTGCCACTGCCGCCAGGGCGAGTGAGGCAAGAATTGGGAGGTGCTGTGAGTCTAAGTCATATAGCATTGATCGGGCATGTTGCGGTGTACTACGATTTCACAGTGGGCCTGTGACATTTTCACAGATCTTTGCAGCTTTAGTTCGACCGCACGCTATTTTCTTTGCAACTTCTGAATCAGGAAACATCGTAGGAAACAACTTGTTGCTACAGTCTTTGACTCGAGTAGCTGTGATGATGTTTAACTCCGTGATACAGATGTAACTTCTGCAGCAGTTATTAGATCTTCTCGTGAATGTTTTTTCACAAAAAAGGAACTGATGGCATTGAAGACTTGTTTTTTGGAAATAACATATGTTCTTACCTTCCGAATGCATTATCAGACATCTTTTACCTTCGTATTTTACTGAAATATCGGTTTTGCATAATTTACATTGAGCGGTATAATCATTTCTTTTTTTAAGCCAAGTACTGACAGAGGATCGTTCAACCAGTTTTCATCAAAGCTATCATACAAAATGAAGTTTTTTGTGTGTTCTCTTTTTCGGCGGTGTCTACTGCGTTGAGGTTTCCGAATCTGTCATTATGATTTATTTAAAACAACAACAATAACACTCGCGTTTCGTACAATGTTTACAAATCCAAAACGCATTCGGAGTCCTGGCTATTACGCGACTAAATAAGACGGTCGCGTGGCGTGATTCGCTCGCTCGCTCGGTCCGGCCCGTCGCCGCCCCACCACACGCATCCCGCGAACCCGCACTGCAACGCGAGCCACACGCGCGTGGCGGAATGAAGCGATGAAAATATCGGGGAGATTTTAGCTACGTTCCTGGAGCCGGGAGATTTTAAAAACTTCTTGCCTTTTTACGGGACAATCCCGGGAAGTTGGCAACCCTAGCCACCACTTCTGCCTCTATGTTTTTGCTGAAGCAACCCCTGGGTGGGACACTTGACGCATCTCAGGCGAGAGTGGCAGTGATTTGCCCAGTGCTGACATAGTTGGCAACGGTGGCATTGCCGGAGGGGTCTGATTATTGTAAGGCCGCTCGAAGCGGAGATTAGTTAGACCTCAGACGCTCTTTACATTCTGGTCTGAATAGTCAAGGATTGCGAGCACCATGTTATATGGTGTCCTTTCTGAGTGTGCATGCGGTGAACCTCATGCACTGGGAGGTTTTGGGCTTGGAGGTCTTCTAAAATATAGGAGGTCTCAAGCTCCTGGGAAAGGCCGCGTATGACAACGCGGAGACGCTTCTCTTCCTCGAGAGCGTAAGTGTAGTAATTGACGTTTCTGTCAATTAGAATGCGGATTAGGGCCCGATGGTCGGCCGGAGTCTGCATGGTAATTTTGATTCCGTGCTGAATGTCGCGTACCTCTTTCACCACGGCGTTATGGGTGGGAAGAGAGGTTAAAACATCTCTCCAGAGATGCTTATCTCTAATTATTAGAGGGGGCGGAATCGTTTGCGGCGGGGCTGGCTAGCGGCCTTGGTCTTGGCCTGTTTAGTCTCCTTGTCTATGTGGCCTTAAGGCGAGCTGTTAAGCTGTCGCTTCTTGGCCTTACGGTTAGTGACAACTTGAAAGCCGTCGTCGTCACCGGTTTGGGCAGAGAGGTCGATCTCCATGTCGCTTTCAGAAGCGGCTGAAGTGACAGCGGGAGATTCGGTGATGGCAGGGGTTGGGGGCGGGTACGGGCGTGTCCGCGGTAGGGGTGGCCGAAGTGGCCGATGGGTTTGTAGCCTTAGTGGCTATTGCGGTCGCGGGAGCCTTAGGGGTCACTAGGGCATCGGCTTTAAGAGCCTTGGGTGGTGCGGCCTTAGGAGCCTTGGGGGACGGCGCGGAAGAAGCGGCTTTCGCGGGGATCGCGGTGGCTGCCGGAGATGGAGGTATTATCTCCATCATGGGATGAAATCCCTTCATCTCCTCGCAGTACCTATGCTTTGAGAGTTGGGTCGCGACTCTCAAGTAAACGGAGGGTTTGAACTCAGCAATCCTGAGGTATTGCCATCCCTCAGGCGGGAGCAGCCCGAGGCATTCGTGTCAGTGTGAAACCTAGTCCCCCTGCCGGGTGTAGGCAGGGGGGTGCGCGCTATTGTGAGCCCTAAGCTTGTCGCCTCTTTGCCGATCTTATTGTGCAAAGGGGTCCCTAACTGCTTTGTGGGTAGGTAGAACCACAAAGGATAGGAAAAAAGAAGGAGGTCACCTAGAACGGAATTGGAGATGCTTGGGGTCGGCAAGAGTACTCCCCCTGTGCCGGTGGGTCCACGCGCGTCCGGTTTTACCGTTCCCCTGAAAGCCGGCGCCCGGGTCACGCCCCAACTAGGTTCGTTATCACCGTTAGGTGGCCCCCAGCTGACCTAGACCGGAATGACTGCCGGCGACGGAGTACGGGAGCCGCCAGACACAAAAGGAGTATATCGGCGGCTCGTGTCTGCCAATCAGCGACGTTCTGTGGCCATCGCGAGCTTCGCGTTCGCTCCGTCAGCGACATGGTTGGGCAGTCTACGGCGTTCGATGGCCATCTCGGGCTTTAGGTAGTCATCTGAGGCGTCTGGTGGCCTTTGTAGCTATAAGGGCATCTTTAATTTTAACTACACGGTCTAATATATCATAGGTAAAATTCCACCGCGTGCTGACATCTTGTTTTACTTTTAATTCTGTCATGTTCATTTTTTTCTGAACTGATTTTAGTTTGGTGCTTCTGTGAAAATATTCAACTATTCTCTTTATTTAGCATCCCTGAAATTGTCGCAATGCCGGTATGCACAACAAACAAGATTTAAAGAATGTGCTAAACAATTCACTGACCGCCATCTTCCTAATTGCACTGCTGCTAGGGTGACCAGATAGTAACTTATCAAATCCGGGTCAATTCTAGAAAAACAATGGCGAGTTGTGGCCATAGTAGAAAATATAATATTTTTTTATTTTCAATGGATTCATATTTGTAAAGGTTGTCCCAAAAAGGACGCAAGATTTAAAATGTATGAAAAACAATTTTTTTTCGTTATAATATATTTGTATATTAAATCTTGAAATAGATAAAATAGGGTTATTTGTGGAATAATGCGTCAGGTAAATGTCCTCCTAGGCTTTGCTGGCACTTATGCACTCTTTCGTCAAAATTTTCTATGACCATTTTGCATAGATGCGGCTGAATTTCTCCTATGCAGCGTCGAATTTCCTCTTTTAAAGCATGAGTGGTTGTGGGCGTAGACTTTAAATAACCCCCATAAAAAGAAGTCTAAAGGCGTTAAATCGCAAGATCTAGGGGGCCAATTCTGATTACCGAATCGAGCGATCACACGACTAGGAAATGATTCATGCAGTAATTGCATCGTTTCTCTGGCTGTGTCAAGTGGCCCCGTTTTGTTGAAACTACATTGCTTCCACATCGATATCCTCTAATTCGGATAGAAAAAACCTTGTTATCATGTCGCGATATCGAGCTCCGTTAACAGTAACTACTTGACCGGCCTAAATTTTGAAACAAATATGGTTCAATAATGCCTCCAGCCCAAAATCCGCACCAAACAGTTACCCGTTGTGGATGCATTTGTTTTTGAACAATCACATGTGGGTTCTCTGACCCCAGATGCGGCAATTCTGACGATTAGCAAAGCCATCGAGATGAAAATGTGCTTCGTCGCTCAAGATGAAAAATCTACATCCCTGTTTTGGCGGTCGATAATCCACTAAACGAAGTCTCTTCGCTGTCCATGATCATGAGGCTTCAGTTCTTGTGTTATTTGAACTTTGTAAGCATAGAGATGCACATCTTTAGTGAGTATACGTTGGAGAGAGCTTCTTGAAATTTACAATTATAGTCTACGATGCCTAATGGATGTTCCTGGATGTTCCTGGATGTTCACAGACATTCTGGCGCACTGATTCAATATTGCCGTTTAAACGGCTTGTTTTTCGACGACCAGTGGAGTGAACATCATGAATTGATCGACTCTCCCTTAATTTTGCAACCACTCTACTCCCAGTTGATGAAGTCAAGTCAATATTGTTACTATTATAAAATTGTTACTATATATTCATTTATTGCTAGGTAGGTAAACTAAAGGGGATTGTGAAATCATACAAGTTTACATCAAAACAATTAGGTCATTTATTATAACTTTTTACAACTGTATACGCTGAGTCACCTCACTAGCATCTAAGGTTCCTCCACGAGGACATGAACTAAAGCTTAAACACAGCTATTAATTTATTATACAGTTAACTTTATTACCCCGGACTAGCAATCTGAGCAGGGCTCTATACTCTTTGAATAATCAATAAAAATTTAGGGTATCGTGGGTTGGAGTGGAGAGGCTATCTATCCTAATAAATAAGAAGGTGGGTCACCATATAAATAAATAGTATCTAAGGGTAGAGAAGCTACCCTGGTAAAAAGAAGTGTCGAATCCCAAGGGAATGATTAAATTAAAACACACTGAGGGTTCCGGTCCGATCCTGTGTCCGGAGGAGAACGAAAAAGGGCGTATGTACATATTCCGGGAAGCGTTGCTTAACACGCTTTACTACTTAGCACCACATGCCTCGTTTGTAGGCAACAGCATATTCGTAATTATACGAATACAAAATAAAACCCACTGAAAGGAGTGGAAAAAGAAAAACGTTATTATCTTATCGTAACTAAACACTACTTTGAAGTTCAAGGGTGAAAGATTCTAATTGTAATCGATAAGTTATTAAAATGGGATACACCCCTGGCTTTAAGCAGGTCTACAAGACGAAAAGAAGAGAGTGTAAAACCAATAGCATTTTCTTTAAAAATAACACGTAATATTTAGAGGTTACGCGGTCAAGGGTCGACCACGTGCCATCCATACGTTTAGAAAGCGGCCGTAAGAAATATATCTCTAGAAAAAGGTATTTAAATCGTATACCTGGTAGGTGGGTGTATTATTCCAATATTATGGCTTTAGTAAATTATAACCGACGAGCCTTTGGGTAGAAATGCCTTTTTGATTTTATGCGTCGGTAGGTACGATGAAAAATCTTTAGCCAACTACACTTCATGATTTCTGTAAATATACGGAAGACGAATCAAAATACAAAAGGGCGAATACCACCGACGATTGGTTTCTTTAAAATATAGAATAATACTTACAGGATAATCTTGTGCTGACAAACTTTAAAAAAAAACGGGCTTTTAAGCCTTGTATACTGCGACGATGCGCGTTTAGAAATAACGGTCGGCCTCTGCGAGTCGCGTCAAGCGAGGAATCCCGAAAGTAACCGAGAGTACCCGAATGGGACGTCGACACAGGGTTTTCAAATGGTGATATTGCTTACTGCGCTAAATTTAATCGCTTTAAAATTCATAAAATTACAACCAATAAATAGGCTAAGGAACAATGACTACGAAAATACGGCGTCACAATATTCCGACCATATTTTGCACGGAATGTTCGAACCGCCCGCCAAACTTTCATTACTTTTGAAATATTGTTCAATAATAAAACTTGTTGATCTTTCGTATAACCCGCCATTTTTACAAACCCTAAACATTCAGCTGTCCAATAGTTTTTTTTAGGGTTGCCAGCACTAAAATACAGAAATGGCGGCAAATTAAAATCTGGCCTCCTTTTTAAGACACCCGATATTTGCAAAGAAAAAGCCATTTATTTTTAAATACATACTTTTATTAGAAAGGTATGTATTCTGTACTTAGTAGGTAAGTAACGCCAGTTATAATTCTAAGATAAAGCACTGTGGTAGTAAATCAACACGTTGAACTATTATAGAATTGAGCACTTAGCTTAAATTAGCAAATTTAAACTTTGGTAGACAATGAATACTAAATTATAAATTAAATAGTAATAAACTGAAAAAAAACAATAATAATAAGACACTACCATAAAAAATCTTAAAACAATAAATTCCAAACTTAAAAAACAATCACAAAAAAACCGAAACAGAAATTGTTTTGGTACATAAAATAAACTTAACCAATTTGAGTACCTCCTCATAATATTTTGTTAAGCTTTGGTAGGAAATCAGCACAAACAAATTATCTTTTAATAAAATTAAAAAAACCTTCTTATAAAAATAAAACGGCGAATAAATAATTTTTTTTAATATTTTTCACTAGAGTATACCGTTTTTATTAGTTTTTTCCGTCAGAGCTTTGCAAGACTGATATAATTTCTGAGCAAGACACGTAAAAATTTATACGAGTCTGCAGTTCGAACTTGATTAAATCCATGGACATCCGGTGTTGTAGATAATTAAACAACAAACTTTATATTGCACTTGATATATTTGTATCATTTATATGCATTGAAATTTGGTTCAATACTTTGAAATTAGATTAGTTAAATGAACGTATGCGCTTGTTCGAGAGAGCTGTTGCGAAGTGTATCGACGTGGCGGACTGCCGACACGGCCGGCGCTACCCCGCGCTGGAGGTTCCCGCGCGCCCTTTCTCAGCTGACATAAGAGTGTCAAATATGTATGTGCGTTTACAGAGCAGCGCGTAGATCCGGTTTCCCTCTTTAGTCCATAAACTATTCAATAGAGCAAATATTCTTTCGCAAAAGGCATTGCATGTTGGAATAAAAAGAACGAAACCAATTAATTTTTTTAAATTATCGAAATTTGTGGACGTGTTATTTTTGAAGAAATAGGCCCATATTTCGTCATTTGGCAAGTCTTTCGGAATATACCGTTTTCAGACATGCAGCCTGTGCAAAGGGAGTCAATATTAACAGCGTCCTCCATATTCAATATCGTGGGCACGATCGGAAAGCACTTCCAAAGTCAATTTTAATTCTTGTGGTTTGAGAGACAAAAGTTCAAACTTTTTGTAGATTCCATCGCTATAAAAATCATATTTTTCTTCTAAATATTTTGATGCTCTTTGTATGTATGTGTAGAAATATATGCACCTGTCCTGTAAATTGAACTCTTTCTTCTTCAAGTTTTCTGAAGATGGCCCTGACTTTGCTCCCAAAAAAAACATTGCCTTTGCCAACACTTTTAAAGAAAATTTCCTGTTGATGTGATTGAGTACGTCCATTTAAAATAACGAGCAAATCAGTATCTTGTCCTATGATGACGGCAGTCTTTTGATGTTCTGATAATACAATAGCCGTCTCGATGGTGGGAACATCAGCATCATCTCAGGCTTGTTTTGTTGTGATATTAACAGTTTTTATTTTTTCAACAAGCATGTCGATAAACTTATTTTTATTAGACCGATTTGATAATAAATAATAGTTTAAAAAAAACTAAAAAAACACGCTTTCATAAAACAATCCAACTAAAAAAACAGGATTTTTTAAAAAATAAATTTAAGATTAATTTAAGATATTAAAGAAGAAGAAAAAGTGCTTTGAATACACCCCACGCTTTTTTATAAGACCCCATTCATCAGAAACCAAATTTATTAAATTTTATTTTCTGTTTTTTAGTTGGGTTTTTTTATGAAAGCGTGTTTTTTAACTATTTTTTATTTTTCAGTTTTTAGTTGAATTTTTTTAAATGTTTTTAAATACAAGCTTTTGAGACCTGCATATCATGTGGCAGCAGAGTGCTAGCCAAGACAAGTAAAACGAGCCCAAACACGACGGGTCTATCTTGTTTAGTACAGGAGTTCCTATGGCCACCTTCCGACTCCATCATCAGATCAGCTCCATGGTACTATATTATTGCATTGTCATCGACCTTTGACAGGTGTGCAAAGTTTGAATTAAATCTGGTCGTTCAAAGTAGGACAAAATAGAGCTCAAAGGGGTCGGTTACCAACATACATACATACAGGTGAAGCTAATAAAAGCGTGTTAAAAATATCCTTGGCTTGTTATGTTTTTACTTGTTATTCTATTGATGTGTAATTGAGGAGAAGATGTGGCACAAATAAAACAATACATGTTCAACCCAAATCTCAAGTTTATATTAGTGACACATACACACATACCACGCTAAAGTATTTATAATTTGGTTATACGAGTTAAATAAATAAACCCAGTTTCATGAGACATGGTTGGTAGGGCGTAGGTTTGCTATGAAGTCGTTTACGATTTGGACATAATCACAGTGAAGTTAATTTAGTTTTAATTGGACGCCACGCTATTTGGATCGGAGAAAATAGCGAATCTCCCTAAAGTATACTTGCGGTTTCGTCTATGATTTATGATGAATAAAGGGCATGATGATAATTATTATACGTGAACTACGACGTTTGAACTCATTGTAGGGCCGCTAGCTCCGCACATATAAACTCAAGGTATGGTGGAAATCATATACCAGCACTAATAAAAAAAAAACGTAATCAGCTGTCCATGAAAATTTTGGAGCATCTTTCCGAGTACTAGTTAATTTGTTTAGCGGTGCCGCTATTGTACTGAAGTTTTTTATGAAACGTCTATAGTAAGAAGCAATTCCAAGGAACATTTTCACTTCTTTTCTGTTCTTTGGGGTTGGAAACTCTACTATAGCTTTAATTTTAGCGGGATCAGTATTTAAACCATTTTCATTAACTAAATATTCTAGATATTTTAATTCTTTTCAAAAAAAATTACATTTATTTCTATTGACAATTAATTCCCATCGATACCAAGTACATGATACTTGGGCTGTACAGTGTACATCACATCCAATAACACCATCAGTACAACCATAACCATGAGGATTACTAGACTCTTTACAAAGTGATGGATGAGCATAACCTTGATAACAATTACCCCCATAATAACAATTACTCCATGCAGCCTTACATTCATAAGTTGATTTGGTTTCTAACTCAATCACATGTGTAATAAGATGCTTGATACCTAATTACAATATTTGTATTTCTAAGATGCAATTTTAATGTCTTACCTTCTGGTGTATTAAAACACACCATTTGACCATTTCTAATTGATAACTGATATGTACTCATTTCAACACAGTTATTCTTATCACATACCTTCCCTTGAGTTGAAAGATACAATGTCTTATCACAACATAGGACATTAGTCAAAATACATATTAACATAACTGTAGTTGTATACATACTATGTTTTGGCATTTCTTTATATACTTTCCTATATGTATAAGCCTGTTCATTAGGCAATGGCATTTTATCTCTTCCAAGGATGTTATGTGGGTTGTTTTCTATTCTATCTTCTAGTATTTGCATGTATTCAATTTCATCATTACTATTGTTGATACATATTTCACCATATAATGGTTCATCACCAGTGATTTCCTTCCTAAGCTTCATCCTTTTAAATTTAATCATATCATTGATAGATTTTGTTTCAATCATCTTAAATTTAATTGGGTTTAATAATCCAGTTATCTTATTTAGGTTCTTAACTTGGTTAACTTTCTTCCTATCATCTGATGTTTTTATATAGACTATACATTTATTAATAATAGATATTAATTTATCTTTACAACATGTTATTAATAATGAAATAGTTAATATAAAAACTAATATTCCAAGTACAATTCCAATAATAACTGGTGCATTAGTTTTACATATTTCAAACTGCTGATTATATGTACAATATAATCCACAGTCTTTGCACTCAATATTTTTAATTATTGATCCATATTCAGAATCACACCACCACGATACAAGTCCAAATACAACACCATCATGGATATATCCATTATTGCCTGGAACAATTGTCATTTTTTCTCCATTATTTATTGATATGTTGCATATATTATATCCTTCAATAATCATCCTTCCATAATCAACTTTAATACTTCCTGCATGTGTTCTATCGTTCATTATTAATATCAAAAATAGGAAAAACATTATGGCCTTGTTTATTATATTTATAATATGTTTTTGTGTAAAAGTATATTCTCCCTGCGTGCTGCTGCAAGAGAGGATATATTTTACCTCTTTTAATCAGCACTAATAAAAAAAAGGCTGATTGGCACAATCATTGTATCGTCAAAACAAACTTCATATGATTTTGAAAATGCAGCAGTTCTTCTTTGTTGTTCCATTGCTTTAATATTTTTACTAGGATTAGGACGACACAGTCAGTAAAACACAATTGAGTTTCTCTGTAAGAAAAGGTTTATTGTTTTATAATACATGAAATAAAAGTGTGTATTATCTACTTAGAAAACTTACATACACAATTAGAATACTTTAAAAATGGAATTAATATTATAAATAACTGTTTTCTCTTAACAATCACGTGATGTTTATAGGCTATCTTTTTCATAGCTCGCAAACGTCATCTGTCAATTCACTGTGCGTTCAAAGACATTTGATGCGCGGGAAAGTTCAAATTAAAGAAAATTATATGTTTTCTTTACACATATATATACTTATTACTATGCTTTATGTATGTCTATAATAATATTAATATGCATTTTGTTTATATAAAACGAACATATTATACAAACATACATGATAGACATTATGATAGTAATCTTTAACAAGTTTATTGAAGGAGGATACTGATTTGGCTTGTCTCACTTCTAGTGGAAGCATAGTCCATAATTGGACAGCTTGAACACTGAATGATCCATTGTAAAACTTGGTTGTATTGAGTGTTGTTTCTAGTTTCATGTTCACTGATGACCTGAGGAATTTCTCCTTGTTCAAATTGAAGAATTGAAAACGTTCTTTAAGATAAGGAGACTTGGAAGTAAACAGTACATTGTACAGAAGTGACAGGGTATGCGTATTCCGGCGAAGGCGGATAGGTGTAACACTTGAGTTTAGGTGCGAAATTCATATGCGGTCATATTTACGTAAACCAAATATGAAACTGATACAAAAATTCTGTAGTCGTTCATGTTTATCAAGTTGGTACTCTGCTAGGTCTAGATAGCTGGCATCGGCGTAGTCTAGGATGGGTAAAAGAAGGGATTGCACTAGCGCGATTTTTGTAGTGTGTGGCAAGAAACTCCGCAGTCTTCGCAAGGAAGCTTGAGAAGCAAACACTTTGCGACTAACTTTCTTTAATTGGGGTGGCCAGGAACAAAGTTCGATCAATGTGAACTTCTAAGTTTTTTACTGCAATTGGGATTTGGATTCCATCAGGTGATAATGCTGACCAGTTAATTTTTGCTATCATCCTCGAACTTCCGACAACTATAGTTTGAGTTTTCTTTGAGTTCACAGGCTGCAGACGTCAAAGCTGTCAATTCTAACCGGTTAGGTAAGATGAGCAAAACAAGATATTTTTAAATAAAATTTATTTGCAAAGGTTGAGTGAAATTTTTAAATCAGATTTTAGCTCCTCCATACCGCTCATATCTGCATTGTTATCCGAGTAGTCATTGTCATCGCCATCATCATCACTGCTGCTTTCCGCTATAGAATATAACATGAATTATAGTAGGTTTAAGGTTTTTAAAATTTATTACGCCAACTGTTATTTAAAATAAAAAGGGGTATTCTGTTACCTGTATTTATAATAAAACTAAAATTAACATCGTCTTCGAATATTTCTCTTTGCTAGTACTCATTTTCTATGTGTTTTACGTGGTTAATTTCTTTCTTCCAATCGTCGCTCGTAATAGATGTAATTGCTTCTAGCTTCTAATGTCGGGGTGAAGGTATGGAAAGGAATGCTCCGGTGGTTCGGGCATGTGGAAAGAATGAATGATGAATAATGACTAAACAGATATACAATGCAAAAGTGGATGGATGCAGAAGTCGCAGAAGGCCACGACACACCTTCCATGATCAAATTGATCTGGCGTGAAGTTGTGTATGTATGCTTCTAGCGACAAACTCTTTATTTGGCCTTCTAATTGTTTAAGGTTTTTGTCTGCCACACTACGCTTAATTAAGTGCCAAATATATTCAATTAGATTTAAGTCACAATTGTAGATTGGCAGCCTCAAAACTTCAAAACCATGGGAGTTGAAAATGTTGTCTATGACATAGTTTTTTGGCATCCAAGAGATGAAAGAATAATTTCTTGTGCCATCTGATTGTTTTCTGTGGCGAGGAGTAATATGCAACCATCTAATCCTTACGACCTATTCCTTCCATATATTTGTTATATTCTGCAGTTTCTACAGGTTTCTGTGAAATTTTGCCAAATCGGTTCGGAACACTTACGAGCTTAGGATGATTTCTGGTTGTTATCATATAAACTGGACGTTTATCATACCACGTATACGTAAACTTCCTTTTTACGACTCGAAACATAATAGACTTTTTTTAGTTTTTTGTGTTAGCCCCTTAGGATTAGTTTTCTATTTTTGCGAAGTGTTTAACTGGTGTGAGTATGTAAATCTAATAATTTCTGGCTCATATCAACATCATTATAAAAGTTATCCATAAAAATATGGTGACTTTTCATAAAGTATGGTTTCAGTAATTTCATAACTATTTGTTCGGTTTTTTTTATTATATATGTATCATCATCTTCGCCTTTACCACAGTACATAATAATATTCAGAACATACCCTTTTGCACTAGTTAGGACATAAAATTTTATCCCATGACGAGCTTCCGTCGATTTTATGTACTGCCTAAAATATAACCTACCCCTATATAAAATTAGTGACTCGTCTAATGATAATTCTTTAGCAGGACCATATGTAAATGACGATAGTTCTCAGATAAAGCTTAAATAAAACCAGTTATCTTCATTTCGCTTTTTGCCTCAATATCGGATACATAAACGCTTCGTAAGATCTGTTCAAATCTTCTAGATGACATCGCGTGAGAAAATATTGGATGGAAATTCAAGGCATCAGAATATAAGAAAAGTTTTCGTCTCTTTGAAATTTTAATTTGGCCTTGTAGTAAACTAAGACCAGAAAGCTAACATTTCTTCTTTGGTTACATCACAGAATGTAAATTTTCTACTATGTCGAGTGTGAGGTCTGTTCATGTCTGTTCATGATGTCGTCTTTGCTCGACATCTGTCAAATCGGCCGGTTCAGGAGGCAAAGACATATCTTTCATGTTGTTCCAGTAGGCCTGAGAAGAAACTTTTTTATGCAAGGTGAGCAACGTGAACATACTGTTCGAGTTTGTATATACTCTTTATAGTGAAGCTATTGAACCTCCTTAGATAAAAGGAATAAGCTTTGACATCTTTAGAAAAAACCAAAACTGATGGTATCACTTCTTTGAAAATTGTATTCCATGAAAAACATCTAGCTACAAATAAAACTCATAAGGAAATCGAAACGTGTTGGCACTAATAACATTTGTTGTTTTGGATATAAATAATAATTTCTTAAAAAGTGTACATGGTACTTCAGCGTACTGATTTATGGTCGTCAGAAAATTACGCTCAATATCTGAACGTAGTGTTTGTGACGTCTGTCGCGCGTTCTCCAGCCGGTTTTCACGTTTGTAAGCAAGCTCTTTGACTTACCGATCTGGAATAAGACTTAATCTATGAGCCCTCTACTGAGTAGACTCGTTGGCTAGTCGATCATAAATAAGATCTAGTCTATGAGCCTTCTGCTCAGCAGACTCGTTAGCTAATCGATCATGAATAAGACCTAGTGAGACCTATTTTTGATCAAAACAACATAAGACAGATTTCATCTCGGAATATATAGTTAATTTTTGAGGAGTACGGGTCGAATCTTTCTGCTGGCGTTGCAGTGGTTAAAGCCCTAGTAATAGTTAAATTGTATTTACTTCCACTTTCTAAACATCCAAGAAGACAGCATCTTTTAGCAGAACCAGGCATATTAAATTAACACAATGGGAGTCCTATCTCAAAATATAACACAAACTATTACAATATACAAAATGACTTTTCGAAGTCGGAGGAGCAACTATTAGCCCTTTGCTCACCAGACTCGTTGGCTAATCGATTATAAATAAGACACACTCTATCAGCCCTCCGCTCAGCAGACTAGTTGGCAAGACGTTCATGAATTTTAGCGAGTCTAGACTCGTACTGTGCAAGTGTTTCTTGGCATGAATGATCTTTCATTGTCTCACAAGAACGCGAAATAGTTTCGATCAGCATTTTTTTGGAGTCGATTTCTTTTTTCCGATCCTGTTTCTTGGGATCTGAGCCTATCGTAGACCTACCCATAGACACTAATAGGTATAAAAAACTTCGTTTAGAAAATCCGACTTTAAAACTAAAAATTATAAAATAACTTAATAAAATTAATTTAATACACCTCTTATTAAACCTTTAATATTAATAAAATGCTATTCTTTGTATGTGCTACTTATTGATTGATAGTTTTCCTCTTTGGAGGTTACCTGGCTCGTTGGGTTTCATGAAAACGCGGAACCCTGACGTTCAGAATGGTGCAGATACTTACCGGTCACGGTGGCCTTGGTATTTGCATCAAATCGTGGGACGGGAGCATTCCCAGTCTTGTCACGAGTGCGGTGCACTCCAAGACACGGCGTTTCATACGCTCGTGGTGTGCGCAGCCAGAGGCTCTCGTGGAGAAAGTCGTTTAGAAGCAAGCGTGAAGAACAAGTCACTGGGAGCCCCACACACCCTCAATGCAGGCCTTGTGCCTGCATTTTGGCTCTTTCCTTCTTTAGCTTCCCTTGGCTGGATCAGCTATAGTTGCCTCTACCAAATATCGTTGAGTAGTCCGGAATTCTTCTGGACTTTAGGGAATAAATCTCACCCCATGCCCAAAGGCCCACCCTACGACCATTTGGGGCGAAGCCCAACTACTCGTGCAAATTTTTAAAGTGTTGCGCCAAGTTGGGCATTTTGTCCACTATAATAGGGTTTTTTTCTAGCTTTAGAGGCCGCGGTGTGAGCGTCATACCCCGGCGTGTAGACGTTGCCGGCCGCACCGGCGAAGTCCAATTCGTACCTGGCCACGGAGTCGTACGCGGCAACGGAGCCGGATTTGAACGTGGCAACGCCGTGCAAAAGATATCGCCTAATGACTACTTATATCGGTAGAAATACTTGTACATCTTTCGTACAATGTCTTTGGACCCGAAGTACCTAAAATGAAACTGTGGTTATCTCAAAGCAACATATTTATTTCAATCGCTTTTCTTCAACTATGTCGTGAGATCGACGTGTTGGTGAGGGGGCTTCGAGCTGGAGCTCTTTACCCCGGCTGCAGCTCGGAGGGCCACTACCCTCCGGTATCTGTATATGGAAGCCGCTGTGGTGTCGGCGGCTCGCGCGGGCCAATCCGCAGCGTCGATGGCTTTCACGGCTTTGCGTGGGCTACATCAGCGGCGTTTGTTGGCCTATCATGGCTTTCGATGGCCTCTCCGGGCTTCGGTTGGCCATCATTGGCGTCTGGTGGCCTATCTGTGGCGTTAGGGGCATAAATCGCGACCTCTTAACATCACTCTAATCCCGGCGAATGAGGTCACGTGAGGTCGATAGTCAGGTTTTCCTTCGTCTCTCCCGAGGTCGCGCATGTAGCGGGGCGATCCCGTTCAGGTGGGTATGGCGGCAGTTGTCGGCGCGATCGAACATCCGACGCGCCGACATGACCACGAAGTCCTCCACCGACGGGACGCCCAAGTCGCGAGCGATGACGTCATTCCTGACGTATCGACCCGCATCCGTGCACATTCGCAAGGTGATGTTTTGCTGCTTTTGTAGCAGCTTCTTGCTGATGGCCGAGCACAGCGCATACCATGCCGCAGCTGCATATGTGAGCCTCGAGCGGAGATAGGTCTTGTAGACCCCGATCTTCGTCCTCAGGGGCAATCTGGATGATAGGACAGGTCGGAGCAGGGCTTTGGCGGCTCGTGTGTTATTCACAGCCTTTTCTTGGAGCCGCATGCTCATCGACCTGTCGATGTGTGCCCCGAGGTATTTGACCGAGGTCTGCCACTGGATACCGATGTAGAGGTAGCCCTCCTCTGTGAAGCGTTTGTGCACTGGGGCCGACACCTCCAGGATGACGTGGCACTGTAGTGGGTTGCGGGTCTTTTTGCGCGATCGGATGCGGATGTGTATGGCTTTAGGAGAGAGGATTTTGAGGAGGTGCGCGTTCTGCACCACCAATTGTTCCTCTATCTCCTTGTCCGTGTGGTAGGCCATCACATCCTTGACTATGACTAAGGGGAGACTCGTCTTTGCGACCTCGGCTTTTAGTTGAGAGTGATTTTTGACTCTGTCCTCCACCAATTTTAAATCTTCTTTAGTGCTGCAGCTCAAAATGACCTTTTGGTTTTTACCCGTCTTTATCCTGTCCACTTTTGCCCCGGTTTTTTTGGGGTCTAGTGCTAACCGAATCTCCTCAATCACCTTTTCGCCGGTCTTTAACGGATCCGGCGAAGAGATGATGAGGGTGTGGTTTGGCTTTAGGACGGGTTTTCGTTTGGCCGCAACTTCCACTAAGATATTGCCTTGGGTTGGCTGGTTTTAGCTAGCTCGTCCGCTAGGCTAGTTGCCGGCTGAGCCTGCTGTTGCTGTTGCAGGCCCTCCTTTAGAGTCTTTATGTCGGACTTAACGGCTTCCAGTCTCTCTGTCAAGGGCTGGAGATGCTCTCCCAGCTTTAATGGTGGAGGGGGTGGTGTGTTTGTATGTGTTGATTTGATGTTTTTAACCTGTTTTACCAGATTGTCTATGGATTCCTGTAGTCTGTTTTGTGTGGCTTTGACGTCTTGAGTCTCTTTTTGTGCGGCGGCCAATGTTGCCTTGTCCTCGTCTGCCGCAAGCGTGGAGAGTGCCTTCTTTGTGTTCTCCGAGGTTATTTCTGTGGAGGTCTTAATGGTTGCTATCTCCCTGCGCATGGAGTCCAGTTGCCGCGAGAGGTTTTCTACTCAATTTTGGAGTTTCTCCAGCTCCTTACTGGACTGCGCTCCTTTTGTTGTTTTAGGAGCGTCTGCAAGGGAGGTCTGTATGGTAGTGAGGCGTTTCTCCATTGCCTGTGATGTTGTTAGCAGCGAGGAGATTTTGGCGTATGGCTCCTGTGTCTCGTAACCGAGCCACTTCCGCACCGCTTCTGTTGACTCCAGATTTGCTTTCACGTCCGTTCTTGTCAGTTGGAGCTCCCTGGATAAGGAAGATGTTAATTTTGACACACTCTCAGTGTGCGCACGCTCGACTCGCACTAGTTCAAGTGCGTGGCGTGTCCTTTCCTTCTCCAGGTTGTATTTGTGACGCGATCTAGAGTCAGAAAGCGCGAGACACGTGTCGTACAGGGTCTGAAGCGAGTCAATAACTGTGAGTTTTATTTCCGTCTTCAGATTCCCTGAGCGTTCTAAGGCCTCTTTCGCCTTCAGAAGCATCTCGTTAGCGAGTTTTGTGGCGACGTCCATCTCCACCCCCTTGCGTCTCGTTGAAGTGAAGGGGATCATGCTTGGCCGACCTCGGCTCACACTTTCCCCTTCGATGGACGCATCCGATTCTTCAGCATCGGATGTGATTTTGCGGGGTGGGAGTTCGTCCGCAGACCATTCCCGCACCTTTTGTAGGACCTCGGAAGTCGGTCCTTTTGAAGTGCAGGACTCCTCACTTGTTGCTGACCCCGCCACCGACGCCGCTATTGAAGAGCGGGTCAGCACTTCCTTGCGAAGAGATTTCGCAGAGGAAGCTTTGCCAGGCTGGGTAGAGCGGGAGGAGGGGTTTGGTCTGCTTGGTAGTGACATTTTGTTTGTTTTATTCGCCGGGCCCTTGGAAAAGGCCTTGGGTTTTGTAAAGTATTTAAGTCTCTTAGATGGTTTGTGTTAAAATTCCAACTATCCCACTAGTGGGAAGTTGGGAATTTTATTGTGTAGGTTGCACCAGCTGCTCGCCCAAGAGGCCCTGAGTTGTTTGAGTCCAAACTCGGGGGGTCCTGGGTACTTATTGGCTGCTGGTGCTGTAAATGGTATGGGGTGGTTTGAGGGTGGGTTTTGAGGGTTGGATTTGACCAATGGATTTGGTATGGTTTGGGACGCTGATATCAGCAGTCCCAACCCCAGGTCCGTAGGACCAATATCTCACGAGATATCGCTGTTTTGAGATTTCCAAGATGGTGCCTAAGCGTCAACCTGGTCTTCGAAACGCGATAACTCGGAGAATATTGGGCCGATTTGGCCGGGAATGGGTTGTGGGGGTTTCGGAGGGTGGTTTTGATGGGATGGGGTGGTTTTTGGAAATTAGTTATATGGGGGGGTTGACCACCGGATCTGGTGTAGTTTGAGACGCTGATGTCAGCAGTCCAAACCCCAGCTCCGTAGGACCTATACTATAGGAGATATGGCGATTTTGAGTTTAACCAAGATGGCGCCTAAACGTCAAACTTGGTTTTCAAATCGCAATAGCTCAAAAAGTACCGGGCCGATTTGATTGGGAGTGGTTTGTATGGATTGGGGAGGGTGGTTTTTATGGGATAGGGTGGTTTTTGCGTCTAAAAATTTTTAGAGCAAATTAGGGTTGGGTAGGGTGGGGGATGAGCTGCTGATATCAGCAGTCCAAATCCCAGGCTCCTAGGACCAGTACTTTTGGAGATATCGCAGTTTTTGTAAAAACCAAGATGGCGGACAAATGTCAGAACTTGGTTTAAAACCGCGATTACTCCCTAACCACTGGTCGGATTTGACCGGAATTTGGGTTTTGGTCTCTGTTTTATTTTTTGGGGTTTTTGGACCCCAAAATTTTTGGGTGTTTTTTGTTGTTGTTTATGACGTAGAACGTCTTGTTATGGTGTGTAGTGAAAACCGCACTGCGGAGAGATTAGTAGTCTTGGAGATATTAATGTTTTAATATTTCCAAGATGGCCGCCGAAAAACAGAAAAATTTGTTTCTCGGCGGTTTATGGACCGAAAAAGCCCGAGATTGGGCTCAAACGGTCGGGGGGGATGAGGTGAAGAAGATGGAGATGAGAATTTTTTAATTGTTTGTTTGGGAGCATTGGGCAGCTAATATCTTGCGAGCGCATGAGTCCGTCATGAAGTTTGATCTTTATTCACATTGCCCATCTCGCTAACGCAGATATTTTTTAAATGGGAGAAGTACATTAGAAGGGTTTCTAACAATTTAATTGATTAACGGTAGCTGAATAACTATATTTAAAAATATGGCTGCAAGACAACTTACCTTTCCTTTTTTTAAACCACGGTTATGTGGATAACATTTATTAAGGTCAGTCTACGGCTAAGTTTAGTGACCTAAGTCGCACCTTTTGTACTTAGTATGTTCAGTTAGGCAAATGACGTCCTTCGACGACTTTCTCTTTTCTCGCGGAGGCGTGTAAGGCTCGCTCCTTACGGCGCGTAAGCACGTAAGGAGCGGAGAGTAAGGGAATGGCTGTGATTTGCCGAGTGCCCATATAGTTGGCAACGATGGCGTTGCCGGAGGGTTGGGTTATTATAAGGCCGCTCCAAGCGGAGATTGGGAAGACCATAAACGTTCTTCGGGTTGAAGTTCGCCTTACCTTGGTCTGAACGATCATGGATTGTGAAAATCTGGGAAGCTTTATATGAACTACCCTTGTCGTCAAGCTTCCGCGGTTTTTGGTCATTATGTGTGTACCGACGTAACGTTGTCCTGTCATATTGAATAGCTGTCTTTCGAAGAGAGACACCCGATTTCACTGCTTCAATAGCGTTTTGTAATTCCTGATTGGTGACTTTTTTGCGGGTAGAACCAACCTTAGTTTTATATTGGAACGGCATGATATTAATACCTGCAAATAAAAATAAACAATGCATAAGGGACGTATAAAACAATATACCTACGTAATAAAGGGTGTTTTTTATAGAGGTATAGAACTTTAAGTTGCAATAAAACAACGATGGATTATTCGATTGACATGAATTTTATTTATCCGAAAGATAATCTTGTGGCATTACATTTTAAATATGATTTCTGGCATATGACTGCCACGGCTGGCGCGGATGTAGTTCAATCTGAACGTCCAATTTTCGATGACTTTTTCCAACATTTGTGGCCGTATATCGGCAATAACACGGCGAATGTTGTCTTCCAAATGGTCAAGCGTTTGTGGCTTATCCGCATAGACCAATGACTTTACATAGCCCCACAGAAAGTAGTCTAGCGGTGTTAAATCACAAGATCTTGGAGGCCAAGTCACAGGTCCAAAACGTGAAATTAGGCGGTCACCAAACGTGTCTTTCAATAAATCGATTGTGGTACGAGCTGTGTGACATGTTGCGCCGTCTTGTTGAAACCACATCTCCTGGACATCATGGTTATTCAATTCAGGAATGAAAAAGGTAATAATCATGGCTCTATACCGATCACCATTGACTGTAACGTTCTGGCCATCATCGTTTTTGAAGAAGTACGGACCAATGATTTCACCAGCCCATAAAGCGCACCAAACAGTCAGTTTTTCTGGATGTAACGGTGTTTCGACATACACTTGAGGATTAGCTTCACTCCAAATGCGGCAGTTTTGTTTGTTGACGTGGCCATGCAACCAGAAGTGCGCTTCATCGCTAAACAAAATTCGCTTATGAAAATCGGGAACAGCGACAATCTCGTTTTGGGCCCATTCCACGAATTTACGCCTTACTTGATGATCGTTTGGCTTCAATTCTTGCACGAGTTGGATTTTGTAAGCACGCAAACCAAGATCCTTCCGCAAAATCTTCCATAAAGTGGATGGACACAGATCCAATTCCTGTGCTCGATGGCGGATGGACTCATTCGGGTCTTCCTCAATGCTACGCTCTACAGCAGCAATAGCTTCTTCTGTACGCACCGTACGGCGTCTCTGGGGATGCGAGTTACCAATAAGAGTAAACGTGGTGCGAAAACGTTCTATGGTTAATCGAATTAACTGCTCTGATGGACGATTTTGTCGACGATAAAATGGACGTAGTGCGCGATACGTATTCCGCACAGAACCATTATTTTCGAAATAAAATTGCACTATTTGCAAGCGTTGTTCAGGCGTGAGTCTATTCATGATGAATTGCCAAACCAAACTGAGAATAAATCACTTGACAGCTGTTAAATCGGTCGCCATCTTGAACAGTAATGCCAACTTAAAGTTCTATACCTCTATAAAAAACACCCCATACATTATACGTAAAGGACAGTTTAACCACCGATCAAGTCTCCTTTAAGCATTGTGAATCATGTCTCCCTAAACTCACTTTCATCACTTCATGGCGAACAGAATATATTTGGACAAATCAGAAGAAAAAAACACACTACATTCTTAAAGAACATGAATCCATTTATGCAAGTAGTATATAAAACATTGCGTACCTTAGTATTTGTCAATGTAACGTAAAAAAATATATTTTTTCACTTGCGGCGACCAAAAACGTGTTTATATCGCTCACGGACGACCCGGCGTACTGGCGGCCAAGATGGCGGCGCATAACTGTCAGATAATGAAAGAACATGTACAAGCCTGACAGTGAACCCAAGATCGCGAAATTAAAACGGATTTATGCGTTGTGGAGCTTATCTCCCACCTGGTCAAGTCTCCCGGATTTTCCCTAAATATTTCAACTGCTGAATCTAATTTTTGAATTTCAGAAATGTTTCTCGATTCGCAAAGTTTCTCTCAATGTTCTATAAATACGAGTAGTACGCAAGTTCCGTCATATTTAATCCCGATTTGTCAACGAATAATTCTATCGCAATAGAAAGTTGAATATTTTTATGAATTATTGTTTGGCTAGAAGGATAGAACAACTATACCAGGGGTATAGTTTCAAAAGAAGTTTTAAAGTTACGAACATGTTATCATTTTTATTTAAGTTTGAGTTTAAAAGTCGTATAAAGCTCATTATCGTAGAAAGATCGACCGATTCTGGCAATGTAGGGCAGAGTGTCTATTAAGTTGGCAGCGATGACACTGCCGCAATGTATGTTTTCGTGTGGACGTTCCACGCGAAGGCCAAAGAGGCCACAGACCTCAAGTTCGAAGATTTTTCCCCTCTGGGGAGAGTGCGAGGACAACCAATACTAGGTTTAGAGGCGACTTTGTGGCGTCGCCTCTGTGCATACGGTGTACTTCGTGCACCGGTAGGGCTTAGGACTTTAGGTCTTCTAGAATGTAGGAACTTTCAATTTCCTGAGGAAGTCCGCGGATGACAGCTCGGAGGTGTTTTTCTTCCGGCAGGGCGTAGTAACCGATCTTACGGTCACCTAATACTCATGCTAGAGCGCGGTGGTTATTAGAAAACTTGACCATGACTTTGATGCCGGGATTCTTTAATAGAGATTGCCTTACCTGGCAGTTCCGTTGCGACTTGAATCCAATGTACTTTCTCAAGGATGACTAGGGGTGCAGCGGGTGCGCAGGGAAGGCGGCCCAGGGATGTTGCCGCTGTCGATTTTATACCCGCGGTGGGGGTTTGGGAGGAGCTTCCTCTGGGTCTAACGTTTTTTGGTACAATTGATGGCTTCTTAACGTCAATCGTCCCGGTCTAGGGGGATATTCGCGGGAGGCGGGCCGTCCATAGGAGTGACATCGTCTTTTAAATAGGTGTTGTGGACCTTGTAAAAAAATATTGATTTCCATGATTTTTAATTCTTAATAGAGGTAATCGACCCGGGATACCACGGTCTTTCTTGCCGCCGCAGTGCCGGCAGATGGTCATGCCACGCCGCCCTGAATGATGTCTTACGGAGGGCGCTTGCCACCGCTAACGTGCCGGCTCTATTGGAGCCGAACGGTATTGCACGTGATGATGGCAGGCGCCCTGACGGAATGACTCTAATTCCCTGGCAGCGTGGCAAGCCTTTGGTGTGGGATGCGACTTGCGTAGACACGTTGGCCGCATCCCATTTACCAAACACTTCTAGAGCGGCCGGTTCGGCAGCGGAAACAGCGGAATTACTGAAGCGACGGAAATATGCAACCCTCAGTGAGAGTTATATGTTTGTGCCGTTTGCTGTCGAGACGCTTGGACCGTGGGGTCCTGAGGCCATGAGCCTCTACCAAAATTTATCAAAACGACTCATCGACTCTTCAGGTGATCAGAGGGCTGGTGCCTACCTCGGCCAACGGATCAGTATGGCGATCCAGCGAGGAAACGTAGCCAGCCTTCTGGGCACCTTACCCATAGAAGACGGTGATCTGGGCTCAGTATTCTACTTATAGTCTTGAGGGACTATGGGTAGAATACAATACAAATAAGTTAAGTTTTCTTACATTGTATTCAATAGTATGTAATTTATATAATATTTATAGATTTTAAATACAAAGTATTCCATTCTTAATACGAATCAAAACTAGTTTCTATTATATCTTTCGCGGGTGTTTCCTTTGCTAAAACTCGCATTAGCGGTCCAAGTTCCACCATGATAGTGACTGATTTTGCATATTGACTTCGTCCGTAAGTCTTTGTGCAGTACATTGTACGATATCGGACATTCCATTTTTAAGATGTTTCGAATTCTCCTATATGCAATACTCCCTTTGATTGGATGATGATATGATGGATTTTGTATTATTGGTTTTAATTGAAATGAAGAAAATTTGAATCTTTAACAGCGTTTATTGCGTACTTTACAAATGAAAAGTATTAGAAGAAGAAAAGTTGTCACAGACAATAATAAAAATATTTATGTATAAAAATAAATATTTTATATATTATAAGCAGTGAGTGGCGGAAATTCAAAGCGTAGACAAAGATAAATTAAATAAAAATTAATAAAATATGAAGAAGAAGAAAGAAAGAAGAAAAAACGTTTATTTGGTCATCACACACGAGACAGGCGACACAGACAGAGACGAGACAGAATGGATTGTACGGTGATTGATACATACTAAAAAGTCTGACAAATATCTATTTTCGCTATCTAGTAACGACCACTATTAGTAGTTTAACGTTAAATAACAATTAAAATCCATTTCATAAAAGAGGTCCCGCAAACGCAGCGCTGTATTCGCGCGGAATAATGTTGTCAGGGTTAAATATGGGGAAATCAGAGGAAATAATTTATCGTTCAATTTACTTTCATTTTATTAACTACTACGACTCGAATATAAGAAAAAAATTGTTTTTATTATAATGTATTTTTAATATATTTAAGTACCTATTTGATGTCCATACTGCTAAGAACAGAGGAGTGAAAAATAAATCTTCCTGTAATTTCTAAAATATAAAATGGAGATCTTCGACCAACTCTAAATTAGAAAAATAAAATAACATTTAAAAAATTTATTCAGTTTTATTGAATAATTATGATCGGTGATACTATGATCACTGTCAGAAGAGTGAATAGAAACAGAATCAGATTCTGTTTCACTATTACTAGCCGTAGTTATAATAAATCGATCCATTTCTTCATCTATGTGGGGGTGACCCGAGTTGTCATTTATGTGTGGTCTCTGATCACACCCACAATTGCGTGCAGTGTTTGCAATGCCTCTTCTTACTCCTCCGTCCCAGGTTCAATTAGATACGCCGGTTCGTTGCATATATTATTAATTACAATTAATATACAGTATTACGGAGTACTTATTTAGGTTATTTGAGGGATACAAGTTGGTACTTTTGAGAATGACTCTTTGAAATATTCTTCAACGGGCGTGTGACACCGTTGAAGGGGTGCGAGTACGTAGCAGCGTGAAGCCTCGATGCTGATCTCGAAATATCTGTCATGTCTCCTGCATGCCGAGTGCGCCCTTATATACCGCGTCGCCTGTTGTTGACGACGCAGTTGGCCCATGCCGTTGAGTCATCGCAGTGCAGGACCGTACTTGATGCAGGGCCGTCTTCGGTTTGTTGCTATGGAGAATGGATTAACATAATTATGATTGATTTGGATAAAAATGGTGGATGCTTAGTGCACCACCATATCCATAAGACCATAATTTTTTAAATATCCTTCCACCAAATGCTGTACATGTTTACATTGAGCTGCCCAATCTTCCGCTGTAACAGTTTCAAAAGTCTCTTCTGTTAGGCTTGCAATTTCTTTTAGATCTTGGCCCATGTTTCTATCCGCTATTCGTCACTACGCGGCTACACATTTTTTCAATCGGATTGAGATCGCAGTGGTAAGGCGGTAATTTTAGCAATTCATGATTGTGAGATTTTAATAATGCATCCACGGCATACGTAGGTAGACCTTTGTTTGATTAATTAATTCAAATAATACAGCTTTTGTCCAAGTATTTTCAAAATATACTTCTTTTTCTCGCAGCCATTCCTGCATGTCACGTTTAATACTTGACATTGTAGGCGCTTTATTTATTTGAGTGCAGTGATACGGAGCGTTGTCCATTACCAAAAGTGACCTTTCAGGTAGGTTAGGAATGACTTTATCACTCACCCACTTCAAGAAATTAGTTGTGTTTATGTCATTGTGGTAATCTGAGGATTTGAATTGGGATTTGAACATTAACAATGTACCATTAATAAAATCATTTTCAGTTCCCGCATGAGCAATTATCCAACGACTCTCCCTGATGACTTTGACAGGAACATCCCAGGCTCCTCCTCACTTTGCAAGCAACTTTTGGCATGATAAGTGTTGTGTATATAGGTCTCGTCTAAATTATACTACAGGCTTTTTCTCCACATTGCGACTTTTTCAGGTTCTCTCCAAATATCTTGAACGCTATGAGGTAACATCATAACCTTCCATAAATAATTTACGTTTCGATTGGCATCGCTGAATGAAATGAATCATGGAAGCAAGTTTCACAATTAATTTGTTTGTTTCCAGCGTGTTATTTCCATGTTGATACCCTATCCTCACAGTTCACCAGGTCACCATAAGTATCAAAGGGATTCCCCTCCTCAATTTCAAACACGTTATTACATGCATATACAGTTAACCTACCAGTTCCACTGCAACTTGCTTCCCCAATTTCTGTACACTGCTTTGTAAGAGAGAAAATGTTTGTTAATATTAAAAACATTGATAAGTGACTCACAAAGATCATCTTTTGGGTTTACTAAACAACGGTTTTTAATTGTTAACAAGCAAAGTTATTTCATGATTTCTTTTCGTGGTTTTGGTTTGTGGGCACTGTTATTACTATTCAATAATAAACTCACAAAATATCTACCACAACAAACGCACCTTGATAACATCGACAAACGACAACATGGCCGATCTCGACATCTGTCAAATTTAGTCCCATAATTGTCAGCGGGATTTATTTCGTGAAATGGACTTTAACAACAAATATTATAACGCGTTATTGTTTAAGATAAATTTGGACTTCATGTAATCAGTCGTAGTTCGTTGTATATATAATTGCAATCAATCTATAAATGTAATCAACGTGTATGACACCCTTTTCTTGAAAGTCGTTTCCTTTTATGTTTCGATGTACCCCGGAAGCTGTTTATATATTAATGGAGAGAACATAAAAAAATAAGTAGTTAATTTATTAATTAATGTTGAATATTTAATTATAAAATTAACTCTAAATCTTCTTTTAAAATAGTAGTTTAGAGAAAAATATGCTTCTTCGGGTGTGACCTGACCGTAACAATGTAAGTAGTTTGTAAGATTTAAACACGATTGATCGAGTTAAAACTAGGTGATAGTATGATACAAAAAACCATCCAGTTTATAAACTGAATTGCAACAGAATTAAAACGCTAGCTAAAAGTTTATGGTTTTGTTTAAATAAATCATACGTTTGAACTAGAACAGTTTCAGTAAAGTATTTTCGTCTAGGCAATACAGCTGTCAACCAACTAAATCCATAATTTTCTTCAACAGATGTAACAGGTTTATTTTCCACCGCTATCAGTTCTGCTACTGCTCTGTGAATTTGTTTGTTTAGCCCTTGGGTCATCTATTTTCTACTTACTTTCAAATGAGCCTTCAATGAATGCTTGACTCCATAATTTTAGGTGGCTCAGCAGTGTTTCTGTATAAAGGAAAATATCAACCATTTGTGAAGATTGTGCCTGCAAAGGCTTTCTTTCTAAAGTTGACTGACTAGTCGTTCCAATAATTTAAAAAAATGGGGGTTTTGCTTTTGCTCCCGTTTGCACCATTTTCTGGTAAACACGTAATCTAATTTAAATTTCTGGGTTATAAGAATGACAGTTATTTTTTTATTGAGATCTTGCGCTTGTTGAAGTCCTCGTTCAGCATTTCTACGGAATGAGCTATACTGCTATTTCAACCGCCAACCGACTACTTGTTTCCCGAAAGCCTTGTCGGAGACCCGCTACAGTTCTTTATAGGTAGGTAGCAGGAAAATAGTAGTCATAACATTTTTGGAAAAATAAACTGCAATATTCGGTAAAAACTTAGTTTTATTCCCTATAATCAAAATCAGGTTCCAGTATACCATATGAAAAGATTCACCACTGTCGTCACTGATACATTGTTACCAACATTGATGATAAAACTTTCTAGATTTTCTTCCGTTATTCTGTCGCGTTCTTTATATATTTATTTTCATATGATTATTGCCTAAAATTTCCTAACACTGTTGTAGTAACTGCAATATTTTTCCTAGCCACTTTACGTTTTGCCAAACTCATAATCTCAATGGCATTTAAATAACAATGGTAAGGGAGAAACCTTAATGCCTGATGACCATGCTGTTTTAAAATTTTATCAGCTTAATAAATTGGATTAGCTGTGTTCCGTTTACAATATAGAACAGCTGTGTTTAATGTGGTGGTCCTCATATGGAATTCCATTAAAACTAAGCCACTCTCTTATGTCATTTTACGGAATTGTGTGTTAGGAGCTTTATTTACGATGACTGAATGATAACTGGCATTATCTATAACAATCAAACTTGGTCCTTCCAAATTTGGTATGAATTTTTCTTTAAGCCATTTGTTAAAATTTGAAAAACAAACTATAATGATGGGCTGATGGCCTGTCATCGATAGTTTGCAGGCGGAGACTTCTGGTTCCTCTAGAGGGATCGCCCATCTATAGGGATGCACTGTAAGGACCGCTTGTAGTAGATACCTGTCCCTCCGCCGTGGGAAGTTAGCCTATCGTGCCTGATCAGCAGTCCTACCATCAACGCTTATCGCGATTCAAATGAAGTCCTAAACTGAATTGTTTCCCTATTTCGTACCATGACATAGTAACGCGATTCTTTTTAGGTCGCTGCTAAAACAAAACCTAAATTGAATCACAAAAACATCGCAATCAATGATTTCGTTCATTCAATTCGTACCATGACCTCCAATTCTCACCTAAAATAGATCGCTTAACTGTCTTGTGTCTTTTTAAACACGCTTGGAATTCTTACTATAGCGACTTTTCAGCGATAATTAGTGATCATTAATTAGTCCAATAATAGATAGATAGATAACACTTTATTGCTCACCAAAAAAACAAGTACAAAAACAAAATGCATAATTACAGTACTTCTTGGCAAAACAACAGGCGGCCTTATCGCTAAAAGCGATCTCTTCCAGGCAACCTAGTTTAAAAGAAATATATGTGTTTATTGTTTGGGACTTTTTTATACATTTACTCTTGAAATGTCCGACGAATTGTTGTTCGAGGTTTTTGAATTCGACAATAATGATGGTTCCTCGCAGCGACAAAGAAGACTTAAAAGAAGACGTCTTATACGTGACATATCGGATCCATTTGTCGAACTGGATGATACGGAGTTTATTCAAAGATACCGACTGACGAAACAATTGGCCACCGAATTATATTCGAAATCGATAATTATCGAAAAAACTAGGGATAAAAATCCGCTCCAAAGTGGACCAGAAAATGATGGGAAAATAAAATCACCATGAATCACCATATATATTCAGGCACGATGATTAAATACAAGCGGCACTGGTCACGATGTACTGTGGCTTCACAAGATCCACGTAGTCACGTTGGCTGAAGTCTTCTTAATGCTTGTTGATTTTCTTAGTCTTCCTTGTATTGCTTCTTCTTGTGTGTGTATTATTCGACTGACGAACGCAATGAATGCATTGACCCGCGTCCGTGCACATTCGCAAGGTAATATTCTGTTGCTGTTGTAGCCGCTTCTTATTGGTGGCCGAACACAGCGCGTACCATGCCGGAGCTGCATATGTGAGCCTCGAGCGGAGATAGGTCTTGTAGACCCCGATCTTCGTCCTCAGGGGCAGTCTGGATGATAGGACAGGTCGGAGCAGGGCTCTGGCGGCTCATGTGGTATTCACGGCCTTTTCCACTTGGAGCCGCATGCTCAACGACCTGTCGATGTGTGCCCCGAGGTATTTGACCGAGGTCTGCCACTCGATCTCCTGGCCTCGAAGCTGGAGCTGCTTCGGCATGGTGCGCCGGCGGGCGACTAGCAGCGCGGCAGTCTTCGCCACGTTGACCGCCATGCGCCACCTGTCCAGCCACGCCGGTATCATGTCGAGCATGCGCTGCATTCGGCGAGCTGCGTGATCGGCATTCATAGAGGTCGCGATATAGGCGCTGTCGTCTGCGTACAACGCCAGCATTATATCCGATTCCCCGGGTCGTAGCGAGCCCTCTAGGGTCGGGATATCGTCTGTATACAGACCATATAATGCTGGCGAAAGACAGCTGCCTTGGGGAACACCGGCCTTATAGTACGCTTTTGCGATATGGTCGTTTGCTCTACCGAAACATAAAAGTCTCGGCCGTGTAAAATTGAAGCTATTAACTTTATAATAGCGTGCGGTGTGATAGTGTTTATTAGCTTGAAAATAAGTCCTTTATGCCACACCCTGTCGAAGGCCTTCTCGACGTCCAGGAACACACAGACGGAGTCCCGGCCCTCGTTCAGGGATGTGGCAAGGTGGTGTAACACACGCACAAGCTGGAGCGTAGTCGAGTGGCTGCTGCGGAATCCGTACTGTTCTGCGCGCGGCTCTATGTGCGGAGCCAGGCGCCGCAGCAGCAAGCGCTCAAACAGCTTTGCTAAATGTGGCTGTAGCGTAACCGGCCGGTAACTCGCAGGTAGGCGCCGATCCTTGCCTGGTTTCGGGAGCATAACGACCTTGCCTGTCTTCCAGGCGTCGGGGAAATGGCTGGTTCTGAGAATTCCGTTAAAAAGGCGCGCAAGCGCCGCGAAGCCTCTTCTAGGCAGGAATCTCAGGACGTCCGTAGGTGTCCCGTCGCAAACCGGCGCTTTCCGCCTGGGGAGACGTAGCGCCGCCTTTCGGACTTCGGCCGGGAAGATGAACGCCTCCCCGCCGAGCGGCTCGTGTGGGCGCGACAGGAACTCGGTGGCCTCCCTCTCGACGCGCTGGTGGTGTTCCCTTTTTCCTCCGATACCCCTGCTGGGATTGGGTGTGGCTGGAATTGCGTCTCCAAGTGGTCGGCGAAGATCTCAGCACGATCCACTGGCGCAAACCGCCTCTGACCCTGTGCATCCAGCAGTGGGTACGTGGGTATTGGCGTCCTTTGTAGAGCTCGGTTTAGTGTGTGCAAGTCCGTGGCGTGTTCGGACACCCGGTCTATAACACTATCCCAGGTCTCGCCTCGCCATGCTTTCACGGCCTCTGAGACCCGGGCTGTTAAGGCATTCAGCCTAGTCTTGAGCACCGGACATCTGGTTCTGGCCCACAAGCGCCGGAGTGCGCGCTTGTGGCTGATGTCCTGGCTGAGCCGGGCTGGGAGCTCTAGACGTCTGCTCCGCGGTGTGAATATCGTAGTTGCGGCATCCCTAGCGGTCTCGATCCGCTCCATAATGAGCCTGGTGGCTCGCTCGACCTCCTCCGGAGCGGAGAAGCCCTCTAGGGGAATGATTTCCTCCATACTAGTAGTGTACGCTGCCCAATCTATTCTTGCACGCTGCTCTCTAGGCGGCACTGCCACCGCCGCCAAGCAAGCGTGGCAAGTATTGGGAGGTGCTGCGTATCCAGTCATACAGCACCTCTGCGTGGATTGGGCAGCTTATATTCTGGTGTACTACGATGTCCAACACATCCGCACTGTAGCGTGTGTTATTTGGGACATGGGTAGGTGCACCCGGTCCGAGCACCGTGAGGCCGATGAGTTCGGCGTCCTGCATCAGCCTCCCGCCCGTCTGGTTAATAACCCTTGACCCCCACGCGTGATGTTTTGCGTTCAAATCCGCCATCAACACTGTGGGGTCGTTCCACAAAATATTTCTCCAAATCAGTGCGGTGCCATCGGGGGCCCGGCGGTTTGTAGCCGGCGAAAATTTTCGCCTCCCTACCCGCGCCTTTATAAGTACCCCGATGGTGCGGAGCTCCTGGAATCGAGATGCGGCAACTCATCGTGTACGATGTCTCGCCTCACTAGACCGCCGTGCCCCTATACGGTCGGCCCTGGGGCGAAACTTCATCACCCTATACACGATGTAGTTTGGCATCTTAAATGTAGCAGTAGGTCGGAGTATGTCTCGCCCAGGAGGATAATATGAATATCCTGCGACTGGACGAGACTACGCAGCTGGGCCTCTTTCCCCGCCACTCCTCCGGGATTCCAGTATAATAATCTAAGCCCCGAGTTTGTGTTATCCATTGTGGTTTGGCTGAACTCGGGGCAAGATACGAATCGCCGCCACCTTGAGATCTCCCCCGGCGGCGATCGTGGATATCAGTTCCGTCAGGGCCCCGCAGAACATCTCCATACGGTCCAGGCGTTGGAGAATGATCTGGAGCGGGTCCCTGGCGTTGATCCCTCCTGTATTTATTATGGCAGCTGTTGTGGTTGTGGCAGGAGTGGCGGCGCGCCTCGTCCTGTTGCGTGGCTGCCTTTGTGGCAAAGGTTCAGGTTGCGAAGGCCGTGGCTCCGGCTGTGGTGGCACTACCGGCCTGGCAGCCAACTCCGACCTCTGCTGTCTTCTGGCCTTCCTGCTGAGTTTGGTTTGGTCCGACTCCGGCGCGACCTGGGCGGGTTGTCGGTGAACAAACGCTTGCGTGTTCTTAGGCAATTTTTGCCCGCAACTCTCGCAGTTTGAGCATATTTGAGGTAATTGACCTTCTGTCGGCGCCTCCTGTGCGGCGATTGGCGCGCACCTGCGGTGCTTACGCCCCGCCCTATGTCTTCTACGCTGAGGCAGGGGGGCGTGTCGTGCTGTCGGGTCATTGGCTGGTATTGCCAATGTTGCCCCGCCCCCCTGTGTTTCTGGTATATGATTGGCCGGAGTCGGAGCGAATTGGGGGTGCGCTGTCTCCGGCGGAAGTGGGGCCTGCGCCCGTCGGCGTTCGGCCCTGGTTGGCCTCGGCGGTCGTTTTTCGGCCGTCTGGCGACCTCTAGGCGGGGGTGGGGGGACTGATGCCCTTCTCTTACGCCTTTCTTTCAGGTACACAGGGCACCTTTTGAAGCATGCTGCATGTGCCCGCCCGCAATTTGCGCACGTTGGCTTGTCTTGTCGCGGGCGGGGGCATTCTGAGGCGAGGTGCTCCTCCGCGCACCTCACGCATTTGGGTGCCCTGTGACAGTTGTTAGACGAGTGGCCGAATCGTTGGCAGCGGTGGCATTGCGCCACTCCGCTCACCCCCCGCCACCCCTCTATAACAACCCCCGGCATGTACAAAAGTTCTGTACGTGCGTACAGCCGGGAGAGCGCCTCTTGGTTTTGATGTTTCAGAGTGGCGTGGAAAAGGCAGCCAGGTCTGCCTCCCACGCCAGGTATATGTTTAATGTACATGACATCATGGCCCCATTCCTCCAGGGCCACTTTAATTTCCTCCGGATCTGTGTCCGGAGGCAGGCCTTTAATGGCCACTTTAGTAGGCTTGTCGCAGGCCGCACTGTAACAGAACCACTGTATTTGTGGGTCCGCCTGTGTGGCCTCGACTAGATATTTTTGCACAGCCCTGTACTCCTCAGGGCTGGCAGGCATGAAGCGCACCCCCTTCCCAAATGGGCGCGCGCTGGGAGCATGACCTAATATGTTATACAGCTTTTTAAAATGTTGGGTCCACCCGGGCATAACGTCCACCGTTATCGGTGGGTACCCTTTGGGTTCAGGTGGACCCGTAGTTGTAGTCGGCGGCGCAGCGCCGGCCTGTTCCGGCGTGGAGGTCGCCGTCGGTCCGGTCTGGGTGCGTGGCCTTGGAGTCGGGCTCACGCGCGGTGTCGCTGCGATTTCCGCGAATGACATATTTAAATTCAAATTAGGGCTACGCCTACCTTCGCCCGCGGTGCTCCCAGCGGCGGCGGCGGCGGCGGCGTCCTTGTCGGTGTATATTTGATTGGAGGTTGAAGGGGCGGCGGCGGCTCCGGCGGCGGCGAGACTCTCCAGCTCCACGTACGACGTGGAGCGCGAAGGTGTCGTGTCGGCCGAGCTTTCGCTGCTGCTCTCTTCTTCCTCTGCCTCTTCCGTCTCCTCAGAGGTGGCAGATGAGGAAGCCATCTCCTCTCCGCCGCCCTCTTCCGGGTCCGTTAGCGACGGCGTGCTCGCCGTATCCATTTTCTTCCTTGGATTTTCTTCCTCTTCCGAGGAAGATCTCCGGCTTTTCCCGCCAACCTGGCGTTGGCCTCTTTCGCCCTCGTCTGGATGGACACATCCAGCGGGTGCGAGCGGGGCCCCGCCTGCGGTGGGGGAGTTGTTATGATGACATCACTTGGGGGTTCAGTGACCTCGATCGGCCTGTAAACAAGCCGCGGGTCGCGGCTGCTAGCCGCAGGTTTCCCCGGCGACTTGTCCGCCATGGGGAACGAAAGCACAAGTTAACAGTTATAAACACTGCATGAGTCACTATCTCGTTACAGAACACAGCACAGTTGCCACCGGTACCCTTCTCCACGAAGGGCTGGTGGACAACGCACAACCACACTCGCGGGATGACACAAGCGTGCCCCAGGGAGCTCGACGCGAACGGAGTCTCAACCGGGAACAGTTTGGACGGACGACGCGAAATGTGTATAGCCGATCAACGCAATGTACGCGCGTGCGCGACGGTGTACGGATGCAGCTATGATGTAGGCTCGCTCCGCGCTTACTAAAGTACTACAAAAATGCAGACGCTTAGCAGCTAACGGAGCGAGCTATGTCCCCGCGGTAGGCGGGGCGTGGTCGCACGGGCTTAACGGGGGTGAGGTCAGCGGAGTGATTCTGTCCGCAACAATTTGTGAGCGGCCGCCGTGGCGATCGGACGTCTGCGGCTACAGTGGAAATAGCAATAATTCTTATTGAACCGATCTGATGACCGTCTACGTGCAGTCGGCTTTCGCTGATATCTCTCAGATGAGCGAGATCGAGACCTTGAGCGTACCTGACTCTGGAGGGAAGCTACCTGACGCGACAGCTCTGCCATTTGCCGGATGAGCTCGCTTATTTCGCTGCTGGAACTAGTGCTAGCCGACATAGGTGATGGTGGAGCTATTTCGTGGACCCTGTCTGCTAAATCTGCAACAGATTCGAGTGGTAAGTTTGGTTGTGATGCTATTGCAGTCTGAATGTTCACCGGGAGGCGGCTTGACCATAGTGTGGCCATGAATGACTCGGGTAGACTCTGTCCTGCCAACGCTTGTAAGTGGCGAAGAAACTGGGACATTTTCCGGTCGCCCAATTCCTCATGCATAAGGAGTTGTTGCACTCTCTTCCCTTATGAGGCAGAGAGACGCTTAACAAGTTCGGTTTTTAATTTCCCAAACTTGATCTCTGCTGGGGGGGATGTAATAATATCCTTAACTTCTGCTTCATACCTGTGGTCAAGCTGAGATATCACGTGGTATAATTTGGTAGCATCCGCCGTTATACCGGATAACACGAATTGTCCTTCCACTTGGGCGAACCATAAAGCTGGCTCTTCTGGCCAAAAAGGTGGCAATTTTACCCCAATCCTGTACACTGTTTCATCTGTTTCCGCGGACGTTCCTGGGGCGCGCGTAGTTGCACCTTTACCATCCATTATATTTATTTTGTTTGCCTTCTTCCTTAAGTCGGTGGTCACCAATGAAGAGTGTGCTATGATATTATTGTTGTGATGTAAGGTTCTTGAATAAATATAACTTCAATCTTAAGCTGGCTTTTTATTTTCACTTTTTGTAAGTATCTTTTTTGTCGTACAAAATGGTCTCTGCCAAACTCAATTCAAAAACTGTGTCTATTTTCATTTTTGAATTCCCACCAATAAGAGCGATTTTTATACACGTCTCTCATTGGTTGGTCAAATTCTTACGTCCTGGCTAACATAGGCATTGAGTAACAATAGAATATTATGTAGTTGATAAATTAAATTAAATAAATAAGGAAATTGAAATAGATATCTATATATATATATATATATATATATATAAATATATGTAAATTGTTTTATGATTAGAAATTATTATTTAAACATGAATGGAAAACATACCGTAGATTAAAAGAATGTTTTTGCTATGTATTTTATACGCTAGCACTTGTCAAACGTCAAAAGTCAAATGCCAAAAGGCTGACCTTGAACTTGACCGGCTTTTGTTTACGAATGAGAATTAGGTTAAAATACAAGTTTTATTTATTACAAAAGCTTCCAATAGAAATAATTTGAAATAGTAAGTAGTAAGCAAATAATCGAGTTGAAAGCCTGAGCTTGTGGTAACCAGGAACGTGGTACATTTCAAGCAAATATAATATAAAATTATCTACGACTAAACGTGGTAAGTGCATCCACTACAGGCAATTGCTGCTGAACCTACTGATAGCGGTGGCAGCTCACCACGACCACCTGGCAGTGGCCAGGATCCTGCTGGCCAGCAAGTCTGCCCAGCTCGGCCTTTCTATACCGGCGCCTGCTTTGCCACTTGTGCCCCACAACTTCACAGGTACTTTCGCTTACAGTTATATTTAACAGTGACGATATAGCTCACTATCCTCTGTGTATCGGTGATTTGACAAACGCTCCGTAGAAACATTAAAAAAATCTCTTTGGTCTCACGACCATTTAGCTTTAGATACTTGTAACTGACAGGTTATTCAAATATAAGAAGCGGGAGTTACTATTATAATGCCAAATATTACATAAGTATGTTGTTTCGCTAGAGCCAGACGCGGCTTTCGACAACTATCCCCAATGCGGACATTCGCCGCGCTCTCACGCCAGATCTCTCAGCTCGGATCCTCAAGTCACTCCGGAAGGTATAACATGCATAAATCACTATATATACAATCTTTTCCTTACTACTTAAAAGCCTTGCTGTTATTTGGGTAAGAAAGTACCGAAGATACCAAATATTAACTATTTGGGCAGAGTTTCCCCTTTATTGTCCAGCCTTTGGTGTGACTATTCGAACCACACAGTAAGCAATGAACACCGTCTACACGCCTCACTGCCTTTTTATACCAAAATACTACGAAACTACCCTACCAAATAATAATATGACAACATTGCTATAAACAGCAATTATATCATAGTGTTGCCAGGATCATATTATTATCTATGACGATTGTCTATGTGATATTAATATACTCTATGACTGCTGTGATGGACATCGCGTAACATTCGGCCATCCTACCGCAGCCGTGGTCCCCCACGGCGTGCCAATTATTAAATACGTTTGCCTTCTATCACCAGAGAATTGGTTCCCTTCGCCAATAATTTCATGATCTCTATATACCAACTCATTTAAGTACCAAAAACTTGTAAAATAACCAAGAATACTAGGACTTATTGTTCACGGTTACAAAAAAATCCAACAATAATTAATATCAGTTAAAAAAAACCTCAGAGACTAAAGTCTATTGTAAACCTTTAGCATTATGGACCTCTTAACTTTTAAAACACGCGCTACAAAAATTAACTGCTTTTACTACGTTTAATAATAACTGAACTTGGGTTATTCTAACTTCCAACACATAAACCGGGCGAAACTAGAGTTATTTTAACCTTAAATAAAAACCGGGTGAAACACGAACAATGTGTCAAAACCAACTTTACACTATACATATCAAAGTAATATCAGTTGAATGGTAGACTCGATTGTCATGTAATATCTAGTAAAAGAAACCATGTCTTGTCGTTCATGAGATCTAATCACATCGTCTATACAAACACATTTCTTGCTAGATATGTAACTCAAAATAACTATGAAAAATACTAACCACGCGATTTTTCGTAATTTTCCATGTTCGAAATATACCCTAATAATTTCGTACACGTAAAAAAATATGAGAGTAGTACAATTGCCTACTACGACTGATGAACCATGTTGTTATTTGTAAAATTAACTCACTTTATAATTCACAATAATAATTCACACAGAAATAATAAAAAAAATAACCATACCTTCTGTGCCAGGTAAAGTAGACACAGTGGCCAAAATTCCCAACAGTGTCCCGTCCCGTATAGGCCGACACGCGATCGCTCCATAGGCACCTTCAGGGCGCCACCATAATGCCGCCGCTAGTTCTGCCGATGGCCGCGTCCCGTTGACGGCCCCTATATGTCGATCGTCGAGCGTGGTCACACATACGCGGTGGACACATATACGCGGTAGTCACAAACACTTGGTGTTCACACAGACGTGGTGTTCACACAGACGTGGTGTTCACACAGACGTGGTGGTCACACAGACGTGGTGGTCACACAGACGTGGTGGTCAAACAGACGTGGTGGTCACATAGACGCGGTCACGTAGACTTATAGTTGTACTTATACACGTAGAATTTAGTACGCCATGTCTTTGTTACAACTATAATATATTTATTTACTTTTATTGTGTCTCTGTCTTATTGAATATGCACCGATTGCTACAACCCCATTATTTCTTATTCTGTAATATACTTCTGCATAAAACGAATTTAAAAGAAAGAAGTTGAGATATAAGTATAATCTATATCAATAAAATATTTGATTGTTTTTTGCATTGAATAGGCTCCAAAACTACTAAACTGATTTCAAAAATTCTTACACCGTGGGCAAGCTACACTGTTCCCAGTTGACATAGGCTACATTATATATTCAAAAAAATTAGGGGTCCTTACTAAAACTCCAATAGTGTAACCCAAGTGTAAAATCACGTGCGCTGCGAAAACTATGGATGATAGAACAAAATAATGTACTACGACTTTGTGGAACGCATCATTATCCACAAAAGTGTCGTGACAGCATATGTCTAATTATTATAGTTATGCCAGAATAAGGTTTCTTTTATTTTTAAAATTTAATTAAAATGCCACCGCTTGTTTGTATCTTGGTATTCATTCTTATGAAAAATAAATTACTTCATATTCAAGACTGCTTCAATACATTTATATTAGTTTTTGAATTATTCAATTCGAATACTCCATTCGAAAGATATGACGAGCTTAATAATGTAAGTATTAGAAAAAAGTCGCATGGTCGCTGCGCAACCCTAATCAGCTAGCTAGGCTTATGCGATTAAGCGTCGCAGGGATACGGACAGTACAGGAGGTAATTAAACTAAAAAATAAGTTCTTTTTAGATACCCGTGCGAAGCCGGGGTTGGACCGCTAGTAAGAAATATTAAAAAAACAATTTTCAGCTAGACATGTTGCGAAGAAGTGTACATAGAATACGAAGTAAAATTAAATTGTAACCTATATGTACGACCTTTGAGAAGCGTTCTTCAGTGGAACTTATTTTAAATAAAACCGTTTGAATTTGACTTTCAGTCACATAGACTTGGTCACGCAGACTTGGTCACATAGACTTGGTCACGCAGACTTGGTCACGCAGACTTGGTCACGCAGACTTGGTCACGCAGACTTGGTCACATAGACTTGGTCACGCAGACTTAGTCACATAGACTTGGTCACGCAGACTTAGTCACATAGACTTGGTCACGCAGACTTAGTCACATAGACTTGGTCACGCAGACTTAGTCACATAGACTTGTGTCACGCAGACTTAGAATAAGGAAGAATTCACAGACTTACCAGATTTTCGGTCACGTAGATTTTCGGTCACGCAGAGTTTAGGTCACGCAGAGTTTAGGTCACGCAGAGTTTAGGTCACGCAGAGTTTAGGTCACGCAGACTTGGTCGCGCAGACTTAGTCACATAGACTTGGTCACGCAGACTTAGAATAAGGAAGAATTCACAGACTTACCAGACTTTCGGTCACGTAGATTTTCGGTCACGCAGAGTTTAGGTCACGCAGAGTTTAGGTCACGCAGAGTTTAGGTCACGCAGAGTCTAGGTCACGCAGAGTCTAGGTCACGCAGAGTCTAGGTCACGCAGAGTCTAGGTCACGCAGAGTCTAGGTCACGCAGAGTCTAGGTCACGCAGAGTCTAGGTCACGCAGAGTCTAGGTCACGCAGAGTCTAGGTCACGCAGAGTCTAGGTCACGCAGAGTCTAGGTCACGCAGAGTCTAGGTCACGCAGAGTCTAGGTCACGCAGAGTCTAGGTCACGCAGAGTCTAGGTCACGCAGAGTCTAGGTCACGCAGAGTTTAGGTCACGTTGAGTTTAGGTCACGCAGAGTTTAGGTCACGCAGAGTTTAGGTCACGCAGAGTTTAGGTCACGCAGAGTTTAGGTCACGCAGAGTTTAGGTCACGCAGAGGTTAGGTCACGCAGAGCTTAGGTCACGCAGAGTTTAGGTCACGCAGAGGTTAGGTCACGCAGAGCTTAGGTCACGCAGAGTTTAGGTCACGCAGACTTAGAATAAGGAAGAATTCACAGACTTACCAGACTTTCGGTCACGTAGATTTTCGGTCACGCAGAGTTTAGGTCAACTTATATTCAACCCAGCAGCATAACGGCCTGCCATTCTTGGGTAATCCCACTTCTGAATGTTAAAAGCCTTGCTTTTATTTGGGTAAGAAAGTACCGAAGATACCAAATATTAACTATTTGGGCAGAGTTTCCCCTTTATTGTCCAGCCTTTGGTGTGACTATTCACACCATACAGTAAGCAATGAACACCGTCTACACGCCTCAGCGCCTTTTTATACCAAAATACTACGAAACTACCCTACCAAATAATAATATGACAACATTGCTATAAACAGCAATTATATCATAGTGTTGCCAGGATCATATTATTATCTATGACGATTGTCTATGTGATATTAATATACTCTATGACTGCTGTGATGGACATCGCGTAACACTACTTTTGGCCGGTTTATATATCTTATTATTCATTCACTTGCCTTACTATCGGTTGAATATTGACACAGCTTGTATGGTGCTTATGTCAAATTTTAACCGAGATAGTAAGGCAAATGAACCGTTGTTACGATATAGTAGGGCTCAGCCAATTATTGTTGAAGGTTTTCGATAAAGTTTTAGTGTGGACATCAAAATGTCAAATGTTAATGAAATGCCAACTTTTGTATCAACGTTTTACTGTCATGTCAGTATGAGTATACCAAAATTGATAGATGTACAGTTTGTGTATAATTGCCAGGTGGTAGTGTATTTGACCGACTGGATGGATACCGCCCCTGTTCTAGGGTATGCCGCCATATCAACCTTGGGTTAAGTTTTGGCATTAAAGTCGCACATGTTTACTTGCAGCAATATTTCACTTTCAAAATTCGACAACCTGAATTCGGGACTGATTTTTCGCAGGCAACCTTATACCACCGTGTTCATAATGAAATAACCTTTATTTTCATTTAGTTTTAATTCAATAATCAGACCGGTGCAAAATGCTAGTATCGATTTACCTGGCTACCCGAGAGTTGTGACCGGAAAAGAATAGGCAACCTAACATTTGCATATTCTATGGGCTTCATACTTTCGATTGGTATAGAATTTGTTTAATAAACAAACCGTGAAATGTTTAAAAAAAATGTAAAAAATGTAAATGTAATGTACTGGACTGAAATTTTTTAGGCAACCCATATGCAATATATTTATTGACACATTAAATTTAATATAAAATAGGTTTCATCAAATAAGCATCTCGGTGAAGGTCATTGTATAGTGGGATCTTAGGCTATTACTGTAACGGCCCTAGCGGAAGACCAGCATTGATTGTGTCAACCGGCATAATATTGGGCTAGGACCGATTCAGAACTTCATTTCCTAGTTGTATTTTCTTATTTATTAGTATATTTTGGTTTGTATGTGGTAATAAATATATATTTTTTTCTTTCTTTTCTTGCTCCTTTCTATTTTATCATGCTCTTTTCGAGCAGACTTTCCATTAGTCTTCACGTAACAGGCGAAGGCGACAACTACCCCCCCCTCCCGGTGATTGTGACCGGAGAGGCGGAGGCGGAACCCCGCCCGGAGACGGCGCCGGAGACCGAACCCTCGGAGAAACCCATTGCGGATGTGATCAAGTCCCTCATCCACTTCCTGGCGAACAGGCCGACGCATATGCTGCTTTGGCAGTACGAGGATATCACCGCCAAAGGTATGTTTGAACTATGTTATATTCGGCTAGAAAAACAGCGCCACTCGGGCAATACAAAGGACTGCTTCAAAATTGTGAATGTCGATTTAAACAGGTACTAAAAATTATGTTATAGTTATTATATGTAGTTATTTGAAGTTGGTGGGTATACTGTAATATTTAGTTTAAGTATTTTTGTATCTGCAAGTATCATTTGTAACATTTTTCAGTTCAATAAATTGATAATTTACATGATCTCCATGATCGGCATGATCTCCGCGGCCTGTCGAAACTATATATATTTTTGTTTATGCGTGCCATTTTCATCTCCGTTGTAGACATTATGTTCTTATCGAATAGTATCAAAGGAGAATGCCCGTTTTGGTGTCTTCTAAATGTGGACGTGCCTTAACCAAATACTTTTCGAAAATCTCAATATTTTTTTTGATATATTGACAGTTTATTTATAGCCTATTTTTCGTTCGAGCATTGTAGGGGATTGTTCCGAGGGATTCCCAATTACACACACTAGCTTTTTGATAATATATATATTTTACGTGAGAGCAGATTTTGTTGTACATGTAGTTAAATGTGAAGAGGACGAGAGAAAGGTGGCGCTGCTGTTGCATCGCACCAGTGTTGCTATAGTATAAAATAGTTAACATACTCCCGCCCTTTTATAAGGACTATATTTATGAAAAAATTGTTTAAGTTATAAAACAGAGATGTTACAATATAATGAATTTGAATTTTAGTAGTAAGTAAATGTAGTACAATATTTTGTAGTAGTATGTAGTGATTCTATATAATAATAAGTAGTAGTAAGTAGATATGTAAGTTCTTATAACTAGGTATTTTAAAATTAAGCATAAGTATTTTTAAGTTAAACATAAGTATTCTTAAGTTAAAAAGGTAAGTAATATAATTAGTTATAATTTGACAAATAAATTCAATTATAATTTTTGATTATTATATAATAAAATCAACTTATGTATGGGTCTTGTAAAATCACCTTTAGAAGTTCTAATTACTACAGACCTAATTAGTTTATCAGTTTTATTAATGTTTGTAGAAATAACCTTGCCCAGGGGCCAACAGGTTGGAGGTGTACATTCATCTTTGATTATGACTATATCTCCTATATTTAGGTTTTTCTTTATTTCTAACCATTTGTTTCTGTTTTGTAATTCAGACAAGTAACTAAAATAAAATTGTTTCCAAAATCTTTGTTTTATTGACAATAACCTTTGATATATATTTAATCTAGATTCACTGTGGTCTAGAATATTAGGTTCTGGTATATCACTAATTGATGTACCTATAATGAAATGAGCAGGTGTTAGACAGTTGATATCATCTGGAAGATCTGTGATTTTACACAATGGTCTTGAGTTTACAATGCCTTCAATTTGTACTAACACTGTATACAATAATTCATAAGTTAACTTTGTGGAACACAAGTGTCTTTTTAGTAATGATTTGACTGATTTTATTCCTGCTTCAGAGATACCACCCATGTGACTTGCTAGGGGTATAGTAAATTTATATTCTATTGAATTTGATGTGCAATAATCAATTATTTGACTATATGACTTATCACATTTAAACATTTTATATAAATCATGTAACTCTGTTTTAGAGCCTTTGAAATTAGTAGCATTATCAGTATATAAACCGATTGGTATACCTCTACGCGATATGAATCTCTTTAATGCACATATAAACGCTTGTGAGCTAAGACCTGTTACTAATTCCAAGTGTATTGCTCTAGAAGCTAGACATACAAATAGACATATGTAGCCCTTTGAATATTTACAATTACGAGACATAGCGCTCCTGACAGCTATAGTACCACTAAAATCAACTCCAGTGTGAAGGAATGCTCTCTTTAGGGTTACTCTAGGACTGGGGAGACTTGCCATTTGTTGACTGCATGTCTGAGCTCTAAATCTAGTACATACCATAATTGACAAGATGGCAGATCTTTAGGCATCACACCTCTAGTTATCAAATCTGCAGGGTTTTGTTTGGTATTGATATAATACCAATAAGGGCCTTACTTATAATCGTTTCTTAAATTTAAAGAAACTGCTCAGCAAATGATTAACGAAAATTTTACTCATAAACTCCTCTTAAGGATAAGAGGTGGTGGTAAAGTAACTCATAAATTACTGTTATGATTTACCAACATCAAGAGGTAGTTTAAGTGACTGCTAAGAGGCAAGATGGCAAGTTTTATTTAAAACAGCCTTTGATTAGGGGTTTAAGAGTCTCTTGTTTAAGAGATGGTTAATCCTTTCTTAACGAGATTATTATAAGTAAGGCCCTTAAAGTGTAACTAAACTCTAAACTCGTATTATTTGTGTATGTTCTCACGCCACGGCAAAGATCATGCACTAAAGGAGAATGCCCATTTTGTTAGGCGATTTGGGCTTCATATCAAATGCCTTGATGATTCATATCCTATTTTGTAGAGATTTTTATTGGTTGTCATATTCAGAAATTAATCCAAATTTTCGTCCAATTTTAAGAGAAATCTTAATTTTTCTGAATGTACATTTGAGGTTATGTTCGGGTTATTGACCAATAGTTGTGTACTGAAACTACGATAAAATTACTGTTCTAATACACTGCTAGATAAACAACAACAATTAGAAAACGACCTGTAAGCTTATGTATTTAGAACTTGTTAAAATAAAGAACAACATAATAATTAATTGAATATTTTTAGTTTCATTTATAACTGGACGTAGTTACGCAAAAAGGATCAGTGCCACAAAATGTTATTTTTGAATTATTAAAGTTATAGCTGTATTTCCGCATTGATGCAGTTAATTATTTTTATAAAAAATGATACATTTACGCTTACATTTTCCTAAGAACCCATAGACACAATCAAGTACATCAATGCGGAAATACAGCTAAAACTTAAATGTTTAATCATTCAAAAGCAACATTTTGTGGGTTGGATCCTTTTTGCGTAACTACGGCCAACTAGAGGTTGCCCGGCTGCGCAACCGTGCGGTAAACTCTAGTTACATACATACTGAATTTCAGTCAAATCTGTCCAGTAGTTTTTCCGTATAACAAACAGAGAGACAAATATATTTTTATCCCAGAAACTGTCAGTTTTTCGGGTTAAATTATCCTATGTTCATCCTTGAAATCGAATATATATACTCGTATATACTGTGTTTCAGTCGAATCCGTCCAGTGGTTTTTCGTGAAAACTGAACAGACAGAGTTACTTTCGCATTTATAATATTAATTTATAATATAATAAAAATCAAATACAATCAATCAATCAAATACGATCTTTTTAATTAATAGTTTATTTATTAAATTACAATGTCATTACTATATATACTAACTTAACTAGAACATAATCTAGTACATTGGAGAAAACCTATATTACATTCTACCTTAACAGTCTTATTCATATACAGTTAGAGTACGTTTGAACGATTCTTTAAGAACCATAAAGATGCGTTAAAGCTTACTCTAACTCTCTGTGAAACGTACGACTATAAGTGGAATAGTTATATATTCATATGTATTATATTATGTAGGTCATAATTAAAGTTCAAGAACAAACAGTCAAAGGAATATCATTAAAGTCAATATTTCTTTGAGATGCTTTCTCTAGCCATAAGGATGTCATCAACCTGAAAATCAGTAAAATGATTAAATTCTGCTGATTCATTACTATGTAAATGGTGATTACAACTTCTTAAATGTAATGGAATATGCAATTTGTATCTCAACAGTAAAAGTTCCTTTATACTCGATGGTATTAAAAGATGTTCAGTGTTCTCACATCCACTAAAAAGACAATGTTGGGAAGATGCAGATAACCATTTATATAATAAAACTACGTTTTAACGGTTTTAAGCGCGGTAATTTATTTTATTTAGGTTTATCCGACGTTTCGGCCGCTTTTCAGTTGCCGTGGTCACGGAAGACAAAGATGACATTTGTCAAACGTGTATTGTCAAAGTTTTTATTCAGCCTACCGCCAACTTGTTCATTTTAATTATTTAGTTTTAATTTTGTTTATGGATATTATTTACTCTATGGGAGCCTAATCTAATTTACCACCGCTTCACAACATGTTGTGGCTTGAAGAGAAGAAGCGGCGCAAGAAACTCTTCAGCAAACATGCCTAGTTCTAAAAAATTTTTTATATAATATTAAAATGAGTGGAAGGAAAAAATAAAAGAAATTATTAGTCAAGTTGGTTTGTTTCGTTGCACGCAGAAAGAGCTCACAGTGTCTTGAGGTCTGGCAGTTGGTTTTTGCTGGGTTTGGGTCTTAATAGTTTTGATGATTGGATCCCAAACACGTGGTACTTGCCAACCATCTTCTCTATTGAAATTTGGGTGTTTTTTGATTTCAATAGCCTCACGCATCATTCTTGGTATGAAACGATTCTCTTTCGCGAGGATTTGTGGGTTATCGAATCTGATGTAATGGTTGGGTTTATCCAGCGTGTGTTCACTGATCGCAGACTTCGTAGACCTTGTGTGTTTCATGTCAGCAATGTGTTCTTTTACCCGTGTTTTTATGCTCCTCTTTGTTTGCCCAATGTATGATAATCCACATTCACAATCGAGCTTGTAAACACCTGCATCCTGGAGTGGGATATTGCATTTCACAGATCTCAAAAATTGGGTTATCTTTTTATGCGGCTTGAAATATGTTTTGATTGAAGCTCGCCTGAGGATGTGACCAATTCTGTCTGTGACTCCCTTGATGTAGGGTAGGGTAACAGGGCACCGCTCAACTGAAGGTGGTTTGGGGCCTTTGTGACGTTGGTGTGGAGTCTTCAGCTGATTGCGTTGTAAGACTCGCTTGACATGCTGAAGCTCTCCAGCCACATGGTTCCCGTCACAGATTTTTTGTGCTCTCTGAAACAAAGATTTGCCCACGGTAGCTAACTGACTAGGATGGTGGTGAGACGAAAAACCGTTAAAACGTAGTTTTATTATGTGTACAAGTCGAGAAAACTTAAGAAAAAAAAACCATTTATATATTAATTAATTTATGTTGGACTTTCCCCTTCGTGGCTGTTGCTGAATCTGCTCTTGTTCAGTCTTTGGTGGCAAGGGTGGTGCAGGAATATCAATAACTGCTTCATCAACTTCCATAGTACTGCAAATTATTAGTAATTCCACTGTTCTATTAATATTGGAGTTTGAACCTCTCTTTTTGCTTCTAACCAACAAGCAATGCAGATTTTTTCTAAGTGTAACACCTAGAAAAGTAAATAATGTCATAAGCTAAGATGTAAGTTTTCATTGTTTTTGTTTTTTAGTTGTTATAGTTGTGCCTTTCTTGTGATGTCAATTATTTTGTTGTCAATACAAGTTTATTCTATAAATAATTAGGTACTGAATAGGTACAGTGTTTATTTTCATGTAATACAACTTATATATATGACACACATATGGCAAACATAACATTCTAGTTATTACATGTATTTTTTTGCAAAGTACTTAAATTGTAATTTGTATGACAAATATATAAAATTACTGCATCATTTTGTAACGCTGCACTTGCACCATTAAAAAAAACATAGACATAGCCAATGACAGTACTAATGTCAAACTATGTCACTGTCAAGAGAGTTTTAAAGAAAAAGTGACAGGTGACATTCCCGCGGAAACACGTTTTGGCGAATTTCTCCTAGTTTTCTTTCGTGTTTTTCTGTTTTCCTGGCTTTGTGTTGTCATTTATTTGTTGGTGCTGGTTATTTTTAAGTTTATTATTAGTGGTAAGTACTTTATTTTATAAATGCCGCAGTCTGTGGGAGAGAAAGTCCCTCCTGATAGGGGGAGACATTCTCTAGGAATGGAAGTGGGCGAATCTCACGCTACTGGCCAAACTACGGAAAAATTGCGAGCTAAACGATCTTTAGAGGTTTCTTCAGAAATTCCCGAGAAAAGAATTTTGCCTCCTTCAGCCTCCATCCAACATACATACACCAGACCTGGATTTGAGGCAAACTCAGACCTCAGGTATTCTGAAACTGACTCAGGCCCTTTTATTGTTCACGTTTCGGGTCCCGATGGTGACCTGCCCAAATCATCCAACAACATGCGTGCCCTCAAGATAGCTCAAGCTATTTACAACAGCAAAGTCCCAGGTATTGAAGAAATAAAAAATATAGGTAGAAACAAAGTTTCCATTTATTTTAAAACATTTTCGGAAGCTAACTCATTCTTATCCCTCCCTGTTCTAGAGTTAAATAATCTTACAGCACTAATTCCCCGTTTTCATCTTACCCGTATGGGTGTAATTCATCAAATTCCCCTAGATTGGACTTTGGAGGACTTGGTTTCATGGACTGAGTGCCGTCCAGAGTCTACAGTAGTAATTAAAGCACGTAGACTAAATAAAAAAAAACGTGTAGAAGACACCACTTGCTGGGAACCGACTGGTACTGTAGTTCTCACCTTTTTAGGCCAATTCCTCCCAAGCCATGTTTATTGTTGCAACCTCTCTTTACCTGTTGGAACATACACTCTTCCCACTATACAGTGTCTTAAATGCTGCCGTTTTGGACACATTCGAGACAAATGTAGATCCAATCCACGCTGTTCTCGCTGTGCTGGCCCGCATGAAAATGTCTCTTGCCAAGTACCTGAAGATAAAATTTCTTGTTTGTTTTGTTCGGGTAATCATGCAGCCACTGACTCTAGATGTCCTGAGCATGCACGCCAAAGAAACATCAAAGTTATTATGTCCCATGAAAATATTGGATATGTTGAGGCAGCTCGTAGATTCAAACCTGTTCGAACTTCCTATGCTGATATTTCCTCAACAATCTCAAACAAACCTGCCTACATGCCCTATCCTCCCCTGAATTCTGTACCCTCCCCTATGTGCTCTGATCCTTCCCCCAGTTCTGTCCAGTCTGCTTCAACTTCTTCATATAGGAAAACTGTTTACATACATAGAAAACCTAGACAGGAGCTAAGTAAATCATATGATCACTTAGCTCATGCCAATATTGTTTCTCCTCCACCTTCCTCTTTTCCAAACGGTTGTGCTCTTGGCGATAACTCCCCTAATATCCCTACACCTAATGATAATTTAGCTCAAATTTTGTCAACAGCTCTTATTAATATGTTTTCTAAATGTGGTGATATACAACCGTACAATGTCATAGATATGTTACAAAAAATTATTACTTCTCTTATAAACTCTTCTATTCAAAATGGCGAAGGTCCTACAGTGGAATTGTCGTAGTGTTAATAATAAAAAACATGAAGTATCCTTTTTAATTAATCGGTTTAATCCTTGCCTTTTTGCCCTCTCTGAAACATGGCTGAGCCCTGGTTCTCTATTTAGAGTACCTGGGTTTTCATGTATCCGAGATGACAGATCGGATGGTTGGGCTGGATGTGCTATTCTTGTAAGAAGACATATTACATTCTCCCGTCTCACCCTCCCCCCTCACTCACCTGATATTAATATTGTAGCTGTCCGTTGTCTTAATATAACATTTGTGTCTGTCTACATTCCTCATCCCAACACTCTCCTCATACAAGAACTTTTCTCTCTCTTATATCATCTCCCTGTCCCTCTCCTCATTTTAGGAGATTTAAATATCCGCCACACTTTATGGGGTTCAGCATCCTGTGATCCTATTGCTCCAGCATTTCTTGATATTCTAAATGACCTAAACTTATGCATCCTTAATGATGGAACTCCTACCCGCAGAGTTTCTCCCCTTCAAAATCCGAGTGTCCCAGACCTTACTTTGTCCTCTCCCTCCATAGCCTACTCTCTTTCATGGTCTGCTCTTCCTAACTCTTACGGGAGTGACCATCTTCCTATTCTTTGTTCCTTGCCTGATTCTTCTCCCCCTCCTGTCACTCCAAACCCCCTCTTGAAGTTTAGACTCTCACTAGCTGACTGGCATAAGTTTTCTTCCTTAGTCCAAAGTAAATTAAACTCTCTGCCTGATGTTTCCTTTCAAAATTTTATTTCCCTATATGATCAGTATGTATCTGCATTGACATCTGCAGCTGAAGAATCGATACCCTTAAAAAACTCGGTAAAAAATAAAATTCCCTCCCCCGCCTGGTGGGACTCTGAATGTTCCGCTTCAGTAAAAAAACGCAAGGAAGTAGAGATTAAATTTACCAGAAGTCTCACTTATGAAAACTATTTAGAATTTCAGAAAGTTTCTGCTTCCTCTAAAAGACTTTTGCGTTCTAAGAAAAGAAAAGGTTGGCAAGCTTTCTGCGAATCCCTTTCGCCCAGGACCCCAGCTTCTATGGTATGGAAGAAAATAAAAACCTTTAGAAAGTCCCAGAACGACAATAATATCAATTCCAATTGTCCATCTTCCTGGCTTCCCAATTTCATGCACAAACTGGCACCCCCTTTTGTTCCCCTTGAACCTTGTCCTCCCATCAGCTGTTCCCCTTCTGATGAGTTGAACCCCATGAACTCTAAATTTTCTTTTGCAAAACTATGTGCTGCCCTAGATCATCTCCGAGACTCTTCTCCTGGAGTAGATGGCATTCCTTATTCCTTTGTAATACAATCCTGTGAATCTTCTAAACATTTCCTTTTAAATCTTCTTAATCACATTTTCGTTTCCGCATCCATTCCAGAGTCTTGGAAACAGCAGATAATTATCCCCATATTAAAACCTGGCAAGGATGCTTCAGATGCTGATGCTTATAGACCTATAGCCCTATCATCAGTCCTTGCTAAAATTATGGAGCACTTAATTAAAAATCGGCTCGAGTGGATCATAGAAAGCAAAGGCATACTAGCCAATAGCCAGTTTGGTTTCAGACGAGGTTTAGGTACAATAGACAGTCTCAGCCTTATTACCTCAGACATTAGATTAGCTTTTTCCCGAAATGAGCATGTCGTAGGAGTCTTTTTAGACATCACTTCTGCATACGACAACGTCAACCTTCAAATAATCAGGCAGAAGTTGCACAATCTGAGTATCCCCCCGAGGATTGTCAACATTGTCACCAATATGTTCATGGAGAGATCAATCTCCGTCCGCGTTTCGGGAATCGACTCTCCCCCGCGTCTTGTCTGGAAAGGCTTACCCCAAGGCTCTGTCCTCAGCCCGATCCTATATAACATATATACGGCGGATCTAGAATCATCTGTAAGCTGCTTTTGCAAAGTCCTTCAGTATGCCGATGACATTGCTATATATGCCTCTGACTCTTACAGTGATGCTTCAAATCGTCTTAATTCAGCTCTTTTTTATCTTAACTCATGGCTTTCAGAGCACGGTTTGTCACTTTCCGCTTCAAAAAGCTCGGCTGTAATATTCTCCCGCAAAAGAGATATCCCTGCCCTAGACATTCACATTAACAATCATCCAATCCAAATTTCTAATTCTGTTAAATTTCTAGGTGTCATTCTCGATTCCAAACTTTCAGGCCTCCCCCACCTCAATTATATTTGCGAGAAAACGGAAAAAAACACTAACGTGATTCGAGCCCTGTCAGGCGTTAGGTGGGGATCTCACCCCTATTGCCAAAAACTGCTCTATAATGCCATCATCCGCAGCCATTTTGACTATGCTTGCTTCATACTGGAACCCTGCAATAAATCCGCCCTTCTGAAACTGGAACGCATACAAGCCAAATGCCTCAGAATCATCACAGGCGCAATGAAATCGTCTCCAACAAATGCTCTCCAGGTTGAGTGTGTAGACCCCCCTCTTGCTCTGCGCAGGCAGTTTCTGTCGGACAGATTCTTTTATAAAGTGATAGAGCTCTCAGACCATCCCCTTTTAGGTATCTTAGACCAACTCTTTCAAATCTCGTTCACATCTAGTTATTGGACTCACAAGTGTCTACCACTTCTTATAAATTCATATAAGAAACTAGTAGATCTCCGTACTGGCATTTTCCAAAATTATAAAAATCCTATTTTTGAATGTAGCTTTGAAAGTCTTGTTTATAAACCTAATGTAATTCTAAATCTAGATATTCACAAAAATTCCCCAAATGCTAATCAATTATTTTGTATAATTACTCAAGATCGTTGGCCAAATCACCTCCAATTTTTCACCGATGCATCAAGGCTATCTGAAAACGGTTCGGTTGGTTCAGCTATTTGGATTCCCAAATACAAAATTATTTTAAATTTCAAAATTCCTCCTCCTACCTCTGTTTTCACCGGCGAATCAATCGCTATTTTAGAAGCCATCCTTTATATTGAATCCCATAACATAAGTAAATCTATCATTTTTACTGATTCCTTAAGTTCACTTCAGGATATCTCAAAATTACCTTTACATGCGAAAAATAACTTTGTCATCTCTTTAAAAATAAAGGAAGCCCTCTTTCGTTGCCACTCATCTGGTTTAGATATTGTTCTTGCCTGGATCCCAGGTCACTGTGGAATCGGTGGAAATGAGATTGCCGACTGTTGCGCCAAGGAAGCTGTCTGTTCAGGTAGTAACAAGTATAATAAATGCTTTCCCCGCGATTTACGCTTACTCGCGCGGCCCCAGATGTTTGAGACTTGGAATGGTACCTGGCAACAGTCCCGTCTGACTGTTGGCAGATACTATGGTAGTTTGCAACCAACATTACGTCCCAAACCTTGGTTCTTCAGCTATAGAAAACTACCCAAGAAAGTTATATCAACTATTATTCGATTACGTCTTGGCCACTGTTGCTCTTCTGTATTTCTTGCAAAATTAAGGATTCGTGACAATTCTATCTGTGAGTGCGGCTTAGCTGAAGGTTCTGTCCACCACATTTTTTTCGAATGTCCTAAAATAGTTACCCCCCTCTACAGTATCTTACACAAAAAATTTCCCCGACCTGTCAATTTGGACTTTCTTCTCACCCTAGCTGATAGTAGGCATGTATATATATTATCAAAGTTTTTAACAATAAATAATATTTACCCATAATGTAGTTAGTTTAACATTCTATGTTTTGTGTTGTCCTCAGGATCCCAGAAAGTGATTTGAAAGATCACCGGCCAAATTTTTCTTTTTTTATTATATATTCTTATATGCACCTGACATTTTACCACCTACTGTGACATTGGCCAAATCAATGCAAACTGCGTTGGAGCCATAATCCCTTCAAAAAAGAAAAGAAGAGAGTTTTAAAAATAAATACTGTGACAGCGGTTAAGTGGAAACTCAATCAAAATTAAAAAATATCAGCTGTTACATTCTTTTAGAGCATTAAATATAAGACGACTACATATACGGGAAAGGAGAGTTTTAATATTAGTGGGTCTTGGGATTTTAGTTGGTAAGATATCATATAGGGATGTGGGGTAAAGGGGACAGTTAAAAAATATATGGTCGATAGAACCTTCCTCTGTATTGCATTCACACATTGGAGAGGCACGAACTCCAATCCTATAAAGATGGGCAGGGGTACACGAATGACCCAGTCGCAACCTGCAAATCACTGAGGTGAGTCTTTTGTCAGCATTGCGGAATTTATAGAACCATGGTTTGATGGGTATCTCTGGAGAAATATCTTTATAAAATTTCCCTTTGACTAGACTGGAATTTGTCCAACTAATAAGCCATTCCCCTTTAAGGTCTTGCAGAGCTTTAGAGCAGAGGTCCTGAGGGTATAGTATGGAGTGGTCTAGGCACCCTGAGGCTATTGCACTTTTCGCTAACTCATCAGCGGTCTCATTACCGATTATACCTGAGTGACTAGGAATCCAAGCTAGGACAACATCTATACTGTTAGACTGGCACAGAACGAGATTTTCCTTGATTTTAAGAATCAAAGGGAAACGCAGGCCAATTGTTAAATCCTCTGAAAGGATAGCTTGGAGGCAGCTTAGAGAGTCTGAAAATATTATACATTTGTGTATCCTGTCTTTGTTAGCGACAACAAACTTTATTGCCTCCAAAATTGCTATTGATTCACCAGTAAAAATGGATGTAAATATAGGACATTTATAGGTCAAAGCTAGCCTGTAGTTCGGGCACCAGACAGCAGCACCCACACAGCCTTCTAGGGACAGTTTAGAGGCATCAGTATAGATTGGGCACCAGTCTGACCATTCCGATGCAAGCCGTAGGTTGAAAAAATCATTTGCTCTAGGATCGTCTTTGGAGATACCAAAATGTAATAAAACTTTAGGGTGGAAATGTAATGTACTTCATAGGAGTTACTAAATGGGGCTAGTTTATGGGATTGGAAAAGCGGAGTATTTAATCTGTCTAATTTTCTAAAAGATTTTATAAGACATGGAAGATCTTTATGGTACCAGTAAGGGTTGTTTGTAGTAAGGGCAGAGAGGGACTTGATTTTAGAAATTAAAGGGTGAGAAGAAATCTGACAGGTTTTATATAAGAAACGATCACATAAATATTGGCGTCGAATTTGAAGAGGAGGGTCTAAGGCCTCTATCTGTAATGCATTGGTCGGAGATGATCGCATGGCACCCAGGATCACTCTGAGGCATCTATACTGTAGCTTGTCTAGTTTAACAAGAGCTGTTTTTGAACAGGGCTGAAGAACAAAAGAGCCATAATCTAAAATACTACGGATTATAGCATTGTATATTAATTTTTGGGAATATGGGTGGGCACCCCACCAGACTCCTGACAAACATCTAAGAAGATTTAAATTTGATTCAGTCTTTTTTATAACATAATTCAAATGCTGTAGTCCTGTCATTTTTGGTTCTAAAAATACACCCAAAAATTTAATACTGTCGCAGACTGGAATCACTCGGTCGTTACACACCACTCTGATTGATAAGGGGTTTCGTTTACGTGTAAAAACGACTACTTTACTCTTATCTGGTGATAAATCTAGTCCATGTTCCGTTAGCCAGTCAAACAAATAGTACAATGCGCGGTTCAACATAGATTCAGCCTGCTCTGTTGTATAAGCTGATGTATAGAGAACTATATCGTCAGCGTACTGCAATATGTTACAAAAGGACGTAACAGTATGATCTAATTCTGAGGTGTAAAGATTGTAGAACAATGGGCTCAAAACTGAGCCTTGGGGGAGGCCTTTCCATATCCGACGTGTAGAGTGAATAGAGCCTTCTAGTCTAGTTACTACCGAACGATCCATTAGAAAATTGCATATGTAGTGCGCTAACCTCACGGGAACACTCAGCTTATGCATTTTCTGCCTGAGGTGATGAAGAAGAACACTATCATACGCGGCAGTTATGTCGAGAAACACGGCCACCAGGATTTGTCGGTTGGATAGTGCAATCCTAATATCGGTGGTAAGAATAGAGAGACTGTGCATGGTGCTTGAGCCCTTGCGAAACCCGTATTGAGTGCTTGAGAGCATGCTGTTGGATTCTAAGTACCATTCTAACCGATTTTTCAGAAGGTGCTCCATTACCTTAGCAAGGGTAGACGACAATGCGATAGGACGGTAGGAAGAGGGCAAGGAAGGGTTTTTACCCGGTTTGAGAATGGGAATAATAAGTTGGGATTTCCAAGAGTCTGGTATTATACCTAATTCATAGGACTTATTAAGAAAATTGAGAAAAAGGGTCTTAGTGAAGGAACCAGCTTTGGTAAGGAAGGAATATGGAATACCGTCCAAGCCAGGGGAAGAGTCTTTAAGTCGATTGAAAACACAGGATAATTCAGACATAGTAAAAGGTTCGTTAAATTTATGGGGAGGAAAAGATAGGGGGTAAGGAGATGGGAGAGAGTCATAATTAGGAACAGAAGGAGGGGCCAATTGACTAACAAAGTCAGAAATCCAGACCGAATTATCGTTACAGGAGGGATTAAATGAGTGCCAGGAACCACGAAATCTTTTAAGGGTCCTCCATACTATATAAGAAGGAGTTTGTGGATTTAGAGTCTCTGTAAATCTAAACCATGACAATTTCTTTTTTTTTTTAAAAATCTTTTAGATGCTGCCATAGCTTTTTTATATTCTATATAATTAGATATTGACATATCTGAATTATATAGGGATTCAGCTGCCTTACGATTTTGGAACATGGAGGTGCACTCGTCATCCCACCATGGTGGAGAATAGCGTTTTTTGGTTCCGATTTTTTTAAGGGGGATGCTCAAATGTGCATGTGCAATATATTTCCGTTAATAATATAAAACTATAATCCTCTATCAAATTTTATCTATGTATCTAAGTATTTAAAAATAAGTGATGTCCTATATATGTATATACTGACATTGTTTCAGATGGTGGCGGTGAACTAATACTAGAACAAGTTTTTATTTGTTTCCCCCCCTTTTTTTTGTGTTTTCTTATTTATCTGGTCATCGCCATAAACCTTGTCTTTTCCACACCTGACGTTGGCAGTAATGGTAGTTCGACCAAGAACAAGCCTCTTGCCAAAAAAACAAAAAGTGAAGTGAAGTGAAGTACATTCTTTTATAAATTGTTATGTATAATGAAGGTAGTTCGTAATTTAGCAGTCTGGACCAAGTAACCAACAAGATAACAGTGAGTGCTTATAAATTTATAATATATAACAGTGGCGACGAGGAAAATTAGTGAAATTGTGAAAATAAGTGATATTATATACAATTAAAATAATTAAGTACACCATGGGTATAAAATTCAATGAATTCGATATAATTAATGGGTGTTGGAAAAATTATATCCAAAGGTTGAGTTACTGCCTAGAAGCAAGTGAAATAAAGGAAGATGTAATGAAAAAAGCGAATTTACTGGCAGTATGTGGCCCTGAATTGTTTGATTTAATAACTTCTTTGATTTCACCTAAACAAGTAAGTGAGGTTAAGTTCGATTTTATTGTTGAAATTTTGAACAGTCATTTCCACCCAAAACCAAACGAGATTGTCGAATCGTATAAATTCCACACTAGAAATCAAGAAGAGGGGGAAATGGTGAAGAATTACATAGCACAATTACGGAAATTAAGTATTGGTTGTAATTTTTCTGATTTAGACCGCACCCTTAGAGATAGATTAGTATGTGGTATTAGGGATAAAGAAATTCAACGAAAACTACTACAGCAAAGTAAATTAACGTTTGAACAAGCCTGTAACATTGCATTATCACATGAGACTGCAAATTTTGATTCAAATATTATTATACAGTCCAACCCAGTTATTAGTAACTCAGAACATGATACAGTAATTCCTATGGAGATTAACAAAGTAGCTAGCAAAAATACACCACACAGCAAGGACGATATAGTGTGTTCACGATGTAATAAGTCTCATGGAGGTAAGTGTCGCTTCCGATGGAGCAAATGCTACCACTGTGGTAAGACAGGGCATATAGAAGCAGCTTGCTCAATAAAGTCTAAGCAAGATAAGAAGCACAAATATTCAGAATGTAATGGTTTGTATGAGGTAGGCATAAACAGCATAAAACAAGACAATGTTGATCCATTTCTCATTAAAGTGTTACTAAATGGAATTAAACTGTTAATGGAGGTAGATTCAGGCTGTCCATACACTATTATTAATGAAAACACAGCCAGACTCATATGGGAAGGGAAAGTACCTCAACTACATACAACAGACATAGAGTTAAAGTCTTATACGGAGGGTAAATTATCATTGAAAGGGGAAACAACAGTACAGGTTACATACAAGAATATAATTAAAGACTTAAAAATACTTATAACAGAAGGTAGTGGTACAAGTTTAATTGGTAGGAATTGGTTTGCAGATTTAGGGATCACTATAGAAGGAATAAATCACGTTAAAATAACTTCTAATGACAAGACATTAGTCATGCAATTAATTAATAAATATAAAGAGATTTTTGAGCCAGGATTGGGTAAGTATACAGGTCCCGTTGTCAACATTACCCCGAATGAAGGGTCAGTGCCTAAATTTATTAAATGTAGACCAATTCCGTTTGCCATAAGGGAAAGAGTGTTCAAAGAAATCGATAGACTGGTAGAAGAGTATGTCCTAGAACCAACAACACACTCAGAATGGGCTACTCCGATTGTGCCTGTTCTAAAACCAAATGGCAAAGTACGCTTGTGTGGAGATTACCGATCTACAGTAAATGCAGTTACAAATACAGATACATATCCATTACCAACATTATATGAGGCTTTTGCACAATTAAAGGGGGGAAGAATATTCACAAAAATCGATTTGGAACAGGCGTATACACAAGTGGTGGTAGATAATAAAACAGCACAGTTGCTAACATTGAACACTCCTAAGGGTTTATATAAAATGAAACGGCTACCTTTTGGGGTTAAGGCCTGTCCAGGAATTTTCCAGAGATTAATGACTTCACTACTCGCAGACATTGAAGGAATATCAATGATGTTAGACGACATAGTAATTTGTGGTGAAGACATTAAGATGCATAATACTAGATTAGAGTTGGTACTTCAGAGGTTACAGCAAGCTGGTTTAAAAGTCAACAAACAAAAATGTATTGTTGCTGTACCCAAAGTCCAGTTTCTGGGCTATGTGATAGATGAATCAGGCATACACCCATCTAGAGAAAAAATTGAATCCATAGAGAAGACGTCAGCACCAAAGAACATAAAAGAATTGCAGGCATTTTTAGGGTTACTAAATTTTTATGATAGATTTATACCTAACAAAGCTACAATAGCTGAGTCATTATACCGATTACTGGAAAAAAATTCTAGCTGGAAATGGAACAAGGAACATCAGGAATCTTTTGAAACTTTAAAAGCTATGCTGTCGAGTGATAACACGCTGGTACATTATGACACAAATAGAAAATTAATAATGTCCTGTGATGCATCTCAATTCGGGTTGGGAGCAGTTTTGGAGCATGAAATGGATGATGGGACAAAAAAGCCGATTATGTTTGCATCAAGAACCATGAATGTACATGAGCGAAACTATGGTCAAATTGACAAAGAGGCTGCTGCAATTATATTCGGGTTGAAAAAATTTCACCAGTACATAAGTGGACGGAAAGTGTTTATTAAGACAGACCATAGGCCATTACTGGGAATTTTCGGGCATAGTAAACCAATTCCAAACATTATATCACCTAGAATGTTGAGGTGGGCCTTGCTATTGAACTCATATGATTATGAGATACAATATGTTGAAGGGAAGAAGTTGGGTAATGCCGATGCATTGAGCAGATGGCCAGCTAAAGACGAATCAAAGAATGAAGAGGAATATAGTGGGGTCCTACTAATAGAAGAAACACCACTTGAATTACAGTTTACTGCAGTGGAAGTGGCAAAATTCACGAAAAAAGATACCATACTGTGTAAAGTACTATATTGGATATGGAATGGATGGCCTACGAAAGTAGATAAAGAGTATAAAAGCTATTGGCAAAAAAGGGATGAATTATCAATACATAGTAACTGTATATTATGGGGAAATAGAGTGTTAATACCTGAAATAATGCACGAAAATATTCTGGAAGAGTTACATAGAAATCACGATGGTATAGTAATTACGAAAGCATTAGCTAGAAGCTACATCTGGTGGCCCTCCATGGATAAAAATATAGAAGAAATGGTAAAAAACTGTAATACTTGTTCAGAGAATAGAAACATGCCAACACAAGTTACTCACCAATAGATACAGCCTAATAAAGCTTGGTCTAGACTTCACATAGACTATGCAGGACCATTCCAAGGGAAACTTTTTTTTAATAGTTATAGATGCATTTTCAAAATGGCCAGAAGTTAAAATTGTTAATGATATGAGTACTAATACATTAATTAAAACTTTAAGAGATATTTTTACACAACAAGGGCTACCAGAGATTATTGTAATTGACAATGGCAGAAGCTTCATATCAGAAGAATTCAAAAAGTATTTGAAACATTGCGGCATTAGGCAAGTATTAGTAGCTCCATACCACCCAGCATCTAATGGACAGGCTGAACGCACAGTTCAAACTGTAAAAAATAAATTAAAGAAAATGACTTCAGAGCCTTGGAATGTGCGCTTGCCCAACATATTATATGGTCTCAGATCAACACCAAGCAGTATAACTGATAAGTCACCAGCGGAACTCCTCAATAACAGGCGCTTTAGAACAAGATTTGATTTCTTGAATCCCTTGTCTTATAGACCTAAGGAAGAATCCAGTGTCAGGGAGAAAAATGAAAAAATAAAGTTAAGAAGCTTTAATATTGGTCAAGTTGTATTTGTGCGGAACTATTGTAAAGGGCCTCGATGGTTACAGGGGGTTGTAGAGAAAAGAGTAGGGGTATGTAGATACTTGGTGCGATGGAATGGAAGACTGTTAATGAGACACATCAACCAAATGCATAGTGGACCAGGAGAGAATAAATCATCAAAAGACATAATACAACCTAAGATAGTAAAAAATGATGGTGATAATGAAGAGGATGTAATTATCCCTTCACCTCGGAAGTGGGCAGAGATTATCGGGGTATCAGGGCCACAAGACATAGTATTACCTAAACAACAAGAAGAGGGAATAAGAAATAAACGAGCACTATCACAGTCACCACCTTCATCGACATCTAAGAAGATTAGACAAAAAAGTACAGAGTCCAGTATAGAGGATGAAGAGTCTGAAATTGATTCAGACGAAGAGTAAAAAAGTGTTAATAAAAACCAAATCTGTAGTAGTTTAATATGTACTTAATAAATAATAATATATAATTTAAATGTAAATAAAGTAATAGAAAAAGCAATTAGAGCTTGTGAAAGTGAATATTAGTTTAAATAAATAATGCAGTGTGTGGGACTTAATAATAGTGAACTATCCTGAGGGAAAGGTGTGTTATGTATAATGAAGGTAGTTCGTAATTTAGCAGTCTGGACCAAGTAACCAACAAGATAACAGTGAGTGCTTATAAATTTATAATATATAACATAAATATTATTCCAGACTGTTCAAAACTTCTTTTAACATTATTAAAATAACTTTGTGTCCGCTGGATTGGCTGAGTTTCTATTCATATATGTAAAATGAAACTGTTCTGCTACTTGAAACTAAATATAAATAAGCTGATTTCGTTTTGTAATGGAGGACTCTGTGTCAAACCTAATGCCTATTCTTCATCATCAATTGCAGGACAAAGGCTACCCTTACTTTATATCTAGGAAAACCTACCAACTTAGCCAACATATACCAGACATGGACAATTACCGGTCGAGCTGATATTAGAGCTGTGGATACACTTGACTCAAAAAGCTTTTAATGCTTCAACAATCCAGTGTACCCTTTTGTGTAGAAGTCCACCGAAACAGATAAATATACTACATAATTATCTTGTATAGTTCATTGACCCATTTAAACCTATTCTGTGGCTAAGGAGGAGGATCCGACTCTTCCCCCCACATCACAATTTGTTTATTTACAGCTATAATAGGAGTAATGAAATATGTCAAATGTTGTAGAAATAACAATAAATAGAACAACAGAATCACACTAACCTGGTGAACTGGTATTCATTGTAAGATAATATTTCTTTCAGGGCAATCCAGACTAACTTTGTGATTTCTACAATGAACTATAGACATACCACATCGAAAACATACATTTTACGTGCCCAAATGCAGGAGATAAGTCTGTATCCGACTGAGTCATTCGGTTTTGTAGTAATGTTAAACATTCACTGCAAACATAATCATCCGAAGCAATCTGGAAAAAAACACGTCATAAGTTCTTTTTTGTATAGTAAGCGAGACTATATAATTGCAAATGTAATGTTAATAAACAAAACTTACTTCAGTAGGTGATATCCAGGAACGTAAAATACTAAGTATATGCTCGTTTAGTTCTTCGACTGTGTGCCAAACAATATTGTTAGTTAAACTCAACGAACACATCGACTGAAGAATGGCTGGTTCATTCTATAACGTACTGTACTAGACATTTTAAATTAAATGATATGAATTCAAACAGTTTTTCTCTTGACAATTTGAAATAAACAATAATTAACAATCAAATCTGTTGTAAACGAAGTCCATCGAAGTTTCAACGAGATTTAAAATTAGGGATGTACGATATACGATAAAAAAATCGATATTCGTAATCGAATAACATCGATGTATAATAATAGTTGCAAATTCTACCAATGTTTTTTGAAGTGATAATTTCGTATGGGAGGGTAAACTGCTTCGTCACGTAACCCGTTACGGCGCCAGTATGTCTGGCTTCTCTTTCTCTCAGGTTAGGTTAGTTTAAGTTATCACTTTTGTCGGGCGTTCCGAGACAAAGACCGTTCCGTCTTTTTCTTAATAAGGAATTTATTTATTGTATTATTTTTAACAAATGAATAATAACAAACTAACATTTTTCTGCACGTTTTTATTATGGTACTTCATTAAAAATGGTAGGTGTTATCTAGGATCATTTGTGACGTTGTGCTAGACACGTCATTTTATCCCAATAAAGAAAAAACTAAAATCCACTCATAAACCTTTATTTACAATACCAACATACAGATATATCCAATAGAATCAAAATAAATAATAAAAACTTAACTAATAACCTGTCATACAGAATAATTAAAATTACTTCGGAACCAATAAGTTTCGCTATTGACGCGCGCGGCTTATCGCATCGCGGAATCGCGCCCATGTGAAAGCGTAGAACCCTAATTGCGTTGAGCCAATCACATCATTTCACTGTGAATCTCGAGTCAGTACGTCCAAAACAACCGAACGTGTCACCCGCGTCCGATTTCCAAACATATTTCCGTTAATTTATTTAAACAAACTTCTGTATACTACAGCCCTACGGGTGAGTTGCATTATTTATACTACTACCAGCCTTCTGCTAGGTCATTGCCAGCGTATATACGTTAATTAGGTGCTTATAGAATGCACTAATTTTAAACTACTACTGTAACTGTACATAACACTGCTCTGCAAGCTTCCTTCGCCGCCATTCCGTGTTCCCACTACCTTAGCGGCGCGGCCGACGCCTTTTTCAAATCTACAACGGTTTGTGCGCGCAGAAGCTTGGCAGGCAGTGGGAGTGAACGTTTCTACAGCATACAAAAACGTTCACGTTTCAGGTTGCAGGCTACCTACTAGCCTAAGCCTTCTACGGGTTTGCTACCAAACCTTTTACCACAATTTACGGCATCCTACACGCCGTAGTGCCGGGAATCTACACTCCCATCGCATCCTACGAGTCGACGCTACACGTTGACCGGCTACCTTCGGCGGTCTGCTGCCAGCTGGACGCGGCCTTCTACCCGTCGCGTGGACTACCAGTGCTCAGGCCAGTGCCGTCCTATCTATCTATATCCTACCGTGGTCTAAGTAAGTGTCCGCGATTGTGCAAAGCCAACCGGCTCAACGGATCCCCCCTGACTACTTCTCTTAATTATAATAAATTATATTTCAATCAAAATTCTCTTTTACTTCGGCTTAACCGACTCCCCCTCTCTCTCTATTCTGCGGTGGGTTACTACCCCAAAAACCCAGACGCCGCACATTGACAAATTCCTTTTTTTAAATAGCTCTGGGTGTATGTGTAATAATGTCATCCATCATATAATTTGAATATTCAACAAATCATAAAACTATTTTCAATCAAAACCCTAGACGAAATTGTCCTATAACTGACGCCTAATAAGTCAATTCTTATGGCAATAGACTTTCTTTCAATAACAATAACAGACTAACGTAATAATACAATTGACGAGAAAATTACTTTCAAAATAATTTGTTCTAAATTCCGTTACAAGTTAAAAATGCACACATTTGTGCGTGATTGTTGATTATATGGTATGTGCTATGTAATTAACTTGGTTAACTGCAACACTGAGTAGTATATCTTAATTTTAATTGAAACCCTGAATTTAATTATTATTTTATTTTTGTTGATCATGCCATTTAATCCCACGTTAACATTATTGTGATAATTCAAAAATACAGTTTCCTATACAAACAGAAATGTTACTAAAAACAAGTAATTTCTTTTCCGAATATAATTATTTTTCTTAATTCATTGTAGGAGTTTGTCATTCTCTGTAGAATTATTTATATTATCAGCTGTACCAGCGAAACTTCGTTTGCATTACCATGACGATGTCAGTGTTAGTTAATTACAACGGCAGCACTAAAAAACTTGACCTCGGTGTTATTTTAGTTTTGGTTCCGCTACCCCACGGAGATAACATTAGTTTTTAGAATAAAAAGTTCATTGTCATATAGGATCGAGTTTTCACATGATGTAAACAAGTTTTCTGACAGGCATACAGATAAAAAATATAAAAGTTGCATTTTAGCATATCCACTAGTCCAAATTAACCTCCCTGTTCTTTTTCGCATCGATAAATATTTTGATTTTTTCAATAACACCGGCCGACAAATGAAGAATTTTTGAAAGTTGTTTTGATATGAGTGATAAATATCACTAATGTATAGTATTTTAAACACAAAATTACCTACACAATTACTCTATCACATCAGATTTTTTTACAAACAAGAAAAACGGTATAAATTCCTCTTCACGTTTCCTGTACCAAGCAAAATGTGTATTAGGAGCTAACAAATTTTTCGCATTAAGTGTAGATCCCATATGCAGATTCTTTAGAAAGATTTAAATCTCTAACTAAATCATTTAATTCACCCAGTGTGAATTTCTGAGGCTGATTCAAAATGGGTTCAAAAACTTCATTAGATTCTTGACGCGGTATATTTTGTTCTGATGATGTTGAGCTAAGATCAGATTGCAGATTCAGAACTTGGAAGAGGCACTAGAATTTCTGGGCTGTGCGGAACAGGACGCGTTACTGAGGTTACGTTTGCGTAGAATATTTTATTTTTATTTTTAGCATTGAAACCTTTTACACAGCAAAAGTAACAGTCATCAAAATGATTGACTTGCTCTCTCCATATCATCGGTCCAGAGGACATACCGCAAAAAAACCATCTCTACAAAAAGGTAGAGATGGTTTTTTGCGGTATGTCCACTGCCTTAACAGTTCAACACAAATAGTACACACAAAGTTCGGAGTCCACGATCTGAGTTGAATTTTAAAGCCAAAATAAGAATTATAAGTATTTTCCACGAATTCAGTAATTTTCAATTTCTGCTTTGAAGTCATAAAATTTCCACAAATGTAACAGAATGTATCTTGACTATTACGACACTTTCTTGAAGACAGTATATTTTTCCGCCGTTTTTCAACCACAAATCAATAATTAAATATTTCAAACACCAAAGATAAAATGTATTTTTTTTTTAAATAAACATACTGATTTTAGTAAAAAAACTGTAAACAAAGTAACTATAAAGGCTTATTTCCATGTAACACGTTTCGAATGGGCGTGTCGCGGTTCCAACTAATATATTTTTTTAACGAAATGTTGCTTAATTCAATAAAGAAGCGCCATAATTTATTAATTTAATTCATTTCTACTGAATAATCAAAAATAGCGAATATATTGGGTTTATTAAAAATCTGATGTGATACGATAAAATGAGGTCTGATTTCGTTATCAGCACTATAAAATTAGTGGAAAAAAATATTGTATTTTAGAAAAAAAAACATGTCGGCCGGTGTAATTTAAACATCGATACTTTATTAAAATCTTATCAATGTTTACATCCCTAAAGACCATTGAGTTGACCTTGACGCTGACAATGGTTTAATTTTTTTGTTGCCAGCTCTAAGATTTAATGTTTTTTTATACTGATTGATTAAATAATCGATTACGTATATAACAATGAGAAAAATTGACAATATTATAATGATATACGTGAACAACTTATGTCCTATTAAGAAAAAATGTGTTTTCCCTTTCTGGTATTCATGGCATCGGGTATACAGTGAGGAATATCTTGTCAAGTTCCGAAAATACATTACTAGTGTGTCTTATACTGAAGTTTTAGAATCAACAGACGGTGAGTCTGCTTTTAATGCATTCCATGACATATTTAAATTATTTTTTGACTTGTGTTTTCCTATAAATCGCAAAAAAACATACTCTAAACCTAAGCCAAGATGGATATCAAAAGGAATAAAAAATGTAGTAAACGAAAAAAAGAACTTCTAGCAAAATACAGGAAATCTAATGATATACGAGATAAGAAACATTTTCAGGAGTACTCAATCAGATATAATAAAATCATTAAACTCACTCAAAAAGCACAGAATAGTTACTACGTACAGAATTCAAACAACAAGTCAAAACCAACATGGAAAATTATAAATAATGATAAAGTAATTAGCGATCCAAATAAATTAACACAAATATTTATGGTCTTACTTATAAAAATCTCGTTAAGAAAGGTTTAGCCATCCTTTAAATAAGAGATTCTTAAGCCCCTAATCAACGAATATCTTTTTTTCACTTATAAACGTGTATTACCTGTTGCTTACCGCAGAGGAGCACAGACAAACGAAATTTGAATGATTGACGTAGCGTTGTACCCAAAATATTCGACTAAAGAACGGAAAAGAGCGAAATTCTTGCAGTACTACGTTTTTTAGTCTGTATCCAGTGACTTTGTTGACATTAACAACTGACAGCTGAGTTGTTTATGTTTGTTGTGTGTAAATAGAAAATAATAGAAATTGATAAAATAATCTTTAAATACATCACAGCGGAACGCCATGTGAAAAGAATACAAAAAAACTTGAGTGAACAGCAAGTGTAAGCGTTATAGGGCATAGCATACGTAGTATCCATAGTAGTTTGTTATAACTATATTAATCCTTATTTTTCTTTGAATACTCTACTAACACATGCCTAATGCACGCTAACATAATATTTTAATGCTTTTTTAGCAAATTCTCGAAATGCTGGTACTTGAGTGTGCGGATATTATTGAAAAAGAAACGAGCACAAACGCGGAAGTCGCCAAAAAGCTCGCTTGGCTAATATGAAAAACAAGGCTAACAATCTGAGTTGGCATTTAAAAGAGCGAGAACAATGACTGGTGGAGGAGATTTTCCGCCTAGGTAGCCGGCCTGTTGAAGTTCAGATTTCAATGGAGACCATATCCCATGAGTTTACTGTGGATTCCAACAATTTTGACAGTGATATTATTCATATTAAATAGGTATCTACAAGTTTTTGTTTAGTACATTCAAAAAAAGAGTCACTGTCTCTATGATATATATTTTCGTATTGCTTTCGTTTTTATTGCCACACAAAGCCGTAGTAGATTAATGGATAGTACATAGGGGGATACATGGCCATATGGGCCTTTTAAATGAAAAGGTTAGTACATGTGTCCTAAACGCAAAGTGCTCAGGTTCGAATCCTGATTGAAAAACATACATCACTCAGGTGATTAACAATGGAGGAAAACATTGAGATGAATCCTGCAGGTCGGTATAACCAATGTGTTAAACCTGCCAATCGGACTTGGAAAAGCATATTGCGTATACTGTCAGTCCCTTCGCTTACTGAATGGGACATTCAAACCCAATATTAGTATGTTTATAGGTTGTTATTATTATAGCTTTTGTTTTCACAGAAATACGGGAGACTACTGCAAGGAAAGCCATGAACAAGCATTGTTGGTGTTGGCCAAAGTAGCACAGGAAGAAGGAATAAAGTGTAAAAGAGAAGCCCTTGACTGCAAGATGAGGTGTGATAAGAGTTGCATGAGAAGTGATTGAAAATAATGTATCTGGAAGAAGACTGGCTATCAAAAAAAAAATACATAATTGTGTATATTTTTTTTATTAAAATTATGCATTTAAATTTTTTGTTGTTTTAATTGTTTAAAAATGTTCATTTTTATTTGTTCTACATAGTCATTAATAAAATCAATATTTTGAGCTGCAAGTAATGGCAGTCCTCAGATATTGGTGTCGCCATGAGATTGGTAATTTGCTTAGATTTAGTGGTTTCTGTAGAATTAATATTGTAATAGACTGCACTCAATAACATTAATGAAGGTCAGTGATAATGTTGATCAGTATCATGTCATAGAAAGGGCTATTCTTTATCTTCTCCATTATAGCCAAAGAAGAATGATAAAATTAAATCATTATTAAAATCTTCATACAGGCACATCAGGTTGAAGATTTTCTCTATCTGAAAACAAACAAAAAATCAGTAATAAGGCAAATATTAGTAAGATATAGGACTAGAAGTAACTATTAGTCAGATATAGGAACTGGCCAAAGGTCATATTTTATTATTATATGAAAAATTATTTATTATTATTTTGTAAGCTACATATGTGGCAGGATACAGCGATACCTATTTGTTATCATTATGGACATCATATTCAAACCTGTATACACAAAATAAATTACTTTGACTTTGACTTTGAAAAAATATTATTAAATCAATATGAATATGCACCTTGTTCTTCATTCAGCTCGATCACCAAATTGTGCAATACTGTACAAATAATAGTTGCCTGTATTGAGGTGTATGAGACCATCATGGCTTCTAATAATATTAGGAACCATTGTTTCGATACACCAAAACATCTTTGAATTACATTACAAGTTTGGATATGACAGTGATTGTAACGCTGCTCTTCTGCAGTGTGGGGCCTCAGCAGTGGTGTTTGTTAAAAGGTGAGAAGTCCTTGGATAACCACTATCACCAATTAGCCGTTCAACAAACTCATTTCCTTCAAATTTCCTCTTGACTGAGCTTTCTCAGTATATCCTTGCATCATGTGTGCTGCCTCTACAATGACCACAATGTCACAATTTTCGCCAAAATCCGCGTTTCAAACGACCTGTGTGTTTTGAATAAGATTGCATTGACTTCTTCTGTTAAATTTGATGGCATTTTTATATACCGCCAACTTTTCGAAGCGATGGCGATTGCTACCTTACTCCGTATGTCCACCTCGGGTATCCACTTGCAGATCAGCTCTTATTATTTTTATTACTTTGCACATATTCGTCTTACTGAATCTGTATCATAGCCTGAACTCAACATCTGTTAAATTATGCAACAGATTGAAACGAGCTCTGTATGTCTTTCTCCGTCTTCTTGTCGCAGCAACAGTATGCAGCTCCTCCGTATCATGTATAAAATCGTAGAGATTGTCGAATTCCATGTTTTATACCAAGAAAATAAAAACAACAGCACACAACAGTATTAACTGTGGTACATACTAAACACAGCTTGTCGGGTTAGAACTTAGAACTGACTGAGAGAGCAGTAATAGTCCAAGAAATAACCACAAGAGACAATAGCGCTAGTGTCGGTAAAGGGTACAATAATGAAGTTATTAAATTATGTGCCGAGTGAAAATATTTAATATTGTGGCGACCGAGGGTAGAACTTTCTGGCAGCATAAGCCGTTCTCAAGACTTTTAGAAAAAGGTAGAAGATTGTGGAAGGAATACACAACATTTTAGAACGGAATAGATGATGAGCGAAAGTTGTAGAATAGAAGGTTTGGGAAGGAAAAGACAGAGATAGATAGATAGAAAGTTAAAGATAAAGATAGTTTAGAAAGGGATAGATAGTAAATAAAAGAATAATGAAAAGAACATTGAAAGTATGGGTTCTAGAAGATTCCTTGTGCATATATAACCAGCGTAAGGCGCGCCTACCGGTAGTTCAAAGAGTTCAATTGAAGACAGTGAAGCGACAAATGCGATATGAAAGAGTTGGAAGAGAAGTTTAATAGAAGACTGACAAGTTTAGTGGTGAATTTTGTGAAAAGTTAAGTGGACAGTTCAGTGAAGGAGGAGTGTAGCGTAGTTTAAGAGAAGATCCAGAAGCGAGCTACATGGGGTAAATTCGAATGTGGGCACTGCAGCAGCAGAAAGTGGTCTACGCAATATCGGCGACGGTATTGTGAGTAAGACATAATTGTCGGGACAGACCGTTGTTAGTTGTGCATGTGGGGCCAACTCTGCGAAGAGGAATCGCGGCTGTGTAAGTCAATTAAAGCGTTTAGTTAAAAACTGGTGTTTCCTTCCAATCCTACGTACTCCCGCTCGCACGTAACAATGTTTTTTTAGTTATTTTAATTGTTATTCCTTTTTGAATACATAATACCCTAGTGATTTTACATTGTTTGCTTGTATAAAACTTTTTAGCACTTTCTTCAATAAATATCCCTTTAGCTACGGTAGGTGGCGACACCAATTCAATACTTTTTTTTACTGATATATTTTTATACACAGATTCGATCCCCTTATTTCCGCACTCCGTGAGAATCAGCTGTTTCAAATGTGAATAGCCATTTTGCCTTTTAGCAGTCATTTAAACTACCTCTCGAGGTTGGTTAAATTTGACAGTTATTTGTGAGTTGCTTTACCATCTTTTATCCTTAAAAGGAGTTTATGGGTAAGATTTTCACTAATCAGCTGCTAAACAGTTGCTTAAAATTTAACCAACTTTTATAAGTAAGACCATTAATGATTATTACATCGACACCTGCTAGGAAGAACATCGTAAATCATTTTCAGTAACTTTTGAGGACGGCGCATTAAAGTTTCTAAAAATTCTTGATGACTTCTGTAACGTTTTTCTAAAGAAATATCTTTAAAATTTAAATCAATATAGATAAATCTTTATTATCGTCTACTTATTTAGTCATTAAAACATCTCTTTTGTGTCTTTTTGTGACTTACAATTAAATTTCACAACAAATATTTAAAAAAATTACATTGTAACTCTGACTTACAATCCTATTATGTGAGTAATTTGTTAACACCACATACAAAAAGTATTGTATATCTGAGACAGAGTACATTTATATTATGACTTTAATCATATTTGAGTTACGATCCGAATAAAAGATTGGTTAATTAATGAACCTATAAATTATATGACTTTTAATTTTCTTAATAAAATAGAACAAAGACAAGACTATAGAATTGACTGCAACAAAAACGATTTATCAATTACCTACTGAAAAAAAAACACACCTCTTTGGTAACAAAATAATATTAATCTTTATTACTTACTTACTTTATGGCTTACTTATCAGTTATTATTTACTAAATCAATTACTTTTACTACTTTATTTAATAAACACTTAGAATGAACATATATAAAAAATAACAGTCCTAATAATTAATAAACAAAGAATCTCTATGTTTATTATATGTATGAAAGACATACATATAATAAACATAGAGATTCTTTACATTAGAAATTTTTGATAACATTATTAATTTATCCTAAAGAAATCAACAAATAAATGCAATTGAATATTTTAGAATGGCACTCAAAACAGATAATTATGCGCACGCTTTAAAAAATAAGGAGGGTAGTATAATTTTAAATCGACAAGAAATGAAATAGTTAACATTATTACTCAGAATCAAGAGTTATTTTGTTGAATGAGTACAATTGAGATGGGGTAAATTAGTAAAATAATCGTGATAGGCTGCTGGAATGGCTCGACTTTTACATAAAGTCACTAGACCTTTGTACTTTGCTAACGATAAAGGAAAAGGTGCTTTATACGCTTTTGGAATGTAGTTCGGAATCTCTTGTTCGATCTGAGTTTCTGATCTGATCTGATCAGATCAATTGGTACGACGCGTAAATGCTCGAAGATTAACTGGTCTACTATAAGCTAGATCAATTGTTATCTCACTGTCGCTCAAAGATTCTTATTAAAACTTGATTGTGTTTGGTACGTCACTGGCACAGCAAATGTGCATAATATATTCCAGAAGACTTTTTCATTGTTCATGTCATATTCCCAATTATTATGATGAAGCATAAGATAATCCAATATCATTTCTCGGTTAACTTCATTAGCCATATACGGCTCGCCGCTTGATTTTGCACATCTGATTAAAGTCGCCCATTGCTGAGGAATGTAGATAACTTTATGTTTTTTCTCCGCTCAATTGGACGACGTTATGAAATAACGAAAGAAGCGACGTTTTAGTAAAAATGAGAAAAAGAGCATCAAAGTTTAGAAACTTTATTAGGTCGCTGGGAGCGCAATAACTATGTTTTTAGTGTGATTTTTATATATATGATATATAATTATATATATTTTAATTCATAAAAGAACATATTTTTTTATGATGTATAGAATAGAAGATATTGTCATTTTTCCGCTTAATTCCATATTTCGTTTTGCATTATTTATACAATTTTAAAATTGCAGTATGGAATTAGGCGACAATTAGTCTTTTAATTCGTTTATACAATTTAGTTTTGGGTTTAATAAAAGGGTATAAAAAGATCAAATCCAGTGGCAAAATAGTTCAAAAAATTTGTTATTTGACCATAAAACAAGCAGGAAACACGGTAGAATGAATGAAAATATACAAAAATAACGAACACAAAAAGCAACTTGTACTTAATACGTAATAATACTGAAAATAATAATCACTATCCATTGTTAACATTGTCATCATCCAAGAATACATTTATTATTAAAATCTCTTCTTTGGTAAAAAAAAATCTCATCATTTATTTTCAACAACAACTTTGCATTTTTATCAGTAATATGCAATGTTTATGAAAATTTATCAACTTCTAATCATTAAAATTCTTCAAATTCAAAGTCAACAGAGCCACCATAACCCTCAACGTCATCCGTGATATTGTAAGATCCAGTCAAATTTTCATAATATTTTCTTGCATGCGAAGGTATTATAGGTGACGCAGAGATTTGGTGTCATTCAGCTTTGGTTGAAAAATTGGTTTGCCTTATGGCCAAAGCTGTTCATAATATGTAGACAATTTTAAAGGGTTGCTGGTAGTCCCTCTTCTCTGTCTTTTGTTAGTATCCACCTCTTGTGATTGACCACCGTGTGTGGTTGACATGTATATACGACCAGGTTTATCTTTATAAATTACAATTTCTTTAGTTTTTAACCAGCTAACATCATCTGTATTAATGTTTTTCTTCCTGTAGACTATATTTTTCAGCATTTGGGATTCTTAAACGAAGACAGTTTTTCCATTTTAACAGCTGTCAGCTTATTGCTTTTGCGACAGTTCGTCATCACGTTCATGTAGTTTTGAGGAGTGTAAAGACGTGTGTGTGTGTTTTTAAAGCTGATTCTATGTCACCAAAGTCGCTATCGTTTTCTTAGAAGCTGTGTCCAGGAATCATGAAACGCATAGTAATTTTTTCTAAATTTTTGTTTTCTTCCAGTATCGCAAAAAGTAACAAAGTCATCTTTATATTCCGATTGTGGCCTCCACATGAATCGGACCAGAGGATGAGTTCTTTTAAATAAGTACCTATAAAATATTTTTTTATATGATGAGAAGAAAATGGGGAACCATTTCCTTCTCTCTTGATTTTTATTTACTATATTTTATATACTATATTTACTCTATGGGAGTCTAATCTAATTTAAATTAGATTAGTCTCCCAGAGAGTAAATAATAATCATAAACAAAATTAAAACTAAATAATTAAAATGAACAAGTTGGCGGTAGGCTAAATAAAACTTTAACATTACTCGTTGACACTTGACATCTTTGTCTTCCGTGATCACAGCTAATGAAAAGTGGCCGAAACGTCGGAATAATAAAAATCAAATTCGAGTAAAAAACCCTTTCGCACGCTTGTTACTCGAATAAAATATAATATAATATAAAATAATTCGATTTTGCGTTTTAGATATGGTTGTATAATATTGAAACAACGAATTAAGTCTAATGTCTCAGAATTTAATTCGTTTATGTTTAATAAAAACTAAGTTATTGTATTTTGGAATAGCGACTTAGGCGCTTATTTTGGTATTACAAAGCGGTAAAATGCACAGAGCCTAATATTTAAGGACATGTCGCTTGATTCACCCCTCTATGTTAAGGTAATTAAGTTGATTTTTGAACAAATAAACTACGTGAAACATAGTTCAAAGTGCGTATAATCGGCCTGTATCAATAACTTTTTTTTAATGGTGTTCGCGCCGCTTATTTAAAATCCTCTCCCTTCCAACTATTTTCACAACTACCCGCTTTCCTAACCGCGTTATCCAATCACCTTTTCCCAGCCGCCATCTTCCCTTCCATACGACTATCCTTGTCGTACTTACCGCTGCTACTAATACTGCTCGTCTTTACGAGTCAGTCTGCTGTTGACCCTCGTCACACGTAGTCTACGCGTCTCATACGACAACCCGCATATCCTTCCGCCACAACTTGCATATGCAGTTATACCGCGCCGCGTGTGTACAAGTTATCGAAGGCCGCAAGAAGAAGACGAACCAGAAGATTTGCTGCAAGGCGCACGACTTGGTGATCAGCACGCATAGTTAGTGCAGCCCAGAGGCACGCAGGTTAGTCTCCTTTCTTACCCATACCAGCATTCCTACCACCGCCATTTTGGATACGCGTTCAGCACCTACAACTGGTCTGCCGCGTTGACATTTTTTTTTTGGCCCATTCGAGCCAGGATCATTCTTTGGTTCCCTTTTCTACCGCTTTCTGACCCTAATTTTCTACCACTTTGTTTTGTCACGTAATATTTTACGTATCTTGTCACCTTTAATCAACGTCTTTATTTCGCATTAAACATACATATTTCGTATTCCGCTTCCCTTGATTGCGTTAAATAAGTACATTTTTAAATTACATTAATTTTAAATTTAAAACAGTGATATTTGAAATTAACGTATCGCTCATTCATTCGGTCATTTGACCGGCCGCGCACCGCTTTGTTTCGCATACTCGTGTTGCGGGCATTAACTTCGGCTTTTCTTAAAGTTTCTAATCTTTTAAATTTAAATACACAAAATGACTTCTAAGCGAAAAGAAGTATTCGAAGATGCTCAATCTCTTGATAAATTTCAAATACAGCGATTGACTTTAACTGCAAGACGTGACGTCATATTTTCTCGCATGCAAGAACTTTATAACCGCTCATTAAATGCCGCAGATGATGATTCCGAGAGAGAACTATTTCTATACGGAATGATGTCTATCGAACGCCTTCATTCAGATTTCAGTGACATAGTCGATCAACTAAATGTTGTGGAGTTGACCTTGGATCCCAAATATATCGTCAATTACCAAAGTCTCAATTCGTTTGAGGACATTTACTGTCGCTGTAAATTTATCCATGATAAGTTTCATTCAGTTTCAAAACAATCGGAAACCATAATGTCAAACGCTAATTCTCAACGTAAATCGATTCGTTTACCCGAACTCGAGCTCATGGGGTTCGACGGCAACCCTATTAAATGGCCAATATTTTATGAATCCTTTAAAAGCACAATTCATGAAAATCCGATCTCACTGATCATGAACGCGTACAATATTTGATAAATAAGTTGTCGGGCCGGGCACTTTCAGTTTGTACCGGAATCGTACCGAACGGCGACAACTACAACATGATATGGCAAACATTGGTCGACAAATATGATGATAAGCGCAGTTTGGCCGCTGCATACTTGGATCAAATGTTTGAATTTAAAAGTTTTACCACCGCCTCTTGTAAAAATCTTGACATGTTTCTTGATCAATTTTGTACCGCAGTATCGAGTTTAAAATCGTTAAAATTAAATGACTTATCGGACTTTATTATTTTGCAATTAGCGTTGAAGAAAATTGATTTAAATACCGTAAGATCGTTTGAGATGCATAATAGGGGAGAATCCATGCCTACCTACAATGACCTTATTAAATTTATCCGCGAACAAAGTAAAGTATTAGAACGCACGATGCCATCTACTCAGTCCCGTAGTGACAACTATAAGCCTAAAGCGACGCATTCTTTTGTAACATCATATACGACGCATTGCCCGCTTTGCAAACAATCTAGCCATTTTAATTTATATCGTTGTCCCGCGTTTGAAAAACTTTCAATTGATGAAAGATTTAATTTTATAAAAAATTCAAGAGGTTGTACTAATTGTCTAAGCGTAAGCCACAACAATAATTCGTGTAACTCCAAATTTAAATGTCGCTATTGTGAATGTAAACATCATTCAATGCTGTGCCGTAAACCGCCGTCGCTTCAAGATGACCGCCCGCGCCGCCGGGACCGCTCGCCGCCGAGCGCCCGCGCTGTTGCCACTCCGCCATCGCGCGCTCATGCGCCGGCGCTTCCACCATTTGCGCATGCTGCTACAGTTCCGCCGCCGCATCTTACCGCTCCCGCGCACCTCCCTCACCCCTCTGTACGAGTGGATGAGACCCGCGATTGTTTGTCCGCGCAACAAAATGTATCGCTATGTAATACACAACCAATATCTGTCACGCAAAATAATACAACTTGTTTACTCGGCACGGTTCAAGTATACGCGACCGACTCCAATAATAAGCGGCACACATTACGTGCGTTAGTAGATTCCGCGTCTCAAAGTAATTTTATAACCGCAAAATGTTGCAATAAACTAAATTTAAATTATAATAAACTTTGTAACGATGTTGTAAAGGGTATCGGGTCTACGAAAAATCGAATTATAGGGCAAACTTCTACGAAATTATTTTCACGATTAAATAATAAATTCATTTCACTGGACGCACTAATAATTGACCGCATTACAGACAACCTCCCTTCTGTTGAAGTTGATACTTCGCATCTTTCGCACATCGACGGTCTACCGCTGGCCGATGACAACTTTTCATCGCCTGCGGAAATAGACCTTCTCATTGGGGCATCTTTGTTTGCTGACATCTTACTGTCAGGCCGCTTCTCGGGTGCACCTGGCACACCTACTGCTTTTGAAACAATTTTTGGTTACGTCATCATTGGGAACGCCCCTGTCGCTGCCGCTCAGCATGACCCATGTCATACTGAGAGCAATATCGCTTCTTTTAATAGTTCTTCCGTACACGTATCACTCTGCTCGTTTGCAGAGCAGCCATCTTTTTGTCAACCGCCTCAGAAATTCTGCCAGCGTGAGGAAATAAGTTGGACTCCGACTTTGTCTCGAAAACCGAAGACTTTTACTAACAACAACTTTCCCCGTAATCATGCAGGGCGCTATTTTGTGGCGTTGCCAGTTTACCGCGGATCCGCTGCCACTTTTGGGTATTCTTTTAGAACAGCGAAAACCTTAAATGTAGAACCGTATCAACGCAATTGCGCTTGGTTTACAACGCAATAATTACATAACATATTCAGAATTTATTTGGCTATACATTTAATAATTTATTTATGTTACTTTATCCACATTTCATAATCTTATATTTTTCAATTTAAATAATTAATTATTCTTACAACTGCTATTTCCGCTTTTAACTTTTTTTAATATTCATATACAGACAGACAGCTTGTAGTGAAAATTAATTCCCGCTTAAGTAAAACCTGTCCACTGTGGTGCAATGGATCCCATTGATTGTTGCTAGATTGCCGGTTACATAAATCGAAAAGGGCTAACGGTGATAATTACTTACCTGTGTTGGAAAATATTGTTTCTTTTCCCGCTACTCTTACAAATAACGAGATTCCTAACCCGTTGTTAGATTTCTTCTCCCGCGTTTACTCATGCCTAATGCTTTTACGCATAGTCGTCTTGAGATGTCGTTTCATAAAGAAACTACCGTGAAATAAATATAATACCGCTGGTGACCTTCATTATGCGGAGTAGCAAGTTTTAAAAGCTTTACAGTCCTCTCATTTTTCGGAAATTATTAAAAATCTTTTAAATAATTAACTCAGTTTCCCCTCGATACAAAGGCTAGTTCGTGGCTTTCGAGACGCAGACGAGCTAGGTAGAGTTAGTGGCCGTTTCGGTAATGCCGATCTGTCATATGGTCATCAATATCTAATTTTAATTTAATTTTTACCGCTTAAGGATCCTATTTTTACTTTATTCTTACTTACCCGCTTTTAAACGGTTTCTCGCTCGCCGCGGTGCCGTGTCAGTTATGTATTCTAACAATGCAACGAACTTTGTTGGTGCCAAAAATGCTTTGTCAGAAGTTTACACGCTCGTAAGTTCCGATGAATTTAATACGTCTCTCTCGGATGAATTGTCAGCAAACCGCGTTCTTTGGAAATTGAATCCCCCACGAAGTCCTCACTTCGGAGGCCACTATGAAATTTATGTTAAAGCATTTAAAACGCATCTCCATCGTGTCATTAGGACACAACTGTTAACTTATGAAGAAATGTTAACTGTTCTGACACAAATCGAATGTGTCATTAATTCCTGCCCGCTAACATTATTGAGTGAGGATCCTTCTGAACCTACTACTTTAACTCCCGCGCATTTTTTAATGTCTATTCCGCTGAAACATTTGCCTGCCTGTAACGTCGATAACGAACCCGCGCATTTACTTAAACGGTTCACGTTGCTTGATCAAATGGTTCAATTATTTTCCAAGCGATGGAAATTAGAATACTTACATTTGTTGCAATCACATGGAAAATGGAATACACCTGTAAATCCTATTAGTATAGGCTCAATAGTCCTCATTGTTACGGACAATATTCCCCCGCTTTCATGGCCTTTTGGAGTCGTAGTTGTCACTTATCCTGGCAAAGACGGCATCTGTAGGGTTGCCTCTGTAAAAACGGCTACTGGCGTGTACAAACGACCAGTGGTCCGGCTTTGTGTGTTACCTACTCAGTAGACACACCTCACCCTCCCTCGGTCTACTCCCGCTTCTTATACCGCTTATTTCAACCTTTTTATTAATTAACCTCTCCCATTTCCGAGTGTTTTAAAAACCATTGGTTTTTAGGCCGGGGGCATGTTCGCGCCGCTTATTTAAAATCCTCTCCCTTCCAACTATTTTCACAACTACCCGCTTTCCTAACCGCGTTATCCAATCACCTTTTCCCAGCCGCCATCTTCCCTTCCATACGACTATCCTTGTCGTACTTACCGCTGCTACTAATACTGCTCGTCTTTACGAGTCAGTCTGCTGTTGACCCTCGTCACACGTAGTCTACGCGTCTCATACGACAACCCGCATATCCTTCCGCCACAACTTGCATATGCAGTTATACCGCGCCGCGTGTGTACAAGTTATCGAAGGCCGCAAGAAGAAGACGAACCAGAAGATTTGCTGCAAGGCGCACGACTTGGTGATCAGCACGCATAGTTAGTGCAGCCCAGAGGCACGCAGGTTAGTCTCCTTTCTTACCCATACCAGCATTCCTACCACCGCCATTTTGGATACGCGTTCAGCACCTACAACTGGTCTGCCGCGTTGACAAATGGTTTGTTCGTGTAATTCGTTGTTTCATAACGCCGTCCAATTAATGCATGCATTGCATCGCCTTCTGACTGTGAATGCCCGACTTCGAAAAAGTGGTGGTTTATGTCTATATTAAATAATTTGGTAGCATATGCATACATTGCGAATACTGGTCTATTTTTATTCTGACCTCCGCAGCTATCAGAATAAAAGTTAAAGTCTTTATACCCTCTTGAACCTTGGTTTTAATAAAGTCGAACACAAAACTACTGATTTCGTTAGATCCTTTGCGTCCTGTGATCTCGCCCCACAAGTCGCAGTACCCTTTATGTTTAACAATGCCATATGTCGTGAAATTATAAGTAGCAAGTTTTCTTTTGTAATAAAATGCTGACACTTCTGACTGCGGAGTATTCAATATTTTTTGTAAATTGTAACAAGCTGTAACAACAGAATCAGAGTGCTCGGCTCGTTGTTTGTCAATTTCTTTTAAAGCTCTGACTACACTTTCATTAGCAATATGTAAAGCTTGTTAGTATTATAGAATAATTTTGACAGCAGTTGTTGCATTTCTGAATAAGTCACATCATGGGCATTGGTCCTTTTTGGGTTTATTAAAGTCTATGTTATATTATGTGCAAAAGATCTCTCTATACCGTCTTAAAGTTGCAACTTAGTGATCAGAATAGTTTTCTTTCATCCATTCCAAATAAAGTTTGTGCAGTTTTGGTAAGTTCAGCTGTTCATCCAGGTAAAGTTTTGATGATCGTTTTCTAACGTAATATGAATCTACTAATGGTATTTGAGAAATATGGTCGCGAACGGATTGTTTCACTTGCTCAGGAACAACATTTTTTCGCGTGCTGTGACAACCTCTCTTAACAAAAGAGAAGTGTCCTGTAGCAGACTTATCTATTTTTTTTTTAAAGTAGCTGTTGAGAGGCACTTTATTACTACTGTAAGATACTATATTTTATATTTTAAACCAGTTATTTTGGGACCACTAAATTAAACACAACTCTATTCTATTCTATTCTATTTTTGGCGATTTGGCTCCAACGCTACTGGCGCTGATTTGGCCAATGTCACAGTAACAGAGAATGTCAGGTGTGGGTTATTGGCAATTACAGCCCTCGTCTAAGCCGCACTCACAAAGGGAATGGTCACGGACTCTAATTTTCGCCAAGAAAACCGGTGTGCAGATATGGCCGAGTCTGAGACGAATTATAGTAGAGACCACTTTTTTAGGGAGCTTGTGGAATAGATAAAACCATGGTTTGGAGGGAAGAATAGGTTGGAGGTTGCCGAAGTGTCTTCCTACATTTTGTCGAGAAGCTTGCCACTGCAGATTCCAAGAGTTTAACATTCGGGGTTTAGCGAGAGCTCTCAGATCCCGAGGAAAAACCTTGTCATATTTGTTCACACCAGAGAATACAGCTTCCTTTGCACAGTGATCAGCCATGTCGTTACCGCTAATCCCGCTATGACTGGGAATCCAAGCGAGGATAACTTCGAGGCCAGCAATGTCACATCTCAATAGGACCTCTTTGGTTTTTAATGTGACGGGAAAATTCTCTTTAGAGTGGAAAGGAAATTTAATTAAATCTTGAAGACTACTTAATGAGTCAGAAAAAATAATGGATCTTTTAATGTTATGCGACTCAATATAAAGGGCAGCTTCCAGGAGGGCTAAGGCTTCACCTGTAAAAACAGAAGAATGAGGGGGAATTTTAAAGTTTAAAATAATTTTAAATTTAGGTATCCACACTGCAGCACCAACATGATCGGACTGTGGTAATTTAGAAGCGTCAGTATAGAATTGCAGATGATCTGGCCATTTTTCTTCAATTTTTTGAAGTAAAAGTTTTTCTGCACCTGGAGAATCCTTATATATGCCAAGGTCCAAAATAACTTTAGGTCGAAAAAGGAGACTATTAAAATTGGATTCAAAAAGAGGGATTTTATAGTTTTTATAGATGTCTGAAGAGATTTGTAAAGAATTTTGGAAAGACTGAACAGAGGAGGTAAATTTTTAAACACAACTCATAGTTTGCCATTTCGCTGTAGAAGACTTTTATTAATTTTTGACATTGACAGGTAGGTTCACTATAAACACTGCGTTCCATTTTACAACACCCTCCGCCACCCGAAAGGTGAAACATACAAACATTTTTCAAAATTATATAGTTACATACATTTAATATACAATATAACAATTTCTTGTCCATATAAATTTGTTCTAACTATTATGAAATTACAATATACTTTATTTATGTTATTTATAAAGAAAAGTACTTTTAGATTTGAGATAACAAATAATAATACATGTTTGAAACTATTTTCCAAATATTCTGAAATATTACCATTTATTAATAATTAATGATAAGTAGATCTATACATGACACAGTTTACATAAAAGTAAAAAATCGTATTACATTGACAGATTCAGGTTTAAACAACTTTTTACTGTCCTGAAAGTTAAACAAAAATAAATTGAAATAATATAATGCAAATTTGGTCACTTGAGTTGTTCGGCAGCATCCTGTGAACAGATAAAATATTAAATGTTATACTTACTGGGCATGCAAACAGCCCTCCCACACCGAGTTGTTTTCTCAAGTGACATTTTTGCTTCACACGCCTCATCTTTTTAATTTTGATCCACCATCTGTTTATGTAAATTATTTTCATTATTAGTTTCTTTATTCTCTATTGTGTCTTCTCCACTAACGGGTATAAAATTGTTAGGAAATTGATCCTGTGCATCTTGGCTGCAGCTTGGCAGTTGATTATATTCTTGGCTGGATATTTCCAATGGATACAATCTCTGAACAGGTCGCACTTTGCAACCAAGAGATGTTCTAACTTCTGCAGTTCTATTTATACCATCCTTTCCAATATAAATATTTGTTATTACTCCTAAGGGCCATTTCACCCTTTTCTCATCGGTTTGTATCAAGACAACATCTCCAATGTTTAGTTTAGTTTGTTTTTCTTTTCCTCTTTGTACTAACGCTGTCAGATACTCTGTTTTGAATCTTTGTTTGTAGTCGTCTCTTAATTTTGACATATATTTTAATCTCAAGTTTAAGGTATTTGCATCTGCTGCATCTAGATCTGTTACATCACTATTTGGTATACTTTGTATGAAGCATGAAGGTGTCAATGGCTCTAAATGAGTGTTCTGGTCATCTTGAATATATGTCAATGGACGTTGATTGATGACTGCCTCACATTCATATAAAATATTTTCCAGTTCTTCATAGTCTATACGAGATTGTCCTAATACTCTTCGTAATATCTCTTTCATTATTCTTATGAGGCGTTCAAAAAACCCACCCCACCAGGAAGCTGTTGGAGCGTTCATTTTCCATTTAATACGTTCTATGGTTGATATGCTTTCTATTTTCTCCTAGTCTAACTGTGCGAGTCTGTTCTTTGTACCAATAAAATTAGTACCATTATCACTAATCAATACTTTTATTCTTCCTCTTCTAGCTATAAATCTTCTAAGTGTCATAATGAATGATTCTGTGGATAGTGATTTAGTGAGTTCCAAGTGTACACATCTATAGACAGCACATGTGTACAAAACTACCCAAACACTCACCATTGCGTAGGTACAACGGTCCTGCTAGATCAACTCCGCTTACTTGAAATGGACTTGAGCAAAGTATTCTTTCGCTCGGTAGCGGGGCTGTAGGAGCTTGTACTGGTTTAGATCTAAATCTAGTGCATATTATACAAGAAGATATGACAGATTTTGCAAGACGTCTTATTCCAATAATCCAAAATCTAGTTCTTAGGTCTGCTGTAAGTTGATTAGCGCCTGCATGTTTTAACTCTCTGTGTCTTTGTTCAACCAATCTCCGTACTATAATATTCTTACCAGGGAGTAGTACTGGAAACTTAGTAGACTCTGAAAAATCAGAGAGTAAAAGTTTTGTTTTAATCCTTAACAAACCTTCTTCATCAAAGTAAGTGACTAAATCTCTTTTTTGTATTTTTAGATATTCTTCTTCTGTTTCTTGAATCCATTTCACAATCTTCTTTTCTGCCAATTCATATTCTTCTAGTGTGATATCTGTGTTTGTTATTTTATTCCTTTTAGACATATTGTGTATAATTCTTAAAATCCATGCTAATATTCTAATTATTTTTGTGTATTTTGAAATATAATATAATCTCTCTATACCTTTTTTCATACTTAGACTAGTATTGCATGTGGTTTCAGTTTTCTTTAATTCTTTATTTGCTTCTGTGTCATCAATTTTTAATGTTGATTTTGGCCATTCTTCAGGGCAAAGACGCAGCCATGCTGGACCTTCCCACCAACGTAGTGCCAGAAGTTGTTCAGCATTACAGCCTCTCGATGCCACATCTGCCCAATTCAAATTCCCTGAAATGTGATACCAATTTGAATGATTAGTATTTTCTCTTATTTCCTTGACTCTATTATGTACATATTTATTCCAAGGCAAGTTTCTTGTGATCCAATAAAAAGTTACACATGAATCAGTCCAACAATATTCTTTGATATCTGCTATGCCTAAACTCTTTTTCGTCTCTGCCAATAATCTAGATCCTATAAGTGCTGCAGTTAGTTCAAGTGTAGTTATTGTTACATTTTCAGTTGGAGAGACTCTAGATTTTGCTATCAACATCTGAACACTTACATTACCATCTTTTTCAGAGCGTAAAAGTACACATGCTCCATAAGCATGTTTACTAGCATCAGAAAACAAATGTAAACTCAATGTGCTTCCTGAAATCATACTGGTAGTCAATCTTCTGGGTATCTTGCATTCTTTAAGATAAAACAAATATTTATACCATTTTTTAAATTCTACCTCTAAGTCATTTGGAAGTATTTCTTCCCATGAAAGACCACGTTTCCACGTCTCTTGCATTATTAACCTCGGAGGAAGTGTAACTGGACAAGAAAATCCTACTGGATCATAAATTCTTTGTATTAATGACATTAAATTTTTCTTAGTTATTTTACCAAGCGCAGAATATAAAGGTAAGTTTTCTAAATTACAACTAAGTGTGTCTGTCTCAGTGTTCCATAGTAGTCCTAAAACAGAAACTATCTTATTACCCGTCTCATTGATTTTCATCGGAGAAGTTACCCACTGTCTTAAATCAAACTTGCCGTTTCTCATTATTGCTTTTGCCTCTGAAATAAACTTACAAGTGTCTTGTTCTGAATCCATACTAGTAATGCAATTATCAACATAAAATGCTTTTACTAACATATCAGCCGTATGTTTTTCTAGACCTGTTCTTTGCTTTAAATGATAACCAATAGTAGCAGACAGCAAAAATGGACTTGATGTTAACCCGAAAACCACTCTGCAATGTCTGTACTCTATGATTTCTTTTTGTGTATCATCCTTCCACCATAGAAACCTCAAATAGTCTCTGTCCACAGGCCTAATGGACACATTTAGGAAGGCCTTGGCAATGTCAGCAGAAATTCCTATCATACCTCTTCGAAAACCCATTAGCAAATGAGGCATTTTATCTAAAAAATTTACACCTTTATTGAGATACGAGTTGAGGGATCTACCATTTTTGTCGCAAGCAGATGCATCAAAAACTGGCCTTAACTTTGTAGTCAAACTTGTGTCTTTTATAACCCCTCTATGTGGTAAATAATGTGCCACTTGATTTATCTCACTTTCCGGTACTTTCTCTATTATACCCTCGCTCTCCCACTCATTTATTATATTATTGTACTCAGTGAACTTACCAGATGATAGTAGGCGTTTGGTGTTAGATGTTAGCCTCTTTTCAGTCAGTCCACGGTTGCTCTGCAAATCATCATGCCCCACCTTGAAGGGTAGCGCTACTTCATACCGTCCATTCATGTTGACAGTGATGTTTTCTTCAAATGATATCACAGCATCAGCTTCTGCTTGTATTTTTGTCTTGCTTTCTACAGGGTCTCTGATACCGAGCAACTCAAGTGACCAAAAGTCTGAAATTTCTGAGGAACAGAATAAAGTATTTATTATATTACTGTTTACATTATTTACTTTACCTTGTAACACCCACCCTAATCTCGTCTTAATTGCAAATAACCCTTCCTTTAACATTACTATAGTATTGGTCATTATATACCCTGAATGATCTGCTCCAATTAACAATGAAATTTCAGTATTACCTTTATCACTATCTGTCAATGTTATACCATGTCTTTTCATCAAATTATCACAATCATTATCCTTAATATAGCTAGGTAAATTACTGCAAATAACCGACTGTTCTAAGGCATTTAAATTTAATTCAAATGTTTGATCACATACACTTTTAACAGAGAAATTATAAATGTTATGTGTACTTGATTTCACCTGAACACCACTGAACAAATTGTGAGTTAATACCTCTTTACCTGTACTATGTAAACCCAATTTTTGTGCTACATCCTTCTTTAAGTATGTTCTCTGTGAACCATTGTCGATAAGAGCCCGCACTATTACCTGTTTATCACCGTTAACTATTTTGACCATAACTGTTTGTAATAATGTTGCATTGGACCCTTGAGATGTGAAGTTACTTATTGTTTGTTTTAATGAATTACTAGGGCACAATGTTGCAGAATGTCTCTTTTTACATATGAAGCATTGTATGAATTTCTTACAAACTTTTGCATGATGCCCAATTTTTAAACAGATCATGCATGCATTCTTCTTTTTAATGTGTTCTTTACGCTGATCAAGGGTTAACTTGCACAATTTATAACATTCACTACTTGAGTGTTCTTTGTCGCACCATAGACATGTGATTTTCTTCTCTGGCTTTAGTACCCCATCTATTAATGTAGCTGCTGTGGCTTCTTTAATTTGATCTTGGCTTTCTGTTTCATTTTCTGTAATAAAGCCTGTAGCTATTTTTATTCTTTGCTCACTTTCAACTTCTTTCTTCAAAAATGCCAACAAGGCTCCTAACTCGTCTCCAGATGTTGGTCTCAGCCGTTCCCACATTCTTAGTATCTCTATAGGGAGTGTAGATTCCACCATCGGAAGAATAAATGATGCATATCCTTGTTTGGTCACTCCGAGTGTTTCTAAAGCTCTTAAATGAGTGCTTAAATGATCATACAACTGTGTAAGAGTCTGTTCCTTTTTATTTACTATCATCTTCAGGAGTTCTCTTACATATACTTGAATTAATAGTTCATCACGAGCATATCTTTCTTTTAAATCGTTCAGAGCTTCTTTATAACTTTTTGTTGTAGATGGGTAAGACTCAACAAATCGTCTTACTTCTGTCCCTGGAGCCATTGCTTGATTCAAATATTGACATTTATCTGAGGCATCCAGTGACTCGTCATCATTGATTTTCTGGAACTGACCCCAGAACGGAAGCCAATTTTTTACGTTCCCGTCAAATTTTTTAGTTTCCAGAACTGGTAGCTTAAATTTCCTTGATTGTTCATTACTTTTATGAACGTTTACTGTTTCTTCGGAGGTTGTCGTTCTCATCATTTCTTGGATAGAAATCCACGTTTTGTTCGACATAACCTCGTCTATCTCTTTTTCAAAATCTGCTTCGGAACAGCTTTCACCCATTAGGTTTTCGATTTCCGTGTCCAAACCGTGTAATTTCGCGACTATAATTTCTAACATTTTAAATGTTGCTTCGCGTTCTTGGATATCGGTTTGACTCGATACTAAATTGGCCATTTTTGTGAATTGCGTGCGCGTGGCCCGTCGCAACTTTTTCCTGTTATCCATAGTAATCTTCTATTTTACTATATAAATTTAATAATCACGGTCGCCAGATGTTGAGAGGCACTTTATTACTAGTGTAAGATACTATATTTTATATTTTAAACCAGTTATTTTGGGACCACTAAATAAAACACAACTCATAGTTTGCCATTTCGCTGTAGAAGACTTTTATTAATTTTTGACATTGACAGGTAGGTTCACTATAAACACTGCGTTCCATTTTACAACAGTAGCCACATGTCGCTAGTCGAAATGGTGTTTAAGAATATTGTCTTATTGTTGTACCATTGTCACTTCTTCACCTGTGAGCAAATAGTATTCGAAAGACGTAGGTTCATAATCAAATCATGGTAAGTCAATGATAACAAATGAATTAGTCAACCAAACCTGTCACTTATTACGGAGAAAAAAATTGCAACTAGAGTTACAATCTTTTGTCTGACTTTCTGGATTGTTATTCAAGAATGAAAAAATTGTAGACACAGATGCCATGAAAATGTTTTCAATAAAAAAATACTATGTCCAAGAATAATAATATATATATTGAATTGCATTTATTTTCATGTTCAATTAGTTGTAGCTGGCCTAAAGAGTTCTGCGTAACTAAAGATAGCTTTTTATTCCCATTAATAGACCCTTAGTTACAATGTTTTTCCACGTTCTAAATCTGAAACGCGCAGGAATTCAGATACAAGGGTAAGAGCTAAAAATAGAGGATTTTTTCTCAGCGTAAATATGATTGTAACTCAAAATTGCCAAAAACTGAGTTACAATGTTGTTCCTAGCAGGTGTCGACATAGACAATACACAAAATAAATACAAGGATAATTTAACCAATAATATTAAAGTAGATAAATTTATATTGAATTATAATTCTAAGACAATATTCATAAAACCAACAAATCCCGATGAAATATATGCTATAATAAAAGGTCTAAAAAATACGCATAGTGTCGGATATGACGATATATCCACAAAAGTAATTAAATATGTTGGTAGTACCATTGCTCCACTGCTTAGCCATATATTTAATCTATGTATTGAACTGGGAATATTTCCATCAAAATTAAAAGTAACACTAATTAAGCCTATACATAAAAAGGGAAGCAAGACAGATATTAAAAATTATAGACCTGTAGCTTTAATCCCTATAATATCTAAAATATTTGAGAAAATAATATATAATAACCTGACCAACTACTTTGAAGGAAATAATATACTGGTGGAGGAACAAAAGGGATTCCGAAAAATAAGTCAATTGACACAGCAATATATGACCTTCTAAAAGTTGTATACCCGCGAATTGACAAAAGGTTACCAGTTTACGCTATATATCTTGATATGACTAAGGCATTTGACTATGTAAAACATGATATTTTGCTGACTAAATTGGAAATATATGGGATACGGGGAGTGGCACTACAGCTTCTAACATCTTATCTTGGTAATAGAAGTCAAATAACGCACATAAACAAAATATGTGTTGAGAACAATGTGCAGTGTACTTATACATCTACACCAAGATCAGTAAATATGGGCGTGCCCCAAGGAAGTATCCTGGGTCCCCTGCTCTTTCTAATTTATATCAATGATCTGCCTGGAGCAATACATAACCCAATGCTCCTGTATGCAGACGATTGCACAATTATGTGCAGGAAAGAGGATGAGATAATAACAAGTCTCAATTCAGTAATTCAACGGCTTGAACATAACAATTTACAAATCAACCTAAAAGAGATAAACCTTATGAATTTTCGCCAAAGACCAAATTGCGATTCTGATATAAGGGTACAGTACGGAGACAATGAACTGAGTGAAACAAACACTACAAAATTTCTGGGGCTACACATCGATAATAATATGTAGTGGAAAACACATATTGACCATATACACAATAAAGTAATACAATTCTCATATGCACTACGGATGCTTAGTAAAGTTGTCGATCAAAAAACGGTTATTGTGGCGTATCATGCATATGTAGTATCCAGATTAAAATATGGTATAATATTCTGGGGGAATGCAACTAACATCGAACACTTGTTTATTGCTCAAAAAGGTTGTATACGCTCTATTTGTGGCTTAAAAAGGAAATAGCTGTAGACCATACTTTAAAAGCCTTAAACTGCTCACTTTACCTTGTCTATATATCTATGAAGTGGCGCTTCATGTCAGAAGATACCCTGAGCAATATGAAGACATCATAAGCTCACGAAGATGTGACTTATTAAAATTTAATAAAAGGTGCACAACAACACTGTTTGCACGTAGCATATTTATGATGTCAATAAAAATATATGTCGGAATAGTATTTGTTATTATAAAGTTACCATATGACGGTAGTATTCAAATGTGGTAATCGGAAGTCATGTAACCGGATGTCAACGTAGAAACATTTATTATCAAGTTAACGAATATCGGAAATAGAGTAACCAGAAGTCGGAAGTTATACGGATGGCGGAAGTTGGTGTTATTGAAGTGGCGCCAAAGCATTACCGGATGGTGTCAGTGCGGTGTGCTACGAGGACCTTAAATACGCGGTGTTCGGGCAGAAGAAGGGGAGTCTTAATCCGACGGTCTACGAGTCTACAACCGTGATCCTACGTCCATCGGTTTAACAGAGCGGAAGCTCTGTTGGACAGGGGGCCCATAGTATATTGTGGCCGATAGTTATTGTTTGATATTGGCAGTATTATTTAAGGGCAAATTGATGCTCGACACCTGACAAGCGAAGAGACTACTCTTGGAGTTGTCTTAATATTTCTGTGTATTACTGTGCTGTGTTTAACATTGGAATTGTAATCATTCTAGTGTAATAAACTTTGATTATCTCATTTCAGATTATTATTGCATTATACTTCGAGTGTGATTCGCTCCCGGCGGGAGTGAAGCCGACATATATAACAAATTACCATATTTTTTTTTTTTTAGTTTGGTTCGCATTACCATTAGACATAAAAACATACCACGAATTTGAGACTGTTAAAGTAAATATTATTTTGGTAATGTATAAACAAAATATCTGTTAATTATTACATCCGTGCAGGAACGGAGAAAGAATACAATTTCCTGCGGCCCGGCAGCCTGTCGTAAGAGGCGACAAAACAACCCAAAGCCAGGTGGTAGGGCATTTGCCCGACTGGATGGCTACCACCCCTGGTCTAGAGTATGTCGCCATAACAACCTTGTGTTGTGTTCCGGCATTAGTGACCAGGTTCCAGGCTCCCTAAAGAGAGCAGCAGCGCATTCGTAGCACCTTTGGTGTTGCAAATGTCCATAGGCGATGGTAACCGCTGTCCATCAAGTGGGCCGTCTGCCTGTCTGCTGATCTGCAATAAAAAAAAAAAAAAAAATTACAACTGGCATCACTTTTTGATGTGCAAACTAGCAACATTGTCTGCTGTCACTTTCCTCTTCATTCTGAGCTCTCTAAATGTCAATCCAGTCAATTGTGCTCTGTAATGTATTTTTATAAAATACGAATAAATCTGTAGCCGCAGACGTCCGATCACCACGGCGGCCGCTCACAAATGATCGGCAAACGCGTAGCGCGTTACCCCTGTCGGGCCCCACGTGTTTACCTCCGCGCACACCTCGCCTCACCTCACCGTGACACTCGAGTGCGCGTATTATTATTATTAAATATTATATTTTGTTTAGCAGCTAAGTGTGTGCTCTATTGTAAAATATGAATCGGTATTTTTACCAAATAAATATGCAGCCGCATCTGTACACCGTCGCGCATGCGCGTACATTGCGTTGATAGGCTGTGACATATCGCGTATCTCGTAAAACTGTTCCCGGTCGAGACTCCGTTCGCGTCGAGCTCCCGGGGGCACGCTTGCCAGTTCCGCGAGTGTCGGAGTGCGTTGTCCACCAGCCCTTCTTGGAGAAGGGTACCGGTGGCAACTGTGTTGTGTTTTAGAGACAGTGACTCATGCAGTGTGTGTAATTTGTTAAGTTATTAAATCGTTCCCCATGGCGGACAAGTCGCCGGGGAAACCTGCGGCTAGTAGCCGCGACCCGCGGCTTGTTTACAGGCCGATTGAGGTCATCGAACCCACAGTTGAGGTCATTGGAACAACTCCCCCCACCGCAGGCGGGGCCCCGCTCGCACCCGCTGGATATGTTAATCCAGATGAGGGCGAAAGAGGCCAACGCCAGGTTGGCGGGAAAAGTAGAAGATCTTCCTCGGAAGAGGAAGGTAACCCGAGAAAGAAAGCTGACACGGCGAGCACGCCGTCATTAACGGACCCAGAAGAGGGCGGCGGAGAGGAGATGGCCTCTTCATCTGCCACCTCTGAGGCCATGGAAGAAGAGGAAGAGAGCAGCAGCGAAAGCTCATCGGCTGATACGACGCCTTCGCGCTCCACGTCATATGTGGAGCTGGAGAGCCTCGCCGTCGCTGGAGCCGCCGCCGCTGCCCCTTCAACCTCCATCCAACCAGGAACCATCACGGATGCCACTGCCGCCGCTGGGAGCACCACGGGCGAAGGTAGGCGTAGCCCTAATGTAAACTTAAACATGTCTTTTGCCGAAATCGCGGCGTCGCCGCGCGTGAGCCCGACACCGAGGCCACGCACCCAGACCGGACCGACGGCGACCTCCACGCCGGAACAGGCCGGCGCTGCGCCGCCGACGACAACAACTACGGGTCCACCTAAACCCAAAGGGTACCCACCTATTACGGTGGACGTTATGCCCGGGTGGACCCAACATTTTAGAAAACTTCACAACATTTTAGGTCATGCTCCTAGCGCGCGCCCATTCGGAAAGGGGGTGCGCTTTATGCCAGCCAGCCCTGAGGAATACAGGGCTGTGCAAAAATATTTGACAGAGGCCACACAGGCGGACCCGCAGATACAATGGTTCTGCTACAGTGTGGCCTCGGAAAAGCCTACAAAAGTGGCCATTAAAGGCCTGCCTCCGGACACCGATCCGGAGGAAATTAAAACGGCCCTAGAAGAGTGGGGCCATGAAGTGCTGTATGTAAAACACATACCTGGCGTGGGAGGCAGACCTGGCTGCCTTTTCCACGCCACACTCAAGCACCAAGATCAAGAGGCGCTCTCCCGGCTGTACGCACGTACAGAAATGCTATACATGCCGGGAGTTATTATAGAGGGATGGCGGGGGGTGAGCGGGGTGGCACAATGTCATCGCTGCCAACGCTTCGGCCACTCCTCCAATAATTGTCACAGGGCGCCTAAATGCGTGAGGTGCGCGGAGGAGCACCTCGCGTCAGAATGCCCCCGCTCGCGGCAAGATAAGCCGACGTGCGCAAACTGCGGGCGGGCACACGCAGCGTGTTATAAAAAGTGCCCTGTGTACCTAAAGGAACGAAGGAAGAGGAGGGCATCAGTCCCCCCACCCCCGCCCAGAGGCCGCCAGGCGGCGGAAAAGCGCCCGCCGAGGCCCACAAGGGCGGAACGTAGACGGGCACAGGCTCCACTCCCGCCGGAATCAGCGCACCCCCAAACCGCTTCGACTCCGGCTAATAATAACATAATAATAAATCCGATTAATATCGCACATCAGGGGGGCGGGGTAACATTGGCAGTTCCAGCCAATGGCCCGACTGACCGACACGCCCCCCTGCCTCAGCGTAGGAGACATAGGGCGGGGCGTAAACACCGCCGGCGCGCGCCAATCGCCGCACAGCAGGCGGGGCCGCGGCCAATAGAAGCGCAGCCACCTGTTGCCCGCATATACTGTAATAGTTGCGGGCAACAAAACACAGTAGAGAATTTACCAATTTCGCAGGTGTTTGTTCGCCGACCCCCCGCCCAGGACGCGCCGGAGTCGAGCGGGAACCAACCTAACAGGAAGAGGAAGAGACAGCAGAGGTCGGAGTTGGCTGCCAGGCCGGTAGGGCCACCACAGCCGGAGCCACGGCCACCACAACCGGAACCTTTGCCACAAAGGCAGCCACGCAGCAGGACGAGGCGCGCCGCCACTCCTGCCGCAACCACAGTTAATGCTATTACCAATGCAAGAGGGATCGACGCCAGGGACCCGCTCCAGACAATACTCCAGCGACTGGACCGCATGGAGATGTTCTGCGGGGCCCTGACGGAGCTGATTTCCACGATCGCCGCCGGGGGAGATCTCAAGGTGGCGGCGATTCGTATCTTGCCCCGAGTACAACCAAACCATAATGGTTAGCACAAACTCGGGGCTAAGATTGCTCTATTGGAATCCCGGAGGAGTGGCGGGGAAAGAGGCCCAGCTGCGCAGTCTCGCCCAGTCGCAGGATATTCATATTATCCTCCTGGGCGAGACAAAGCTCCGACCGACTGCTACATTTAAGATGCCAAACTACATCGTGTACAGGCGTGATGAAGTTTCGCCCCGGGGCCAGCCGTATAGGGGCACGGCGGTCCTAGTGAGGCGAGACATCGTACACGATGAGTTGCCGCATCTCGACTACCAGGAGCTCCGCACCATCGGGGTACTTATAAAGGCCGCGGGTAGGGAGGCGAAAATTTTCGCCGGCTACAGACCGCCTGGCCCCCGATGGCACCGCACTGATTTAGAAAGTATATTTTGTGGAACGACCCCCACAGTGTTGATGGCGGATTTGAACGCGAAACATCATGCGTGGGGGTCAAGGGTTATAAACCCGACGGGCGGGAGGCTGATACAGGACGCCGAACGTATCGGCCTCATGCACGGTGCTCGGACCGGGTGCGCCTACCCATATCCCAAATAACACACGCCACAGTGCGGATGTGTTGGACATCGTAGTACACCAGAACATAAGCTGCCCAATCCACGTAGAGGTGCTGTATGACTTGGATACACAGCACCTCCCAGTACTCGTCACGCTCGCATTGGCGGCGGTGGCAGTGCCGCCGAGAGGGCAGCGTGCGAGAATAGATTGGGCAGCGTACAGTAGAAGTATGGAGGACACCATTCCCCTAGGCGGCCTCTCCGCCCCAGACGAGGTCGAGAGAGCTACTAGGCTCATTATGGAGCGGATCGAGGCCGCTAGGGACGCCGCAACTACGATGTTCACACCGCGGAGCAGACGTCCAGAGCTCCCAGCCCGGCTCAGCCAGGACATCAGCCACAAGCGCGCACTCCGGCGCTTGTGGGCCAGAACCAGATGTCCGGTGCTCAAGGCTAGGCTGAATGCCTTAACAGCCCGGGTCTCAGAGGCCGTGAAAGCATGGCGAGGCGAGACCTGGGATAGTGTCATAGACCGGGTGTCCGAACACGCCACGGACTTGCACTCACTAAACCGAGCTCTACAAAGGACGCCATTACCCACATACCCACTGCTGGATGCCCAGGGTCAGAGGCGGTTTGCGCCAATGGATCGAGCTGAAATTCTCGCCGACCATTTGGAGACGCAATTCCAGCCACACCCAGTCCCAGCAGGGGTAGAGGAAGAAATAAGGGAACACCACCAGCGCGTCGAGAGGGAGGCCACCGAGTTCCTGTCGCGCCCACACGAGCCGCTCGGCGGGGAGGCGTTCATCTCCCCGGCCGAAGTCCGAAAGGCGGCGCTACGCCTTCCCAGGCGGAAAGCGCCGGGTTGCGACGGGACACCTACGGAAGCCCTGAGATTCCTGCCTAGAAGAGGCTTCGCGGCGCTCGCGCGCCTTTTCAACGGAATTCTCAGGACCAGCCATTTCCCCGACGCCTGGAAGACAGGCAAGGTCGTTATGCTCCCGAAACCAGGTAAGGATCGGCGCCTACCTGCGAGTTACCGGCCGGTCACACTACAACCACACCTGGCAAAGCTGTTTGAGCGTTTGCTGCTGCGGCGCCTGGCTCCACACATAGAGCCGCGCGCGGAGCAGTTCGGATTCCACAGCAGCCACTCGACCACGCTACAGCTTGTGCGCGTGTTACACCATCTTGCCACATCCCTGAACGAGGGCCGGAGCTCCGTCTGCGTGTTCCTAGACGTCGAGAAGGCCTTCGACAGGGTGTGGCATATAGGACTAATATATAAACTGATTAACACAAATACACCGCACGCAATTATTAAACTAATTGCATCATTTTTGCACGGCCGGGACTTTTATGTTTCGGTAGAGCAAACGACCAATTCACAAAAGCGTACTATAACTGCCGGTGTTCCCCAAGGCAGCTGTCTTTCGCCAGCATTATATGGTCTGTATACAGACGACATTCCGACCCTAGAGGGCTCGCTACGGCCCGGGGAATCGGACATAATGCTGGCGTTGTACGCAGACGACAGCGCCTATATCGCGACCTCCATGAATGCCGATCACGCAGCTCGCCGAATGCAGCGCATGCTCGACAAGATACCGGCGTGGCTGGACAGGTGGCGCATGGCGGTGAACGTGGCGAAAACCGCCGCGCTACTAGTCGCCCGCCGGCGCATCATGCCGAAGCAGCTCCAGCTTCGAGGCCAGGAGATCGGGTGGCAGACCTCGGTCCAATACCTCGGGGCACACATCGACAGGTCGTTGAGCATGCGGCTCCAAGTGATAAAGGCTGTGAACACCACACGAGCCGCACGAGCCCAGCTCCGACCTGTCCTATCTTCCAGATTGCCCCTGAGGACGAAGATCGGGGTCTACAAGACCTATCTCCGCTCGAGGCTCACATATGCAGCTCCGGCATGGTATGCGCTGTGTTCGGTCTCTAATAAGAAGTTGTTACAGAAGCAACAAAACATCACCTTGCGGATGTGCACGGACGCGGGTCGATACGTCAGGAATGACGTCATCGCTCGCGACTTGGGCGTCCCGTCGGTGGAGGACTTTGTGGTCATGTCGGCGCGTCGGTTGTTCGACCGCGCCGACAACTGCCGCCATACCCACTTGAACGGGATCGCCCCGCTACATGCGCGACCCCCAGACGGACGCAGGAAAACCTGGCTATCGACCCCACGTGACCTCATCCGCCGGGATTAGGGTGATGTAAGAGGTCGCGATCTATGCCCCTAACGCCACAGAAAGGCCACCAGATGCCAAAGATGGCCAACTGAAGCCCGGGAAGGCCATCGAAAGCCACGAACGGCCAACCAAGCCGCTGACGTAGCCCACGCAAAGCCCGTGATGGCCAACGAAAGCCGCGGATTGGCCCGCGCGAGCCGCCGACACCACGGCGGCTCCCCCACAAAGTTACCGGAGGGTAGAGGCCCTCCGAGCTGCAGCCGGGGTAATGAGCACCCCGCTCGAAGCCCCCTCACCAACACGTCGAGTAACATATATCGGCGTTGTTGAAGAAAAGCGAACGAAAATAAATATGCACACGTTCCATTCCGGTCTCGGCGCTCGCACCGTGCGGACGTGTCCGCACACCGTGACGTCATTCTGGCTCGCCCACCCGATATTCGGAATTTTTGCGCGGTCGTGTTAATACACACATCCATAAGTCGGTCGTTTGGTACACACACCATTTGGTCGGTCTGTTTTGATACACACACACCAGGTTGCGTCATCGCAATTTTCATTGCGCTCTGACGCGGGGTTTTGTTTCCACCCCACACCCGTGTAGTTCGTTTGCGCGAACCCTCGTGGTAATTTTAATTGTTTACTCAATTTTAATTGTCACTAGGTCAGCTAGGGGACACCTAACGGTGCTAACGAACCTAGTTGGGGCGTGACCCGGGCGCCCGCCGGTTCCCCTTCAGGGAAACGGTGAACCCGGACGGGCGTGGAACCACCGGCACAGGGGGAGTACCCTTGCCGACCCCAGGCATCTCCAAATCCGTCCTAGGTTACCTCCTCCTTTTTTCCTATTCTTTGTGGTTCTGTCTACCCACAAAGCAGTTAGGGACCCCTTTGCACAATAAGATCGGCAAAGGGGCTACAAGCTTAGGGCTCACCAGAGGGCGCACCCCCCTGCCTACACCCGGCAGGGGGACTAGGCAACACACACACACACACAAATCCCTCGGGCTGCTCCCGCCTGAGGGATGGCTACACCACAGGATTGGTGGGTACAAACCCTCCGTTTACTTGAGAGTCGCGACCCGGCTCTCAAATCATGGTACTGCCAGGAGATTACTTCCCATGATGGAAATAATCCCTCCATCTTCGGCTGCCACCGCGACCCCCGCGAAAGCCGCGTCTTCCGCGCCACCCCCCAAGGCCCCTAAGGCCGCACCACCACCGAAGGCTCCTAAAGCCGCTGCTCCCGTGGCCCCTAAGGCCCCCGCGACCCAAGAAGCCACTAAGGCTACCGCCCCATCGGCCACTTTGGCCACCCCAACTGCGGCCGCGCCCGCACCTGCCCCCGCCATTACCGAATCTTCCGCTATCGCTTCAGCCGCGTCTGAAAGCGACATGGAGATTGATCTCACCACCCAATCTGGTGACGACGATGGCTTCAAAGCCGTCACCAATCTCAAGTCCAAGAAGCGACTGCTTAACAGCTCGCCTCACGGACACACCGACAAAGCGCCCAAACATGCTAAAACCAAGGCCGACAGCCAGCCCCGCCGCGAGCGACCCCCGCCCCCTCTTATCATTAGAGACAAGCATCTCTGGCGAGATGTTTTAACCTCCCTTCCCGCCCACAACATCGTGCTGAAAGAGGCACGTGATATCCAGCACGGTATTAAAGTTACCGTGCAAACTCCGGCCGACCATCGGGCCCTAACCCGTATTCTGATTGACAGGAATGTCAACTATTACACTTACGCTCTCGAAGAAGAGAAGCGCCTCCGCGTCGTCGTACTGTTAGTCCCGGATACTTAGGGTGGTTTTAAAAAAACACTATAGTACTGGAGCTGAGATTTATTATGTACTACACAGTACTGGAGCCTCAATCTACGGGACCTAAAAGGTCTACCGGATCCGGGTTTGGTAATGTAGTTTAGGGCTATTCAACCGGCAGGCAGAAACCAGGTCCGTTGTTGAATAGCTTTAGCTAATTACCAGAAGACTGACAAATTTACAAAAGATTTAGTATTTATAGGCAATTACTGCTGATCGATGCTTAGCCTATTGATGTCAGTGGCTTGCCGGCTCTGCAATAATTGCCTAGAGAGAGTAGGGCTGTAACACCTCCCCCCTTTAAGACGAAGCATTGGAAAAAAGAAAGAATGCGAGTAGATTGAGACACCATAAATACAAAAGTGAAAAACAGTTAAACAATTTAATCTTAGAAACTAGTAAAGAAATAGTAAAAACAATTTCAATGTTAATCTTAGAAATCTTAGAAAAGGAAATTTTAATTGATAAAGAAATAGTAAACTTATTTGGATTTTAAGAAATAAAAACATTAACAACTAGTAAAATTATTTTCGTAAAGAAATAGTAAACTTATTTTGATTTTAAGAACTAGTAAAGAAATAGAATTATTACATGAACTGGCAAAGATATAGTAACATTATTTTGACTTTAAGATCTGGTAAAGATATAGTAATATTATTTTGACTTTAAGATCTGGTAAAGATATAGTAATATTATTTCAATTATAAGAATTAGTAAAGAAATAGTAAACTTTATGAACTTATAAAGAACTAGTACAATTATAAGAATTGGTAAAGATATAGTAAAATTATTTCAATTATAAGAATTAGTGAAGAAATTGTAAACTTTATGAGCTTGTAAAGAACTATACAATTATCTTCATTATAAGAATTGGTAAAGATATAGTAAAATTATTTCAATTATAAGAATTAGTGAAGAAATTGTAAACTTTATGAGCTTGTAAAGAACTATACAATTATCTTCATTATAAGAATTGGTAAAGATATAGTAAAATTATTTCAATTATAAGAATTAGTAAAGAAATTGTAAACTTTATGAGCTTGTAAAGAACTAGTACAATTATCTTTATTATAAGAATTGGTAAAGATATAGTAAAATTATTTCAATTATAAGAATTAGTAAAGAAATAGTAAACTTTATAATCTTGTAAAGAACTAGTACAATTATCTTCATTATAAGAATTGGTAAAGATATAGTAATATTATTTCAATTATAAGAATTAGTAAAAAAATAGTAAACTTTATGAACTTGTAAAGAACTAGTACAATTATCTTCATTATAAGAATTGGTAAAGATATAGTAAAATTATTTCAATCATAAGAACTAGTAAAGAAATAGTAAACTTTATGAACTTGTAAAGAACTAGTACAATTATAAGAATTGGTAAAGATATGGTAAACATTTTATCCTTTTCTTGGAACAGCAATCGTCTTCTATAATATTAAAATTTGGAGAAGGTAAATATAGTTTAGACTCGTATTCTGTAGATGCAACAAATTGTAAAAGATTATGAAAAGCCTTACAGCCTTTAGGAAGCTTGAGGATTCCTGTTCCAACAATATCATAGTCGCTAAGAGTATTGTTACACTTAACAGATAGTTTAGTTAGATCAGACTGTACATATAACCACTTATTATTATATTAAGTTTTTGCCAAACGTCAATATCACTAATTATTACTTTATAATCACAAGATTTTGGTAATTTGTTTATATGTTTAGTTAAGATTATCACTTCACAAATCGGGTTTGTCGCGGTAGAATGCACATCACTTAGTTTGCATAAATAGTTTTCTCTTGTTATACTTTTACACTCACTTATAGAGTCTATTGTCGAGTACATTAATTTATCATCTGTTATAGCTAGAAATCTAGTGGATGGATTGATCATAGCGAAGGAATGAGGATTATTTATATCGTGTGGAGTAGGGAGAGCATAAACGTGATAAAGATTATATTCTTGTAAAATAACTAATGAAATTCTTATTACAAATACTAATTTAGTTCCATTAAGAAAGCTAGAGACTGATGAAATATCTAGAAGAGTGTGCATGTTTTCTATGCTTAACGATACTGGGAAATTCTGTGCTATAATGTTTTGGTTAGAACTCAATTCATTATATAACTGAATAGGAGATATTACTCTTGTGACGGAGGTGGCAGCTGGCGCGATGGCCCTGGAATGGAATTATCATGGGCTAGCTTTACTTCATCAAAATGGTAACGGATTTTTCGCCTATCTACTTGGACTGTGACATTATTATTGCTGTGAACTGCGGTTATTTTGTAAGGACCCTTCCATATCGGGGATAAGGCCTTACGCAACCTGTGGTGGTATTTTATATACACCAAATCTCCAACATTATAAGATTTTTCCCTAGTATGTTGATCATAATAACGTTTTGATCTTTCTTTACTTCTAACAATGTTTTCACGAGCTAGATTTCTTGTATTAATAAATTTATGTTTTAAATTTTTAATGTAATCGGGATAGGTGACTGTGGGGTTTATATCATAGATAGAGCTTGGTAAGTACGGTTTACAACCAAATAAGAGTTCGTGGGGGCTAAAGTTTGTGGAAGAGTGAGTTGTGGAATTATAGGATATTAATGCAGTAGGGAGATATTTATGCCAGTTATTTTGATTATCATTTACATATGATTTTAAATATTCCTTGAGAGTGCTATGGCTTCTCTCAAGTGCACCATTTGTTTGGGGATGATAAGGTGATGAGAATAAGTGTGTTTAATTTTAAAAAGAGTTGCTACCTGTTTATATATGTCGGCTATGAAATGGACACCTTGGTCTGAAAGAATAGTTTTAGGAATACCAAAATGAGAAATAAATTTTATAAGACATTCGGAGGTTTGTTCGGCAGTGGATTGGACAATGGGGTAACCCATGGTATATTTAGTCAAATCATCTTGGAATGTAACTATGTATCTATAGTTTTCGGAACCGGATTCTGGAAGAGGACCCACAATATCGGTAAATATTCTTTGTAAGGGTTCAATTGATGTGGTAGTGATTTCCATCGGAGATTTATTAGAAGCTCGAAGTGCTTTGTTTTGTTGACAAAGTGAACAGTTTCTTACATAGTTTTCAATATCCCTTTTCATTCCACTCCAATAGTAAGTATCTTTGAGTTTATTGTACATTCGATTTGAGCCAATATGGCCTCCGATAGGAGAGTTGTGGTTGTCCTTTAGGACAGTGGATATTTCGTCGGGAGTAGGATATATGAGTTTATTGTGGTAAATATTTATTTTAATATTAGTATTATGAAATATGTAAGTTATCATTTCGTAAATAATCATAAATTTTAATTTATCGTAGGGGTTATCGAAATCCGAGATAGATATTTCATTAACGTGGGGGTGGGATGTAATTAAGTTATTTCTTAGTTCTTTTAATACTGCAAATATATCTCTGTAAGTGGCAGAGTCATAGTGATGGACCTTAGTAAAGAGATGAAAATAAGTTTTATTGTTTATGTTTGATGTTTTAATGTTATGTAATTCCCTCTCAGAGTTTTTGAAATCATTTCGGTTTTCTAATAGGTTTAATATGTTATCACAGTAAGGGTTAGATTCATCTAAATCAATAGAAGTTGGGTAAGCCATGTATAGACATGATGATTCGAGTAAATTTTGGTTATATTTTGTTATTTGAGTATTGAAAGCTGTAGGATTTGAACGGGATCTAATGTATGATTCATATGTTAAATTATCATTAAGGTCGATATCATCGATGTTATGTATGGGTGGCCTTGATAAGGCGTCGGCGTTACTATTTAATTTTCCTGGTTTATGAACAATTTCATAATCGAAGTCTTCTATTTTTAATCTTCAGCGTAATAACTTACTACTGGGATCTTTACAATTCATGAGATAAACAAGGGGTTTGTGATCTGTTACGATTTTTAACTTTCAACCGTAGAGGTAGGGTCTAAATGTTTTTGTACCAAATATTATACCAAGTAATTCTTTATCGGATACGTTATAATTTCCTTCTGCTTTATTTAAAGTTCGGGAAGCATAAGCTATGGGTAAATCATTACCTATTTCACCCTGAGATAGCACTGCACCAAGTGCATATTCGGATGCATCGGTAGTTAAGACGAATGGTTTGGAAAAATCAGGATATTGAAGGATAGGGGCGATAGTAAGCATTGTTTTGAGAGTATTGAATGATTCTTCCTGTGAGTTTGACCAAATGAATTCTACATCTTTCCTTAATAAGGAAGTTAATGGTTTAGTAATCTTAGAAAAATCTTTAATAAATTTTCTATAATAGCCTACGAGACCTAAGAAGCTTTTAATATGTTTGGGTGTTTTAGGTGTAGGATAGGATACTACGGCTTTAATTTTATCAGGATTGGGAGACACTCCTTTGTCTGAAATGATATGACCTAGATAAGCAACTTCCCTTCGAAGAAATTCACACTTATCTGGCTGTAACTTGAGATTATGTTTTCTCAAGGCATCAAATATTAACTCAATTTTAGATATATGGGACTGGAGATCATGAGAATAGATGATGACGTCATCTAAATAGATAAAGCAATGTAGGCCTTGCAAACCAGTAAGGACAGTGTTCATAAGACGTTGAAAGGTTGCAGGGGCATTTTTCAGTCCAAAGGGCATTCTAGTATATTCGAAGTGGCCATTGGGAACTGAGAAGGCGGTTTTGGGAGAATCTTCTTCAGCCATTTGAATCTGATGGAACCCGGAGGCGAGATCTAGTGTAGAAAAATATTTGCTATGACCTAATTGGTCTAAAATTTCGGTTATGTTAGGAATAGGGTAAGCATCTCCTATGGTAATATCATTAAGTTTTCTATAGTCTACTACGATTCTCCATTTTTTCTGACCAGAAGCGTCTTGCTTTTTAGGAACTACCCAAATAGGGGAAGACCATGGGGAACTAGAAGGTTTAACAATATTTTGGTTCAACATTTTCTGGATTTGTTTATTTACTTCTTCTTTATGACATTCTGGATAGCGGTAACTTTTTACGTGAATTGGCTGTGAATTAGTAGTTTTAATCTCGTGTTTAAGAGTATTAGTGCTAGAAAGATGATCACCGTCAAGGTAAAATAAATCAGAGTATTTGTGGCAAAGAGATAGAAGAGTTTTAGATTCTTCTGAGTTGAGATGAGATGTTCTTATTTGTTTCTGTACTTCAAAAGCTCGCTTATTGTAATTGGATGTTATATTATATATATTATTCGAACTTAAAATGTCACATGGCTGGAGTTCAACATTAAAGCTTTGTATATTTATATCATTATTTGTAGTATTAAGGATAGATACATTAACATGTTTATTAGGTTTTAGTGACTTGAGGCAACTGGATAGGTATACACCCTTCTGGATTTCAGATTTTTCTACAAACCCAGACGTATTTTCAGGGTTAGTTACCTTACATTCTATCATCATTTCTGAACGAGCTGGTATTGTATATTGAGGTTTGGTGAAGTGAATTTGTAATGAGCCTTTATCGAGATGAAGAATATTATTTCCGTATAGAATGTTGCAGTTATTAATTTTCAGAAAATCGTTACCTAAAATTCCATCGAAATTAAAGCCCAAGGATTCTGAAACTAAGTGAAATTTTCCGAATATTGTTTCAGAATTATCTAGTTTAAAGTCTAATTGAAAGTGCCCAAAGCTTTCAGAATATGGGGCATTTTCATCTATACCTTTGAATTTTATTATTTCTGTAGTAAGTTTAGGCTGTGTGTCTAATGAAGATTTTTTTATTAGAGAAATACTAGAACCGGAGTCTATCAAGAGAACCAGCGGATTATTTGAATATTGAGATTTTACCTAGACATGTGGTAAGTGGACTTTATCGTTAAAATGAATTTTATAATTTTTTTCACTATTTTTAGTGGAGTTGTATGATTTAGTAGTATTAGGTTTCGTAGATTTGGTAGCTCTGGTAGATTTGGTAGATTTGGTAGGTTTGGTAGAAATTGTATTTTTGGTAGAATTTGAATTTTTGCTAGAATTGGTAGGTTTAGTAGAGTTTTTAGAGGCAGTGTGTTTTATAAACGAGTTTCCTATTTGGGGCTGGTTACCCTGTCGTGTAACTCGGGAATCAGTGGTTTTTGAAGGAAGAAAAGAGGCATGATTATTCGTTTCGTCTGTCAGTAATTTATCAGCATAGCAATTATGGTAGCGAAAAGAATCAGAGTCATTTGAAACTATATTATTCGATAGAGCGTCTGTTTGTGTGGCGGATTCCACATGATGGGGTCGCGGAACCCGATTTAGTATAAAAAATTATCCTTTTGAGAGTCTGTTTGGCACTCTTGGGTTTGATCGACATTTTCGTCTAGATTGTGTACTTTATTCAAGGGAGGATTTGAAAATCTTTGACGGTTTTCGTTATTATATTGCCTTTTACGGCATTGAGTTATATGATAACCCACTGATTTGCAATAAGCGCAGATAATCGAGTTCCCTGATGTAGATGGTTGGGGTGACGAGGTGGTTTGAAAAGACCTAGCAGCGTTTAGAGGAGGAGCGACATTATGAATAGGGCGGTGACGATTCGTATAGCAGGACCTATCAGTGTGCCCAGATTTGCCACATAGACGGCACTTAGGTCTCGATTCTCCCGGGACCTTCGATTGTGAGGACTGTACAATCGAAAAAGCTGGCGGTTAACCAGGCACAAGACTAAAATCGCTTGGCAAACACTTTCGTTAACAACGCGAGAACACGCACACAAGTAAAATATTGGTTTGGGGGCGGAGTTTTATTATTACTTGTTTTGGGTTTTACGCGTTTAAGACAATAGAAAGCAAGCCGCTTTTTGAATACGCTGTTTTACAATACCTAAATAATATACTTTATGTATTTGATGTAAAAGTGAAGAGTAAAAGATTAAGCATAATTTATCGTACTAAAACATTTGACTTAGTATTAATAATTAACTATTATAACCTCTGTAATTTTTTTAAATTATTAGTTGCCCTTTTTTTCAAAAAATTCACGCTTAATTAGTTAACGCTTTCGGTTCGGAAACTCGGTTTTACTTATTGTGGGTTCGAATCCTAGATGAGAACCATTAACCACTTCAAGGTTTTTATGACTTAATGTGCATACTATTTCAACCATGCGCAATTAATTAAGCTTATTGTTGCTGAAACAAATCACTATGAATCCTTTATATTGATATTTAGGAGTTTGAGACAATACCGTGTCAAACTTCTAAATCTGCTTATGAGAAACGTGGCGGGTATACCATCTGATCCCTCCTCAAAATAGAAAAGACACGAGAACAATATTGGAACTTTTATGGTTGTTATTATTATCTTTACAGTAAATTCAAATTTTGCTAATTTAAAATCGAATTATTATTAATTGATATGTAGTCCTTAATATAATTAGCTTATATCTAAATCAGATTAGTTCGAATAAGTCTGCTCATGTCCAAGACTTGACATTAGTCTGGATAAAATGTGTTTTAAATAATAAATAATGTAGTAGTGAGATAAAGTTGAACTATTATCTGTAAAATGATGTGTATTTTCATGTAAGATTTAGGAACTTTTTAGAATTGTTTTTAACTGGGCCTTTGTCTTTCTTAGTAAGTTTCTAATATTCGTCGTCCATGAAATAAAATTTTGTTGTTTATTTCTTTTAACTGTTATATCTTTATTTAGTTATAGTTCTCATAAGGGGATGGTTGTGATGTAAAAAAATATATAACAAATGAAAAGCCTATTGAAACAGGTTTTAAAATTAAATAAAGATTTTGTTATTACATTTTAGGCAGTTATTAAAGATTACTTGTCCCGTTATAACATTCTCCCGTCTTGCGACACTAAGTCTGAATAACTTTTGAATGATATTTCTGGTTTTCCAATACTTTAAGAAAATTCCATAAAAAATGCTATTTACAGATGTGAACATTTGAATTTTATTGTATAATAATGTTAAGTAAAATTGGCTACGACTAATTCTGAAAACAAGTCGGAATTCAATTGATACCTGTAGTCTGTTAAATTAAACTTGATGAGACAAAAAGAATTAATAAAGGATTACAATTCGGTGCACAGAAAATGTAGGTGGCGGCGTCATTATGATCACCTGACAATAAAATACCTGGCAATAACAAAATAAAGCCATAAATTGTTTTATTACTTTCAATATTTTCGCTTGAAAGTTTGAATTATCTTTCTTGTTTTTTATTTCTAAAACAAAATTCCATAATAAAATGCTGTTTACAGATGTGGACATTTGAATTTTATTGTATAACAATGTTAAGTAAAATTGTCTACGACTAATTCCTATAACTAGTCGGCATTCAACTGTTACCTCTAATCTACTAAACGAAACTTTACGAGACAAAACAATTAATAAAGGATTCTAATGCACAATACATGGTGGCGGCGTCTTTATGACCCCCTAACTAGTAATAACAAAATAGAGCCATAAATGATTGTATTAATTTCAATATTTTCACTTGAAATTTAATTTTTTATGAGTGTAAGATAAGTTACTAATTATTTTACAAGCACAGTTGCTATGTTATTTGTGTTAGATTTGAGTATTTTTAAAAATTTAAGACTACGTAAATCGATATTGTAGCTATTTAAATAAAATCAAGTTATCATGATTATAGCAAAAGTATTATATTTTTGTAGACATTGTAACTGTATTAAGCTTGGCGTGGCGGCGGCCATTACATGCGACTCGTGCGCTTCCCTTTTGTGTGTTGTTACACCGGACCGCGCCCCACTCGCAGGATCATGGCCCTGTGCGAGCCGCGGTCAAGGGTGAGTGGCTTTTAAGGACGATTGCGCCCACAAGTTTTTTCGTAAAAGCATAACAAAAAAGTAGAAATATATTTTCATCCCGGAAACTATACCATTTTTCGGGCTAAAGAGTATCCTAAGTTCATCCTCGGCATTGAAAATATACATACTGATTTTCAACCAAATCGGTCCAGTAGTTTTTCCGTGAAATCGTAATAGACAGACCGACAGAGGTACTTTCGCAATTATAGTGAAGAGTGTGCTATGATATTATTATTGTGATGTAAGGTTCTTGAATAAATATAACTTCAATCTTAAACTGGCTTTTTATTTTCACTTTTTGTAAGTATCTTTTTTGTCGTACAAAATGGTCTCTTCTTAACTCAATTCAAAAACGGTGTCCTCTTTTCATTTTTGAATTCCCACCAATGAGAGCGACTTTTATACTCGTCTCTCATTGATTGGTCAAATCTTTACGACCTGGCTAACATAGGCATATAGGCATTGAGTAACAAAATAGAATATAATTATGTAGTTGATAAATTAAATTAAATAAATAAGAAAATTGAAATAGATATTTATGTGTAATTTGTTTTATGATTAGAAATTATGATTTAAACATGAATGGAAAATATACCGTAGATTAACAGAATGTTGTTGCTATGTTCTATTCTATTCTATTTTTGGCGATTTGGCTCCAACGCGACTGGCGCTGATTTGGCCAATGTCACAGTAACAGAGATTGTCAGGTGTGGGTTATTGGCAATAACAGCTAAAAAAAAAAATTTGGTCGGTTTTCTTTCCAGTCGTAACTTCTGTGAACCTAGGGACAACACAACATAAACAGGGTTAATCTAACTATCTTATAAATAAATGTTATTTAATGTTATAAACTTACATAATATATTAACAGATTTTTTTATTGGCCAGTGCTAAAAGAAAATTTATGTTGACAGGGCGAGGGAAATCTCCTGGTAAAATATCGTAGAGTGGAATGAGAATTTTTTGGCAGTGAAAAAAGATGTGCTCCAAAGTGCCCTCGTCTAAGCCGCACTCACAAAGGGAATGGTCACGGACTCTAATTTTCGCCAAGAAAACCGGTGTGCAGATATGGCCGAGTCTGAGACGAATTATAGTAGAAACTACCTTTTTAGGGAGCTTGTGGAATAGATAAAACCATGGTTTGGAGGGGAGAATAGGTTGGAGGTTGCCGAAGTTTCTTCCTACATTTTGTCGAGAAGCTTGCCACTGCAGATTCCAAGAGTTTAACATTCGGGGTTTAGCGTGAGCTCTCAGATCCCGAGGAAAAACCTTGTCATATTTGTTCACACCAGAGAATACAGCTTCCTTTGCACATAGATCAGCCATGTCGTTACCGCTAATTCCGCTATGACTGGGAATCCAGGCGAGGATAACTTCGAGGCCAGCGATGTCACATCTCAATAAGACCTCTTTGGTTTTTAATGTGACAGGAAAATTCTCTTTAGAGTGGAAAGGAAATTTAATTAAATCTTGAAGACTACTTAATGAGTCAGAAAAAATAATGGATCTTTTAATGTTATGCGACTCAATATAAAGAGCAGCTTCCAGGAGGGCTAGGGCTTCACCTGTAAAAACAGAAGAACGAGGGGCAATTTTAAAGTTTAAAATAATTTTAAATTTAGGTATCCACACTGCAGCACCAACATGATCGGACTGTGGTAATTTAGAAGCGTCGGTGTAGAATTGCAGATGATCTGGCCATTGTTCTTCAATTTTTTGAAGTAAAAGTTTTTCTGCACCTGGAGAATCCTTATATATGCCAAGGTCCAAAATAACTTTAGGTCGAAAAAGGAGACTATTAAAATTGGATTCAAAAAGAGGGATTTTATAGTTTTTATAGATGTCTGAAGAGATTTCTAAAGAATTTAGGAAAGACTGAACAAGAGGAGGTAAAATTTTGTGTTGCCAGTACCTAGAAGTTTGAGTAAGTTGATAAGGTTGATTTAGTATGTCTTTTAAAGGATGGGAGGAAAGAGCAACTACTTTGTAAAAGAATCTATCTGCCAGAAACTGTCTGCGTAAGGTTAGAGGAGGTTCTAAACATTCTACTTGTAGGGCATTGATAGGAGATGACTTCATGGCACCTGAAATGATTCTAAGGCATTTGGATTGGATACGGTCTAGCTTAGCAAGTGAGGATTTGTTACATGGCTCTAAAAGGAAGGATCCATAATCAAAATGACTTCTAACAATAGCACTGTAGAGAAGCTTCTGACAGTATGGATGTGAACCCCATTGAACCCCAGATAATGCGCGCATGATATTAATATTCTTCTCTACTTTTCCACAGATATAATTCAGATGGTGTACACCAGAAAGTTTAGAGTCAAGAAAGATACCTAAAAATTTTACCTATCACAGACAGGAATAGGATTATTACCAATTTGAATACTTGGGACAGGAATGTTTCTTTTTCGGGAAAAGACCACAACAGTACTTTTGGAGGCAGAAAGGGACAAGCCGTGTTCTGAAAGCCACGAATTGAGGTAAAATAAAGCAGAATTTAAACGGTTAGATGCTTCAGAAATAGAATCTGATGTGGCATATAGAGCAATGTCATCGGCATACTGAAGGATATTACAGAAGCAGTTAACTGTTGTGTCAAGATCAGCAGTATACAGGTTATAAAGAAGGGGGCTAAGAACTGAGCCTTGAGGAAGACCTTTCCAAATGGAACGGGGAGAAAGAACATTACCTGAAACTCGGACACAAATAGATCTCTCCATGAGCATATTATAAATAATATTCACGATCTTCGGCGGAATACTTAGATTAAGCAATTTTTGCCTAAGTATAGGAAGGTCGACGTTGTCATACGCCGAGGTTATGTCCAGAAAGACACCTACGACGTTATGGTTTCGTGAGAAAGCGAGGCGAATAGCTGACGTAAGTACACTCAAGCTGTCTAATGTACCTAGGCCTCTACGAAAACCATACTGACTGCTTGGAAGGAGATTTCTATTTTCTAGTATCCATTCAAGTCGATTTTTTATCAAATGTTCCATAATTTTGGACAGTACAGAAGAAAGGGCAATTGGTCTATAGGAATTAGGGTCAGAAGGGTCTTTGCCTGGCTTCAGAATTGGAATAATCAACTGAGTTTTCCAGGAATCCGGGACAGAACCTGACAAGAAGATGTGATTTAGGATTTTAAGAAGAAACGTTTTTGAAGCATCGGAAGAGTTAATGATGAAGGAATAGGAGATGCCATCTATGCCTGGAGATGAATCCCGCAGATGATCAAGAGCGCAACAAAGTTCTGTAAAGGAGAATATGGAATCCATGGGATCAGGGTTTGAACTAAGAGAAGAGGCTGGGAGACACGGTTCTGGGGGGACAAAAGGAGGGGATAATTTTGAAACGAAGTCCGAAAGCCAGGAAGATTGATTAGAGTTAATGTTGGTGTCAATTTGTGATTTCCGAAATGCCTTAATTTTTTTCCACACAGTGGAAGCAGGAGTTCTCGGGGATAGTGACTCGCAGAAATTTCGCCAACCCTGTGTTTTCTTCTTCCGTAAAAGTCTTTTTGTGGCAGCTGAGATTTTCTGGAAGTTCAGGTAATTATCTAAGGTTAAAGACGAGGCAAATTTAGACTCTGCTTCCTTACGTTTTTTAACTGTTAAGGTACATTCCGAATCCAACCATGCCGGAGAAGGTATATACTTTGAGCCTGAACTTTTAAGAGGAATGGATTCCTGAGCAGCAGTAGAAAGGATAGAAATATATTCCGTGTATAAGGCTCCTTGCCTTTAGTTTGAATTGTTAAAATCAGGAAGGGATACTAGACCATTTTGAACTAAAGTTGAGAATTTATGCCAATTGGCCTGAGCTAATTTATATTTTGAGAGGGGGAGAGGAACAGCTGGAGGAGGGGAGGAATCATTTAAAGTGACCAGGATTGGTAGATGATCACTACCGTAGGAAGTGGTTAAGACAGACCAGGACAGTGATTTGTTAAGGAAGGGGAAGATAGAGTGAGATCTGGAACACTGAGATTTTGACTAAGGGAAACTCTACGAGTAGGAGTACCATCATTGAGAATACAGAGGTTTATTTTGTCCAAGAAATCAAAGAATACAGAGGAGACGGAGTCACACAAATGTGATCCCCATATTGTGTGGCGGATATTAAAATCCCCAAGAACAATGAGGGGGCTAGGAAGGTGCAATAGTAAAGAAGAAAGTTCTTCAATTAGTGAATCATTGGGGTGGGGAATATAGACTGAGACAAAAGTAGTATTATAAGAACGAAGAGCAACAACATTTAGACCAGGGGAGTGATTTGGAATAGTTAAGCGACAGAATGATATATTTCTACGGACTAAAATAGCACAACCGGCCCAACCATCCTCCCTGTCATCCCGAAGGCAGGAAAACCCAGGAACTCTAAAAAGAGCTCCAGGTCTTAACCAAGTCTCCGAGACAGCAAAGAGGATAGGATTGTATCTATTAATTAGAAAAATTAAATCTTGACTCTTATTTTTAATATTCCGGCAATTCCATTGTAGAATCTTGGCCATTTTGTTTTGGGAAAGAGTTGATAAGGGAAGTAATTATTAACTGGACTTGTTCCAGGACAGTGTTCGGTAGGACATCATTAAATTTTGTGAGCATATTAAATAAAACCATTGACAAAAGCTCAGCTAGGTTTTCATTGGGGGAAATATTAGTGGAGGTAGAATCTCTAAGAGCACAACCATTTGGCGATAAGGAACTAGGAGAAGAAGTAATATTATTGTGGGCAATTCTATCATAAGATTTACCCTGAACTGATTTAGGGCTTCTTTGGATAAAAACAGTTTTTTTGTATGATGAGGTGGATGGAGCAGGATTTGAGAGATGTGAACTAGGTAAGGACGTTGAAGCAGGGCTAATATGATTTGAAAAGGATCTATTGAGATAAACAGGTTTGTGTGGTTGGGAACCATTGACCACATCAACAAAAGAAGTGCGAACACGGGGGACTCTTTGAGCTGCCTCAACAAAGCTGATATTTTACTGAGACATTAACGCCTTTATATTCCTTTGCCGAGAATGTTCGGGGCAGTTGGGATCGGAAGTTGAATGTCTTCCTGAACAAAATAAACAAGAAATACTTTCTTCCGGGACATTGCAAAGAATGGCTTCATGTGGGCCAGCACAACGAGAACAGCGAGCATTTGATCTACATTGATCACGTATGTGACCAAAGCGGCAGCATTTTAAGCATTGGATTGTAGGGAGAGTATAGACTTGTACGGGAGTGGAAACACTACAGCAGTATATATGTGTTGGTAACGTTTGGCCAAGAAAAGTAAGAACGACAGTGCCCGTAGGCTCCCAAGTTGTTTCACCATCCACCTTCTTTTTCTTATTGAGCCTCCTAGCTTTAATTACAATAGTTGAATTTGATCTGCACTCAATAAATGAAACCAGGTCTTCAAGGAGCCAGTCTAAGGGAATCTGTCTTACTACACCCATTCGTGTAACCTGGAAGCGTGGGATAATTGCGGTCAAATTGTTTGACGATAAAATAGGGTGAGCAATAAAGGCATTAGCATCAGAATAGGTTTTAAAAATAATGGCTGCTTTGTTTCTACCAATGTTTTTTATTTCATCAACCCCAGAAACTTTCCATTGTAAATAATTTGAGCAATTTTTAGTGTACGCATACGATTAGAGGATGGAGGAGAATCAGTATCTGAATGAGCAACATGTACAACGAAAGGGCCACAGTCAGACTCCGTGTATTTAAGATCCGAATTAACCTCATAACCAGGACGAGTGTAGGTGTGTTGAACTGAGGCCGCGGCTGTAGAGGAGGGGGCAATTCTTTTTTCTGGAATAATCCGAGTACTTTTCAAGCTGACTGCCGAGCGTTTAGCTCTCAATTTCTCTGTTGTAGTAGTAGTAGAAGTAGTAGTAGTAGCGGTAGTAGTAGAGGTGTTCGAGAGTGCAGACAATTCTTCCATCGCGACATCCAGGGAATTCCTCCCCCTGTCAGGCGGGACGTTTTCACCCACCGAGTACGACATATTTAGAATATAAAGACTTACCACTAGTTAGAGACTTAAACTAAACCACCACCAATACAAAATAGGACAACACAAGTTGTAGAATCACAGAAAGATAAAGATAAAGTTTTATATTAATTTAATAATTTATTATTCGATTAAATAATGTAATTATGGCCAGGCACCATTACAATCGCCTGTATTGTACGTCCGAAAGGACAAACTGTCGTTCCAACAAGAAACTCGAACAACTTTGTAATTTTATAATTGTGACAGTTTATACAATAAATGTTTATTCTATTCTATTCTATTCTAAAGTATGGAAAAGCCGAAAAAAATCTCCAAACACGTGTGACTCTACTTGTAGCACCTGTCAAACTTCTTGTTGCTATGTATTTTGTACGATAGCACTTGTCTAACGTCAAACTCAAATGCCAAAAGGCTGACCTTGAACTTGACCGGCTTTTGTTTACAAATGAGAATTAGGTTAAAATACAAGTTTTATTTACTACAAAAGCTTCCAATAGAAATAAATTGAAATACTATAAATGTAAGCAAATAAATGAGTTGAAAGCCTGAGCATGTGGTAACCAGGATCGTGGTACATTTCAAGCAAAAATATAATATAAAATTATCTACGACTAAACGTGGTAAGTGCATCCACTACAATAGTATAAATAGAGATAGGGATTCCTCAGATAGTCCCTTATGACTATAAGTAGAAAACTGAGCCTAGATCACCACCTCCTATGGGTCAGGTGTCCAAAAGGCTGGCTGCATTTCCTCGTTGGATCGCCATGCTGATCCGTTGCCCGAGGTAACCACCAGCCTTCTGATCACCTGAAGAGTCAATGAGTTGTTTCGATAAACAAAACAGGCTCATGGCCTCAGTTCGTATTGTATTTGAACGAATATTGATCGTTGAAAGTTTACGACCGACAAGTAAAAAAATATGTCGACCTGGCTTCATTTCAAAGGAAACGAACTGGTTCTACTCAGTACAAAGACTTTCATTGGCACGTGTCTTCTCCATACTCCACGAGTACAGGCATAGGGTGGTCGGGCAACGAGAACAATAAATACAATGGTATATACGCTATCAGAAATTTCCAACCAAACGGAGAAAGTACAGTTTTGCAAGTGTTTATAGTGATTCAATTATCCAAACTACAACGACTACTCCATCGCACACATAATGGGCAATTAAAATGTCAATTAATTCTTTCCTCAAAAATGAATGATGATGCACTCTGTTCTCTATGACATTGTGTGATGTACGGTAACGCCTATGGTTGTTTCAGAATGACTTTGATAACTAACAATTGTTTATTGCCACGGTAAATAGAACAACAAGTAAGTCAATGATCAACTGAAAATTACAACTTTGTAGACTAATGTTTCTCCCTCGCCAAAACAAGCGCATCATCATTTCTAAAATATTTAAAAAATTATCCCCAGCCAGGCATTTCTTAACTGACTTGGAAATGGAGGAAGTTCTCAATTCGTCTGTGCTTTTTATTTGTATGTTCGTTACTCAATTTCTCCGTCGATTTTGAACCAATTTTCAAAACATTTATTTACTCGTAAGTGTCTACTCTCGAGGTAGTCCCATAGTCGCCAACTGAGGATCTGATTTGTGGATTGCAAGTCAATCGAACGCAAGCCTTCTTGAAGAGCATGTACACCGAAGTGTGCGATGGCAATTTTTCAATTGCTGAATATAGTTTTTCTAAAACTATTGAAGTGTATAAGTTACTTTTACAGTATTTTTATTTTAACAAAGACAAAACTGACTTCATGACTAATAACTAATAAATATCTAACCGACTTTCTGCAACAACTTGAAGTCGGTGCCAAGTAAAAACATAAAACAACAACATTTATTTTGTGGTTTTTAGTGTGAAGTCGATTTTATTTTTATTAACAAAAAATAACAGAACTACTATCCAGCCTATGCTTTTGATCTTGTTATTTTCCTATTGTACTGCCTGTTGTAAAATGGAACGCAGTGTTTATAGTGAACCTACCTGTCAATGTCAAAAATTAATAAAAGTCTTCTACAGTGAAATGGCAAACTATGAGTTGTGTTTTATTTAGTGGTCCCGAAATAACTGGTTTAAAATATAAAATATAGTATCTTACAATAGTAATAAAGTGCCTCTCAACACTGCCGTCAGTGTGGACCTTGCGCCGTTGTCAACAAATGCAGACCCTCCTCCGGCACAGCCTGCGCGTGTTCCGCGAGTCGCTGCCGCACGCGCTCGTCTCCGAGCGCTGGGCGCAGACCGCGCTGCAGCTGGGACTCTCCTGCCCGAGCCGCCATTACGCCGGCAGATCGCTCCAGGTTTGTAGTACAACGTTGTGCAGGTGTTAGACAAGAAATTATTTGTCAAGAAGACTGCTTCAAGTAAAAAACCCACTTTTATCTAAGAATTGCTGTTATGTTTATGATGATTACCACTGTGAGATTTCGCATGGCTTTACCCTGATGTTCTTCCCACTCCGATTGTACTTGCGTGTCGGAATATGGAGATATAAAATGAAATGTTCTCGTGAAATAGTTGACTTCAATTTCACATTACGATACCGACTCGGGTAACGTATGGGAGACGACTAGCGAAACTGTCTCTGCGAACTGCAACTATCGCATAACCGTTACAAGGCTGCCCTGGCAGTCGACTCTGGCCTCCTCCTTCGTGAAGTGTCCTGTACCTATCTATCCACTCCGTCAGCTCATTTGCAAGATTTCAGTGATGGATCTCCTTAATCGTATTCGGAGACTTTTTGCAACTACTTTAGCAACTAATACTAAAGACGTTGATACAAATATTACTGATCTCAATGATGGCACTATCTTTACTCGGTTAGATGTTCCGCGTTTTATTTTATTTTTTTGGAAAGGATGTTCCTGTTGTTCTAATAAACCGAGTTATTTAATACAGGCGTTAAACCTTATAAAGAGGTTCATTTGAAGAAAAAAATCAAGTTGAAGACATCCCAGGTACATTAAGTCCGCTAAGGTGACGAACAGTTCCATCTAATAGCTTGAAAGAATTATGTATCAATAGATTTGAGCCTGTTTATATAGGCCTCGGCTATGAAGCGTCAATGAGTAATGTAATTAATAATAATAATAATAATAATAATAATATAGCCTTTTATTTCCGAAAATTTAGATTTACAAATAAATTTTAACACTTGTTTACATGCATGCTGTTACAGAATGTCTCTGATTTCGGTGTGCCTTACGGCAAAGGCCTCCTCCAACTCTTTCCAGTGTTCTCTATCCGCAGCAACTCTTATCCAGTGAGCTCCTACAGTGAGTATCAGGTCATCCTCCCATCTTCTGACTTTGCGTCCTCTTGTCCTGACGCCTTCTCTTGGGTACCAAACTGTCACCTGTTTGCTCCATTTCTCTTTTTTACATCGAAGCATATGACCAGTCCACCGCCATTTGAGTTGATCGATACGTGCTAGTATGTCTGTTAAATTGGTTTTTTGTCTTATATCTGCACTTCTGACACAATCTTTTAGTTTTAGTCCTAGCATGCTTCTTTCCATACCTTTCTGGCATCTTGCAAGTTTGTCCCTGTGTTGTTTCGTCAGGGCCCATGTTTCACATCCATATGTGATGCAGGGTAAGATACAGGTATCGAAAGTCTTCTTTTTGATCTTAATGCTCAGTACCTTGCTTTTCATCACTTCTTTCAGAGCCCAGTACTTTTTCCACCCAGTCGCAATTCTTTTGTCTATTTCTTTTGACATTTGGTCATCTGGTGATATTATCTGGCCTAGATAAACATATTCATTTACATATTCGAATTTTTGTTCACTGTTTGTTATTTCTACCTGGGTGGAGTTTGTCATCATTTTAGTCTTTGCTAAGTTAATTTCTAAACGCACTTCCCTACTTACACTGACTAAGGTCTGTACCATGTACTCCAGCTTTTTTGGGTATTCCTCCAACAGAACAAGATCATCTGCAAATCTTAGGTGACTCAGTCTTACTCCATTTATGTTCAGCCCCAGATGTTCCCATTCTAGTTTCCTGAACATTTGTTCAAGCACTGCTGTAAACAGCTTTGGTGATAGTGGGTCACCCTGTCTGACACCTCTTTCTATGGGGAAAACATCTCCCGTGGATTCCAGCCTTATACTAGCCTTGCTTTCTGCATAGATATTTTTTATTATTTTTATGTAGGTATTTTCAATCCCCTGCTCTTTTAGACTTAGCCATACACACTTGTGAATGAGGCTATCAAAGGCTTGGGAGTAGTCTATAAAGGCCAGATAGATTGGCTTGTTATATTCATTGTATTTTTGTATGATCTGTTTTATTGTATGTATATGATCTATTGTGCTGAAATCTTTCCTAAATCCTGCCTGTTCCACTGGTTGGTTTTCGTCAAGCCTGGTTGTTATTCTGTTTAGAATTACTTTGGCAAAAACTTTATAAACATTTGATATGAGAGATATGGGCCTGTAATTTCCCATCTCATCTCTTGGACCTTTTTTGTGTATAAGTATTATATGTGACTGCCCAGTTTTTTGGAATAATGCCTGTGCGTAGTGTCTCGTTAAATACATTTGTTAAAATTAGGCTTAGTTCTTCAATTGTTCCTTTCATTAGTTCATTTGTAATTCTATCTGGTCCGGGAGCTTTTTCCAATTTTTGGCTTTTTATAGCTTCTTCTACTTCACATTGCAGTATCTCTGGTATATCTTCGTTATAAAGGCTTTCCTGCGTTTCAATTATATATTCTCTTTCAGGTGAGTGTGATATTAGTTGACCGGGGCTAGGTTTTTGGTATAATGAGCGATAGTAGTTAGTAGCGATATTTTGAATTTCGGTGCGAGATGTTGTTGTCCGTTCTTTATCTTTCATTTTTGGTATCCATTCTTTCCCTTTTTCTCGAAGTTCTTTGAGCGCTTTTACTATGCCTCCTGTTTTGTTTATGTGATTCTCTAGGATTTTGTTTCTTCTGTTCGTCCTGTCCTTTCTCATATTTTCGCGAATCTGTTTACAAAGATTGGATATTTCTTTTTGGTTTTCCTTCTTAGTCTGGTTTGCAATGAGTTTTCTTCTATCTTCCATTAATTTTAAGGTTTTTTCACTTAAGTAGGTTTCCTTGGTTTTGTCTATTTGTGTCACTGTCTGGTTTTTAAGAGCTTTTTCTATTTTTCTATATTTTTCGCTTAGGTTAATATCTGAGGTAACTACTTCCATCAGGTCTTCTGTGATGTCTGTTGAATTCTTCTACATAGTTGTTGTTTTTAAATGATTTATTTGGGTTGCTCTCGGCCTGGACATTTTTGTGCTCTTTTCTTTGAGACAACTGCGTACCATACGATGGTTAGTGTTGAAATTCAAATTTTGTATAACTCCTGTATAGCTAAATGCTCTGACATTGTTGGTAATTATGTAGTCGATTTCATTTTTAGTCTTTCCGTCGGGAGATAGCCAAGTCCATCTGTTTTTGGGCTTTTTGCGGTACATAGAATTAAGAATTGTTAGATTTTGTTCAAGCAAGAGTTCAACCAATCTTTCTCCATTTTTGCTTCTTTTTCCTTTTCCATATTTCCCAATTATATGTTCTTCCCCTGCAAGTCTAGCTCCTACTTGAGCGTTGAAATCGCCCATGACCACAATGTTATTTTCTGAATATTTTTCAATTATTTCCCTCAGTTTGTCGTAGAAATTCAATATTTCAGATTTTGGTGCTTTTTCAGTTGGCGAGTAGACTTGGATGAATGTCCACTTTTTAGGATGTTTTGGCAAGTTCAAATGCGCTAAAGCTAATCTATCCGACATACCTTCAAACCCTATGATTTGGTTTTTAAGTTTTATATTTACCAAGAAACCCACTCCCCTGTGACCAGCGACTTCGCCTTTGTGATACATGATAAAGTTTTTTCTTTCTTCTATTTCTTCTCTTAACCTTCGCATCTCGCTTATACCCAGAATGTCCCACTTGATTTTTTCCAGTGCTAATTCTAGCTCTTGCAAACTTTCCGGTGTTCTCAAAGTTCTTGTGTTTAGTGTACAACAATATAGATTACTTTGCTTTTTAAAGTCCTTTTTTGTACCAGTTGTATTTGATATATTTGTTGGAGGGTGTTGGTCGGACTCCCCCAGGTGACCAGCCCGGATTGGGGGACAGTTTGTTGAGGTTGTTTTTTCGTTTTTGTTTACTATTGATTTCCTGTGTTGTTGATTCCGGTTGGAGGGGGCCTTTACTTGTTTTTTGGCAGCTCTGGCATAGAGTTTGATCTATCACGTGAAACATATGCTAGGATACTTGGTTTGATTACTTCCCTTTCCGAGTTTTGAGGTGTTGCTGTTTTTGTTGTATTTTCTATGTTTTGTTTTTTCTGAGATTGAGTAGTTGGTGATTTTGTTGTCTCTCTCTTCCTTTTTTCACGGTTGATGGTCCCTGGTTTTTTGACAATTAGTTTGTCGTACTTTATGTAAGCTATATTTCCCTTTTTTCTTTCTTCTTCCATTTTCGGCTGCAACTGTTTACGTATTTCAAGAACATTCTTCGGGAAGTCCTCTTTGACATACACATTTGGCGGAAGATGTCGTTTGTTCTTCAGTATCAGATGTTTTTTCCAGAATGTGGTGAGAGATATTAATATTGGAAAATTATTTTCCGATTGTTTTCCGATTCTTTGGATATTGCTAATTTCCTGGCTATCTAAATTCGTTCCCGATTCCTCTACACTTTCTTTAATATGATCGACCAACTCCAATTCTGTCTTTCCTTTTCCATCAATACCGAAAAAAACCAAATTATTCCTTCGTTTTTCCTTTTCATAATGTGATATTTTTTGCTCCAGACTATTAACTTTGGTTTTGAGGTCGTTATTTTCTTCTCTTAGGATTTTCAACTTTTCGTCTAGGGCCACCATTACATTTTTCGTTATTTCCGTTGTTAGTGTTTTTGTTTGTTCATTAAACTTTTCTGTAATTTGACTGAGTAACAATACCATTTGTTTTTCCATTTTAATATTTGGGTAAATTTGGTGATATGTGTTGATAACCCCGTGGTAAATTTTATGGTAATTTTATTTTTTCCTTTTATGGCAACACTTTCGGTGAATGTCTTTAGCTGTATTAGCTGCCAGTGTCAAACAGATGTCACTGTCAGTTTGAATATTGATTCAACTGAATGAATGATCGATTTTTAATTTTGAGGTTGGACTGTCAAAACTTAGGCTGTGGTTAACGCACGCGTTGGCGATTTTGATACTCTTAAATATTAGTTTATCCTAGTTTTAGTAATAATTTTCTTATTTAAATTTGTTCTGTGTGCCTTATATATATGTAGTTAACGTTTTATATGTGTTATTCCACTCCTTTAATGATATTTATTCTTTCTTAGTGCTTTTTTAATCTACCCTCATAAGGTAAGTTTTTACTAATTTATTCAAATACCTAATTTAGGGGTCTTCGACTATGTCGAAGATCCCTCCCGGTCCTCCAGACCCTCCTCCGGGCTCTAATACATGTAGCGAACAAATGGAGCAGGAGCCGCGTAGCTCTCGGTCGCGACCTGCAGAAATAAGAAAACGTCCTGCGGTTGACGAAGCATCGAACAATCCTTCCAAAAAAGCACCATTGTCGGCAGACCTTAACTCAGACAAATCTTTATGGGTACATCATTCTGTAAATGCACCCCACAAGTACTCGAGTGAAGATAAAGGTCCGTTTTTGGTCCACGTACAGAAAATAGAAAATAATCCTAGCTCTGGTGCTACTATAAACAAAATATCATTTGGTAAAATGATGGTTAATGCAAATATTAGTAAAATAGTTCATCAGGGAATCAAAAGTGTGGGTAGAAATAGAATATCTATAGAGTTTCTTTCTGCTCAAGATGCAAATAACTTTGTGGTTAATCCAACTTTAACAGCTGCTCAATATAAGGCTATTATCCCAACTTTTAATGTCTCCCGTATGGGAGTGGTTCAAGAAGTCCCCAAGGACTGGTCCATGGAAGAGTTCGTAGATCAGGTTGAACTCCCGAATTACTGCGGACAAATTGTTAAGGCTAGAAGGTTCAGTAGGAAAGTACGACAGCCAGATGGCTCCATAGATTGGACACCAACAACAACAGTAGTTCTTACATTTACCGGACAGATCCTCCCTAAACACATTTATTGTTGCTACACCTCAATACCAGTCACACCTTATCAGTTACCGACAATACAATGCTTCACATGCTGCCGCTTTGGACATGTAAGCGACAAATGTCGCTCGAAGTCCAGATGCTATAAATGTGGCCAATTACACTCTGGTAACACTTGTTCTGTTGCTCCCGAAAATGCCTTTTGTTGTTTATGCAAAGGGTGCCATTATGCTATTGACAAGAACTGCCCTGAATTGGAAAGACAAAAACTTATTAAAAAGAAAATGTCAGAGGATAATATTTCATATTCAGAGGCGGCAACCCTCTTCCCTCCTTCAATTCGGTCCTTCTCAGATGTTACCCGTACAATGTTTGCTCCAACTAAATCCTTACCAATTCATTATACTACAAGACCCTCAAGAGACCATAACTCCCTTACTCCTTCGCAAAATTCCCCAATAACTACCACCTACAGACGTACCACCTATACCTCCCCCAGACCCCGCGCTCCTTTGGCTCCTGGTTATGACAGGGATGCTCACCGATCCATAATTTCCCAATATGACCCTCCATCCTCACAAAATGGGGTTGCCTTAAGAGGCAATACAAACAATGATAATAATGACAATCTTATAGATGGGCTGCTCACCATGCTTATAAATATAATATCTAAATTTGATGATCACCCAGCACCGTCCAACGTAGCGTCCAAATTGACCCAGCTAATAAATATTATTTCTAAAATTCAACCTCATCCAGTGGAATAGTCGTAGCATAGCCCCCAAAAAACATGAAATTTCTCAAATGATATATGCCCATGATCCCATCGTTTTTGCTATTTCGGAGACGTGGCTTGTTCCGGGTTCCCATTTCCGAATACCTGGGTACGCTTGTTTCCGTGATGACAGAGACGATGGGTATGCTGGCTCAGCTATATTAATAAAGTCATCACTTGCATATTCTCTTTTCCCTCTCCCACCTTTACCAAATTCTCTTAATGTTGTTGCTGTTAAAATTCACAATTATAATTTAACTATATTGTCTATATATATTCCCCATCCTTCTTCCAATTTAATCCCTGTCCTTGAATCCATCTTCATGACTCTCACTACTCCTTATCTTATTTTGGGAGATTTCAACTGCGCTCATTTGTTGTGGGGCAGCCCTTATTATGATTCCTTTGGGTGTGATCTTGTGGACATTTTGGATCGTCTTAACATATGCATCCTAAATGATGGTTCTCCAACTCGCAGAGTCGCCCCAAACAATCAATCAAGCACGCCCGATCTCTCTTTTTGCTCTCCAGACCTTTGTTCTGTTGTATCATGGTCTGTTCTCGAAGATTCTCATGGCAGCGATCACTTACCTCTTCTCATTTCTTTTCCTCATCTTAGTGTTCCCGTTCGCCAGTTCTCACCTCTCTTAAAATACAACACTAATAAGGCGAATTGGGACACATATGCCATAGAAAGTGATCGCCACACTAAATCAATTCCAGATATTTCTCAATCAAATTTCGTTCATACCTATGACCAACTAATTAAGGATTTGCATACGGCTGCACATCTGAGCATCCCCCTTAAAAAAATCGGAACCAAAAAACGCTATTCTCCACCATGGTGGGATGACGAGTGCACCTCCATGTTCCAAAACCGTAAGGCAGCTGAATCCCTATATAATTCAGATATGTCAATATCTAATTATATAGAATATAAAAAAGCTATGGCAGCATCTAAAAAATTTTTCAAAAAAAAAAGAAATTGTCATGGTTTAGATTTACAGAGACTCTAAATCCACAAACTCCTTCTTATATAGTATGGAGGACCCTTAAAAGATTTCGTGGTTCCTGGCACTCATTTAATCCCTCCTGTAACGATAATTCGGTCTGGATTTCTGACTTTGTTAGTCAATTGGCCCCTCCTTCTGTTCCTAATTATGACTCTCTCCCATCCCCTTACCCCCTATCTTTTCCTCCCCATAAATTTAACGAACCTTTTACTATGTCTGAATTATCCTGTGTTTTCAATCGACTTAAAGACTCTTCCCCTGGCTTGGACGGTATTCCATATTCCTTCCTTACCAAAGCTGGTTCCTTCACTAAGACCCTTTTCCTCAATTTTCTTAATAAGTCCTATGAATTAGGTATAATACCAGACTCTTGGAAATCCCAACTTATTATTCCCATTCTCAAACCGGGTAAAAACCCTTCCTTGCCCTCTTCCTACCGTCCTATCGCATTGTCGTCTACCCTTGCTAAGGTAATGGAGCACCTTCTGAAAAATCGGTTAGAATGGTACTTAGAATCCAACAGCATGCTCTCAAGCACACAATACGGGTTTCGCAAGGGCTCAAGCACCATGCACAGTCTCTCTATTCTTACCACCGATATTAGGATTGCACTATCCAACCGACAAATCCTGGTGGCCGTGTTTCTCGACATAACTGCCGCGTATGATAGTGTTCTTCTTCATCACCTCAGGCAGAAAATGCATAAGCTGAGTGTTCCCGTGAGGTTAGCGCACTACATATGCAATTTTCTAATGGATCGTTCGGTAGTAACTAGACTAGAAGGCTCTATTCACTCTACACGTCGGATATGGAAAGGCCTCCCCCAAGGCTCAGTTTTGAGCCCATTGCTCTACAATCTTTACACCTCAGAATTAGATCATACTGTTACGTCCTTTTGTAACATATTGCAGTACGCTGACGATATAGTTCTCTATACATCAGCTGATACAACAGAGCAGGCTGAATCTATGTTGAACCGCGCATTGTACTATTTGTTTGACTGGCTAACGGAACATGGACTAGATTTATCACCAGATAAGAGTAAAGTAGTCGTTTTTACACGTAAACGAAACCCCTTATCAATCAGAGTGGTGTGTAACGACCGAGTGATTCCAGTCTGCGACAGTATTAAATTTTTGGGTGTATTTTTAGAACCAAAAATGACAGGACTACAGCATTTGAATTATGTTATAAAAAAGACTGAATCAAATTTAAATCTTCTTAGATGTTTGTCAGGAGTCTGGTGGGGTGCCCACCCATATTCCCAAAAATTAATATACAATGCTATAATCCGTAGTATTTTAGATTATGGCTCTTTTGTTCTTCAGCCCTGTTCAAAAACAGCTCTTGTTAAACTAGACAAGCTACAGTATAGATGCCTCAGAGTGATCCTGGGTGCCATGCGATCATCTCCGACCAATGCATTACAGATAGAGGCCTTAGACCCTCCTCTTCAAATTCGACGCCAATATTTATGTGATCGTTTCTTATATAAAACCTGTCAGATTTCTTCTCACCCTTTAATTTCTAAAATCAAGTCCCTCTCTGCCCTTACTACAAACAACCCTTACTGGTACCATAAAGATCTTCCATGTCTTATAAAATCTTTTAGAAAATTAGACAGATTAAATACTCCGCTTTTCCAATCCCATAAACTAGCCCCATTTAGTAACTCCTATGAAGTACATTACATTTCCACCCTAAAGTTTTATTACATTTTGGTATCTCCAAAGACGATCCTAGAGCAAATGATTTTTTCAACCTACGGCTTGCATCGGAATGGTCAGACTGGTGCCCAATCTATACTGATGCCTCTAAACTGTCCCTAGAAGGCTGTGTGGGTGCTGCTGTCTGGTGCCCGAACTACAGGCTAGCTTTGACCTATAAATGTCCTATATTTACATCCATTTTTACTGGTGAATCAATAGCAATTTTGGAGGCAATAAAGTTTATTGTCGCTAACAAAGACAGGATACACAAATGTATAATATTTTCAGACTCTCTAAGCTGCCTCCAAGCTATCCTTTCAGAGGATTTAACTATTGGCCTGCGTTTCCCTTTGATTCTTAAAATCAAGGAAAATCTCGTTCTGTGCCAGTCTAACAGTATAGATGTTGTCCTAGCTTGGATTCCTAGTCACTCAGGTATAATCGGTAATGAGACCGCTGATGAGTTAGCGAAAAGTGCAATAGCCTCAGGGTGCCTAGACCACTCCATACTATACCCTCAGGACCTCTGCTCTAAAGCTCTGCAAGACCTTAAAGGGGAATGGCTTATTAGTTGGACAAATTCCAGTCTAGTCAAAGGGAAATTTTATAAAGATATTTCTCCAGAGATACCCATCAAACCATGGTTCTATAAATTCCGCAATGCTGACAAAAGACTCACCTCAGTGATTTGCAGGTTGCGACTGGGTCATTCGTGTACCCCTGCCCATCTTTATAGGATTGGAGTTCGTGCCTCTCCAATGTGTGAATGCAATACAGAGGAAGGTTCTATCGACCATATATTTTTTAACTGTCCTCTTTACCCCACATCCCTATATGATATCTTACCAACTAAAATCCCAAGACCCACTAATATTAAAACTCTCCTTTCCCGTATATGTAGTCGTCTTATATTTAATGCTCTAACTAAATATATTTCCGTTAATAATATAAAACTATAATCCTCTATCAAATTTTATGTATCTATCTAAGTATTTGAAAATAAGTGATGTCCTATTTATGTATATACCGACATTGTTTCAGATGGTGGCGGTGAACTAATACTAGAACAAGTTTTTATTTGTTTCCCCCCCTTTTTTTGTGTTTTCTTATTTATCTGGTCATCGCCATAAACCTTGTCTTTTCCACACCTGACGTTGGCAGTAATGGTAGTTCGACCAAGAACAAGCCTCTTGCCAAAAAAAACAAGAAGTGAAGTGAAGTGAATTTTGAGGTTATGATGATCGTTTCATTTTTGATTATAATTTCACGAATGTAGCACTTTCACTCCAAATTTTTTGATTAAGCACTGAGTTAGTTTTGTTTCCAGATGTTTTGAAGTATTTTGTGTTCGAATTGTCACTTTTTGCACTGTTAATTATTGATAACTGCAGAGCTCTTTGTAGTACGTGTTTACACTTTCGTCGCCGGAGACCGAAAAATGTAATTTTGTTTATCAAAAAGGAATTTGTTTCTGCGAAGCTTGGTCGGATTGAAATATTAGATCTGTCAATGGTGAATTTGGTGTTTGTTTTGGCGAAGGTGTTCCGTTTGATCGGCGTCGCGATGACCGGGCGTATGGTGTCCGACATCCTGTCGCGGCTGGTGGAGACGGTGACCGAGCAGGGCGAGGATATGCAGGGCTACGTGACGGAGTTGCTGCTGACCCTCGAGGCGGCCGTCGACTCGCTCGAGTCCAACTTCAGACCCCTCGACTACATGCGGGACATTATTTAAGTCGACGCCCAATCTGAACAACAAGGAGCGGCCGCAACCCAATGGGGGCAACTTTGCTGCTGGTAATATTAGTATATATTATTTTATTTCGATACTCAGAAGATATGAATGTAAAATTACTTTTTTTAAAATTTGTATCTATTATAACTCAACGTCGAAGTGAAGTTGTGGTAGCGTAATGGTTAGCGCACGCGTCCCTAAATCGAAGGGCGCGGGTTTGATCCCGATCGGAACGCATGCATCATTTTGTCAGTTTTCTGATCTAATGTGCATTTTATTACAATTACCACGTGCTACAAACGGTGAAAGAAAACACCGTGATGCAACCTGCACATCGAGACGACCGATGTGTTAAACCTGCCAACCCGCTTTGGACAAGCGTGACTGGTATACTGTCTGTTTCCCCTATAATGGGAGGCCCGAGCCCAGCAGTGGAACATTTATTTTATTTCATTTATTTATGGGCTGATATTATTATTATAACCCAAAACTTTTTATATTATATTTTGGAGGTCTTCAAGTGGAAGTGAAACAATGTTGTGTGTTTGAATTGCAGTTCAGGAATGCATGATGTAGGCTCGCTCCGCGCTTACTAAAGTACTACAAAAATGCAGACGCTTAGCAGCTAACGGAGCGAGCTATGTCCCCGCGGTAGGCGGGGCGTGGGCGCACGGGCTTTACGGGGGTGACGTCAGCGGGGTGATTCTGTCAGCAACAATTTGTGAGCGGCCGCCGTGGTGATCGGACGTCTGCGGCTACAGGGCTCCCCCTCAAGCGAAGCGTACCGGTGGTTTGACTCGACGTCCGCTGCGGGTGTGAAAATTTTCTGTGCCAACTGCCTTTTTCAAGGCATCCGTATGGTCGTCACACATTGTCTTTTTCAAGACACCCGTATGGTCAATACACACTGTCTTTTTCAAGGCAACCATGTTTCCGCAATGATCTTTACTGCAAACTGCCTTTTTTAAGGCATCCTTCTGGTTTCCAACTGCAGGGTGAGTTGGCGTAGTACACAGCTTCAGGATGTAGGCGGGCTTCAGACGGTCGATAGAGACGTTGGTTTCTCTTCCAGGCAGCTTAATTTTGAAGAATTTATCATTTCGTTCCAGGATTGGGTAGGGTCCTTCGTAGGGAGGCTGAAGTGGTCTCTTCACGGCGTCGACTCTGACGAATACGTTTTCACATGTTGCTAGGTCGTGATGTACAAACGTCTTCAGATTGTTCTCGTGTGTAGTGTCTGTGGTTGGAGTTAGGCTTCTGATAGTTGCTTGAAGTTTATGAACGAAATCTTCGTGTATTGGTATACTTTGTGGTTGGGTAGGCGTTATGAAGGTTCCGGGAACACGTAGGGCTGTGCCAAAAGTTAACTGCGCGGCGCTCGTTTTTGTGTCTTCACGAACAGCGTTTCGTAGGCCGAGTAGCACCGTTGCCAGTTCGTCCGTCCATTTTCCGCCGTTTTGCAAACGGGCGGTTAGTGCTGTTTTAAGCGTGCGGTGCCATCGTTCAACTATCCCGTTGCTTTGTGGGTGATAGGCGGTCGTTCTGGTTTTCTCTATTCCGAGTAGTCTAGTTAATGATTGAAATAGCTGGCTCTCAAATTGTCGACCCTGGTCCGAGGTAATAGTTGTAGGGCAACCAAAACGAGCTATCCATTGGTCGTAAACAGTCTTGGCAACTTGTTCCGCTGTTATCTCACTGAGTGGTATTGCTTCGGGCCAACGAGTCGCGCGGTCGATCATCGTGAGTAGGTATCTGTGTCCTTGCGCTGTTGTAGTAAGCGGTCCAACTATATCTATGTGTAGATGTTGAAAGCGTTCGGATGGCGGAAACGATGCGGGTTCGCTGTGTGTGTGTCGTTGTATTTTGGCGCGCTGGCACGGTACGCATGTTTTTGCCCATGTTCCGATATCGGTGTTCATAGATGGCCAAAAGTATTGCTGTTGTATCATCTTGCGTGTAGTTCGTATTCCAGGGTGACTAATATTATGCAGCGCGTTGAATGCTATGCGACGATAGTCATCAGGTAGATAAGGACGGATGTATGCTGTTGATGTTTCGCAGTATATTGGTTTTGTTGAGCCGGGAATTACGATCTTTTTGATTTTTACGTTGGACGATTGGCTGTTGCAGATCTGGGGTAGGCAGGTGTCCTTTTCTTGTGCGTTAGCGAGTTCTTCAAAATTAATTAATGTAGGTACGTCGATTGTTTCAATGCGTGATAGTGCGTCGGCTACGGGGTTGTTTTTGCCGCTTACGTGTCTTATGTCAGTTGTGAACTCGCTAATGAAAAGTAGCTGGCGGGCGCGTCGTTGGGTCTCGCTGTCGGATGGCGGTTTGTGAATGGCATATGTGAGTGGTTTGTGATCTGTGTAGATGATGAGTGTTCGTCCTTCGAATAGCTTCCTGAAGTGTTTAACGGCCATGTAGATTGAAAGTAGTTCGCGATCGAAAGTGCTGTATCGTTGTTGGGCGTCGGATAGTTTCTTCGAAAAATACCCTAGCGGTGTCCACTTGCCGTTAGTGCTCTGTTGAAGGACGGCGCCGGCACATGTATTGGATGCATCGCACATGAGCGTCATTGGTTCTGACATTGATGGTGATGGGTGAGCGAGTAAGGCTGCGGTCTGTATGCTGGCCTTACACGCTTCAAATGCTTCTTCGGCCTCTTTTGTCCACTCGATCTTCGTTTTGTCCCGCTTTTTGCAGTTATGTAGGTAAGTGTTGAGTGGTATTTGGAATTCTGCGGCCTTCGGTATGGAGTCACGGTAAAAGTTAATCATACCGAGGAATCGACGGAGCTCTTCGATGTTTGCTGGCCGGGGGTAGTCAGTAATGGCTTGAACTTTTTCTTGTGGTGGTTTTATACCTTCGGTTGATACGTCATATCCCAGGAATGTCAAATTTTTCTTTCCAAATACGCATTTTGATGGATTGATGGTTATACCATAGGCGTCAAGTCTTTGTAGGACTGTTTTCAAATGGTGTTCATGTTGTTCTTCATTTTCTGATCCAATGATGACGTCATCGATGAATGGGAATGCAAAATCGAGTCCATTGAGAACTTGGTGGATAAATCGTTGGAAAGTTTGGCCTGCGTTTTTAGCCCTGGTACCATTCTGGGAAATTCGAAAAGTCCGAATGGTGTTGTGATGGCAGTCTTTTGTATGTCAGCTTCTTGGACTGGTAGCTGATTGTAGGCTCTGTTTAGGTCGAGTGTGCTGAAGATTTTCTTCCCGTGTAATAAATACGTGAAATCTTTAAGTCGTGGTACGGGGTATCGGTCGTCTATAGTAACTGCGTTGAGACGTCTGTAGTCGCCGCATACACGTAAATCCCCATTTTTCTTAGGTACCACGTGTAGTGGGCTTGACCATGGACTCTTGCTGGGACGACATAGGCCTTGCTGCATCATATCTTCAAATTCTTTTTTGACGGCCATGTAGCGGTGCGGTGCGAGTGGGCGAGTGCGGCAGTGGAGTGGTGGGCCATTCGTTTCTATGTAGTGTTCAACGTTGTGTTTTGGTGTTTCTTTGAAGCACGATGGGCGAGTAATGTCGGGGAAAGCGGCTAGTATGCGATGGTATTTTTGTTCCACGTCGATGCTGCGTATTGTAGGTTCCGTTGCGTTGACTATTGGTGCCTGTACTGAGAGGTTTGTCACCTTATCAATAAGGCATCGGCTTGCAACATCGACGAGTAGCTTGTGGTGCTTCAAAAAATCGGCTCCGATAATGGGCTTGCTCACTGCTGCGATGATAAATTTCCACTTGTAAGGCCGACGCAGTTTCAAATCCAGCTCCAATGTCTTTTCGCCATATGTTGGAATGACTGTGTTGTTGGCGGCATATAGTGAAAAGTTCGTAGGCTTGGCTTTGATGTTGCCGAACCGCGGTAGTACCGATACGTTTGCACCGGTATCGATGAGAAAAGATAGCCGTGATTTGCGGTCATAGACGAATAGGCGGTGAGAAGTAATGTGGGCGTCGGATTCCGCCGCATCCAACGCTGGGCTTAGTTTTCCGCCGGTTTCTGGTAATTGCAGGGATGTGTGCATTTTCTGGCTGCATTTCCAAATCTACGATGATAATAGCAGATAGTTTGGCTGGGATGGTTCTGATTGTATCGCTCTCGAGAACGTGATCGTGATGAGTTACGATAGAAAGGTCTCGTTCGGTGTTGATTAGTCTTCAGCTCAGCTATTTCTTGGGTGAGGCAGTCGATTTTTGAGTGAAGCTCTCTGAATACATTCGTAGGTGATTGTGGCTGTGGCGGTGACGTCGCTCTTGTAGTGACTGCGAAAATCGGGTTTGTTGGTGTGGAGTTTTCGACGACTTTGTCGGCTACCAAAGCAAGCTCACTAAGTTGAGACTGCTTGGCAATATTTTCACTGATGGCCAGTACTGCACGTGCTGCTGGTGGCAGATGACTGATCCACATTAGGCGGAGCACTGATTCGGATACTTTGTCGCCAGCTAGGTGTTGCATACGTCTTAGTAATTGTGATGGCTTCAATTCTCCAAGTTCCACTTCAGAGATTAGTCGCTGTAGTTGCCTTTGTTCAGATTCTTCGTATACGTCGAGGAGTCGCTTCTTGATGGTATCGTATTTGTTGTCAGCGGGCGGGTTTAGTAAAATGTCACTTATTTCGTCGATATCCTGTCGTTCCAATTGTCCAACGACGAGTTCGTACATTGCCTTGTCGCCCTTTTTCTGTGCCGAGGCGATGGCTTCGAACTGGATAAACCATAGCCTTAATCTGTCGCGCCAGAGTGGTGGAATTCTTGGTGTCACCGCGAAGCCGGATATTTCCTCCAGTTCATGGCTGGCTGCTGCTTTACTGCAATTTTCCATAGTGTCTGAGCTTGATCGGCTAAACAGACGAGCAGAGTTTTCTTTCCTGCAGGAATGTCTTGTTGACGCAATTGCTTTCCAAGGCAGGAGTTTTGCTTCAAGATGATCCTTTCTTCAGAAGGTGGTTTTCTTGCGGGGTCACCACTTTGGAGGTCTTCAAGTGGAAGTGAAACAATGTTGTGTGTTTGAATTGCAGTTCAGGAATGCATGATGTAGGCTCGCTCCGCGCTTACTAAAGTACTACAAAAATGCAGACGCTTAGCAGCTAACGGAGCGAGCTATGTCCCCGCGGTAGGCGGGGCGTGGGCGCACGCGGGGGTGACGTCAGCGGGGTGATTCTGTCAGCAACAATTTGTGAGCGGCCGCCGTGGTGATCGGACGTCTGCGGCTACAATATACACTTTATTTCGAGATACGTCTGTGTAGTGTAGGTATATTATAATAATAGTCAAGTATCTGTCTCGAATGCATTACATCATTGAGGCACAGTGGGAGTGGATATCAATTGAGTAGGGGGAGTCAGTCAGCCTGCAGTCAATAACCAACTGCTGATGCAGCTGTACGGGTGGTAGTCCGTAGATGAGCCGGGGACATTTATATTAGTGTTCAGGAGCAAACACTACAGTCTGTCTAACTATCGCGGAAATTTAAATGTGCACTTTAGACAAAATGCACTCCTTATTTGACTGTTAACAAAAAACATGAAAGTTACCATGTTGCACGCCCTTACCGTAACATTGACTGTCGTGTTAACTGCGAATAGGCAAACGGTCTCCGGGTGTGTGCGTCGGGTGCGTGACCAACCACACGCGCAGCACCAGCTACTCCGTCTCCTATTGCATGAGGAAGAGCAATACGCCGGCCTCCAACAGCGAGAAGCAACAACACGGTAAATACTAGCCATATTAATTAATTAATTAAAAATTATTTATTTCTTTTACATATTAAAGTATTATTATTAAGTATTACATAAGATGCAGAAGTCGCGGAAAGCCAGGACACACCTTCCATGATCAAATTGATCATGTATTAGCAGAAGGTGATCTCAGGAGCCTTAAGAACAGACGAGCATGACAAGAGCTATGAATGTCATGAAGCAAGTGAGGTGTGTAAGAATAAGCCTGAATGGCGCTCTGTTGTTCGTGCCTACCCTGCACGGGACCTTACGTGAAGTTATATATGTATGTATTACATAAGTAGAATTAGTTTTATTAGTGTTCCTTTTTTATTTATTATTTTATTAACAAAATTGGATCGTTTTCGTCTTACGCCAAAAGGAAGGTTTGCACTGAAAATCAGCGTTGTGTCGGTTATAATTCCGGCACAGCAATATGCTGAGTGCAAACCTTATTTGCTAAAAATTCGGCGTACAAAATTTTCAAAATATCCTCTGTGTATAACAATATATAAGGAATGTAATTACGTCGCTATTTTTGCAAATTAAGTTTTTCTTTTTTTATATATCATTGTACTCATCGGCGGTAGTAAAACGATAGAATCTTCTGGGGACACATCTGGGCAAGATCGGAGAAAGAATAAGAATCCCTACGACCGAATAAAATATATGCAAGTTACTGCATATCCTCTAATATTTATGTATACCGCCTTTGACCAATATAATATGTTTTATTCCTGCCACGGGTTGTCTGGAAGAGATCGCTTCTCAGCGATAAGACCGCCTATTGCGCACATTTGGAATATTTTTAGGCTATAAGCTTTTCTGTGTTTTGTGTATTGGTGTACAATAATGTGTTCATTATCTATCTATCTATCTATGAAAAAAGAATTCTCGACCAGGTAGGGCCATTTACCCGTCTAGATAGATGGCTGCCACTTCTAGTTTTAAGCATGCTGTCACAATAATTTTGTGTCGTGTTCCGGCATTAGTAACCAAGTTCCAGTCGTTCATCAATTCGTTTGATTATTTGCCTATTTCAAGCAAGAAAATCTGGGTTAGGAGTATTATCGCAATCTTTGGGATAAGTATTTTTATTTAGGATTTTGTAGGAAAAGACAAATCTTGGGATTAATTTTGCGAAATAATATTTTGACCCTGAAATATATTTTTTCTTGCCAAAACCGAATAAAAATGTACAAGTTTAAGTCAGAGGATGTATTTAATAATGCCGATCGCGTTGATGTCATAGTGCTTCCTTTTATGGCTGAAACTTGCCCACTGATACTGGAACACAACTGAATGTCACCATGGCGACATGCCCTACACCAGGGATGGCAGCCATCCACTTTTCTCTCTGTTATGATAAATATAATTTTATTTTATTTAAGTTATAAGTTCACAGAATCGGCAGGCTTAACATGTTTGATAAAAGTTATCAAACGTGTATCATTGTAGGGAACTTTTTTGTCTGTTAGAAGCAAATTCTCAATATTTATTTTGCACACTTTTCGTTCTCACTCACATCGTTTTCTTACGAACCTTTTAAAACTTTGACTTGCTAGTAAGTTCTCGGAAGTCCGCTTTTAACCTGATAAATGCCGATTTCCATGACTGTATAGCGACGATAAGGATCGTTCTAGATGAAGGACGCAACAATGAACGGATATTAATGATCTAACCTAGTGGGTAGATTTAACTGTATTCTTAGACACTAATCTGGATTAGTATATCTAGGCTCTCATATATCTAATATGTCATGAAGCTGTTGCGAGCACACTCAGAAGAGTTTGGCAGTTCACTGGTAGGTTACTAGTTTTATTGTTAGTTTGAATAAATTATTTTAAATTTGAATATAGTATGCAATATATATATAGTATACGTGTATATAATACAAGCATAACTTCAATACGTACTTGTAGTTTGTACAAATCATTGCTCAGAACATAATTATAAGATCGACCAAGTGATATGTACAGCGCTAAGAGAAGAGACTGTTGAGTCGATTTCGGTCTTTATCGCATAGCATATAATTATATCATATTATATACTGCGAAGTGTAATGAAAGGAGTGTTAAATGGCCTCAACCTGCGCAAACTTGTCTAAGACACAATCAAATATTGTGCGCACTGTCAATATAAGTTTACTATATGAATGTGTGCAGATCGCGTCCGTCCTTGCAACGAGGCGGCCAAGGGGATTTTTTTTTTTTTTTTTTTTTTTTTTTTGAGGCGGGGAAAAATGACTAACCGATTTACGCACTCTCTGGGCCGTCACTAGGAAACGGCACGAATCCACGGGGGGCGATAACGCTAGCAATTGTATGCTCTACTTGCGCTTCGTCCGCTATGGATTACACAGAGGAGTGTGGAGACTCCGAGCGATGCCGCACGGGCGAGCAACCTCAATACCCACTAAAAAACCCCTCCTCCCTTCGCGGCCCTGCGCTTTGATGTGAAGGAAAGACTGAGATGTAGAACGTAGTTACTCAGCAGTCGATCCAGCGCATAAAGTGCTGAAGTGTGCCCCGGGAGAACACACTCCACTACGAAACGGGGGTAGTTGTTAAGTCCCTTGCTTTAACCTAGTAGCTAAGGGCCCCCATCGTTCCGGATCCTACCTCAGGGAGGGAAGTAATGCGCGTACCTGCCTCTCCGGGTGCCGGCTGAAGGCCGGCGACCTCGAGAAGAGACCGTAGCACGCGCCCTAGGACTTCGCTCCCTATCCCTTTCTGCGGCCTCTTTCAGAGACATAACTGCCTCACAAAAAGAAACCGCAGTATCCCAGCGGTCGTCGCTCTGCAACATGGCCGTTACCAAATCGCCGAGCGATGCGACGGCTCCTAACTTTGTCTCGAGCTCGAAACGCTGCGGCGCCCAGGCAGCGCACTCGACAAGCGTATGAAACGCCGTATCGGGTGCGCCACACTGTCGGCAATCCGGAGAAGGCAAGCAGCCCACAATGCGAAACAGATACTGATCGAAACAACCGTGTCCGGTCAGTATCTGCGTCGTCCTGAAGGTGAGGGTGCCGCTAGTGCGGTTAACCCATTCCTCCAGTTGTGGCCTGATTGCGTCCACCGTAAAGCCGCCGGCCGCAGGGTGTTCGAGGTCACGAGACCAGTCGACGAGGCAGGAAGCGGTTTCCCGCTTCCTGACCGTCTCTATGTCGACTTGACAGAAGGTCAGTCCTCTAGCTAGGGCATCCTGCTGGGTACGACGAACCCTGGACAGGACGTCTGCCTGGAGAGGCCAGGGCAGCTCGCCTGCCAAGAGTGTCGCCGCCGTCCAAGACACTGTACGATACCCACGTATGGTTCTCACGGCCAGAACCCGCTGCGCCCGGTGCAGCAGGGTTCGATTGTGGCGGTGAAGCGACTCGAACCAGACGGGGGCACCGTAAAGGGCCATACTCCTCAGGATGCCAGAATATAGTTTCCGCGTCGCACCCCCCGGCCCCCCCACGTTGGGAAGAAGCCTTGAGAGTGCGCCCGCGGAACTCACGAGTTTGGGAACTAACTGCTCAAAGTGCGCTTTGAACAGCCATTTCCCGTCTAAGACTAGCCCAAGATATTTCATCGTGGGCCCTACTCTGATCGCCACCCCCTGGACTGTAACGGACAGATCCGGGGGTGGATTACGAAACTTCCTATGGAACATGATGGCCTCCGTTTTCGCGGGGGAGACCCTCAAGCCCAGCCTAGCTATTCTGTCTACGACTATCGCCAACCCGTCGTTGGCGACGTCCACGGACTCCGCGAATGACGCGGCGCGTGCCGTGAGTAGGGTGTCGTCCGCAAAGCAGATCAGCCCTACCCCGGGCCTGACCGTCACCCGAAGGATCCAGTCATAGCCTACGTTCCAAAGGATCGGTCCGAGGACCGACCCCTGTGGAACGCCGCACGCGACACGTCGCCGACCTAACTCGTGATTGACGGACTCACCGCCCTCCCAAAGGATGTGTCGATCCCGCAGGTACTCGCCTAACAGCCTCGTGAGGTACGGGGGGACTCCGTGTGCACGGAGCCCCTCCCTGATCGTCTCATGAGGGAGGCGGCCAAGGGGATTTGCTCCAACTTGTGCCGGTCGCGCTCCGCGCAATCGCTTAAGCTGCTGAGCGACACGGCCACGCAAGTAAATCGCGATGCCATCCGAATGACACCCACTGCACCTGAATTCACGCTTAATACTTAATTCAGTTCTGATTTGACGAAAACAAGATATTACCGACAAAAATCTGTCCATACTTCATATAAATGCGAAATTAACTCCCCTTGTCTATTACACTTTCACTGGAATTCGAAAAGGTTTCTTTTACAAATTTCACACAGATTCAAGACGCTACTTAAAGAACGAGTTTCCTGTTAAATTTTCCTCTGGCTTCCTTGTATGAGTTTGAGATTATAACAGTACAGGATGGGCTATATATTAAAATTGTTTTTTCAAACTTTATACTAGTTTGAAAGTGGACTGTTTTTTCCTGAAATTCGACATATATGTATGTGTATAATCTCAATACCGAGCATAACCATGGGTACTTTACATCTCGGAAAATAGGATAGTTCCTGGGACGAAAATTAATTAAAATTTTCGGTGACGAATAACGCTTTTAAGAATGCCATAAGACACGAAAAGGAATTTTGAACGGGATTGAATAGGCGATAATAGATTGTGCGCGAGTTCAATCTTTTCTCAAATTAAGGTAAGTTTAAAGTCATAAGGTGTACTAAAATAATAAATGAATGTGAAAATAACTCTGTCTGTTACGCGTTCACGGACAAGTCACGAAACCACACGTTTTAACTTAAAATTAAGACTCTACTCATATATGTATGTCTTAATACCGAGAATGAACATTAGACACTTTTTATACCCGATAATACGATTTATTTGTTTCTTTTGCCCAAGTCAAGTAGTGCCTAGATAAAATTTATCGCAATGTAATGCGTGTGAGTGATCGTTTTATAAACAAACTACAGTTATTCGCCAGGATCTGACTCGCGGGTGAACCCTTTACTCCGTTAGCTCAGGTACCCAAAGTGAGTTTGGACCATCGAAAGGAGAACATGCCATTTTTCCCTTTGCAGTTTATTTGCCAATTATCGGCTCGAAGCTCGCACAGGTCAGCTTCCACTCTGCCTTTCCAACGATATTTGAGATGGCCGACCGGACAGGAAAATTTATTTTAAAAACAATTTAGTTGATCAATTTTTAATTAGACATGATTCGGGGATCTCTTATCGCTTCTTCCCTTACAGCAATAACGGGTTGCGTTGCGTTGTACGTAGACTAGGAAGTAAAATTAAATTTTAACCTTGACCCGTATAACCTTCAAAAAGTGTTCTCCAATGGAACTTATTTTTAAATTATTTTGGTTCTCGTTATATAGTACTAGTATCACGATTCCTTTATAATAATGACACAATTAAGAGTCAAGAAGTTTTTATGAGTGTTTCTGATATGAATCTTCTCAATTTATTTTCTGTAAACCTGTTAAACCCACTTTTCTTAGTAATGTGTTTCATCCGAAAATTCAAGCTTATTTATTAGCGACACTGTTTTATCGCGAATGTAGCAAGTGTAAGGTTTTTTTTTTCCGTTTAACCGCAGACATATTTGCGTCCGCCTAGTATCTTTTTGTTTTTTTTTACTTTTTTATTTATTTTGTTTTCTTTCTATATTCTCACTTATATCTAGTAAACACAACAAATAATTTTGCTCTTTTGGGATAGTTTGGTTAGGGTTGGTCAAGGTTGGAAGTGTGTCAAGTGGCGCGGCCAATCTCGTAGAGAGCGGACGTGTCCACGCAACTTTGCGATCTAGGCGCTTCATGCGAATTACGATAGGAAAATTCCATTGCTTTCGTTCGATTGTTCTGGTTTTTTCCGCTACTATTGACTTGACTTATTTCTTGATTATTTGTTTGGTTCCTGCATTACATATTGACTTTGGCTTTCGTATATTGGTACTCTGGTTCTGTCCATACGAAATAAACTTGGCGCGTTTGTTGGTTCTTGGTTTTGCGTTTGTTTTGGGTAGGCTATAGTTTTGGTTAGGTCCTAGGTGAGTCAAAGCTCAAATGGGGTTCCGCTGATGGCGGACTCCGAGCCCCGACCCCCTAGGGGAGCGAGTGCGGCCCGGAAACGGTCCCGCGTTCGCTCCCGCGCGCCTTATCCCGACGATCCCGGCGCCGACGAGTCGGCTAATAAAATATACATGGCGCGACGTAGCCGGAGCACTGTCGCGCTATATGGTCGAGGCACGGCAAGAGCCGCTTCGCTAGGTGCCGTCACGAGGGCCCGCTGGCGGAATGAATCCGCGGGGGATACCTCCGATGCGGCTTCGGATTAAGGCTTCGGGAGACGCCGGAGGCCACCCTGCAGGTTTCTGCACCCGCCGGGGCCAAAGGCGCCGCAGTATTAAAGGCCGCCACGGATGGCGCACTCAAAAAGGCCGCCACGTCGACGGCCCGCCTGCAGAATGTTTCTGCGGCGACCGTCGATGTGGCAATAGATAAAGACGTCGCGTCGGCCCGCCTGCAGAACGCTTCTGCGGCGACCGACGATGTGGATATAGTAGATAAAGGCGTCGCGACGACGACCCATCTACAGAATGATACTGTGGAGGTGACGACCGCCGCGGTAATGGATACAGACGTCCCGACTCCGTCTTTCCCTCTCGCAGGGACGAGGACGGAGGAATTACTGGCCCGGGCGGATGCCCTTCGTGCTGAAGCAGATCGGCAATATAACGCCCGGAAAAAAACGGAGAATACGATTCCCGAGCCCATGTCAACGGATCCAGTCGACTCGAGGGAGGGCGACTACGGTAGGATGGGGTCCGAGGAGCTGCGCAGTATAGCGGGCTCCCTCGTGGCCGACATTTATCACGTCGCCAAGACCTCGGGCAATTTAAAAGGGGGCTATATACGTAAGCTCAAGGACGCCGCCGGGAAACTCGCCGACATTGTTGAAGACTTGTCGGCGAGGTCCCTAGATATAGAGAGCCGGAAGCTCAATTTAGAAAATATCCGTCTCAAGAGCGAAATTGACGCCCTGCGGGAAGAGAGACTAGCCTACCGCAGGGAGTTCCAGGAAATGCGGGCTGCTGCAAAGGCTGACAACCGCAGTAAAGAGGGAGAGAAGGTGATAGTCTCTAGTCCCCCACTAGACTATGATGAGCTCAAACGAGTCATCGCAGTGACGGCGGGGGAAATGATTAACGCCCGGATTGCGGTTCTTGAAGACCGCCTCCTACCTCCCCCGGTTGTCCGCCCGCCCCTCGCGGCGGACATAATCAAAAAGGTGGTCTCGCCGCCCGTTACAGTCCCAGCCCCACGGGCCACCGTCGCCGTCGTCAACAACGCAGTACCCGTGGACATAGTGTCGCCACCCGCGGAAGTGATGGGTCCCCCTCCCCCACCTCCCTCCATAAAAGGGAAAAAGGCGAAAACAGTTCCCACTAAAATGGCACCGCCAGTGCCCGGGTCCTCCGGGGACTCCATTCCTATGGAGTTCCCACTATTGAGGTCGAATCCCGGGCCCCAGTCTCAGGCCACCCCCCACATCCGCCGCACCTGCGCCCGCTCTCCTGCAGGAGAGTGAATCCGCATGGTCGGTGGTTGTTGGCAGAAAGAAGGGCAAGGGGAAGGGGAAAGGGGCGTCATCCCTCCTCCCACCCCCCTCGCAAGCACCTGCCCCGCCCGCGCGGAAGCAGCCACCGCAGCCACAGGCAAAAAAGAAGCCTGTGGTATTTACGGAGCCGAAGATGGCAGCGGTCATTATAAAATTACTGCCGGAGGCAGAAAAGAGGGGCGTCACCTACCGCGACGTGTTCCAAAAAGCCGCCATCACAGTCGACATCACTGCAATGGGCCTCAAAGACGGCCTAAAGATAACGCGGACCGTCCGCGACTCCCGGCTCATGGAGTTGCCACCTGGGCCGGAAGGTGTTGACAAAGCAGACCGGTTTTTTTTTTTTTTTTTTTTGTCGTTTAGGCTCCAGCGTATCAAGAATGTGCTAGAGTTCGTTATCTTTTTATTCTTTTGCTCTTTATTTGAAAAAACTACATTTTATCTATATTGCTACTCTATTTTACTCATATATTTTAACCTAGATCTAATTCTATCGTAGTGAGGCTACTTTCTTTATTCTATTGCATGCTTAGGGTAAATAACTTCATACCAGGTACAGGTGGAATAAAGGTAATACAGGTTGGTTGTTGTTGGAAATGGTTGGTTTGGGATTTCTGTTTGCTGTAGTGATGGGCATATACTTTTCCCCCAACCGCGCACTCGCCGAATTCGAGGCATTCCTAGCCGAGCTGGGCACGTTCGCTGCACGAATCCTCCCTCGCCCCATTCTAGTGCTCGGGGACTTCAACGCGAAATCACCGGCGTGGGGCTCCCGAGTCACTGACGCCCGGGGCGAGGCGCTGGAGGAGTGGGCCCTTGAAACGGGCCTGCTGGTTCTCAACCAGGGCAATACACTCACGTGTGTACGACGGCAGGGCGGGTCCATCGTGGACATATCGTTCGCGAGCCCTGCCGTCGCGGGCCGAGTCCGAGGCTGGAGGGTCCTGGAGGGGATGGAGACGTTGTCGGACCATCGCTACATACAGTTCGACGTCTCCACCCAGACCTCCAACCCCCCAGCCCAAACGGCCCTGGTTGGGAACAGTCCGCGCTGGGCAATAAAAAAGTTGGACCGAGAGGCGTTCCAGGAGGCCCTACTGGTATGCCAGTGGGGTTCGCAAAACACCACCGTTGCCCCTGGTAACGCCCTCGACGTCGATATCGATGAGGAGGCGGAACGTCTGCGGGCGGCAATGACCGAGGTCTGCGACGCGGCAATGCCTAGGGTGGGTCGTCACCGACCCAAGGGCCAGGCGTACCGGTGGAGCGACGAAATCGCTCAGCTGCGCCAAAATTGCTCCACGGCGCGGCGCCAGTACGTCCGGCATAAAAAGAGGCACCGCCGCGACGCGACCTTCGTCGAGGATGAAGCTCGTCTCTACGAGGATTATCGCACAGCGAAAAAGACGCTGCAGACGGCGATAAAAACCGCCAAGTCTGCAGCGTGGGGGGAGCTCTTGGCGAGCCTAGACCAGGATCCGTGGGGGCGGCCCTACAGGATGGTGCGAAAAAAGCTCCGCCCGTGGGCCCCCCCGCTCACTGAGAGTCTTCCCCCGGAGCAGGTCGCGGAAATCATCCGCGTCCTGTTCCCCTCGAGAGACGAGCACATGCCGCCCGCTATGGTTCCGCCCAACTGGGAGCCCAGCGCGGACGACAGCAGCAGCGACGTGCCCGGCGTGTCCCGGGAAGAGCTGGGGGCGGCAGTTCTAAGGCTGCGAGCCAAAAACACCGCCCCTGGCCCAGACGGCCTCCCAGGGCGTGCGTGGGTTCTGTCCCACGACGCCCTGGAGCCCCGACTATTAAGGCTCTTCACCGCGTGCCTAGAGCAGGGCCGGTTTCCCCGGCAGTGGAAGACCGGGAAACTGGTATTGCTCAAAAAGGAGGGGCGCCCCGCGGAATCGCCGTCCGCGTACCGGCCCATCGTCCTGCTGGACGAGGTGGGCAAGCTCTTCGAGAGAGTCATTGCAAACCGCCTCGTCCAGCACCTGTCAATGGAGGGGCCGGACGTGGCCGATGTCCAGTTTGGATTCCGTAAGGGGCGCTCAACAATTGATGCAATCATGCGGGTGAGGAGCCAGGCGGAGGAAGCAGTCTCCAGCGGTGAAGTGTTAATGGCGGTGTCTCTTGACATCGCCAATGCTTTCAACAGCATGCCCTGGAGCTGCATTAGGGAGGCCCTCAAATATCACGGGGTGCCAACCTACCTCCGCCGCATAGTCGGGGCGTATCTCAGCGACCGGGCCGTCATCTTCCCGGGCCAAAACGGCTGGGGACGCCAAGAGATGTCGTGCGGTGTTCCACAGGGATCGGTACTGGGGCCGACCCTGTGGAACATCGGCTACGACTGGGCATTGCGGGGCGTCCTCCTCCGCGGCGTGAGCATTACATGCTACGCCGACGACACGTTGGTCGTCGCGCGGGGGAGGACGTACCCCGAGGCAGCCATTCTGGCAACAGCTGGGGTAGCTCAGGTGGTCCATCGGATCCGGCGGCTGGGTCTCGAGGTGGCCCTACACAAATCCGAGGCCGTGGTCTTTCACGGGCCTCGGAGAAAGCCACCGGCGGGATCTGGCATCACAGTGGGAGGCGTCCGCATCGGCGTCCAGCCCAGTATGAAATACCTGGGATTGGTTCTGGACAGCCGATGGGACTTTTCGGCACACTTTCAGCAGATGGCCCCCAGACTCAAGAGGGCGGCGGGCGCACTGTCGCGCCTGCTACCTAACGTCGGGGGTCCAAATGTGACGTGCCGAAAACTCTTCGAGGGAGTCGTGCGTTCTATGGCCCTGTACGGGGCCCCGGTGTGGGCGGGCGCCCTGGCGGCTCGCAACGTCGCAACTCTGCGACAGACTCAGCGTATGCTGGCCGTCAGGGCCGTCCGTGGGTATCGCACGATATCCTTCGAAGCGGCCTCCCTACTAGCCGGCACTCTGCCGTGGGACCTGGAGGCCAGCGTACTGGCCTCCTTGTACGTTTGGCGTAAGGAGAAGGAGGCCAGTATGGGCCGACCTGCGCCCCGTGAGATCGAGGGGCGCAGGGACGAGTTGCGCCAGATCCAGGTGGCAGAGTGGGCGGACCGCCTACAAAACCCCAGCGCCGGCCTCGCCGTCATCCAAGCGGTGAGGCCGATTATGCCAGAATGGCTGCAGAGGCGTCACGGCACCCTAACGTTCCGCCTGACGCAGGTCCTCTCGGGGCACGGATGCTTCGGGAGGTACCTGTGTCAAATAAGGCGCGAACAATCGTCAGGGTGCCACCACTGCGTCGGCGGCGACGAAGACACGGCGCTGCACACCCTCCAGGTGTGTCCAGCCTGGGACGAGCAGCGCCGAGATCTCGTCGCGGCCATCGGGGCGGATTTGTCCCTCCCGGCCGTGGTAAGGGCCATGGTTGGGAGCGCCGACGCGTGGGACGCAGCCGCCTCCTTCTGCGAGACCGTCATGTCCGCGAAGGAGGCGGCGGAGCGGGATAGGGAGCAGACCACCACGCTCCCCTCCCGCCAGAGCCGGCGGCGGCATCGGAGAATCGTCCACAACGATCTCCAGCCGCCGTAGGCTACGGCCGTGCGGGCGACCGGCGGGGAAACCGGATCCGCCCGCACATTAAGGCCGGAGAGGAGGGACGTGCGCCGATCCGCGCGCCCCCTCTCACCTCGCGGTGAGGTAGAGGAGCCGGAGAGACCCAGATCTCCGGCTACCAAATGGTGAGGCCAGCCCGCAAAGGGGCCGGCCGCCGTCCGTCCGGGCTGATGGTGAATGCGCGAGCGAGCCCACAGCCCGGACAAAGGACGCTCGGGATCGGACAGGGGTTTTAGTGGGGGATTTCTGTTTGCTAAGTTATTGCAAGGGATTTGGATTTAGTTGGGAATTGGTTAGGTAGTGTTGGGAAGTGAATAGATGCTGTTTGGGTTTGGTTGGCTATGGTTGGGGGTAACTTGGATGTATTTTACAGGTTTGTGAATGCTTGGTATTGGGTAGGTATATGAATATGGTTGGTTGGAGTTGGAAATACTAAGGTAATGTTTGGACAGTTAAATTTTTAAAACTGGATGCTATTTAGCCAGTAGGTATTGTGGGTCTATTTGGAGGGTTATTTTGGTAGGTGGGAAGTTGGATGCAATTTTATTTATTTCTTAGTTTCTAGTTACATTCTAGTTCTAGTTACATTCTCTTACTTAACTTTAACAGTTTGTATATAGTTCTAGGTTGTATATAGTTGTAGTAATTTTTAATACACATTTCTTATATTCTATTCTGCGTGCATGTTGCAGGTTGATGCCTTGCAGCTTATTGTTAAGTTTATACATTAATCTTAACTAAATACATATATATCTATTACTACTGGGTTTTGACTCTGCGAGTACTTATACTAATTATAAGCCTGTAGTGTCAATTATTTACATTGGTTTTTACTATTATTTTAGTGCTAGCCATATATATTGTCCTATCTAGTTAATAATTTGTGTTTTTGTGTTCCAGGTCGCCTCAATTCACCGGGAGCCTGCTACTCTGTGCGTGAGTATGTCTTTATGGTTTGTGGTATATTGTTGTGTGCATGTTTATGTTTCCATATGTTAGGTTATTGTGCTATTGTTTAAGTGCTACAAACCGCGAACTTTTGCATTAAAAGTCGCTAAGTTTTAGTACTGTGTGTGTGTGTATGTGTGTATGAGATATCTGTGTGAATAGATTTGTGTTTGTGTTGTTCGTGTTATTGTATTAAACAGTGTGATTTTTATGTTGTAAGCATGTGTATTTATGTTGTTCCTAGCAGGTTCCTGGTTAGGTATCTCGTGGTCTCCAATATAAGATGGTGCATTGGAGAGGTGACCCAGAGTCAAGCGCGGCCGCCGGTACCACGCACGATAGCGGAATCGTAGGCCACACCTCTTTGTCTGCGTGATGATACTCGAAGATGGTACGAGTTTTATTACTATGTATCAAAGAGGTGCGACTTCCGACCCATTACTATTGTGTTGTTCCCGGCGGCTCGCTTAACTGTAGGCCACGGATTGACGCACTATCGTGTCCCACCTAATCCTTACCGGGCATTTCTCACTGAATGCATTATGCATTGCTTCCGGCCCAGTTCTTCTTTCGTTATTGCAGTTGATGCATTTAGGTGGTGCGCCTACTATAAACTCCTCACACTCTTTCTTGGTGTGAGGTCCCCCACAGTGACAACACTTTACCTCGGTAGTCTCGGTGCATAGTTTCCTACCATGCCCGAAACCTAGGCAAAGTGTGCACTGTGTTAGGGGCGACCTGTCTGTGACCTGCAAGGTCTGTAAGTCAATCCTCACCGTGCCCGTAACTGTGAATCTAGCCCAGAGTGCTGATGAGACCTTATATATGACTTTATGTGTATGCGGGTTTCGGCCTCTGATCTTATACGCCACCTCCATCCAGGCGTCGTCCCCCTCAAGGCCCTCAAAAATCTCCTTATTTTGATTTCTGAGGGCCCTGTGGAGGTCTTCGTCTGAATGTGCCCTGAGGACCCCCGTTATCATCACCATGGGTTTTTTATTTGTGATGTCTTCTGCTACTAGGTCTGTTCTTCGCTCCTTCAGCATTCTCTTGAGCTTTTCCCGCTCTTCCACAGTTTTACAACTAACGATCACCTTGCCTTGCCTCGCTTTCCTTACCTTCTCCACCTCAATCCCCCCGTTAGTGGCGTTTAACGCTTCTCTGATGGCCTTGAGAGTTACTTCGGGTTGAAGGTTATCGGGATCGGTGGTGGTTACTGTCACTGAGTGGAGCGTCCTAAAAGTCTTGGGGTTTATCCCCGACTTCTCGGCCGCTACACTGGCATAGGTTCGTTTTAGTTGTGGTTGTGGTTGGCACTCCGAGTCCAAACTAACACTGTGCTTTTGAATAACCTTTTCAAGGTTATTCGCGCTCACCAGGTTTCTCTCGAGGAGCTCGGAGTGCTTCTCCATTTTTTCGGTGAGGATGGCCCATCTTCTGCTCAGAGCCTCCCTGTCTTCCTCTTCCGTAGGGAGTCTGCTCTGCAGTGGGCTCTCTTCATCGGCCTGCGTTTGCGCGTCGCAGAACGTCTTTACTTCTTCTGCTTCTGCTCTGGAGCCCTTCCCCAACTTGCCTGATAAGGCATCCCTAAGGATCGCGTTATGTTGTTTAAACATGACGAACAAACGACCCACCGCGTATTGTACGTCTTGTTTAATCTCGTTCTTCAAATTTCTGGAGCTAGCTATACTGTCCTGGAATTTCTGGAAGTTTTCGTGGGCTTCCACCTGCCTTTTTACTCGCAGCGCCTCTTGTTGTTCAAAGACCACTGACGAGTCCTGCTTGGTGAAGGTCTTGTTCACCTGTTTGACAGTAGAGCTAGAGCTAGCTCCATCCTGCGCCTGCGCTTGCGTCCGCGCTTGGCGCTGTTGATCCGATTTAGGTGATGGGGAGAGTTTTAGGGACGTTCCTTTCTTATCGTAGCTAAAGGGATTTCGTGGCTTTATGCTTGATAATCCCTTTGCCGCGTTCCTGCTATTTATCTTCTCTAATTGCTTGGACTGCCTTGCTTTCTGCTCGGCATAAACGTCAAGTGAGCGAGAGGGCGGGGACGGGGTATGCTTTCCCCCATATAAGTCAATTATGCTCTCGTTAGTCCCGTTTAGGTCGTCCTGGCTAGAGCAGTTTTTCCAGTCCTCCTCATCGTCCGAGTCTATGGTAACGGCTCTTTCGTCCCTCTTTTTCGAGGGTTTTACCGGTGTCCGGTGTAATAAACACTCAGTGGTTGCTTGCGAACTGTTTTATTATAACTTTTTATCAACTACCCACATACATATATATTTTATAGATAATGCACACACCATATATACTACATCTTCCCCCTTAAAAATATAATAACATATACTGTGAAACTTTTATGAATAATCTAAGTAGTGTAAAGCTTTGTACTATTTATCGAAAAATAATGCAAGTTTATCTCGAGCCCTCATCGCAGCATGTCTTTTTTGAGCGGGCGAACGAATGTCCAAGTTATTGGATCTGGGTTCTATATCGACCGGCTTTCTTCTGGGTGGAAAAGAAAGAGGTGAATCATCCTGCTGACTGCCCGGAATTTTTATCAAGTGACGTCTATTGCGCCTATATATCCTACCCGAGTTATCTCTAAGGAAGTAAGACCGCGGTTGCGGCGCGGATGCTTCCACGCGCATTTGGCGCCGTGTACCACCGTCTGTGACGATAACATGCTCGCCGGCATTTATCGGAGGAAGATTATGTGCATGCTGATCGTAATATTTTTTGCTTGCCTTGTGATTGCGATTTATGTTACAAAAATCTCGTTTATTGTCACGTTCAGGCAGAAGTCTGTCACTATGAACTGGAAGGCGAGTATTGAGTCGACGACCCATCAACAGCTGTGATGGTGATGAAATGCCATCGCGCGGCGTCGATCTTAGATTCATTAAACCGATATAAAAGTCTGTTCCCGAACAGAGCGATTTCTTTATTATGTTTTTTACGGTACGAACTGCTCTTTCACTGAGTCCATTTGATTGTGGATAATTAGGTGAGCTCGTAATGTGCTTGAAACACCAATCATTGCAAAATCGCCGAAATTCCGTTGATGCAAAGGCTGGTCCGTTATCTGTGACTAGTTCAGCGGGAATACCGTGTCTAGCAAATTGTTCTTTCATAGCCGTAATGACAGACTTAGACGTTATATTATGTAATTGATTCACTTCTATGAAGTTTGAAAAATAATCAACTAAGATAAGGAAGTTTCTTTTATTGAAGGTAAAAATATCGGAGCCTACTTTTCTCCATGGAATCTCCGAGACCGGGTGAACTTTCATGGGCTCCTTGCATGGCATGGACGCGTGCTGCATGCAAACCGTGCACGCCCGCACCGCGCGTTCGATCTCACTGCACATACCTTGCCAAAACATCACATCACGCGCTCTACGCTTACAGCGGTCCATGCCTAAGTGGCCTTCGTGAACTTTTTCAATCATTTCGGGCCGTAAAGCTTTAGGTATAAATACTAAGTCGTCTTTAAGTATAACACCCTTAATGTATGCCAAGCTTCCCTGATGAGACCAATGTATTTGAACTAAGGGATCAACGTCTTTCTTATACCTAGGCCAGCCATTTAGTATATAGTATATTAAAGTTTGACATTCTTTATCCTTTAAAGTATACTCTTTTACGCATTCTAGTTTTTGATCACTAAATCTGACATTACTTATAACAAAACAAGATTGCCCTTCTACATCACTGCTTACTTCCCCGCGCACAGGTTCTAAGAGTGCAGCTCTCGAAAGAGTGTCTGCTAAGTACATATATTTGCCAGGTTTAAATTTTACGGTAAAGTCATAACGCTGCGTACGATCATCATCCTTTGTAGACGTGCAGGTACAGCATCCAGTGATTTTTTAAATATGGCTTCTAATGGTTTGTGGTCGGTTTCAACCATAATGTCAGTACGCCCATAAATATATTGATGAAATCTTTCCAACGCGAAAACGATAGCAAGAAACTCTTTTTCGATTTGCGCGTATCTTACTTGAGTGTCGGTGAGTGTTGCGGACGCAAATTCGACTGGCCGACCCGCCTGTAGGAGCACCGCACCCAATGCACTAGCACTCGCGTCCACACTGACTACAACTGGTAGCTCGCTGGTATATAATGCCAACACTGGTGCTTCGCACAATTTTTGTTTTAATTCAGCAATTGCTTTGTGGTGTACCTCGTCCCAACACCATTCTACGTTCTTTTTAAGAAGACCTCTCAATGAGCTTGAGAGTTCTGAGTAATTTGGGATAAATTTAGCAAGGTAATTTACCATCCCAAGAAATCTCTCTAGAGACGCGCGATCTTTCGGATCAGGCATATCTTTTATGGCTCTCAATTTACCTTGGTCTATTTCCATACCCCTTTCACTGAAAGTATGTCCCAAATACGATATTTGTTCAACACCAAATACGCATTTCTCGCGATTAAATTTAATGCCTACCTCACGCGCCCTATCCAATAATGCCGTCAGCCTAGCATCATGTTCTGATTTGCTTTGGCCCCAAATTATAATGTCATCAACGAATGAGTCGACTCCTTCTATATCCTCAATAAGTTGACGAATTTTTAAATGAAAAACCTCACTAGCACAGTTTATACCATACGGCAAGCGCAAAAACTGATATCTACCAAATGGCGTGCCAAAAGTGCATAGATCTGCACTTGAATCGTCAAGTTGGACCATCCAAAATCCCGAGCGCGCATCCAATTTGCTAAAGTATTTAGCCCCGTGAAGTTTCGTTGCAATTTCCATTATGGTCGGAAGCGGGTAATGGGCCCTACGAACAGCGCGATTAAGTGGACGCGGATCCAGGCATACCCGAAAACTGCCATCTTTTTTAGCTGGTAGCACGATGGCATTTACCCATGGTGTAGGATGCGTTACCTTTCTAATAATCCCCATATCTTCCATACGATTCAATTCCTCCTTTAATTTATCGCGAATACCGATCGGAATTTTTCGTACCGGACAGATCGAAGGACTTGCATTATCTTCCAATACAATTTTATATTTCCCAGGAAGTTTACCAACCCCTTGAAATAAATCAGCATACATACTAATGTCGATACTAAAAATTCTTTTTATAAGACCTAATTTTTCGCATGTATATTTTCCAAGAACACTATGACAATCAGCATTAGATACAATAAAGTTGATTAAATAATTATTATTTTTGTAACACCATAGCATATCACATGACCCTAGAATAGGAATATAATTTCCACAGAATGATTGCGCTTTTATATTACTGGATTTCATATTTTGTGAGTTATAACCTAGCTTTTTAAATAGATTAAAAGATAAAACGTTTATGTCAGAACCCGTATCCAGTTTGAAAAGTGCAACCATTCCATTTTTGCACAAGGTCAATTTTTCAAACCATTTGTTATCTTTATTGGCGACATATTCCTCTAGCGAATCGATACAAAACAAATTACTCCTATTGTCATGTTCATCGTGTATCAGTTCATGCACTCTTTTATTTAACTTTAATGGGCACATTTTACGGAAATGACCTTTATTGTAACACAAGTAACATTTAGCATTTCGCGCTGGGCATTGAAACATTTCACTGTGAATAATACCGCAAAAGTCACAACACTCATTTGTTAAATTATTGTGGCGATAACGCAATCCATCGTGCACGCTGTAACGCCGCGCCAGCGCAGTGTCCGGCGGCGGCGAATCAGCGGCGCGCTCCTGCGCCCGCGTTGCGCTCGCGCCCGCGCCCGGGCGCCACACGTTCCCGCCCGATGCGCCCTCCGCCCGCGGACGCCGGCCGCGCGTTCCGCTCCCTTCTCCGGTGTCTAGTTGCCTCTGCATGGGTTGTTTTGATGATGAACGCGATCCATATATTACATCGACATAATCCGAATTAGAAAATGTTGTAATTTTTGAACATTCTATTTGACGATTTTCCTCTATAGATATCTCATAAGCCTGACAGATTCTTACAGTTTTTTCTAGCGTTAAGTCATCTGTTCTCAATAATCTGTCACGTAACGTGCTGTCAATGACACCACACACAATTTTGTCTCTAATCAACCCGTCCTCCAGATTCTCAAATTCACAAAACTGACTAAGTAATCGCAGTGCCGTTACATATGCATCTATATTCTCACCTATTTCTTGATTACGAGTGAAAAAACGAAATCGTGCCATTATTGTGTTTTGACGCGTTCCAAAATATTCATCGAACTTGCTAATAATGACTTTTATGTCATCTTTATCTTCAGACTTTTCAAATTTGAAAGTTGAAAAAATGTCATAACCTTGAGGCCCCACTAAATTTATTAGTAAACTAGACTGTATGTCTTTTGCTTCCTTGTATACGCCAGATGCCTTCAGAAATACCTTGAATTGCGTTAACCATTTACGCCAGGAGTCGGCCCTGTTCGCCGGACCACCATCCAGTGTTAATTCGACCGGAGGTCTTGCGTGCTCCATATTGCACAACGATGACACACATTAATACACTAAATATTAATGGAATTATCACGTTTTAATTAGTTTTTAACAGATTTTAACTTAATACCGCTGTCACCATGTAATAAACACTCAGTGGTTGCTTGCGAACTGTTTTATTATAACTTTTTATCAACTACCCACATACATATATATTTTATAGATAATGCACACACCATATATACTACATTTTGTGGTGAGTGAAGGGTCTGTCCCTATATGTGTGTGTACTTAAACTAGTGTGGGTCCTAAGCTAGTCAGTTGGCGCAATAGCACACAAATGAGGAGTCAATGGTAAAAATATAAATAGAACAATATATATTGAACCAGTCAATTGTCAAAGAAATAAATATAAACAAAAGTTTTATTTGTCAAATATTATTCTAAAATCCTTAAAACTAACTTAAACTAATCACAAACTTATTTAACAGGTACCCCTGAGGAGGCGCCGGGCGTCAGGAGGAGGATGGGATAAGAAAAGGATGAGGTAAGTGTAAGGTAAGTTTTTTATTCTATAAGTGTGCAAGTTAAGTGTGTTAGGTGTGTGTGGAAGGTGTTTGTGTGTGTGTTTTACAAGTTTGTTGAGTGAGGTAAGTGAGGTGAGTAAGGTAAGTATGTAATGTGCTCAAGGTAAGTGCCTAGAGTACGTGTGTGTATGTTCTGTATACTAAGGTAATGTGTGTAGAGTGTTTTTGTGAGGTAAGTGAGGTGAGTGTGTGAAAGTGACTATTCTGCCAGGCCCAGGTTGCTGGCCTCGGCGAGCCGAACACGGCAATACCAAGCTCGGCTATCCCGAGTCCAACAAACACTGAGTTACGGGCAGACTAGTTTGAGGGGGGAGGTAGGGTGCGGGAGGGGGTTCCTGTGGATAGAGCTCGAGTTGCCGAGTCAAGCGAGCCCAAGGTCGACTATACTCGATAGTATAGTTTGCCGTCAGTTGCACTTTAAAACTCCGGAAAAAATTCCGAATTTTTTGTCTGGAAGTTAGTTTTTTACCTTAGAGGGTCAAATATCGCTCTAAAAAGGGCGAGTTTGGGCTCGTTATGAAGGGCTAGTCGAGCTCTATCAGATTCTTACAAAAAATCGCGTCAAAATTTTTAGCCTGTTTTTTGATCGCAGTCGATAGCGGAGGGTCCGGGCTTCTCTCTGAACTCAACCGCGATCTCGTGCGACCAATACTTCGGGAGATATGGTCCGTCAAAGTTTTCCAAGATGGCGGCCTGTCAAACTTTAACCGCGGATATCTCCGGTTCTATTAGTCCCATGACCCTGGTGTTCGGGTATTTCTGAATGCCTCTGAGGTCCTCTGAACGTCTAGACAAAAATCTAGACCCAAAAATTCGTCACGAAAAATCCGGGTTTTTAGGCCCGGATCCGAAGCTCCTTAAGAAGCTGTTGTCAACAGAGAAAACCCCACCTCTCTAGGACTAATAGTTCCGGAGATATCGCCTCTCGAAAATTCCCAAAATGGCGGCCGAACTGTCAAAGTCCGGCGCAATTTGGTCGTATCTCCGCGAATACTCGTCCGATTTCCTCCGGACTTGGACTGGGCGTATGCCCGACACGATTTACACACCGCTACGGTGGCGGTTTAGGTCAAAATTTTTGGCCCCTTTTTACAGGCTAGTACGTTGCAGAAGCCCTGGGGAACAACAACACAGAAAACCCGGTCGCTCTGCGCCCAAACGCCGCTGAGAAATTTGAAAATTAAAATTTTCAAAATGGCGCCGGCCCTTGGCCAAAAGGTCGTGAAAATCCGTATCTCCGTCAATATTTGCCGGAGAACGTCGTGCAAGGGCTCGATCTCTTCGTCGCGACGAGTTCTCTGCGTTGCCGCCGTCAAACTAATTTTAACTAGTATATTTATTTATATATTTACAAAAATAGCCTAAAAAATCAATATCTCGGTGACTATCCACGCTAAAATTTCCAAAAAATGCCCAGTCGGCGCCAAAAAGTTTGCTCTATTTTATTGCTAAATAAAATAATTTTCCCCAATACTAAGATTGGGGAAAAAGTCAAAAAATTTCGAAAATTCAAGTTTTTGAATTTTTTACTAAAAATTTTGTATTAACCAATAATGGATTTTGATGCGGCCGAGTAGAGCTTCTCAGCGCGCATCTAACTGCACTTTCAAAATCCACGCGCTTTAAATAGTTTCCGAGATATTCGGGGTCCAAGTTTATATTTCTAATTAAAAATAACTTACAACTATTAATGATAAAATTCCGCTGAGGCCGGAAAAGCGCCGTCCACTTGAAGGTCTTCAAGCCCTCCTAACCTAGAATCAATCGCCCCAGTAGTTCCGGAGCAATTTCTAGGTTAGGAAGTTGTTTTTTTATCCCTGGTTGCCCCGGGTTTGCTCCGATCTTCGAGCTTGAGGTGTCGATCGACGCGTCTTCCAAATCCCTAGAAGGCTACCGTGCCGGATTTTTGAGCCCCTTGAACTTTTTCCGAGTTAAACTCGAAAAACGAAATTCACCCAAAATTTTCTTCGGTTTTAAATTTTTTAAAAATCGGAGATGTAAAATTGTTAAGGTCGTTTCTGGCCAATCGGGTTAGTTTTTGGAGCTCTACAAGTAGGTATTTTTGTTTCTCCGATTGGACCAGAATTGACGATTTTCACTCCACGTTTTTTCAGTTTCCCTTGTATATCTTTGTGGATGGAGTTGGGATTTTGGTGGATTGTTTTCGGGGGGGTGGGGCCACCTGAGCCCCACAAAAGCCGCCCCTAAAAACCACACCTCACCGATCTTGTTTCTCCGGAAAAAATTCACTAAGTTCTAAAATTTAGTTTTTCACTTATAACTTTTTTGCACAAAGTGTCACAGTTTTAATTTTTACATAGGCGGATGCGCCTCACTTGCCCGCACACGCCGGTGTATCGCACGACTTTGTAACTTCGAAAAAACCTATTTTTTCGAATTTTTTTCCGCGGAGCTCTTAAAAAATCGACTGGTTTCCACGAGTTTCGGAGCGGAACTAAAAAGCAGACCGGTTGGCAGAGGCCCTCCGGATGCCGCTCGAGGGACTGGCCGAAGTTATCCGGCCTATGAAGAGGGGGGAAATCTACATTTCCGGGCTGGACGATTCTGTAACGCCCGAGTCGCTCAGAGCTGCCGTCGCCCGCGCTGGCAACTGCCAGCTAGACAGAATAGTCGCCAATCGCATTGGCTCAGGACCGGGGGGTATGGGCGCAGCATACGTGCTATGCCCAATACCCGTAGCAAAGGTACTCGCCGAGCAGGGCCACCTTTTGGTGGGCTTCAGCTCGGCGAAGGTTAAAGCTATAGAAGCGCGGCCAATCCGCTGTTACCGATGCTACGGGCTGGGTCATAGCACACAGATGTGCCCCGAAACCTGCCCCGATAGGTCGGGCTTGTGTCTCCGTTGTGGGAAGGGCGGACACGCAATGCCCGACTGCAAAGCTACAGCCCCCCACTGCGCAGTCTGCGCGGCTGGAGGATGCCAAGCAACGCACCCAACGTTGGCGAGGGTCCGCCTCCCTCCCATCGTCAAGGGCAGGTTCGCCCCTCCGGCGAGGGCGACGACAGTCTCGACGAGAGGGGAGGCTATGTCAGTTAATTAACAATGCCCGTACGACATAGCCTCCTCCAAATTAATGTAAACCACTCTGCTGGTGCTCAGGACCTAGCCATGCAGACCATGGCGGAGTGGGGGATTGACCTGGCCGTAGTTAGCGAGCCTTACTACGTTCCCGACCTAGGCAATTGGGTCGGGGATCTGGACAAAACGGTGGCGGTGGTCGCCACATCGGGCTGTGGCACCCCATTATCTATCATAGAGAGGGGACGGGGTTACGCGGTGGCAGGTTGGGGTCAGCACGCCATCATAGGCGTGTACTTCTCCCCCAACCGTCCCTGGCGGAGTTTGAGTCCTTCTTAGACTCCGTCAGGGCTGCCGTGATCAGGCTGTCGCCGAGGTCAATATTCGTCCTCGGCGATTTTAATGCCAAATCGCGTTCCTGGGGAAACGCCGCCACCAATGCGAGGGGACGGGCCGTTGAAGCGTGGGCGCTCCAATCCGGCCTATCGCTGCTAAACCGAGGAGCGGTCCACACCTGCGTGCGAGCGCGGGGTGGTTCCGTAATAGACCTGTCGTTCGTCACCCACGCGATCGCAAACAGGGTGGACGGATGGAGAGTCGTGGAGGAGGTGGAGTCTCTCTCTGACCACCGATACATCAGATTCGAGATCTCCTCTCCTCCGAGCACGATCTCGGTTCCCCCACAGGGGCACGGCCGGTTTCCGCGCTGGGCCCTCAGCCGGCTTGATCCAGAGCTAGCTGAGGAAATGGCAATCGTCCAGAGCTGGGTCAATCCAGTTAGTTCCGGGGATCCGGAGGTACTGGCAGAGCGCATGTGCAGAACCCTCGTAAGGGTCTGTGATGCTGCGATGCCGCGGTCGCATCGGCCTCCACAGCGTAAGGCGGTCTATTGGTGGACCGTTGAGATCGGTGACCTGAGGGAGGCAGCCTTCAGAGCACGCCGGTCCCTCAAACGCCGTCGGAGCCGACTACCTCCGGACTATGTGGAGGAAAATCGTCTTATCGGGGAGTATCGGGCTGCCAAAAAGGCTCTTAGACTGACAATCATCCAGTCGAAGACCCGGTGCCGGGAAGAAATTCTAAAGAGCCTCGACGGGGACCCCTGGGGGCGTCCGTACCGGATGGCTCGTAAAAAGATGCGGGCATGCACCATCCCAGTCACGGCATCTCTCGAAGAGGGGGTCCTCAACACCGTTATAGACGGACTCTTCCCGGAACCGGGAGCCTTCACTCCCCCGGAAATGAATCCTCCACAACTCGTTCATTCGGAGACGGATCCTCCCCTCCTCTCCGAAGAAGAATTAGAAGTGGCCCTGGAGCGCCTCCGTGGCCGGAAGACAGCGCCGGGACCTGACGGGGTCCCGGGCCGAGTCCTCTTCCTGGCCGCTAAACACCTACGCGGCCAGCTTCGGGAACTTTTCAATTCCTGTATGAGATCAGGCGTGTTCCCGAAGCAGTGGAAGGAGGGCCGGCTATGCCTGCTTCCAAAGGAGGGTCGCCCACCCGACGATCCATCTGCCTACAGGCCCATCATCTTGCTCAACGAGGCGGCTAAGGTCTTTGAGAAGGTCCTTGCCAGCCGCCTCGTTCGTCATCTGGACACAAATGGGCCTGGTCTCTCTGAGGCTCAATATGGTTTTAGGGTGGGACGTTCGACACTGGACGCCCTAAACGCGCTACGGAGCCTCACTAGAGAGGGGCATCACATGGAGGAGTCCGTTATAAATAACCTTTATAGGTAGTTCCGTTAGTATACATGTTTTATTTTACTTTATAATATTGCTGG